>OZ020607.1:58708849-59390181 GCA_963971545.1 Philophylla caesio | reverse complement strand
TCTAAGGGCCAGTTTTTCAGTGCAAGTTGAACTCTGTTTGTCGTTTAAACTAAGTTTAAACTCAGTATGCAGTTTTTCAGTCAACTTTAAACGGAGTTTAAACTGAGTTTAAACGGCCGATTGCGCACAGTTAAACTTAGTTTAACTTATCAGCTGCGTGCTGACTATTTCGTTTTGGTTGCAACAAATTTAATTGAGCGCAAGAAAACTAAGTTTAAATTTAAACTGAGTTTAACTAAACTTAGTTTAAACTGAGTTTAAACCAGCACTGAAAAACTGGCCCTAAGTTGTTCATTTCAGTAGGTTTCGCTCCACAAATGTAGCATACTGCTGCTGCAGTAGTATGTGTCACTATCTGAGCGGTTTTACCATCCAGCATTGTAAAAAGGAGCTTGTGTAATACATTAATTTCCTTGCCCTTTACAACAACTTTTGTACTATTCAATGCAACAATATCTGACTTCATTTTTTCGTTAGCTTCCATTACTTTCTCTTTTGCTTCCCTTGCAAATTCAAATGAAATTGGTCGACAAAATCTAGTTGAAGAAGGTCTGGAATTACGCCAATAGTCAATATTGTTATCTGATTGCAGCATTAATGGGACCATAGAGAGTAAATACATACTGGCATCATTCACATCTTTGGGTAAATTTTGTTTGTATTCTGCATGCTCAGAGGACCCTCGCTCTACTTTCACATGAGGAGGTGAATGGCAATGCTACTTCAAATGCATCTTAAAAATAACAAAAACATAATAATATAGTTTATTGCGCTAGTTACCCCAAAACTCACTTGTAAGCCAAACTGAATTGCTTGCAAAAAAACCAGCAATGTTTTGTGATGCGCCAAACCACCTTTTATTAAATAAAGGTAAAAACCGCTGCGATATATTTCTTTTCACATATGCAACATCTTCATCAGTTACACCTGAATTTCTCGATTTTATGTATTCAGTCAATGAATCAACATTGCGATCACTGTTAATAAGCTCCTCGCTTAATTCATTGTATAAAAACGAAAAAGTACTCATATTAATATGAACTATATAAGTATATGAATGAAATTTAATATATTTTAGCCGTGAAAACTATATGTTTTTATTTCGATTGAAATGTCATTCAATTTCGTTACGCCTACATATTCGTAAACAAAAATAATGTTTCACTTAACGAGAGCCTGAAAGTATACTACATTTTTTGTCTTATTGACCATTTGTATGAAATATTGGAAGTGACTTTTGAAATTAAAATCGATGTTACTAAAAGGGACGGTAATTGGCGGTTGTTTTTTTTTTTTTAATTGAAAGTACAGACTCGGAACTTTCATTTTTTTATAGTAAGAGGGCTAAGCAAGGCAAAGCACATAAAGTTTTTTTTCCATCAAAAAATGAAAAGTTGATATTTTTTAGTATAATTTTTGAAAAATTATAAAAATTAGCTTACTTTGCCAATTTCAATAAATTTTTTTTTTTATAAACAAGTAGGTGCTATATTTTCACTAAAAAATAAAAGAAAAGCCATAGCTATAAACTTACACACAAAAAAAATTCTTTATTTGGACAATAATTTTAATCTGATTTTATTGAATAACTTTCCGTCGACTTCTGTTAGTTTTTTTAACTATAAAATTTCACTTTTTATAAAAAAACCTTGTTGAATTTTTCTTATCCAAATATTTCTTTACAAAACAAAATCATTAAAGTTTTGAAATTGGTAAGTGGAAAAATCCTATTTTTTCCGCCGAAATGCCACTGTGCGTCGCGTTGCTGCTATTTCGGCAAATTAAATCCATTCAGTTGCTATTCATATTTTGTCAAAGCAAGACCTCGCTGCGCAACATTAAAAAAAATACACACAAAAATATTTACATCATGTTTGATGCAACTTTGGAAATATATTTTTTTTTTATTGAAAATATGGAAGGGGAAGCACAATGCATAATATGCTACGGTGTTGTTAGCCAAATAACCATTATTATATTAAAAGGCATTATTGTTCTTGCCATAATAATTATGATTTAATAACGGGAGATGACCGAAAACATAAGCTTTTAGAATTTAAAGCGCTTTTTTTCTTTCCTGGTTATTATATGAGCATACAAGCATATAATATTGTGTTTGCGCGCAGTCGCATTGCCATAGATCAATCTATCTACCAAATTTCATAAAGATATCTCAATTTTTACTCAAGTTATTGTAACCACGGACAGACGGACTGGCAGACAGTGCTGAATCGATTCCTCTTTTCATTCTGATTATTTTAGTATATATATGTATTTCTATATATATCTTGATTATTTTTTGCTGTTACAAACAACCGTTATGCGAACAAAGTTATAATGCCCTTGTGTACAAGTACGCTCAAGTTATTGTAACCACGGACAGACGGACGGACGGACAGACAGACTGGCAGACAGTGCTGAATCGATTCCTCTTTTCATTCTGATTATTTTAGTATATATATGTATTTCTATATATATCTTGATTATTTTTTGCTGTTACAAACAACCGTTATGCGAACAAAGTTATAATGCCCTTGTGTACAAGTACGCTCGGGTATGCAATACCATTGCTTTATTATTTTCGGCTTCTATGTACATACCTAACATAACCTATGTACATACATACATACATAAGTGTACATAAGTTTGTCCATATATGTACATACTTTTCTCATAAACGTTCGTACACACTTTTAAGGGCCGTACACATACAACTTTCCTCGCTTTACTTGACAATTCGAAATTTAACAACAAAGCATGAGGTGTAGAAGGTTTGCTACATAGAACGCTTTGACAGTTTCTACGTTAGTGGTTTGTTTTCAATTGTTATTTGTGTCTATTCCAAATATTTTGTTTAATAAAATATTAAGAAATGAGTTTTACTTATATAATTAAGTGGTAGTTATGCTACTTATGTATGTTTCACAGTCGCGAGTATAATAAACTATATTGAGGCCGAGCATATTTCGACAACATAAATAAAAACCGATCAAAGAGGTGTTTTATTTGCTATTTATTAATATTTCTCTTCTTTTATCTTTTTAAAAGTAATTATACACGCAAAAACTATGAAATACTAGTAAATTTTCTGAATCGTGTGTATATGCACACAGAAATAAAATGGAAATGCAAACAGTTGGTTGTCAAAGTGTACAAAAGTTGAGAGTTCGCCATGATTTTGCTTCGTTTTGCTTTGCTTTACTTTTCTCGCCTTGTATTTAGCAGCACTCATATAACATGTGTACTTTAACTTATCCGTCAAAGCGAAACTCTGACACAAAGCAAAGCGAAAGTCTTATGTGTACGGCCCTTTAGTTACGTCAATTTCGTTTCAATTTCTGTTAAATCGAGTATGAAGTAAATATAAATGTATGCACACATGTTCCTATAAAACCTACAGCTGTGTTCACAAAAATAAAAGTAAATTTTTATTTGTCAAGGGTGTTTTCTTCCATATAAAAGTCGACAGTTGATGGTACGTTATATGGAAGAAAATGCTCAACACGGTACATTTTAGGCATGTGAAAGTTTCACTTTGTTTTACTAAAATTGAAAACACTGCATACTCAGAATTTTTCTAAAAATCCTGAATAGAAACTTTGAAATTTTGATGAGTTTTTAAAACAATTTTTAAACTTTTTCAAATTTTGAAATTTAAATGAAAATTGTCAAAAATAAATAATTATATAGAAGTTTTAAGAAATATCATTTCGAAATTCCCTATTATTTTTGTGAACACAACTGTATCTATTTATATACATATGTATGTACATGTACTAAATATGAAAACAAAGATGAGCCCGCTTCTGAGTATTTCCCTAGCAACTTAGTGATTCACTACCGACCGCAATAAATTTCAGTAAATACTTGTGAAATTCATGATCTCTATCTGAGTTGTTGGTGTAATTAATCGCAACGCCTCTGAGTAATTTTCACTTCCTCCCAGATGGCGAATTAGTAAGGGTGTAAAATCTAATTTATTGCGAATTGCAATGAAAGTTATTAACATGTAAAAACACAATTACTTTCGACTCTAAACAAACATTTTTTTTTTTATTTCAAAACAAAAACAAAAATTCTTTCAGCTGTTGCTGCTTTGCGCAGTAGGCATTCATTAGTTTCAAAATAAGGCCTCTAGTCTCAAAATAAAGTCTCTAAATTGTGACCTGGTAATGAGCAGGTAACAAAAATAAAAGCAAAAGGAAAAAAAACGTGAAAGCAAGGAAAAGCATTAATCTCTAGCTCATTTTGAGACTTTAGATGATACCAAGTTACTGAATTCGGACACAAATATAATATAATAATAATTATAATCCCAACGGTTTTATCCCTCCATACCCGCCCGAGCGACGCGAGGGGCGCATCCGTATGACGCACGGATATATAAATAAAAAAAAATGTGTTTTTCATATATGCTGCGCCGAGTCACGAAAGGCAGAAGTTTGTTAAGGGTCGAGATCTAAAACTGTTCAGCTACAGAACAAATGATCGAATAGTAATATGTATGTATGTATCAATTATTGAGAGCATTGAGTATAGTGAGTGTTAAAATCCTGACACAAACTAACCTAAAATTTAAGGTCTGTTAAGATAGCGTAACCACAAGTTATTTCAATATATAATTTTTTTTTTTAATCCTGTAGGCTATTTTGAGAGCACTTAATGAGCCCTTAATTCCTGCATATTTGTTTTTTTTCATAAGTTAGTTTTGGATGAGCGTGAAGTTAGCTAAGCACCCTTCGCAAATCGAAACGGTATACTATTGTAATTTTGCCGCTAATTTGTTGCTAATTAGTTGCGCAAAAATTAATTTTGTCGCTCTTTTTGTTCTTAATTTTTCGGGGTGCTTAGCTAACTTCATATCAACCTTAGCAAAGCACCCCGAAAAATTAAGAACAAAAAGAGCGACAAAATTAATTTTTGCGCAACTAATTAGCAACAAATTAGCGGCAAAATTACAATAGTATACCGTTTCGATTTGCGAAGGGTGCTTAGCTAACTTCACGCTCATCCAAAACTAACTTATGAAAAAAAACAAATATGCAGGAATTAAGGGCTCATTAAGTGCTCTCAAAATAGCCTACAGGATTAAAAAAAAAAAATTATATATTGAAATAACTTGTGGTTACGCTATCTTAACGTTAAGCTGGCGTATCCACAACTAAAAACTAACTGAAGAAAATAAAAAACAAATATGCAGGAATTAAGAGCTCATTTAGTGCTCTCAAAATAGTTTAAAGTTTTTTTCTTTTTATGTTCTTGAAGCCCAATTTTTTTCTTTAAACTTTAAAGTTGACGGATCTACAACTTAAATTTTACCTCTAAATAAAAAATGACTTTGCAGGAATTAAGAGCTCATTTAGTGCTCCCATAATAGCCTACATGATTTTTCAAAAAAAATTATTTTTTGAAAAAACTTGTGATTACGCTATAGTAACGTTAAGCTGGCGTATCCACAATTAAAAATTATCTTAAAAAAATAAAAAAAGACTATGCAGGAATTAAGGGATCATTTAATGCTCTCAAAATAGCCTACAGACTTTTTTCAGAAAACGTTTTAACGTTAAGCTGGCGTATCCAAAACTAAAAAGTATGTTAACCCTTTATCGGGCACGGCCGCAAATTAAAAATTTTTTTTTTTTCGATAGCTGCAGTCAAAATAAAAATACAACTTTTTTAATTTTTTGTTAATATTTTTTTTTGCTATTTCTTTAAGAAAATATCCTTTGTGACAGATATGTTACATTACCTTGATCTAATCTAATTTATGACAAATGGTATGCACGGTAACAGTTATTATATTATGCTTGTTGTAGCACAATGCAATTCCGCATTTCTCACACATTCTTTGGGTAACTCCTTGACAATTAGGCATCTTGCATCTTATCCTCTTCTCCGTCCATATTGGCCAATGACCAACTTGATCAAGTCGCAAAGCTTGTGGAGGGGCATGCTGCGCTGGTCCCTTGCGTTTTTTCGCTTGTATTTGTGGCTCGAGAGACCTAGTGTTTTTGACGTTGATTTTTGTTCCATATTTTAAAAGTGTTTCCGCAATCTGTAGGCGAAATTCTGCCGCAGGCAAAAACTTTTCTGTGTTATTGGATCGATTTTTTTATAAAGAAGCCAAGCGTTTGCCATCACTAAATCTAATAGATGATTAAACACTCGAACTTGCCATCGTGTACTTCGATGTTTTATTTTTCGCTTGCTAATTTACATATGGGGATTCTATTCCTACGAATTGTTCCAACACTGAATATACCTTCATTTGCCAAGTATACGAGCAATGGAATTGAAGTAAAATAATTGTCGAAATAAAGTTGGAAATTTTTATTTCGTGGAATCATACGTTATCCCCAACAATATTTTCTTTGCCAGTTTCCGGCTCAATTTTGTAAGCAAATCCAGTTGACCCACAGAGAACAAATATTTTGTAGCCCCATTTATGAGGCTTGTTTGGCAGGTAACGTTTCAAAATGTTTCGGGCTTTTGTGGAACATACATATTTGTTCATCGACGCATAGATGTTGTTCAAGAGTCACTTTTGCGAAATTCTTATTTAACTCACCCAGGATCGGACGTATTTTGTACATTCTGTCAACATTTTTACATGTCGATGGCAAATTTTTGCTGTTGTCGTTGAAGTGTATGCGACGTTGTAAATTTTCAAATTTTTTAAGCGGCTTCGCTTCTTGTATCATTGATGTACCAATTTTACTCCAGTGACTAGGTTCATTAGGAAGTTGTACTAAGGACATCATATAAACCACTCCAATAAATTGCTGAATATCCATTTCTGATACACGAAATGGATCATTAACGTCCTTTTGAACAACATACAAATTTGTTTCATTCGCAATAAACTTTATCAATTCTTTTGGAAATAAATAAAAGAAATATTCAATTGGCCCGTCGAGAATCTTTATATCATCGGGCAAGGATGTACTGCCCGTAAAACGCAATTGGTGCTCTTCCAAAACTAAATTCCTTTTTTTCCAGAGAATGTCATTGTAACGTTTTTTTTTGTTTTTGGCAGAGAGTGCCCAAAATGGACGGAACATCATTCGGCGGATCTGAACACAATTCCATATTTTCATTTTCAATATCTTCTAATATATTCTCAACCACTTCATCAAAATCATCCACATCAGTATGTACCAACTCTTCATCATAATTAGGGTCATCCACGAAATTTGAAGCGCGTCCTTGACATATAGGGAGAGCGTTCGCTTAGCAACCCTCGAGTGACCGGTTCGATAGTCAATCGAAGCTATAATTTTTATTTTTGTTTTTATAAATAGACTGGTCCTCATCTATGTATACGCAATCCAGTATAAAAGAAGACTCTTCATATGACATGCTCGAACAAAAGGGAAAGTTCATTCCATATAAAGAAGGCAAACCAAACAATTTTTAACAAAAGCTGGACAACCAAAATTATTTCTGTTCAAATGGAAAATTTTTTGAATAAACGTGGAAAAACATTTGAGGGGCATTACTTAATTCTTGAATTTCTCATAAAAATTTGTTTGAAACAAATTTTTAATAAAAGAACAAACAAAAATTTTTTTTAGAAACCCCTTTTTTATATCTCGGAACACAATTTATATACATACATTTATTTAAAAAGTGTGAACTATTATTTGTTTTGCTAATTTTTTTCTGATAAAAATTGGTTGTATAAAGTATTTTTTTAATAACTTCCTTAATGGGCAATCAAACACACACATATTTTGTCCACAACACGCTACATTTCATTTAATCAAAATAATCTTTGTAGGATATTGTATATGTGGCAGTAACTTTTTATGCGAAACCCATAATGATAACTATAAAAATGAAGTCCGTATTGACCGCGAATTCAAAGAGAGTGAAAAAGAAATGTTTTTTGAAAAAATCATGTAGGCTATTTTGGGAGCACTAAATGAACCCTTAATTCCTGCATATTTGTTTTTTATTTTCTTAAGATACTTTTTAATTGTGGATACGCCAGCTTAACGTTAATATAGCGTAATCACAAGTTTTTTCAAACAATACTGTTTTCTGAAAAAAGTCTGTAGGCTATTTTGAGAGCATTAAACGAGCCCTTAATTCCTGCATATTTGTTTTTTATTTTCTTAAGATACTTTTTAATTGTGGATACGCCAGCTTAACGTTAATATAGCGTAATCACAAGTTTTTTCAAAAAATAATTTTTTCTGAAAAAAGTCTGTAGGCTATTTTGAGAGCATTAAACGAGCCCTTCATTCCTGCATAGTCATTTTATATTTATTTAAGATAATTTTTAATTGTGGATACGCCAGCTTAACGTTAATATAGCGTAATCACAAGTTTTTTCAAAAAATACTTTTTTCTGAAAAAAGTCTGTAGGCTATTTTGAGAGCATTAAACGAGCTCTTAATTCCTGCATATTTGTTTTTTATTTTCTTAAGATACTTTTTAATTGTGGATACGCCAGCTTAACGTTAATATAGCGTAATCACAAGTTTTTTCAAAAAATACTTTTTTCTGAAAAAAGTCTGTAGGCTATTTTGAGAGCATTAAACGAGCTCTTAATTCCTGCATATTTGTTTTTTATTTTCTTCAGTTAGTTTTTAGTTGTGGATACGCCAGCTTAACGTTAAGATAGCGTAACCACAATTTTTTTCAAAAAATAATTTATTTTTTTAAAATCCTGTAGGCTATTATGAGAGCACTTAATGAGCCCTTAATTCCTGCATATTTTTTTTTTTTTCATAAGTTAGCTTTGGTGTTGTGGATACGCCAGCTTAACGTTAAGCTGGCGTAACCACAAGTTTTTTGGGAAAAAATTAGAGCATTAAATTTAGGGTTGCGGCATTAAATTAGCACTAAATGAGCTCTTAATTTTGATATACGTAAGACTTTGGTTGCTTAATGTGGTTACGCTATCTTAACAGACCTTAAAATTTATTTTATGTACATGGCTTCAAAAAAAGAGGCCAGAAATGTCTTGAAATTCGGGAGGGAACGTTTAGTTTTATTTCGTCAAGAAGAGATGGGCTATAGATCAAGCCTGTTAGTAAATTGACAAAAAATACTACGCCTAGCATTTATCTGCGACTAGCAAGTGTAGCAAGATTAATGACCTTTAAACAACTTTTATAAGGCGGCAGGTTGTACTGAGAACCCCAACGAAAATTCCTTAAAGAAAAAGCAGAAATTGTTTTTGGGTTGACTCTATTCGGTCGGAATGAACTTGATAGCGCGGGTTCCAAACAACAGATCCATATTCCAGTATAGGCCTCACTAACGTTGTGAACAGAGCCTCCGTAATGTAAGGGTCATTGAATTCTTTTGAACATCGTTTTACAAACGCAAAAACACCTTTGGCTTTGTTAACTGTAACATTTATATGAAGAATAAAATTGAATTTCGGGTGCATTGTAATTCCAAGATCAACAAAGTTAAACACTTGTTCGAGGTTATGTTTACATACATATGTCATAAGAAGCTGGTTGAACGCCGTGCGAGAAAGGCACATTAGATGTGCGGACAAACCTTTAGTTAGAAAAGAAATACAACTTGCGTTAGATGATAATAAACCATTTGCCTGTGCATGACGACTGTCATATAAGGAACAATTATAATTACAGAACATAATAGACGACTATTAAGAAAAAGGTTACATTCGGCCTAGTGAATCGGAATACGTGTCGCATATGTTGTTAGTCAAAAAGAAAAAAGGTGATATTTGACTATGTGTGGATAATAGGAAGTTAAACAAGGTTACTACGAAGGACAGTTAGACCTCAAAAATGGATTTTTTAACGTGTTTATATATAAAGACTCAATTAAATATATGTACGAGTACGTCATGTGCGTGAAGTTAGCTCTTGTCGCTCTTTTTGTTCTTAATTTTTTGGGGTGCTTTGCTAAGTTGATATGAAGTTGGCTAAGCACCCCCTAGAAATTTTGCCGCTAATAAGTTGCTCATAAGTTACGCAAAAATTATTTTTTTTGGATAACATTTTTTTTTAAATTTAATTTCATAAAATCTGAAAAAGTTCAAAACGTCCTTAAAAAGATTTTAACCACGTTTGTAATTTGTTGCTAATTAGTTGCTAAGTGATTACATTATATATCTGTACTGTAATGTTTGCTGAATGCACTTGTTTAAACTACCAATATATATGTATTACATATGTATATGACATATCCAAGGCAAATTTAACAAGCTGGTGTTAAGGAGCCAGCTGGTTTTTTCGTTTTGCTGGACTGAACGTCAAAGGGCTTCGTTCTGATTGGCTGGCGATGAAAATCACCTACAGAAATTTGACATTCAGTCCAGCAAAGCAAAAACAAAATAACATGGAGGACTTTTACTTACATATATACGCTTACCACCACCTTGATAAATTCGCCTTGGACATATCCGTATAAATATGTATGTGTCTATGTACATACATACATATGTTAATAGACGCAACGTTGAGGAAATGTATAAAGACCTAGACTATCATTTTACATTTTTTGTGGGAGAAGTAAAAATTGAAATTTCGCACATATAAACTGTATTTTGAAAACAAAAAACGATAAGTACTTATTTTATAATGCATACATAATGTACATACACAAGACGCGGTTCTTTACTAAAATATTTAATTAAATCAATATCAGCTATGTTCAATTTAATAATAATAATAATTTGGATCTTACACTATATAGCTCAGTATTTGGCCGAGCTTCTCCTACCATTTGTAGTGAGCGTCTTTATATTCTACCACAAAATGAAGGAACCTACATTTTTGTGCCGACTCCGAACGGCGTATGTATGTATGTATGTATTTGATGAGAAGCTTTTTCATGGCAGAAATACTCTCGGAGGTTTTTCATTGCCTGCCGAGGGGTGACAGCTATTAGAAAAAAACTTTTCTATGATTAAGATTGGTTAAGTGTCGTTGTTAATAAAGTCATATCAAGTATCGTTGAGTTTGTATTTCGTAAATAAAGTATATTTAATACTAGCGACGAGGATGGGATTTATTCCTTCATTTTAAACTCGATATCAACACGCATGACTTTCGGAAAACCATAACAATTTCATCTACAACGTTGATTGAGACAGCTAAGCAACAACCAGTGAAGGTGAACGCTTTGACCGCTGCTGGTCTCGTGAAGGTCGTATAACCTATTAGATTCACTAAATTAATTATGCGCGGAAATACTGTTGTATACCTAAGTACATGGGTTTTCAAAATTAAATAAAACAACATTAAAAATTAAATAAAACACATTGTTAATACCTTCCGCGAAGCCGTTCACGAACATAACCCTCAGTATGACCAATTTTCTTATCGCCAGATAAAACAAAATTTCTTACAAAACTTAAGATTAAATATATAATATTATCGTCCAATTTAAGGTATTTTTATGGGCTTTAAGATAAACTTATTTTTACATACAATTATTTACGTATTTTTTAAAGAAAAATATATATTTTTATAAAAAAAATGTGCCTTTTTCAGTTTTTGTTATTTTTCTTAAGATATACATATATAATAAGATGTATATTATTTATTTACACATACGCATATTAACGATATCAATATTATGAAGATCTGATAAATAGTTTTTGAAATAATAAAATATTGAAATTTCACCTTACCCCTCCCTAACACACCCGTATTAGTTTGCACAAAAAAAAAATTACACCATCGAAGTCAGAGAAAGAAGGCGGGTTACGCCCACTTTTTCATTTTTTTCTAGCTCAACGGTCCGTACTTAAGTTCAAAATCGGGTGATTTTTAATGACAAATTTTTCATATATTACGAAATATTTATTTGGGTCGGATTCGATATACAATGAACTCGCGATAATATAAACTAATTAAAACCAAGCTTGTTCATATTTGCAAATTGTTCAAATTTGCGAATGGAATGAAATATTAAAAAAGTCATATACTTGACAGAAAAAGTTTGTTTGTATATAGGGAATGAGTTATATATTTAAACATTCATGCATTTGTCTTATTTTAAAAATTAAAAAAAAAAATATTCTTTTTTTTGTCCGTAGATATTTAAAAATCCATAACAATTAATGTAAACAAATTTGTAAAAACATCGGTTATTCCCCAAAATACAGAAATATGTGGTTAAATTCATAAGCCAATGGCAGATTTAGATTGTTCATATTTTCCGGGTTTATATTTTAGAGTGTTCATATTATCGCGAGTTCACTGTAGTTTGGTTTACTGTGGCTGAACGTGTAAATCAAATTGAAAAATTAAGGTCGGATTCGATATAGCACCGCATAAGTTTGGTTTACTGTGACTAAACGCGTAAACCAAATTGAAAAATTCAAATGCACATACATATGTACATAGATGAACAACAAAATAAACTTTTTCTGGTTCCACTGGTTCCACACATTTTATCAGAATTTTACTTTAAAAATGCTCTTTTTTTAAAAATTTTCACATATATGGTGTTTAATTTTCATTCACTGCACTTAATATCGAGCCACTAATGCATTAATTTTGGCATACACATTTTATAAACACATTGTTCTATCAGCTTTTACTGTTTTTAGAAACAAAGACTATTTAAATACTTTGCATTTCTTAAATAAAAAGTTGCATTTTTAAGCCCCGCACAAAAGACTAAAATTCCTGTCAAATGCATCTGACAAACTACTGAAACAACGAGCGAAAAAGAAACCATAGGGAAATTGATATAACTCAGTAAGCTAAAAGTACGCGGAAAGGAGTTCTGAGATACGTTTCAATCATGATTCAATCATACAAGGTTGGATAATTAGGCAGTTGTCTCACTTTTGCACGCTGCCTTAAGGTAGCCTGTGTTGCTCTCTTTCAATTTAAGAAAAAAAATGTTATCAAACACGTGGAAGTTAGTACTTTTCTTGTGAAATGGCCTGGTTCAACGAGAAACTTTAAACCACTTTTCTTGAAACTATGCAGAACTAACTTTGAGTTGAATGAACCGTTTCGGGGTTTATGCCAAGACTTTAACAATCATTCCAGCACCTTTGATGTATCGGAATCACTTTTATAATTAAAAGAACTATTCTATCCTCTCTTAATAACAGCTAACGATCCAATTTTCTTACTTTGCATTTCTCTAACTTTGTATTCGGCTGATGAATTCTTATTCTGTAGCTGAGCAGCTTGGGATCTCGACGCTTAACAAACTTTCTTCTGTCACGACTCGGCACCTAAGATTTGTATATTTAAAAAACATCCGTACGTTATGCGGATTGAGCCCCTCGTGCCGGTTGGGCGGGAAAGTGGGTTTCCGTTGGGTTATAATATAAAAAAGGCAACACTGTTGCCTTTTTGAAGTTTTTAAAGTATTTCAGCATGCCCTACATTGAATAATCGAATTGACGGCGTTCTCGTATGTTTCCCAGTAGCCTTACTTATCTAGCAGCGAACAGGAATTGCAATTTTTTTTTCTTTGCATGTATGAAATTGATCAGGTCAGATCATTATGTTTGATTTTTTTTTTCAAAGAAGGCATTTTATGTTTTTACATTTTTTTTCTGTATATATTTCATATAAAATAACATAAAATTAAAAAAAAATGTATTTAAATATTAATAACCATAAAATTATACAGTTAAATATCGAATAGAAGAACATTTATTAGTATTTTGAATAGTTTTGACTTTCGTCTTTACTTGATTTCTAACAGATGTATGTATGTATGTAGATCAATAAAAATTCCGTTAATTTTTTGACGAATGTATTGTGTGGTGTTTTCCATATAAAACAAAATTTTTTTTGAACAACTAATGTTACATTTTTAGTGACTTGAATCTTACAATTTTATGATCTACAAAAATGGTAATTATATTTAAAAAAAAAATTGAAATTGTAATGAAATATGTATACAATACTGGTTACTGGGCTTTTAATAGATACCTATATTTTGGTTGCTAAAATTGATATTGAATTGAAGAAAAATTTATTATCAAAATTTTTCCAAATGTGATAGTTTTATTTTAATTTTATTTTCTGCATGTAAAAACTGAAAAAATGTTGAAATCACATTGTTTTTGTTAACAAAATGTGTAAAAAATATTTGCTTCTAAATCACACTTGCGTTTTTTGTTTATATAGTTTGTTGTATTAAGGTGCTATGTATATATGTACATACATGTGTGGTTGAATATTCGGTTATATTATATTAAATTGAAATATCAAATTTCTGCAAATATGTTTCGTTCTATGTAAGTACAAACCGCATTTCGCTACTAGTTACCTACTTTTCTACTACCTTTGCGCGAAAAGGGATAAAATATTTTTCCCTTTATCAGACCTTCCTAAATGCAACCTTACAAGGCAGTCGGAAAACTTAAACGTCAATAAGTATCCAAACTTTTATAATTGAATCATGCGTTTCAATGATATACATACTTATCACAATTTAGGCCTGTGGCAGTTTTCACAAATAAATATTTCGTTTGAAATTTTTGTAATTATTATATTGAAAATTAGTAATTAAAAATCGCGCGATTTTTTGATTACAAGTTTTCGCAAGCGGCGTTTTTCACAAATAAATAAATATTTTGTAATACAAGTAGGTAGGTATATTGAAAATTTGTAATTCGATTTTTAATTACAAATTTTATGCGGCGCTATATCGAATATTGGGAAATGTTTAGTATAGTGCCGCATAAAAAGGGCAATTCAGTACAAAGTATTGATTTAGTTGAGAAAAAGGTTAATATTCGGTATAGCGACGCATAAAAAGGGGGTGGTGGGCGGTGAAGGAGGGGGCGTGGCACCCCCCCAGCACACCGTTAGAAAGGGGAAAGAATAAACTTTTCCATGAGCCCCCTCTGGTTCCTCTAGACCCTCGGTGAGGCCCTAGGGAAGCCTTTGAAAATGAGCAAAAATCCAACTTTTTCCATACAAAAGGGAGACAAAGTTACCCAGTAAACATTTTTTATTAAACTCCAGACAAAATGTGAGTTCATTACATATGTTAAAATACGCGATTTTGAATAACAAATTTTTAATATATTACGAAATATATATTTATTAGTGAAAAGCGCCGCAGGCGAAAATTTATAATAAAAAATCGCGCGATTTTTAATTACAAATTTTCAATATATAGCGAAATATATATTTATTAGTGAAAAGCGCCGCAGGCGAAAATTTGTAATAAAAAATCGCGCGATTTTTAATTACAAATTTTCAATATATAGCGAAATAAATATTTATTAGTGAAAAGCGCCGCAGGCGAAAATTTGTAATAAAAAATCGCGCGATTTTTAATTACAAATTTTCAATATATGTATAGCGAAATATATATTTAAAAATCGCGCGATTTTTAATTACAAAATTTTCAATATATCACGAAATATTTATTTTTGAAAAATCCCACAGACCTTAATTGTGGTGTATATACTTTTGAAACGTATCTCACAACTACTTTCCGCGTATTTTTTGCTTACTGGGTTATATTAATTTCCATTTTGTTTCTCCTTCGCTCGTTGTTTCCAGTAGTTTGACAGATGCATTTGGCAAGAATTTTAGTCTTTTGTGCGGGGCTTAAAAATGCAACTATTTATTTAAGAAATGCAAAGTACTTAAATAGTTTTTGTTTCTAAAAACAGTAAAAGCTGATAGCACAATGTGTTAGTAATATGTGTGTGCCAAAATGAATGCATTAGTGGCTCGATATTAACTGCAGTTAATGAAATTTCAACACCATATATGTGAAAAATGCAAAAAAAAGAGCATTTTTAAAGTTAAATTCTGTTAAAATTTGTGGACGGATTTTTGCAAAAAGATAGTTAAACAAAAGTTTATTTTGTTGTTCATCTATGTGCATTGGAATTTTTCAATTTGGTTTACGCGTTTAGTCACAGTAAACCAAACTTATGCGGCGCTATATCGAATCCCACCCGAGAAAAACGCCACAGGCCTTAATTGTGTATTTATTTTTGAAACGTATTGTAGAACTCCTTTCCGCGTACTTTTAGCTTACTGGGTTATATCAATTTGCCATTGTTTTCTCTTTCGCTCGTTGTTTTCAGGAGTTTGACAGATGTATTTGGAAGGAATTTAGAGTTTCGTGCGGGGCTTAAATATGCAAATTTAATTTAATAATTCAAACAACGGTGAAAATTGATAGCACAATGTGTTAATAATATTTGTGTGCCAAAATGAATGCATTACTGGCTCCATATTAAATGCAGTGAATGAAAATCAAACACCATTAAGTGAAAAATGCAGAAAATGGGCATTTTTAAAGTTAAATTCTGATAAAATTTGTGGACGGATCTTTGCAAAATGATAGTTAAACAAAAGTTTATTTTGTTGTTCATCTACATATGTGCATTTGAATTTTTCAATTGGATATACGCGTTTAGCCACAGTAAACCAAATTTATGCGGCACTATACTAAACCCGACCCCAAACCAAGGAAAATAAATTCGCTACTTAATGTAACTAATTTTTGAACTCAACTTTTTATTGCAATTTTTCATTTTGCGAACATTCTTGACATACTGTATGTATATGGTTGTTTCTAGTATGTATGTATGTAGATCCAAGTAAATAAAACAGTCGATGGGCGGAAATGAGTCATCTGATGCAAAATAAAATGCAAACTGATAAACGATCAATTATCAACTACAGAGCACCTACTTATGTACACTGAGATTATAATGAATGCATATATGTATGTATAATGATGAGTCGAGTTTCAATACGGAATCTGGTAGGTACTTCTTATGTATTTGTTAGATATGTTACAAATAATTATGAATCCAAGGTGTGCTGGAACTGTTTGAGCGTGATCTTATTAATACAATGGCTTTCGAACTACATACATACATATGTATGTATGTGTATATGTGTAGTTGGTCAAATATGTAAAAGAGCTACGTACACGCGTTTTTGGTGCTTTGTCTGCTTTCGCCTGACTTTGATATAGTAAACGAGTTGCACTGCCTATTTATGGTAAACATAAACGCTTAGTATACGATAGCAACTTACATTTTTCCCAATTATACACAACAATTTGCAATTTGGTGAAAGTTTTGAAGACGAAGAAATTATATGTGTGGTTCAATCGTTTGTTGCTGGATACTCCGAGTACTTACATACATATGTTCACTCCACAATGATTTTTATGTACATACATATGTATATTCAGATAAACAAAATGAACTGTACTAGATCACAGTATTCAAATCACTTGGCATACATACATAACTCGTTAAAATAAATTTTAAGTTATACACTGGTTTCAAATATTTAGAGGTAGTTTGGCTTCTCTTTATCTCTTCTACACTTTTCTTTACTTCTTTGTTATTCTTTTACGCACTTTTCGAAAGATCTGCGTTCTTCTATGTACATATGTATGTATACCTTTACATGCTTAAGTATATCGTAATCCGCACAATGGCATACGTACACATACATACGTACTTACACACAAGTTGTTAAATAAATACGATTTTCCTTGTAATGGAGGGGCTTGGAACTGCCAGCGACCACTTTAGTGTTACTACCCACGAGAAATTACTTTAATTAAACAACAAAGCGGCAAAAAAGTTTGTTTAATTTCTTCGTTTTAAATGAAAAATGAAGTAGTTCAACGACGCACAAATAATATTAACGAAATGAAACGCACAAAAGTCAAAGATGATATCAAAGATGATATGATACGAAACTCTCTCTCTCTGCTACTGAGCTGGTCCCCTTGAACTCGCGGTTCGAGTTGGCAACACTACCGAATCAGGGGACCACGAACAGCTGATACGCAAAAAGACGCGCTACCAGAGGCAAATGCTTGAAAAAAGCTATCAAATCAGTGAAATTTTATTTGGATAAAAAATAGAATTGATGTTATTATTTAACGAAATAGGTGTTAAAATCTTTAAGTAAAGAAATAAATTTCATAGTTTAGTGATAAAAAAAGTACTTGGGTTTAAGCTTTACTTAAAAATATGGTTTTTTATTAAAAAAACAAATCATAAAGATATTTTTTTTAAGAGAACTGGGCATTGATTGCATTTAAAATTGCCGTAATATTTATATAAAAATACGCATATTGTTTTGAGTAAATATTTTCGGCTGTAGGATAGCGCATTGTACATAAGTTTATAAATTTCCGTGATTTGGTATTGTTTTCATGTTGATTTCAATATTTTGTGATTTTTTTGGTAAAATAGAAGATGATATCGTGTATTTCTTCTTTTTCATAGCATTTTGCATTTTATTCTATTTACATACTTCAACGGTTGTGTGGAAACTACAAAATCCCCAAAAAGTAAAATGAATACTCCCAAACCACATTTCTTACATAGGGCACTATAGGAAAATGTTATAAAAAATGCGGATTTTGGCAGCGCTCTCACGAAGCAAAGAGTTTCGTATCATATCATCTTTGATGATATGATACGAAACTCTCTCTCTCTGCTACTGAGCTGGTCCCCTTGAACTCGCGGTTCGAGTTGGCAACACTACCGAATCAGGGGACCACGAACAGCTGATACGCAAAAAGACGCGCTACCAGAGGCAAATGCTTGAAAAAAGCTATCAAATCAGTGAAATTTTATTTGGATAAAAAATAGAATTGATGTTATTATTTAACGAAATAGGTGTTAAAATCTTTAAGTAAAGAAATAAATTTCATAGTTTAGTGATAAAAAAAGTACTTGGGTTTAAGCTTTACTTAAAAATATGGTTTTTTATTAAAAAAACAAATCATAAAGATATTTTTTTTAAGAGAACTGGGCATTGATTGCATTTAAAATTGCCGTAATATTTATATAAAAATACGCATATTGTTTTGAGTAAATATTTTCGGCTGTAGGATAGCGCATTGTACATAAGTTTATAAATTTCCGTGATTTGGTATTGTTTTCATGTTGATTTCAATATTTTGTGATTTTTTTGGTAAAATAGAAGATGATATCGTGTATTTCTTCTTTTTCATAGCATTTTGCATTTTATTCTATTTACATACTTCAACGGTTGTGTGGAAACTACAAAATCCCCAAAAAGTAAAATGAATACTCCCAAACCACATTTCTTACATAGGGCACTATAGGAAAATGTTATAAAAAATGCGGATTTTGGCAGCGCTCTCACGAAGCAAAGAGTTTCGTATCATATCATCTTTGCAAAAGTTGCTGGATAACTAAATCAATTGGATTCTTCTCTCGACTTTTGTAGAATCAAACAGGTTTTTTTTTTATTGTTCGAATTAAGGGTGCCACTCTACACATTTTGACACCAAAACAGGTCCTTTTTTCTTTTGGCGTTACTTTGTATCAGTTAAGGGCCGTACACATACAACTTTCCTCGCTTTACTTGACAATTCGAACTTTAACAACAAAGCATGAGGTGTAGAAGGTTTGCTACATAGAACGCTTTGACAGTTTCTGCGATAATTGTTTGTTTTGAAGTGCGATATGTGCTTATTCCGAGTATTTTCATTAATAAAGAATAAGAAATGTGTTTTACATCTACTTATGTATGTTTGAAATTCGCGAGTGTAATAAACTTTATTAAGACTGAGATGTAACAAGTCTTCTTGCAGCATCTTTCGACAAAATAAATAAAAACCTATCCAGGGGATTTTAGGAAAACGATGAGGGTGGTTAACAAAGAGGTGTTTCATTTGCTATTTGTTCATATTTCTCTTCTTTTCTCTTTTTAAAAGTAATTATATATGCGAAAATTATGAAATACAAGTGAATTCTCTAAATCGTGTGTACATGCACGCAGAAATAAAATGGAAATGTAAACAGTTGGTTGTCAAAGTGTACAAAAGTTGAGAGTTCGCCATGATTTTGCTTCGTTTTGCTTTGCTTTACTTTTTTCGCCTTGTATTTAGCAGCACTCATATAACATCAGTACTTTAACTTATCTGTCAAAGTGAAACTCTGAAGCAAAGCAAAGCGAAAGTCTTATGTGTACGGCCCTTTAGGAATGTTGACTTAAAAAGATTCCATAACTGACTGGAAAACTGCACATTTAATAAAACACTAATTACGTAATGTTAACGATAATATAAAGAAGCAGAATATCGTCGTTCGTACCAATACGTCATATCTAAATTGATATTGTCATAGGCATATTTTGACATATAATTCCAATTTTTCTCTTGACCTAGATAGCTGTCATTGGCCACTTTTTATTTATATGCTATGGATAACAACAACACTAATTACACAAAAACGGAATATTATGTATATTATTTTGACATAGATAAATTAATAGTGCGGCAGCGTTGATTCGAACATAAATAGGGTTGCTAAGGTACAGCACTTAAAATGTATTAACGAAGCTTTAATATAAAAAGCTTCGAGTTCGAAAAGCTTAAAACAGGTATAACAGAATTTCATACCGCTGCTAGATAATAGAGGGTCTTCTTTTTAGACATATAGCTTTAAAGAGAAAATAAAACGCATATAATTTAATGCTATATCCATGAATTTAGCTATATTATATTTTTTAGCCATTATATTTTAAAAATGATTGCGGGCAAGCGGTCCAATTTTTGCAGCAATTGGGGCCGTATGTTAGCAATAACGCGCCTAATATTATCTTCCAAGGCGTAAATCGTCTTGGGTTTATCTGCGTAGACAAGCAACTTCACATTACACTACAAAAAATAGTCCAGCGGTGTTAAATCGCACAATCTTGGAGGCCACGCCATGGGCCCACGACGCGAGCTAATGCGCTCACCAAAAGTTTTCTTCAATTAATTGATTGTTTCTTTGGCTGTATGGCACATAGCACCGTCTTGTTGGAACCAAAGGTCGTCCACATCGACATGCTCCTATTCAGGTACGAAAAAATCGTTAATCATAGCTCTACAGCGTTCCCTGTTGATACTAACAGTATGGCCGGCTTCATTTTTGAAGAAATATAGACCAATGATTCCCTCTGCCCATAGAGCACACCAAACAGTGACTTTTTGAGGATGTAACGGCGTCTCAGCAATGTCTTGTGGATCATTATCACTCCAAATGCGACAATTTTGTATATTAACGTACCCATTCAACAAAAAGTAAACTTCATCGCTGAACAAAACTTTCTTGTGAAAATCGGGGTCGGTGGCCATCTACTTTTGGGCCCATTCACCGAACGTTTGCAAACGTTGTTCCGGAGTAAGTCTCTACTTTATGAAATGGCAAACCAAACCATTTTAATAAAGCTTACATAATAAACAAAATTATTATATAAACGAAAGTGCGCAGCACTAGCATCATAGGCTATCGGCAGACTGGTGCGGCTGAAGCTGCTAAAATGAGGCGAAGAAGATCTGCATCCTTCTGATAGTTATATATTTTAGAAATGTTGTCAATAGATGGGTTCTTTAGAAGCAGAACAAATTACAAGTAGATTTAACACACTTACAGTTGAATCACACAAAACGGACATTTGCTGATGTTACTTCCGTCCAATAGATGAGCATTGGTGATGATTGTATGACTAATGCGGAGTCGGAGGTACGGAGTAATGCGATTAACTGGCAGAGTGGACGGAAAGCCAGATTTTATTCGATTGGGATTAATTCTTGAATAATGGTGATTATAATTTACCCAAACAACAGCTGATTTCGCGCTTCTTAGTTCAGCAACAAGCCTGTAGATATCAACTTTAACGAAGAAAGTTGAGGTTATTGTAGGAGTGTGACACACAAATATAACTCTGAGTTTATATGGAAGCGATATCAATATGTCTCTGATGGCGCAAATAATATAATTTGAATTACTGCAATTTTTTATAGCTTGAAAGCTGGACATATATCATATTTTCCTTTGCTTAGTTATGAGTATCGAGCTGCTTTAAGAATTGCAGTACCTTCGGCGGTGAATATTGAACATAAATGAAATGAATATAAGATTCCAACCAGCTGCTTTGAAAGGAAAATCGCTTTATAGACATTACTAGAAGTATTGTACAGGGAGTCCCTGCTAGGGTAGGCACCTTGTCGTTGGTGCAGGGGCTTAGTCGCACCTCAAAACGGTTCCGACCATCCGATCGCACTATCACTGTTTGTGAGGGTTCGGGGGGATGGTCGGAGCCGCTTTGGGGGGCGATGACCAAGAACTACCACCTCCTAAGCCAGGGTGTTACGCGACACCGTGCCCATTGGTTGGTTTGCAGCCAGGAGGACAACCGGCTGTATTTATACGGAGCCTCTTCGACACCGGGCCGCCTCGAGGAGTAGCATTGGCCTTACCGCGGCAAGGGGCGCTGACGCGGCGTACCGTTTGGTTTCCCCCATAAACTACGTTGACTGCCAGGCTCGGCCTAGTCCGAGCAGGTGGTCGTAAGAAAAAGATGAACAAGCTACAACAACGACAACAGCCGCAACAACAAAAACATCAACAGCGACGACAACAGTTGCAAGAGGCAACAAGTGGCAAATCGGTGGCAACGACGACTGCAGGGGCTGTCTCTGACAACCCAGCAGCAGCGTCATCCACCATGGTGGTAGGCACGCCAGGAGCTGTTGCGCCAGAGAGGAGTAGCCACGCGAAAATCTCGAAGCGCAGAGGCAGTTTCCTGGAGAGGCTCACAGCGGAAGAGGCAGAGCTGTTCATTGAACATGCCAAGGAAGACGAGGAGCCCAGTACCAGCAGAGAGGTCCGCCGAGAGAAAGTGTTTCCGGCAGAGGTTACGAGCAGGTATGACTCCTCCGTTAAAACTACTAATGTGGTTTCTGTAGCAGGTCGGTTGCAAGACCGATCTGGTAGGTCTCTTTGCAGGTTCGAGAGTGAGGACAGTGGACAGATCGGCCTCAAGGAGGATCAGCGACGATCGAGCAGCCGGCACCGTTCCAGAAGCAGACGCTGCTCCAGAAGCCGCCCACGCTCTGGTGGCCGATGCCGGTCGAAGAGCCGAAGCCGCTCAAGGAGTTCTCGCCGCGCAGGCAGCACGCACAGGTTCGAAAGCAGGCGTGAGCACAAATCAAGGAGCCGCTCCGCCTCTGTCGCATCACGAAGCTCTGGCTGGCAGCAGGCCAAGAGAAGGCATCGCCGAGCTAGGGCCCCCCCGCTTCCAAAACCGGGTCAACCAGGTGCGCTGGACGACCACCGTCGAGCTGGTTTAAGCGGCTCCGGGGCAAAATGGTACCTTCGGTATCTCGCGCAAGGGAAAAACCCGGACGAAGCTCGGGCCATGGCTGGGGTACGAATGGAGGTAGAGGAGGAGGAGCGGACGCGTAAAGCGCAAGAATCCGGCAGCACAACCGCGCCCGCAAATGAGCGGAGAAGCGGGACAAATTTACAGCGTCGTCAACCCGCGCCTGCCCGGGGGCAGAGAGGCGGTATGCAGCGACAGCAGATACCCGCACCCGTCGATAGACGGAGAAGCGGGGAACCCACTCAGTCAAGTGGAAACACGGTTCCCGCGTCCACAGCGTGGAAATGCGGAGATTACTCCACCGGAACCACCTACCAGTAAGCGTCAGCGGGGGCAACCGCCTATCGCGGCTGCGTGGTCCAAGGGGCAGGGGGCTTCGGGGGGAAGTGCCGGCTCGTGGTGCGCAGCAGCCCGGTTACTCGAATGCCCTCAAAGGTGTTCGGGTGGCTGTGTTGCCTCGCGAGTATCCTGCTGCCGCTCTTGGCTCGGATGACCTGACCCGGCTGCAAAACATTATCATGTTCGCGGTGGCGAAGGGCTGGTCGCACCCGCTGGCGTTCTGTGGGGTGTACTTCCGGTCAGGCATGCTCCTTGTGGACTGCGAGGATGAAGACACCGCCACTTGGCTGGCAGATAGAATCCCACAGCTAGAGAGCTGGAAGGGACCCCCGAAGGGGGGATGATATCCCTCCGGTGCACAACGTCTCGATTTTCCTCCCCAGAACCGGCGTGGAGCAAACAGGGCATGCCATGGACCTACTCCGGGCACAAAATGCAGGGTTCCACACCTATGCCTGGAGGGTTATGTCCAAAAGTGATAGGATAGGATGTCCAAGTAAGAACCCAGAAGAACAAACTGGGCGAAGTATGTAGAGACACTTCAGTCCAACCTACCTAGAGTAGAAGCTGGTCACAATAGAGGTGGCTGTATGGAGTTAGACTTTAGGGTAAACAGGCTAAACGAAACCATAACAGATGCCTTTAACTCCAGCTGCCCTGAGAGTAAGCCACAGAGCAGATCGCAGACGGCATGGTGGTCCAAGGAGCTCTCTAAGCTCAGGAGGGAGGTGCGTAGGCTTTTCAACAGAGCCAAACGCACGGGGCGAAGGAATGAGTACACGGCCAGTCTAACTACATACAGCAAGGAAATAAGAAAAGCCAAGCGCGCTAGCTTCAGAAGCTTCTGCGAGAATATTACTGCAGTTCCGGCAGCTGCCAGACTCCACAGAGTTCTGGCAAAGGGTAACTCGGAGGTCAGGTTAGCAATCAAACTACCTGATGGTACGTACACGAGCGATGAGAGGGAGAGGTCACAGGCACTGCTGGCAGCCCACTTCCCCGGTGCTATCCCTGTGCCGCGGGGCCTTGCTTTTCGGGCGGTTAGGCCGAGAGCAGAGAACTGGAAGGTGGCCAGAAATTTAATAAACTGGCAGACGGTCGTCTGGGCTTT
Organism: Philophylla caesio; assembly: GCA_963971545.1. Classification (NCBI taxonomy): domain Eukaryota; kingdom Metazoa; phylum Arthropoda; class Insecta; order Diptera; family Tephritidae; genus Philophylla; species Philophylla caesio. Next base: position 59,365,629 of record OZ020607.1, on the reverse strand, counting down.
GGGCTCTTTTGAGAAGTATAAGGCCCCGGGGGTGGACGGCATCGGTCCGGTGTTGCTCCAGCAGGGCGGGACGCTCTTGATCCCTCACCTAGTGAAAATCATGAGAGACAGCCTTGCTCTGGCCTATCTCCCCGAGGTATGGCGTAGAGCTCGGGTGATCTTCATCCCAAAAATAGGTAAGAGGGATTACTCCCTTGCAAAATCTTTCAGACCCATAAGGCTAACTCCTTTCTTGCTTAAGGCAATGGAGTAGATAGTTGCTACAGATATAAGGTACAATACTCTCAAAACAGAGCCACTTCACATCGATCAACACGCTTACAGAGTAGGCAGATCGACGGACACAGCGCTATTCACCCTGACTGAGGTGATTCAGGAAGCCTTTGAGTGTGAGAAACAGTGCTTTGCGCCTTTCTCGACATTGAAGGAGCTTTCGACAATACCACCCACTCAAGTGTGGATCGGGCGCTGGTAGGACGAGGTGTGCAGCCAACTATCCGCAAGTGGATAGCTGAGCTGCTGCACACCAGGATAGCTGAAACTGACACTGGTAACGGCGTGGTTCAGCTTAAAACAGTTAAAGGGTGCCCACAAGGAGGAGTTTTATCTCCACTGCTGTGGAGCCTCGTGGTAGATGAACTATTGCAGATATTCACTTCAAATGGTATCCGCTGTCAAGGTTACGCGGATGACATAGTGATTATCGCAAGAGGTAGATTTCCGAGCACCCTTTGTGACATTATTCACAGAGGGCTCCAACTAGCATACAGATGGTGCACTGATGTAGGGCTAAACATCAATCCGTCTAAGACAGTCATAGTTCCCTTTACCAGAAAAAGGAAGCTGGAGGGTATGAGAACCATACCTGTGGAGGGGGTCCCAGCCATGATTGCCACGGAGGTAAAGTATCTGGGTGTAATCCTGAATTCTAAGCTTCTGTGGAAGAGTCATGTGGACGCGACCACCTCCAAGGCTACGAGGGCACTGATGGTGTGCAAACGTCTCGCCGGAAAATCGTGGGGGTGTACCCCGAAGATTTTGCGATGGATGTACACCATGATAGTCAGACCAATAGTGACGTATGGAGCGGTGGCTTGGATCTCTAGGACCAACCTGGCCACGGTGAGGAAATCGCTAACCAAACTGCAACGCCTGGGGTGTGTGTGCATCACGGGAGCGATGCGCACGTGTCCCACGGCGGCGCTAGAGGTGGTGCTGGAGCTAGAGCCGCTCCATGCTTACATAGCTCAGGCTGCAAAGAGCTCCATGTTGAACTTTGCAAGAGAAGGTTTCGGGAAGGGTAAGGTTCTATCGTCCAAAAGCGGGGAGAAGCTGGGTAGTCAGATCCCACTTGCTCTTTTTCCAAGAGACGATATTAATAAGGTAATAGTTTTTGAAAAGCGTTTCAAAGTAGAAATTTTAAGTAACGAAACTTCTTGGGACCCCTCTATTTTAGAGTACAGGGTTCGGGAAAGTACACTGCAGTGGTACACGGATGGCTCTAAGACCTTGGAGGGCATTGGAGCAGGCGTTTTTGGTCCCAGGACCAGATTGTCGCTGCCCATGGGTGCCTATCCTAGTATTTTCCAAGCGGAAATATATGCCATTAGCATTTGTGCCGAGATTAATCAACACAGGAACTATCGAGGAGAGAAAATTCTTATTCTCAGCGATAGCCAGGCGGCTCTCAAGGCCCTTTCATCTTTCGAGGTAAAGTCCTCACTGGTCTTGGAGTGTATTAATAGACTCAATGACCTAGCAAGGAGAAATGACATCCGTCTTCTATGGGTGCCAGGTCATACAGGTATAGAGGGCAATGAGGTAGCGGATCACCTGGCCAGAACAGCGGCCATCTCAGACCCTATAGGACCCGAGCCCTTCTTCCCGATCGGTGCAAGCTCTATAAAGGAAGCGCTCAGGAAGGAGACAAATCGGCTCAGGGAGCAGCAATTCAAGAACATACAGGGACTTGTTCAGGCAAAGAAATTATTGGGAGGTTATAACAACACGAGATTTAAACAACTCATAAACCTCCCAAAGGCAAAACTTAGAATCCTCACAGGTATTCTCACCTGTACAAGATAGGTATCTGGTCAAATGACCTATGTTGCTTCTGCGATACGGCCAAGGAAACGCCCTCACACATATTACTGGAGTGTGACGCTGTGGCGCGTCGAAGGGAGAGGTGACTAGGTCAGATGTGGCCAAAGGAGGAACACGTACAATTCCTAAGCCCGGGATCCATCTTAAAATTTATAGATGCTCTCGGACTGGGGGAGATGTTGTAAGGTACTGAGGGCACAATAGATCCACAGCTCGCAGTGCAATCCTCATATTTTAATCTAATCTAATCTAATTGTACAGAGAGGGTATTTAATTCTCCAAGAAAAAGCTATTTTTTGCGGCAACAAATTTTCTTTCACAAACAAAGCGCATTTTTATAAGAATGAATGAACCCTGCAAGACAAGACTAAGCAGTTTCCCCTGAAATTCAAAAAATTTACACAAACATTCACAACTTTTACGCATTTCACCCAAACATTTACAAATTTTTTTTTGAACTGTCGAAAAATTTCCATATGTTAGAGCAGTAATGCCGTCCTCCAATAAGAATCTTATGTGATAGAAGGAGAAATATAGAAAAATATAAGACAAATTTTTAGCAAAGTATGCTATCAATAATCGGCATTTCAGCAAAAATTTTATTTCAAAAAATTATCTCAAATTTTTTATTATGCTTATGCATGAAAACAATTTTTTTTGGATTAACATTGGGGATGTTCCGGCGTCAATACTGCAAAGAAAAGCCGTCGTTTATTCTTAACCAATAATTAATTGAATTATCTAGTTTGCGTAAGTATGACCAAAGGCCGACTTAATTATGAAAACCAAGCCTTCCCATCTTCTTTAGTGTTAACGGCGACTTTTATTTGCAGTGTTGCAGTAGTGATTGATGCTCGAACATCCCTCTTCCTTTCCCGTTTTGATTATTATTTTTTTATTTAATACTTTATTCAACAGTTTTTATTGATTTTATTTAGTAGTTAATTTTAATAAAAACGTATAAGATAAAATATTGATTACAAAAATTAGGAGTTTGTTTATAAGTACTGAGGACTTTGTGATAACAAAAATGAGTAGTTTGATTATTAGTACTGAGGAGTTTGTTATAAGAAAAATGAGTAGTTTGATTATTAGTGCTGAGGAGTTTGTGATCAGAAAAATTAGTAGTTTGATTATTAGTGCTGAGGACTTTATAATGACAAAAATGAGGAGTTTGTTTATTAGTACTGAGGACTTGGTGATGACAGAAATGAGTAGTTTGATTATTAGTGCTGATGAGTTTGTGATGACAACAATGAGTAGTTTGGTTGCCAGCGCTAATTAAATTATAAGAATAAAAATTATTAGTTGCCTTATCTGTTAGAGCAAATTAGATATATTCTTCACCTACATGCAATTTTTGTAGATAGGAAAGAAATACAAAATCACACCTACAAGGGGAAACTACTCAGTTTTCTCCCACGCCATGAACAAAAATGACAACCTTAATAAGCACTTTTGAAATTATAAAAAATGATAATTTGAGCACTTATTTCATGCTGTGCTGTCTTGTAGGGAACCTTAGGTGATCGTATGTGTGTCAGAAATCTTTTTTTAGTGCATAGCTTGAATTGATAATTAGCTTTGGATAAAGTTTACGAAAGCTGTCTTCCATTATGACTTTTAAAAAAGGCAGTCCAGATGCTCGCAGAATATTTTTTATCGGTGACGTTGGAAAAGCACGAATAGACGTCGTACAACATAATGATACGGTGCGGCAAGCATCTTCAAATGGCTTGTAGAATGATGTCCACATATTTCTTAGTCGTAATTAATGATTGACAATATGAAAGCCTTGGTGACTTTTACCACTAGAGCCAGGCCAATGAGCGAGCGCTTACATGATAGATACTTTATTATATTTAAATTAACAAATAGTATTTTTCTTACATATTGGCAGTGCTGCTTAAATCAATACTTAGACTCTGAAATGAATCCTAGGAACTTGAAACTATCTGTACAGATGTAATTTACATTATTAAATGTAAGAGAGGGTTTATTACAATAATGTTTCTTACAAATATGTAATAATTTAGATTTAGAGGGAGAAATTGAAGTGCCTGAAGAATCAGACCAACTGAATAAGAGGCATACAATTTATGAAGAGGAGGACATAACAACGGACAAATCGGAGGTTTTGGAATATAAAATTAAATCATCAGCATACATTAAATGACTGATATTAGAAAAACCAGATAAAATAGTACTAATTTCACCAAATGCGATAATGATAATGGTTCCCATGCCAAGAGGTAGTATAGAGGAGCGGACATTAGAAAAAAGGACACTAATTTTGCGTTTAGAAAAATCGATTTAACAAAAATTAAATATACACATGTATGTGAGCCGAATTTCCATTTTTTAAGCTGCCTTAATACCACATCAATACCAATGCGATAAAATGCTTTTAAAAATTCAAGAGAAAGTACCAAGGCGTGATTTTTGTGGGACAATGCATCAGACACAAAATGGTCTAAATGTGGAAGAGCGTCCAACATTCCCCGCTGCCCCTTTCTGAAAGCTACCCGGTAATAATGAATCATTTTTTGAGACTGAGCATACCTAGGCATGGAAGAAGGGATATGGGACGGTAACTGCTGACTTGGCAGACGTGCTTACCAGGTTTCAAAGTGGGAATGACAGTGCTGGTCTTCCAAAGCAAAGGATAGTTGCCAGTCTCCGATAGATATTATTATAAAGATTAATTAGACGGTTTAAAAGGAAGGGAGGGAGGTGTTTAATGATAGAGTAAGATATTTTATCATTTCCCGGGGTTTTGCCTTTAACTAAAGATAGAGCAGAGAGAAGTTCAAGCATAGATAATCAGAATCTAAAAACTTTGCTGAAGAAGAAAGCTTAGAAGGTAAGTAAGGTAGTAGGAAGGTAAGAGGAGGAAAGAAAGGACTGTTTGCTGGAGGAAAATTCAGGAGAGAAACGAGTTGGAAAAGTGAATAGCAAATTCTAAGGCTAAATCATGAGGATATAGTAGATTTCCACGAGGGGCATTGAGGAGAGAAATTGGAGAAAAGGAAGATAAACCAAATAGTATTCGTATGTATGCCCAACTCCTTTTTGGATCAGAAGAAGAATTGATTTCACTAGAGAAGGATTGGAAACAAAGAATTTTGGCAGATTTGGCTTTCCGGCGAAAAATCGCGTTAGGTTTTTAGTATTTTATTAAATTATCAGTTGAACGAGTGCGTTTGAATTCATGACAATCAAATTGTTTTTGTTGCCTTAAGGCACAAAGTTCTCTGTTCCACCAACGAGGTGCAGGTTTTACTGGTTTTCACGCGGATAGTGGAATGGAGTCATTAGCAGCTGCACGAATAATTTTTTTAATACGTGAGGACTCCTGATTGACGTTTGACGAAACAGGAAAAAGTCGGCAATGATATGCGCAGGACTCTACAAACTTATCCCAATCAGCAAAGTCCGTTTCAGAGCACACTCTGGATTTGAAACTGGGTGCGGGACCTGGAGTGGTAATTTTAGAAAGAATGGGAAAATCACTGCCATGAAGATCATTGATTAGTTGCCACTCAAATTTGTTGAGAAGGAATGAGAAACAAAGTGACAATGCAGAATGAACTAAGTAAAGCATTCTTCATAATTCTACCTTTCAGATTGGATGTGGATGATCCCCAAATGGGGCTCCAGACGTTAAAATCACCATCAATAAGAAAGGAGTAGTTCCAGACGGAAAAAGATTTCAGAGTCATTAGGAGGGGAATAGGCACAAGTAATAATAATTTTGTAAGGAGAAAGAATTTCTATGGAAAGGGAAGAGATGTTGGAAGAAGAAGGTGAGAAGGGATTATGTAGAATTTTTCTGTTGATCAGAAAATACTTATTTAAAAAAAATTTTTTTTTTGTATATGTACATACATACATATATACCAGTGGAGGGCAAACCAATACATAGTTACAAATGCTAGTGTGTTTTTCGAGAGAGCGACGAGTCGATGTTATTATTTACACTGTGAAGAAATGCATGATTTTTTTTTGTTCCCTTTGACAAGAGTAAAATAGAAAATATTATTCGGTCCGTAATATTTTCTATATTTATTTCGAAATCATAACTTTTTATCCTAATTAAATCTTGAATGTGTTGATCATTCAGAGTATTTCTCAATTTGGTTTGAATAACTTTCATCGTTGAAAAACTAACTTCACTATCATATGAGGAACCAAACATAGCATATAATTTGAAAATTTCTGTTTTCATTTTTGGATACTTTTCCTCTTTTACATGCTTCCAAAAACGTGTACCGATTTCCAAGGGCACGCTTATATCGTTTCTGAGTATGGTTAGCTCCTCATGTAATTGTGAAGGTTGTTCATTAATTTTACATATTAATGGATAATTATGTAACTCTATTTGACTTTTAACAATATTGAAATCTTGATATCTTTTTTTGTAATTATTTAATAAATTTTCCACAATTTCACTGAAATATTGTAGTTTTCATGTTCTGTAAATATTTCTTTTCTTTTTTCTAAGTTTGATATATTATTATTTTTTAACTGCTCTATCAAAATTTGCAATTTACGGTGAAAATGTTTGATGATAACCACGAGCTCAAAGATGTGTTTATTTTTGCCTTGTAATGAGAGGTTAAGTTAATTTAATATACAAGTTAAATCGCATAAAAATGCCAAGTTCAAAAGAAAATTTGTGTTCGATAAATTGGAAACTATTTCAGATGATTCGGGAATTGAATTTTGTTCAAAATAAATTTTAATTTCTTGTCTTAAATCAAAGGCTCTTTCAAGGCTCCTACCACGGCTAAGCCAACGGACCTCTGTGTATAGGAGTACATCACCAAAATCAGACTCAAGCTGAGCGAGAAGCTCCTTGAGTTTTCTATGTCGTAGGGCATGGTGTCCCCCCTTTATTTTATTGATGATTTTTACGGCTATTTCCATTGTACATATGTGACATATTCAACTCTTTTGAAAACAGCGATTCCTGGTGAATAATACAATGAAATTATGGAATTTTTATGTTATTTTGTTCAACCATTCTATCAAACCTTGATTTCTTCCTGTCATTACTCTGGCTCCATCTGTGCAAATAGCAGAACATTTATTTTTACCGAATATGGAAAACACATTTTTGTTTTTTATTTTATAAAGGATTTCGCCTGTTACATGTCCATGCATTAAGACAACGGATAATATTTCCTCATTGGTATCCAAAAGATCATTTACTTATTTTACGCAAATGATAAGCTGGCTTAAATTACACAGTGCTACAAAAAAGAATGAAGTCGAAATACCTGGGAAGTGATGTTATTTTCCTTGTAGGTCTTATCGAGTAGAACGAGAATCCAATTTTGGAATTTGTCAAACACCCCCAAAATTTCGACTTAACCTTAAAAAACAGATTTTTCGTGCTTTTGCGCACTTCTTAGCCCATATCTTAGCTACTTGACAACCGATTTTCATTCTAAGAACGGTTTAAGAAAGAATAAACTCAGACCTTCATAAAGACGTCTTAATAAAGCTGAAAAAATTTACTTAAATTTTGCTACCCTTTTTCTTCTTTTTTTGACTTTGGCGATATTTTCACACACTATTTTATAAGAACACAAAATGAGTTTTGATTAGATTCAAAGAGTACGTTTAATACCGAGTTCAACGAATGTTTCTTTTAAAGTGACTGAGTTATTTTACATTTTATGAGAACGAAATTTTTGCAAAAATTTACAACGAACTTAATTTACTAATAAATATTATTAAATGAAAATATATATGTAGATCAAAAGTGCTTTTTTGACCGTTTTTTCCTTAGGTCAGCATCGTCAATTTTGCGTTGTACTGACCAGCAATATTTTGCCATCATATTTATTTAGTTTTTTCCTTCGAAACGTTTTTCGATCGTAGCCATTTCTTGGTGGAAGTGTTCGCCTTGTTCATCACTGAACTGGCCCAGATTATGTGGGAAGAAGTTTTATCGACATGTTGCAACCCATTTCGCCATATGCACTTAAAAATTCGTTTACAACCGTGATGTAGTCGTCGCTTCTGTTGTTCCCAAGGAAATTATCACATAGCGCTACAAAACTCTTCCATGCACGTTTCTCAACACAGCTTAACTTGTTCATAAAGGTAACGTCGCTCAAAATTTTGAGAATTTGAGGTCCAATGAAAATACCTATATACACATATTATAAAAAAAATAAAATACAAGTAGGTATGAAAACAAAATAATAAATACCGGCTTTTATTTTAGCTTCACTTAATTTTGGGAAGACAGTTTTAAGATGAAGAAAAGCTTCGCTATTAACATCCAATTTCTTTACAAATTGTTTCATGTATCCCAGCTTTAAGTGTAGTGGTGGTAAGATAACATCCTCAGATTTTACCAATGGGAGGCTTAAAACATTTTTCCTACCTATCTGATGTGACTCTCGAGATGGCCAGGCTTTGCGATCATAGCGATTGGATGCCCGACTATCCCATTCACAAAGGTAGCAAGGATATTTTGTGTAGCCACATTGTACGCCAAATAAAATTGTCAACACTTTTAAGTCAGCGATGACTTTCCATTTATGCGTGGCATAGTCGATCAACCGTAAAATTTTTTCCATCATTTCATACGTTTCTTTCTTGTTAACCCCATCGCGATTGGAACTGATGGTAAGAGATTTTCATTGTGTAATAACCAGGGTGACCCATTTTATGATTTTACTTAATATTGCTTATGCTGCATATTTTTGCAATTATTTGGTTCATTTTAAGGTCTTATTTTTACCTTTGATTAATTTTTTTACCATTTTTCACAACACTGTTTCTGGTAAATATTCATGTTGTCTCTTTTACATCTTTATATCTTACTAAGCATAACACCACCGACAATGCTATCATTATTGCTGTTTAAGTCTATTGCATTGTGCCTATGCTTAGAAAATTCTTAGTAAGTTGTCAAACGTGTTTAGTGGTTGAAATGCCGAAAGTAAAAGAATCGAAGCAATCTTTTTTAAAAAGAGTCACGGAGCAGTATAGAGGCATCTTACGCTGCGATGAAAGTGTACTTTTTTGTTTGTACTGCAACACAACGATTACCGCTGGACGGATGTTCAACGTCACACAACATTTCAGTTCAACAAAACATGTGGCTGCGGCAAAAAGGCGCGCCACCAACTCTATACATGAACAAACATTATTGACACAATATAGAGAGCAGGAATCAAATCCATTTGGCATGGATCTCTGCAAAACGTTTATGCAAGCTAATATTCCATTGAAAAAAATGCGTGATCCCAGCGTGGTAAATTTTTTAGAAAAATATACTAAAAACAACGTGCCATCAGAGACAACAATGCGTGGATACGTTCCAAAATTATACTACGAATGTATGGAAAATTTAAAAAAAAAGGTGTAAAATAAATATATATGGGTGTCTTTAGACGAAACGACAGACGTCGAGCAACGTTATATTGCCAATTTTGTATTTGGAGTTCTTGAAGAAGAAGAAGAAAAATACAAGTGTTACCTTTTAAATGTAGCCGAGCTGGATTCGGCAAACTCAAGTAATGTGGCTGCATTCTTTAATGACAGCATGCAATTATTATGGCCAGAAGGCATACAATATTCGAAAGTCTTACTTGTCGTAACAGACGCAGCAGCCTATATGCTGTCGGCTATGTCCAGCTTAAAAGTTTTGTATCCAAAAATGATGCATGTAACATGTTTTGCGCATGCATTGTATAGACTTGCTGAGTTTGTCCGTTGTCAATTCAACAAAGTAAATACGCTTATTGCAAGCAACAAATCTGTTTTTTTAAAGGTAAGGTTTTACTGTATTTACAAGGCAAACATTTATTTAACAAATTTTTTATGGCACCCTCGCGTAAAAAAGAACTTTTGGAAATGTTCCCAGATTTACCATTGCCTCCGAGTCCAGTTATAACCAGATGGGGGACCTAGTTGAAAGCTGCGGAGTACTACTGCAAAAATTTGAATGAAATCAAAACTGTGCTTGACACCTTCGACCCAGAAGACTCAGAGGCCATTAAAGTTGCAAAAAACCTTTTTGAAGATCAGCAATTGAGCAGCGACTTAGCTTTTATTAAAATGAATTTTGTTTTTATAAACGAAAGCATAAAACAGCTCGAAGAAAAAGGAATTCCCCTTGAAAAAAGTATTAACATACTTAACACAGTTTTTTTGAAATTGAAAACGATCTCAAATGATAAATATTTAAATAAATTTAAAGCAATTATGCTGCGTAACCCAGATTACAAAGTACTTGTGGACATAAATAATGTTCTTTTCGAAAATAAACAAGTAACAAGTTTAAATGCTAAGTTCTCTCCAAATGAAATAACTAAATTTAAATATTGTCCGACCACATCTTGTGACGTGGAAAGATCTTTTTCAATTTATGGAAATATATTATCTGATTACAGACGTAATTTTAAGTTGGAAAGCCTAAAAATGCACATGGTAGTGCATTGCAATAAATAGGACAAAGGAAAATATACTTTTATTATTTTTCTTAATTAAAGTAGTAAAATTTGAATATTTATCAATAAAATTCACAAAAAGAATTGTAATACAATACATTTTTTTATCGTCATATTTTACTTTTTTAAGAGCATATTTTCAACTTTTTTGGAGCTTTTTTAAGCGCTTAAAATCGATTTTTTAGAGCTTAAAATGGGTCACCCTGGTAATAACACAGCTTTTAAACCTAAGGGTGACATTACAGACTTCATTAAGGGAACACGAATGTATTTTTTTTTAGGGTACATACTTTTACACGATCCATCAATGAAAAGTCGCCATTCATCTGCATTATAATTATAATTTAAAGCCGAAAATAATTTGGGTACATTTACACAATGTACTAGATCACAGTCATTGCCATTAGTTTTAAAACTTTCTCTAAGTATCAAAGTGCGGTCGCTTTTTCTACCCGATGTTATTTGAAAATATTTTTCCACTAAATTCCACTGCTTTAGTCGTGAACCGAGGACTTCAGATTCTAGTTTCGATAAATGCAAATCACGCAGGAGATCGGCGAAATCAGAAATTGAAACTAAATGCCTTTCCGTTGATTTTGATTTACAAGGAAGGAATTCTTCCTCTACTAAATATGTTTCACCAGCATCAATTGACTCACTTTTTGTGGGCACTTCGGCATTTAAGTATTTTGGTTTTGTAACCGTAACAACATTCGCATACTTTACATTTTCCGCGATTTAAAATTGTGACCTGAAACGTTTGTTTTGCAAAAATAGCAATCGTCTTGTTTATGATATGCCTGATGATGCCAAGTCATAGGCACAGAAAAGGGCAAAGTAATTGATTGTTGAACTTTAAATTTTTTTAATGTTGTGCAGCAATATTCACAAATAAATTCTGGCTCGTACCAGCGACTCGCACTATAAAACATTTCGAAAATCTTGGTATATATTTTTACAACACCAATATTATTTTTAAAGTCACGCCGATGACTTGTATCCGTAAATATGCCACAAATGTAGCAAAGCTTATTACGCTTGTCGCACATTTTAGTTTTACGTTACCACGATTTTAATCCAATTTAACAACAAACACAACAAAAGATAAACAACACGTGCACTTCAGTATAACGGAAATTTATAAAGACTTGAAAATTGAGTAAAAACTCAAAAATTAAGTGATAATTTCCTTGGGAACAACAGAAGCAAATTTTGCAAAAATTTCGTTCTTATAAAAAGTAAAATAACTCAGTCACTTTTTGGCCGATTTTTTAAAAGAAACATTCGTTGAACTCGGTATTAAAGGTGCTCTTTGAATCTAATCAAAACTCATTTTGTGTTTTTATAAAATAGTGTGTGAAAATATCGCCAAAGTCAAAAAAAGAAGAAAAAGGGTAGTAAAATTTAAGTTTGTTGTGCAAAAACAAGTAAATTTGTTCAGCTTTATTAAGACGTCTATATATCTTTCAAAAGGTCTAAGCTTCTTCTTTCTTAGACCGATCTTAGAATGAAAATCGGTTATTAATTAGCTGAGATATGGGCTAAGAAGTGCGCATAAGCACGAAAAATCGGTTTTATTTAGGTTAAGTCGAGATTTTGGGGGTGTTTGACAAATACCAAAATTGGATTTTCGTTCTACTCGATAAGACCTACAAGAAAAATAACATCACTTCCCAGGTATTTTTGAGTGTCACACTGTGTTATTAATATCAGTACTCTCGTCAAGGCATAAAGAAAAAAATTTGTTAAATAATCTATTTTTATTACAGGAATATAAATATTTACTAATGATTTCGCTTCGACGTGCTATGGTTCGCCTGGATGTAGGGATTTTTGCAATATTCTGTTGCATTTGTTTTCCATGTTCTCCAAAATAACCAAAAACTAACTGACTCAAATCTTTAAAAAATATACCATCGTCGAATGGTCACAACAGCAAAAGAGGCTTTTTTAAATTTTGAGTTCTCTTGATCATTATCATCATTAGTGATAATGATATTTATCATTAGTAATATCATTATCAGCATTAGTATTGGTATTATCATCATTATCAAAAATATATTTCAAAAAATATTTTGCTTTCAACTCATACAATTTTAGTTTTCTTTCATAAGCTGAAGTAATTAAAAATTATTGTGATGACCAACGTATTGTGTATTTATCTTAAGTTGCGAAATAGAAACCGGCTTGCTTGACTGTTGTAGTGCAACTGGTATGATTTATTTTAAGAACGTGCTCTCAAGCTACTGCCCGAAGTCATTTGAATGGCAGTGTCGTGCATTGAGCGTATGCTTAACGAAGAAGCTTATTGTGTACGTCTTACAGCATTGACGTAGGCAGCGAATGCTGTTAAATCACGCGTGAGAGCAAAATTTTAAGAATGTCCTTCACTGATATATACCCTTAGGGTATGGCAAGTTATTGTTCCATTGACGAAGGAGGAGGGGATGAAAGGGAAGAGTAGGGAGCATAAGGGTCACTCTCAGACTTCTCCTAGAAACACACTTTCCGTGCGCCGTGAATGTGCTTTCTTACAGGTCGACTACAGTGAGCGAACAACCGGTTAATGCCGACTTCCTTACAATAGAGAAAGTGACCTGGGCAATTGAGTCATTTAAACCCTACAAGGCGCCGGGTCCAGATAAAGTCTCACCGGTGCAGCTTCAACAATCACTGAAGCTAAGTGCAACTAGGCTGTATGCTTTGTATATAGGGGTTCTAAACCTCAACCACATTCCTAAAATGTGGAAGGAATCGAGGGTTGTTTTCATACCTAAAGAAGGGAAAATATCCCGTGTCAATCCGATAGATTTTAGGCATATAAGTCTCTGCTCCTTTTTGCTGAAGGTATTGGAGCGAGCAATTGATTGCCACATTAGAGATTCAATAAAGCACAAACTAATGACTTCCCATCAAGTTGTGTCGTATATAGAGAACTCCGTAGAAGTCAAGGAGTACACACTGATATCATTTCTAGACATTGAGGGTGCCTTCAATAATATAAAACCCTTGGCGATCACAAGAGCTCTTGCGAAGCTGGGCGTTGATCAACATCTGGTGTCCCTCGTGCAAAAACTGACAAGGTTGTGAACGCTATACAAGCAGAGGAACACCGTAAGGTGGGATCCTTTCTCCCCTTCTGTGGGTGGTGGCTATTAATGACCTACTGAAGGCCCTGGAAGAGGAGGATCAAAGGCAGTAGCTTATGCCGACGACCATGCGGTGGTAGTAAGGGGCAAATTTCCTCAGACGCTGTGCGACATCACGCAGGAAAAACTTAAAAATGTAGAGAACTGGACCAAAGATAAAGGTCTGGGTGTAAACCCGGACAAAACTGAACTTGTTCTTTTTACAAGAAAATATAAGATCCCACCTCTAAGGCTTCCCGTAGTGGAAAGTAGAGTGCTGGGGCTAGAGGACGTCGCAAAATATCTAGGCGTGATACTAGACAAAAAACTTTCTTGGACCCGAACGTCCAGGAGTGCAGTAAGAAGGCAACGGCGGCCCTCTACAGCTGCAAGGGAGCCGTCGGAAAAAATTGGGGCTTATCTTCCAAAATTATGCACTGGCTATACACAGCCGTAGTCAGACCATGTCTCGATAAGAAAACCACACAATCAGCACTGCAAGGGGTGCAAAGATCGGCGCTGATATGCATAGGTGGCGCTCTGCGTACAACCCCCTCGGAAGGGTTAGACTTACTTACTTACTTAATTGGCGCAACAACCGCCTAAGCGATTTTGGCCGAGGTCAACAAAGCACGCCAGCTGTCCCTATCTTTTGCTAACTGGCGCCAATTGGAAATCCCAAGTATAGCCAAGTCTTTTTCCACTTGGTCTTTCCAACGCAGAGGAGGTCTTCCTTTTCCTCTGCTACCACCAGCGGGTACCGCGTCAAAAACCTTCAGGGCTGGAGCTATTTCATCCATTCGTACGACGTGGCCTAGCCAGCGGAGCCGCTGGTTCTTAATCCGCTGCACTATATCTACGTCATTGTACAGCTCGTACAGCTCATCGTTCCATCGTACACGGTATTCGCCGTCGCAAAGACGCAAAGGTCCATAAATCTTTCGAAGAATCTTTCTCTCGAACACTCCAAGAGCTCTCTCATCTGAGGTTGTCATCGTCCATGCTTCTGCGCCATATAAGAGGACGGGCATGATGAGAGACTTATAGAGTATGGTTTTTGTCCGCCGAGAGAGGACTTTACTGTGCAATTGCCTACTCAGTCCGAAGTAGCACTTGTTGGCAAGAGAGATTCTGCGTTGGATTTCAAGGCTGACGCTGTTATTGGTGTTAATGCTGGTTCCTAAGTAAACGAAGTCCTCTACTTTTTCGAAGTTATAACTGTCAACAGTGATGTTTGATCCCAGTCGTGAATGTGCCGACTGTCTATTTGATGACAGGAGATACTTCGTCTTGCCCTCGTTCACCTCCAGACCCATTCGCTTCGCTTCTCTATCCAGTTTGGAGAAGGCAGAACTAACTGCGCGGTTGTTAAGACCGATGATGTCAATGTCATCGGCGTACGCCAGCAATTGCACACTCTTATAAAAGATGGTGCCTGACCGATTAAGTTCTGCGGCTCGAATTATCTTCTCCAGCATCAGGTTAAAGAAATCGCACGACAAAGAGTCACCCTGTCTGAAACCTCGTTTGGTATCAAACGGCTCGGAGAGGTCCTTCCCGATTCTGACGGAGCTGGTGGTGTTGCTCAACGTCATTTTACATAGCCGTATAAGTTTTGCCGGGATACCAAATTCAGACATTGCGGCATATAGGAAACTTCTTGTCGTGCTGTCGAAGGCGGCTTTGAAGTCGACAAAAAGATGGTGTGTGTCGATTCTTCTTTCTCGGGTCTTTTCCAAGATCTGGCGTATTGTAAATATCTGGTCGGTGGTAGATTTACCAGGTCTAAAGCCGCACTGATAAGGTCCAATCAGTTCATTGACGGTGGGCTTAAGTCTTTCACACAATACACTCGACAGAACCTTATATGCGATGTTAAGAAGACTAATCCCGCGATAGTTGGCGCAAACTGCAGGATCACCCTTTTTGTGGATTGGGCAGAGCACACTTAAGTTCCAATCAGTAGGCATGCGTTCTTCCGACCATATTCTAGAGATGAGCTCGTGCATGCACTTAACCAGCTCCTCTCCGCCGTACTTAAATAACTCAGCTGGTAACCCATCGGCCCCGGGGGCTTTGTTGTTCTTCAGCCGTGCTATCGCTTTCCGAATTTCGTCACAGTCGGGTGATGGTACATCGCGTCCATCATCATTGATTGGGGATTCGGGTTCAACATCTCCAGGGTTGCAGTTGCTTCCATTAAGCAGTGTGGAGAAGTGCTCCCTCCATAATTTAAGTATGCTGTGGACATCAGTCACCAGGTCGCCGTTTTCATTCTTACAGGAATTCGCCCCGGTCTTAAAACCTTCTGTAAGCCGTCGAACTTTTTGAAAAAATTTTCGGGCGCTTTTCCTGTCGGCCAGCATCTCAAGCTCTTCGCACTCACGCATTTCGGCCTCTCGCTTTTTCTCACGAAAAATGCGTCTTGCTTCCTTCTTTAGCTCACGATAACGCTCCCGCACAGCTCGCGTTGCGCCCGATCGCAGTGTGGCCCTGTAGGCAGCGTCTTTACGTTCCGTAGCGGCGCGGCATTCCTCGTCATACCAGTTGTTCTTTCGGGCTCGCTGAAATCCGATGGATTCTTCAGCGGCGGTATGTAGACAGCAAGAAATATGGTTCCACTGCTCGGAAATATCGTTATGTTGATTATTGCTCTCAGAGAGCAGGAGTGCAAGTCGAGTGGCGAAGTGGGTAGCTGTCTGTTGCGATTGCAGCTTTCCGACGTCGAGCTTTCCTTGTGGCCATTTGCGCGCGCTTTTTGCTGCACAGAGGCGCGTGCGGATCTTGGCTGCCACAAGAAAATGATCCGAGTCGATGTTGGCTCCTCGGTTCGTGCGCACATTTAGGACACTGGAAGCATGCCTTCCGTCTATCACAACGTGGTCGATTTGGTTTCGTGTCTTACCATCTGGAGACAGCCACGTAGCCTGGTGAATCTTCTTATGCTGGAACCTGGTACTACAGACTACCATGTTTCGGGCCCCGGCGAAGTCGATCAGTCTCAATCCGTTATCGGACGTTTCGTCGTGGAGACTGAATTTTCCGACTGTGGAACCAAAGATGCCCTCCTTGCCCACCTTGGCATTGAAGTCGCCAAGCACGATTTTTATATCGTGGTGGGGGCACCGCTCATACGTGCGGCCAAGGAGATCGTAGAAGCGATCTTTAGTCCCATCGTCCTTCTCTTCCGTCGGGGCGTGGGCGCAAATTAGGGAGATGTTGAAGAATCTCGCCTTGATGCGGATTGTGGCGAGACGCTCGTCCACCGGAGTGAACGACAGTACTTTACGGCGCAGTCTCTCTCCCACCACAAATCCGACACCAAATTTGCGCTCCTTTACATGGCAGCTGTAGTAGATGTCGCAAGGGCCTATCACTTGTTTCCCTTGCCCCGTCCATCGCATCTCTTGGATGGCGGTGATGTCAGCCTTTGCTCTGCTGAGGACATCAACCAGCCGGGCAGAGGCACCTTCCCAATTAAGGGTTCGGACATTCCAGGTGCATGCCCTCAAATCATTGTCCTTTAAACGTTTGCTGTGGTCGTCATCAAAAAAGGGGGGTCTCATCCGAGGCTTTGTTTTCTTTTTCATTGGATGTTGGTTTTTACGTGGCGGGTTCCAAGCCCTGCGCACAACCCATTGCTGGGGGTTGAAATTTTATATTCGTTTATATAGCGAGCCGCTTGCTCCAAGACAGACGCCCGCTTGCAGCCGCACCTCCTGGTGAACAGACGCTGCGGACTTTAGTGGACCCTTAAACCGAATATGTCGGAGTGGCTCCGCTAAAGCTCCCTCTCTATTAGCCGTGACCCATGGCTCCATACGGGTTGGTTACCGTATCTCGCACATGGGTTGCTCACGTTGCCCAGGGTGCACGAACGTGGACGTTAAAGTAGGGATTGAGTACAGCTGTGCAACTGTAACCGCATACCCAGAAGCACCACTGCACCCCATTACACCCCACCACTGCACCCCATTACACCCCCGGAAGGGTTAGACACCATACTAAGAATCCTCCCGATTAATATCGCAGGAAAACAATTCGCGGCGTGTGCCGCTCTTAGACTACGAAAGTTGCCCGTATGGAAGTCTAGTCAAGTAGGACACGCAACAATCGCAAACAAATTAGACTCGCAAGATACGGATTACTGCGCCCCCATTCAAAGCTTCACAAAGAAGTGCAATATACTAATTCCTCAAAGAGACTGGTGGTCCGGAGAAGTCACTCCATTTCTACACTGACGGCTCAAAGCGTGAGAACAGAGTGGAAGGGCGTCTTGGCAGAGTGGAAGGCTGAGGTGGACTACCTAAGAACAGAAGAGGTTGAATTCAAAGAAACCTTCATATTTTCCGACAGTCAAGCAGTGCACTTAAGGCACTTGATTCGGTCAACTGTAACTCTAAAACGGTAGCAACCTGTCGCAAATCTTTAAACGAGATGGGTGCCAAGGCACAGCAACATACCGGACAACGAAACAGCGGATGAGCTTGTAAGAAGGGGGACGTCCACTCCTGCAAGCGCTTTCTAAGGAACTCAACCCTTAAGGATGCAGGAGATCGTTGGAAAAACGGCAACACCTGTATCAAGTCCAAGCTCTTGTGGCCGGAGTGGGACGTCAAGCAATCACAAGGTCTTCTCATGTATTTGGAATTATAACAGGTCATATCCTGATCGGCAGACACCCAGAGAGACTAGGTTTGCCTGCAATGACTTCTGTAGAAGCTGCAGAAATGAAGAAGAGCCTGCAACCGTAAGGCACCTTCTATATGAATGTCCTGCACTATGGGCAAGAAGAAGAAAATTCTTGGGATCAGAGTTCTTCGGAGAGCATAGCGATCTGGCCAAAGTAGAGATTCGCAAGCTAGTAAAATTCGTAAATTCCACATGTTGGTTCGAGTAGGGTGATTTTTCAAATCCGCGTGGTACCACAACGGGCCTAAAGGCCTAGGTGTGCTGGCGCGATCGCTAGCAGCCACTTTAAGCTAACCTAACCTAAGGGAGGAGAGATTGCAAAAGTTTTGAGGAAAGAAGTGTGGGAAGAGGGAGATGAGGTGTTTGATAGAGGTGAATAAGAAGGGGAAGGGGAAGAGCTAAAGGAAAGGAGAGATGAAAGAGGGAATTTTTTTGAACTTTCTGAAAGTTCTTTGGAGGGTAATTGATTGTTGGAGGAGAATGAGTCGTTGGTATTGTTCGAATTGTTGGTGTTGGATGATTTGTTGGAGTTGGATGAATTGTTGTTGTTGGATGAATTGTTGGTGGAGGATAAGTTGTTGTTATCTTTTGTTGAGGTTGCATTATTATTAAGGTTAGAATTATTTGATATTAAATTAATATATTTAATATTCGAATTTTTCAAGTGAATATTTTTTTTATTATTTTAGTAACGTTGGCGAAAGAGAAATGGGATGGGGTTGTAGGAAGTTGATTTTTATACATGTTGATAGCGTCACGCATGCTGCATTTGTGTATAGTTTTAATCTTTAAAATTTCCTTTGATTGGTTAAATTTTTAATTAACCATTTTGGTAAATTTGTGGACTGCAGTTACACCTTCTTCCTTGAGGCCTTCAATTATTTCATCGTCGCTTAGTTGGGAAATAAAAGGAGCGTAAATTATGCCTTTGCCTGAGTTAAGGGTGCCATGAACAACGACTACAACAGCACCTGCACCAGGAATATGTTTTGTGCAAGGGATTGCGTCAGCAATTTTTTGATTTTTAACAAGGATGTAATTGGTTTGTTGAAATCCAGAGATTTGATGACGAGGTATTTGGGGTCATCCTTCTTTGTTATTGGTAGTTCCGGGAAAACGTCGAACGTAGCTTGTTCAGGCTTTTTACTTTTAGGTTTTTGGGCTGAGGACAATAGAGCAAACATTTATTTCCCAGTTTGTTGGCCCCGGAGGGCATTATGAAAAAGTGTATTTATTTTTATGCACAAACGAAGGAATAAGCACAACAAGCGAACCGTTAAAGATTCAAGCTTTGAAAGGAAATACTCAACAAAAGCACACGCGAGAGATAATGTCACCGTTTGGTTTGACAGCACGGTGGCGAATCCAAACTGAGTATAAATCAAGTAACAACTGTCAAAAAGACCAACTCCGAAAAAAGTATTGCCTCATAGAAAACCACACGTCTAAAAAAAACACCCGTAATAATCAGTATGTCTTTCAAAATTATGTCTAAATTATTTTTTGTAATTTGGTCATTAGACCACTTTTATTTATTTACTTATTTGGGGTAACTAATATTACATTTATTACTTTGTACAAATGTATGTAAATATCAATAATAATAATAATTACAATAAAAAGCAGAGGATCGTCACAAAATCGTTATATGTACATCAAAGCTTATTGAAAAGGAAGCAGCATGGGAAAATCCTATGTTCTTCGTTTTTTGCCTGAGACCTCTAATGTGCCAACCTACGAAATATTAAGTTGGCAGTTTGTTTTGAAAATTCATATGTATGTAAACAAAGTAAAAAGCTCATTAATAATACCCGAATTCCGTAACTCAGTCTCATCTCAAGTCTCAAAATAAGCTAGAGATTATTGCTTTTCCAGGTCACAATTTAGATACTTTATTTTGAGACTAGAGGCCTTATTTTGAAACTAATGCATGCCTACTGGTCTAAAATTGTGACTTTTGTCTCTATTAGAGACTGAGACAGCTTACTGATTTCGGGCATAAATCAATATGCCATAGGTAAAATGTAACAGAGTTTGGCATTTAGGTGTCTTATAAAATAAAAATAATAAAATTTGCTGCTCTGCTGATACTACTTGTTTAATGTGCCTTGGTTTACATACGTTTTTATGTAGGAACATACATACATATGTATGTTTAAATAAATTTATTATTTTTATTTTTTGTCTTTCGAGTTCTATTAGAAATATTTAAATATACGTATACATATTTTATCGGTTTGGATCGCCCATTAAAACCAAGAATGAGACCAAACCCAAACTGCTAAAAATTACAATTCTAATAATAATATGATGATCATCCAAATACATTAAATAGGTAGTATCTGTTTAACAACTGCTTATTTTCCTTGGGCTCGAAAAAATTAAACATTGTTCACATAATAATTTGCAATTTTGATAATATACATCCATATGTACATGTGTATTTGTAAACTTTATGTAGGATTTTATAAATTTTGTGCATGTTTCAATATAATAGTTAAAAGTAATGAAGTGAGGATATCGCATAATTATTTTAAAATGCCATCATCTCGGAAACGACTTTACTTGGATGATAAATTAAAAATCATTGACGATTTCAATAAAGAAAAAAATACTTAAATAAATATGTTTGAAATATACATATGTAGCTGTCGAAGTCAATCTTCAATCGATTATCTATGAATGACTTTTTGACATTGGTTTACAGTACTTAAACTTAACTTAATTTAATTTAAGATTTGGCCAACCTGTTATATGGAAAGCAGTGCACGCGATTAGTCAACACTTAACTTACCATAAGAAACTTAAGAATCTGTTGATTTTAATGATGATAAAAATTAATGACGAAAAGTTGATCGTATCCTCTAATAAAAAACTGTACGATAAGTTCTGTCCAGGATGTAAATTGGCACAACAAAAAGTCGCTATTTATCGGTCGAAAATGCCACCACCTTTTTCTCTGACCAAATGACTTGCATATTTTGTACATTTGTACTAAACTTAAAACCATTCGACATAATTTAATTTTCGTTGACATTTTCACAAGCAATATGCGATTCAAAAATAATCACTCATACTTTATGTCAAGGAAGATATTCAAAGAACAATAAGAAACAAAAATTGTTTGTCAAAAATTAAGAATACGTGTTGAGTAATCGTCGCCAATTCTGAAGTTACGTTAAGTCTTGGGTGACAGGTAACAAGATCAACGGAAATAACGTCAATTGACACTATTTCCCATATCTTTGCGAAATAAAGTCAATTGACAATAGTACCTTTTCAAAAAAGAAATAAGGTCAAGATAAATTTTGAAATAAAGTACATGATGTTATTTCCTAATTCAAAAGGAAATATCGTCAATAGTGCTTAAATATGTCGATTCAAAGAAATAGTTGCTGATTTGTTCCGTAAATCCGCTATGAGAACCGTTTGTTAATGAGTCGTAAGAAACAAATATACAATTGTATGTAACTCTTGGTCAGTTGGTTAGTGCAATTAGTGAAGTTCGGTAACCTGTGAAGTAAAATAAAATAATAATACAAGTGCAAAATGTCTTTGCAATACTCATTTGTGGAAGGGCTTCGGAAAAATTCAAAACTATTATTAATTAATGACAATATGCAGCTGTTCAAGAAAAAAAACGTTTTAGTGTCTTATGTGAGATATCAATGCTACAATAAATCTTGCCCCGTAAGTGTTTCCATTGATGAAAAAGGTTATTGCCAAATCCTCAGTGCAATTAATCAACATAATCACGAACCACCAATTAATTTTTTGAAAAAACTTAAAATTACGAATTTAATAAAAGCGCGATGCGAAAAACCTAATGCAAAAAGAGGTAGAATCCGAGAAATATTTGATGAAGAATGTAGAGAAGATCCAGAACTAGCAGAACATGTTTCATTTCCAAAAATAAAGCGAACACTACTGAATCGAAGAAATCGTGGATTGCCGCGATGTCCAAAAACCCCAGAAGAACTGAAAGAATGGTTTTCCAATGAGAATATTTTGAACGAATTCGGAATGTCGAAAGTGGAAAAGAAAAATCTCTATAAGGAAACCATTATAGAAAAGGAATTTTCTTACACTGTGTTTATGTCACCAACAATTTGTGATATCATTAAAGGCAGCCAAGGCGAACGCCATTATTTATTAGATGGCACATTCAAATCGGTGCCAAAATGCGGCTATAAACAACTGTTGATTATTTTTTATCGGAACCGAGATCATGTAAGTAGTTGATTGAATGGTTTTTTCACACTTTTTAAAAACAAATTATGTGCTTCATTTATATTTACAGGTATTCCCTTTCGTATACATATTGATGACAAACAAATCCCGTCAAGGGTATGAGCATTGTTTTCAATTTATTGATAAGAACCTTTTTGAGTTCAATGCCGCTTCTTTCCAAAGTGACTTTGAGCAAGCGTTGCGTAAGGCTTTGAGCCACATTTTTCCGGATGCGAATTTGACTGGATGCTGGTTCCATTATACGCAGGCGTTGAGACGGAACGCGTTGAAAATACCCAACTTTTTTATGACAGTAAAAAACTCAGCACCTTTGCGGAAATGGTATCGACATTTTTTTCTTCTTCCCTTGGTCAAGCCTATTCACATTGAAGAAATGTTTATGAAGCTAAAAGCTGAAGTACAAGATAACAACTATATTTTAAAAATACGCCAGCCTCTTAATACATTCATTGAATATTTCGAAAAACAATGGATTACAAAGGTGTGTATAACCACCACCGCACTCACTTCTATTTATAACGTAATAACTTAAGTACTTTACAAATATTGTTTCAGGTTACACCTGCTGCTTTTACCGTTTATAAACAACGGTTGAGAACTAGTGCTTTGGAAGGCTTTAATTCGATCTTAAATTCAAAGCTAATGAAACATGGTCGCCTTTACAAATTTTTAGACACCATTGTTAATGAAGATTTTTCGATGTCTATTCTTTTGAGAAACGTCTCTAAGGGTATAGTCGATGGCTTGTCATCATCTAGAAAACAACAGCAATTGAAATGCAATAAAATTGAATCATTGACTAAAATGCTAGACGAAAAAAAGATTACACTGTCTGAATTCTTTAATCAAATGGAAAATAAGACAAACAAGTTGTTAAGCAGCGCGGTTGATGAAAATGTTATGGCGGATTGTGATGCAAGCGAATAGGAGGAAGAATATGATGATGAACTCATCCATTTCAGTCAAAGTAGTGCCATTTTGCATTGCATTATTTGCGCCGAAAACCCTCGCTATATGGTATTATTTCCATGCAGCCATTTTAAACTTTGTGCTGAATGCTATTCAAAAATAGTGCAAAATGCAGCTGATGCAAAATGTCCTATTCTCTGCCCGTACTGCAGACAGGTTGTTGCCAACACAGTAAAAATCTTCCAATGACTTGTATAAAAGTTAACAATATGTAAAATATATGATATATGTAAAAGTTTAAAAATTAAAGAATCAACAAAAAATATACCGTTACCGCACGGTGGGGGAGGTGGGCGAGGGCGGGTTTGGCGCGACCCGGTGCGACCCGGCGCGGCGCGGCGCGGAATGGTGCGCGAACGTGAACCGCCGCGATGCTACGCAAATTAAATGTTTGAATGAGCAATAAAGTCAACGGATTTTATTTCTTTTTTGAAAAGGTAATATTGGCAATTGACTTTATTTCGCAAAGCTATGGGAAATAGTGTCAATTGACGTTATTTCCGTTGATCTTGTTACCTGTCACCTAAGTCTTGACTAACTGAGCCTTAAATTTCGAAGTCGAGAATCGCGTCTTGTCCATCCCTAGCACATTGAGAAAAGGCGAATATCATTGGATGGAAAAAGCTTTATACATATCAGTGGTTTGTTTCGCAGCGAGAAAAGCACATAATCCTCAACAGCAATACATACATAAAACTGCAAAGAGCGTAATTTTTATTGGTCAATTCTACTTTTATTATATTTATCATATGTATTTTTTATAATATGTTTGTAGTATATTAAGCAATGCTTTAAAATTAATAAATAAAAAGTTTTCATTAAGCATATACTTATGTACATATATTAATATAGTTTTTGTTTCGGATACATCGAATTTTCAGTTTAACGAACGATCCCAATATTATATCATTAATTATACTGCAGCACCACTGTATTTTCTTTACTCCGTGTATGGAAAAAGACCTTTCTTTTTTTGATATATATCTATAACAACATTTTTTTGTATAGTCATCGCTTTCATTATCCCGTAACGTGTATTTTGAGTATAAGAAATATTCAAATGCCTTAGTGGTCTTCTACCAGTAGCCAATACCTTACGAGCATGAAAAATTTGCTGTAAAAAGAGTACTGAAGTTATATAAGTTTGTAGAAATTTTCTTAATTGTGGATTAAAAATGGCTGCACTCAACTTCACACTAGTTACCTGTCTTTCTATTCGAAGTGCATTTCCATTTAACTCTCGTCGAAGTGCCTTTTCGGTATTTATGCGTGGAACCCTAGCCAAACGTTTCAATAACAAATCGTATAGGGGGCAAATTAGAAAAAAATAAAAGAATTCAGCAACCGAAATGACTCCAAACCCCATCATCAAGCTCATAATACCACCCGTTTGGGCTATTCCGTAATAAAACAAATAAGAAACTTTTAATCCTATAGATGTAAAATATTGAACTCGCAGCAACTTACAGAGATAGTCAGTGAAGCTAGTGTAGGGCGATCTAATTGTAGCCCTATAAATATCTTCTGCGAAATAGACTTGTACCACGGCGAGATTGTCATCAATTTGACTTTGAGTGAGATTCATAAAGAAACTATCTTTGAAAACAATTGAACTATTCCCAAGTGCTGTCCAAAAAAGTGTTGAAACATATTCCAAATGAAAGCAACCGGGAAGGCAATCCCTCTTACATGTCACATGCTCTTTATCGTTGACCTCCACTTCCGCAACGGTAACACAGTTGAAATCTTTTACATGACAAACTGTTGCATTCGGATTGATGAGTGGCATGTGGTATGGAACGCATTGACAACGGCGAAGAAAATACTCGGAATCACATTCCATTTCACAATTGCGGCGGGTATAGTAACGGAAATAGTGCAAATTTAGTTCATTATTAAATAAACACTGACGACGTTTGGGCTTAATATTGCGTAATGAAGATGTAGCTTTCGAGCTGTCAACATTAAGACGAAGGCGATATTGATAGCCGGGTTCGATTGTCCTTCCAGTCTCTTTGATATGCGGCGTATCAATTGGATTGTGTGTGATTATCTATTGCGAAAAAGGTTAAGTTAAATTAGCAAGCAATAAGATCTTTATGTAAATATACTCATCGGAAATTTTAATTTAGTTAGATTTCATACTTGGGTCTAAATGCAAACCTAGATATACATATTATCTTTTCTGGTGTTACTGCTTCCGACAGGGTACATATATTACGTGAATGCCCACTAATAAGAGAGGTTTATACACCTTGGGGAGCGACTGGAATCTCTATCCAGAATATGGATAACGACATCCGCAAAGTTTTTAATATCATTAACAGCCTAAGGATGGAGTGACAACTTAAAGGGTTTGTACAGTAAATCTTAATAGGTTGCAGCGCTACTATGCCCTTATATACGTAGTAATATTATTAACCGTTTGCGGAATTGCATCAGGCCAAAACCTTAGGAACTCCATTTTTTATATTAAGGTAGATAATGATATCTAATATGTGCATCATTTATGGGTAGAGAATGTGCAACTAAGTTGGCAAATTAAACTATTTCATTATATCCATTCGTAGTATAATGATTGGGCTTGATGTATAGATAGTTTAACATAATCACATCTGTTTTCTTACCTTCAAACCTGTACTAAACGTTGAAGAACAAATATATTCGCTGAGGTTAGCATTGAGCACAAAGGTTAATCCCATGCTGGCACCCGCGCCTAAAATGAATACGATTCCTTCCGTAATTTTGTAAGCTTTTAAAACCACCAGAAACAATTCTTACCTATTGCTGTACGAGGATAGTAGTACATTGGCAAGTTATCAGCATAGCCAGTTTCCAAATTCCAATCGACTGGTATGGTTCCAATAGAGGATGTAAAATCACGCACAAATACATATCTACAATATCAGAGATAATAAACATACGACTTTACCTCAATTGTCGATATATTATAGTGATAACTCCATTTTTAAATATTTTTGTGTCGGGGATGCAATTGAATTTAGGTTAAAATATTTATCTTTTACTATTGACTATTGCTGTTTGTGTTTCGCTAATCAGTTAGTGGCTTACTGATGTGAAACGTTTTGAATAAAATTTTTGTTGCGAATTTTGTTTGAGCTCAAGGCCAGAGATCCAATAATTTAATAAAACCATATTTATTTTATTAATTGGTATTTATTGTTGTCGATATATCGATCTCAGTTTGAGATCAAATTCAGGAGTCTTTGAGTATGCCTGGCTTTGAGTTCAAACAAAATTCGCAACAAAAATTACATTTTTTAGACCAATAATAGAATTAACCATGTTTTGAATAAAATGTAAATACTCGTAGCTCCATTGCAAATTGAACAAATGATTAAATTAACAAGCAATACAAAAAGAAATTGTATAGGAATATTTATTCACACGGAATTATAATAGGTCTAACTATGTAAATAGTAGCATCATCCAATTACCCCCGTCTCATAATTGAATAATTTTCAGTATTTGCTCAAAACAAACTCTTACTGCGCGTTTTCATTTAAAAATTAAAGTAAAATGGAGTTAACCTCTTTATATCTTAAGTGCAAGTAATTTTTTCAGTCACTTTCATAACTCACTTTCCTTTGTACAAATAAGACGGATGTAAAATATTAAAAGAACAACAAATTCCTTCATCGAAAAGCACCTCCCTGAAGAAGTCAGAGCAGAGACTTTCGGTTTCACCAAAGCGGCAATATACTATCATATTGTTACATGACTGACCATTCTGTAAAAATTAAAAAAAAATGTCTACCTCTATATTCTATGCTTAAAAGGTTAAACGTCACCACGCGCCAGATGAAATTCGCGAAGGTGTCGTCCTTTGAGGCGGGTTTAAGGTCATCGAACTGACTGTAGTCAACATCTTGAAAACAAATCTTTTGAGTCATAGCATAGCCGAGAGAATGGCTTTGATATCAAATAATATAATAGTTCATGTTAATTTAAGTAAATACGTATGTATGTAAGTATGTATACACTCACCGTGGAAAGTGTTCGGTTTTGCTTCGCAGCGCCTGATTCATATTACAGATCGTGATGGCCGGAAAGGGTATGGTGCGTATGGAGGTAGTGTGGGCCTCAGATGCTATAATGACTGGTGTTGTTTCCCAGCGCATGTATACATTCGTGGTGAAATTGATAGCCACACTTATGACACCGACAAACCAAATCAGAAAGTAAATTCTACGTACGATTATATGTGAATATGGTGCAGATAAATAGAAATTTGTAATAATATTTGTGGACTTTTGGCAAAAAAATTATATTGAAGTTTTGCAGTTTTTACTTTGGACTGATATTTTTTGAACTTTCACGGACATATTAAATATTTTAAATTTATTTATATGAAGGTTTATTAAAGGAAAGATTAATATAAATAATTTTGTGAAAATTTTAAAAGAACTAGAAGGGATAAAAAAAATTATATCTAAGTCCAGATAAGTTGCTTTGTTAAAGTTCCACTGATATATTTGATTTATACATACCTCTCCCATATTGACAGACTTGAATTTCCAACATATATTAGTCCGTGTAATGTAGTCCGGTTTAGAAACGATGTTACATAACTGCCGACAATTTCAATGGCGCTTTTACGTGTATATATTCTGTTTTGTTGCAGTTCTTTCTTGCCTCTAAGTGAAATGCTATTCATTTTCCCGTTAAAATGTTATTCAGGAGCGTGAAAATTTAGTAATGAACTTTAAGCAAAAGAATTTAAATATTCTCAAGTCATTGAAACAAAAGACTAATTACTATTAGTACAATTACTTCGTTTATAGGCGCAACAACGGGCATATGGGTTAATTAGCTGAAAGCTTATTAAAAAAATGTAGTAAATACATGCCCAAACAGTGATAAAAATAATTTTACATTAGGTAGGTGCATTTCCTTATTTACCAAAGATGTTACGTTTATTTATTTTTTGTTCTTGAAAAGACCTATAAATACATACATGAATTACAAGAAATCAATTTTTGTTATATTAATGATATTTTGCATATTTCTATGATACAACGATTACAGACGTGTTAACTTTTTTGACAAATTAAAAATTACCAATCAAAACTTAGTGAAATTCGGGATCTCGGGGTTGTCCGGGAATTTGTTTTCAGATCTCGAAAATCCCGGGATCAATAAAATGCCAAAAATTGACATCCCTAGTTCTGACATATGATTAATGCATTATAAAACGTCATATGCCAATCAAATTTCAATAATATTCATATGTATGCATGTTGCTTTAAAATTGACGGTAGACAAACATGGCTAAAACGACTCAGCTTATCTTCCTAATAATTTAGGAATACTTTTTAAATGTTTATCTCATCACCTTCTAGTACCTACAAACAAAGGACCAAATGTAATATAATATTTTATTTTCATGAAAGATATACATAATGAATTTAAATAGATATAAATGTATACGATATTGATTTTTTAGCTTATTTGATCGAGTTCCTTAATTTATTTGTTGTTATTATTATTTTAGGCTATTCGATCGAATTACTTTTGTGCAAGAAAAAACAATTTCTCCACTTTTTACCCAACGTTTCGCTAACTACCTTAGCATCTTCAGGGGTGATTTATGTAGTTAAGGACATTTGACACAGATCTTAAATAGTTAAACACTTTTGCAAAATAATGAAATAATAAAATAAAATAAAATAAAATATAAAAACATTGAAAACATTTAACATTTTTGAATTTACTTAGAGAACTAAAACATTGATACTATCTTGTGTGGTACTTTCGTCATACTAGAGTATGACGATGAATTTAGGTTAAACGAGAAACTCAAAAAAAGATTAATACGAGTATTGCTGTATCCACAAAAAAAACCTCGTTGTTGCGAAACTTTCCATTCAAATATGCACCGCTCCATAGATCTCATTAAAGAATATACTTACATACATTATACTAAAAATAAATGGGCTAAAAATCAAAACTGCATAAACGAAAAACTTATAAACATATTTTTGAATAAAAATTAAGTACAAACTGAAGAATTTTTGGGAAAATTTCGGTATAGTGTTCCACGCTTTGAAAAAAATTAATTTTTAGGGGGGGTTAGAGGGGGTTGTACAGATGACGAAACTGAAAACAGCGAGAAAACTTTTAGTTAAAAAGATATTGGCGTTTAAAGTTTAAAAATTCACCACATCGAGAAGATGAATTTCAACCGTTTTTAACAAAAAAAAACTGCACAAAACACATACATATATTTAATCTTGTTGTATTTTACAGCACTCATTAATTAGCCTAAATTATGTATATATTTTTAATAAAATTTTGAAAAACACAAAATTAATTAACACCTAGGAATGGCGGTGTATAAGTAAAACTTACTTCGGCTACGCCATTAACAGTATTTTTGCGTAGAACTCCTTTACGCGTGGGCGGCCTTCGGCCGCGCTTCAAAAAAATAACTCTGGCCGAGCAAACTTCGGCTACGCCGTCAACAGTATATTTGCGTAGAACTCCTTTCCGCGTTTGCGGGTAGATAAATAAAATTTTAATGAAACTAACGCATTTTATGGCTTAAAGACATAATTTATTGCTTCCAACAGCTTTGTGATCTTCATGATTTTTCGAAATAGTATTGCGCCATAAAAATTCCACAATCATGTCGGCGAAACATGCGGGATGATTGTAGTTATCCTTGTAAAAATACCTTTTTACAACGCGCCATTGCGACTCAATTCGTTGAGTGTGCGTTTCTGTAAAGATATTTAGTAAATATTTCTAAATTGTTTTATTATTATTATAATACATCTGGCAGCTCGTCTTTTCGCTTCCTATGGCAACTCATTCCTTCGTGTGATTACGGCCATCTTCATTCCTGTTTTCTTCTTTGCAAACAAATTTATAAACGCGTTTTTAATAATAAAACAAGAAAACAAACTCAATAAAAAGCAAATAAACTTAATCTTAACTATCAGTAGATACTTTATTTGTGGAAACATAAGTCATTAACACGCTTAGTAATTAAAAAGTTGACCTGTAAAGTGCATACATATTAACAACAAATAAAATAAAAACTATTATTAACTAATAACTGAAATAATTAATTTTAGTTAAAGAAACACTTAAGCTATGTTCCTGCAAAACTTCATGTGCATATAAATCCAAGTGGTGCAGTCAACCCGATTTTTTTTAAGAAATCGTTTATTTTAAAAACGATAATGCTGGAATTTTTAATTTATTTCTCTTTTTTTTTTTTTAATTGATTTCGGAAAATCTTCTTTCCTCAGTAATTATGTAAATTATTCGTTCAAATCGTGGCCGCTGTGGTCGAGTTGGTAGCCCGTGCTATAACTTGATATGCCGGTGAGTTCGAGGTTCGAATCTCAGTCAGGGCAAGCAAAATCTTAATAATAGAAAAGTTTTTTTCTAATAGCGGTCACCCCTCGGCAGGCAATGGCAAACCTCCGAGGGTATTTCTGCCATGAAAAAGCTTCTCATTAAATACATCTGCCGTTCGGAGTCGGCACAAAACTGTAGGTACCCCCATTTGTGTTTTAATATAAAGACGCACACCACAAATGGAAGAAGAAGCTCGGCCAAACACTGAGCTATGTATATAGTGTAAGCGCCAAAATTATTATTATAGAGTATTTAAGAAAACTGTAAGCTTGTCTAGCAATCTGTAATTTACAGTTAAAACTGTGAATCTGGCAACATTTTATACTCGGCAACAACGATCGGGTTGCTTTATATACTTTTAGTAAGAAAGAAAGAGTAAGAAACTTAAAAAGATATCATGTTAAATTGTACAGCCACCTTAAGATTGTACGATATATCGTACAAAGTTCACAAAAGTAGTAAAAATCGTATTAGATATTTCTGCTTATAACATATTTATACATCTAAAACTAAAATGCTTACGTATAACCACCTATAACTTGAATACGGATTGACCGATTAAGAGGCCTATTTGTGTTTATCTTTGCCCAAGGAAAAATGTTATGGATTGAAATCCTGATAGGTGGCGCTGGAATTGGTTTATTATCAAACATCTCATTCATAGTCCGATTTCGGTCATATTCTATATGCATATATGTATAATGTAAAGAAAAACATTTCTTCGGAAAATGTATCAGCAAGGGTTCCTATTTCTGAACCGATTTTGATGAAAATCGTGTTGTATGCTACTTGAATGACCAAAAATGTGTTTTCGAAAAGTTTTGTTGCTTCGATTCGAGATATACAGAAATATACATACATCTACATCTAAACTGGAATGACGAACCATTGTTTTTATATTCAGCTACGTTTTAGCTTAGAAAATCTACCATAATAATTAGTATAAAGAAAAGTAGGATGCTACCAAGATGGAGTTGCAAACGAGTTTATCCACCTGGAGGCGAAGGGGCCGAGTTATTACCATAAACTGTATTTGCGGTCCGGTTTGTAATGGTCTAATGTGTATGCTAGTTATTTACATATATATTTGTAAAAACAAAAACAGTAACCAATTTGAAACTTAAATACATATATATTGTATATTAGTATTATACCTAAAAATGGGTACTCTGAACTATTTTTTTTTTAAACTCATTGAAGTACAGCATATACAAATACATAATTAAGTTGTTTAACTTTGTTCGATATATCGTACGCGTCTATTAAATTTTTGATATTAAGTTTTATAGATTATAGTTTAGGTTAAGTTGAAATGGCTGGGAAGAGAGAGACCCTCCCCTGCACTTAGGTCCAGAGTGCCCCATTGTAATGCCATATGCGGTTTCTCAATTCTCCTACGGAAGCTCCCCCTTTGTTGACGCGATAAACTTTGACAGTGCTTTTGGGTTAATTTGTAATTTGCGCTATCTCCGCGAGTCTTTGTAGAGTTGGCCTGCCAAGCGTGCGAAGTCGAGTTCCACCTAGGACTGGGCAGTGGCATATCAGGTGTTCCAAGTTTTCTTCTTCTTCAAAACAGACGCAACTGCGACAGTATGTACTCCGAACGTCCTCTTCAAATCTCTTGGCATGTTCACCAATTAGACAGAGTTCCGAAGGGTTCGTGTTAGAACGGAGACCTCATTTCTTTTAAACCACAAAAGGGTCAATGTGCGCCTTTTATCGTAGAAAGGTCAAATAAGCCTAGAGATTTCACAGTAAGAGAGGGAACTCCAAGGTTGTTTTCATACCCAACAATAGAAGAAATATTTTAATTTATAATTTATATTTTATATTTTTCCGTTATAGCTTTGACATTGAAAGACAAATTTCAAAATGTAATTATTTTAATAAATTTAAATTAATGAAGAACTGGAGTTAGGTTATTATTGTGTATTCATGCATAATCATTATTGCTATTGTTTAATTTTATTTTATAATTGTAGTAACAATTGATCGGAACAATTCTGTTTATCGCATGAAAAGTATTGTTATTATACACATATACTAAATAAATTATGTAAAAATCATGGAGGAAGTTAATTAATTTTTCACTGCAAATTTTGACACCTAAAGGACACTATCGCATTTAATAAGAAAATTAAAATCATTTATGTTACATTAAAAATATCGTCGAGTGACTGATAAAAATAAAAATTCAAAAGTTTCCACATTGCTTGATGCACATAATTAAATTTGAGAAAGGGTTCCGCTGTAAGGAACTCTGAATTTAAAATCACTTTAATCTTTCCCTGTAATCCAAATTTTATATTAATATAAGCTCTTTTTGAATTCCAGGTCATGTGTATAATTCTTAGACCGTAAAATGGAATAATCCAATTTATTATGTAGTAAAGATATTTAGTAAATATTTCTAAATTGTTTTATTATTATTATAATACATCTGGCAGCTCGTCTTTTCGCTTCCTATGGCAACTCATTCCTTCGTGTGATTACGGCCATCTTCATTCCTGTTTTCTTCTTTGCAAACAAATTTATAAACGCGTTTTTAATAATAAAACAAGAAAACAAACTCAATAAAAAGCAAATAAACTTAATCTTAACTATCAGTAGATACTTTATTTGTGGAAACATAAGTCATTAACACGCTTAGTAATTAAAAAGTTGACCTGTAAAGTGCATACATATTAACAACAAATAAAATAAAAACTATTATTAACTAATAACTGAAATAATTAATTTTAGTTAAAGAAACACTTAAGCTATGTTCCTGCAAAACTTCATGTGCATATAAATCCAAGTGGTGCAGTCAACCCGATTTTTTTTAAGAAATCGTTTATTTTAAAAACGATAATGCTGGAATTTTTAATTTATTTCTCTTTTTTTTTTTTTAATTGATTTCGGAAAATCTTCTTTCCTCAGTAATTATGTAAATTATTCGTTCAAATCGTGGCCGCTGTGGTCGAGTTGGTAGCCCGTGCTATAACTTGATATGCCGGTGAGTTCGAGGTTCGAATCTCAGTCAGGGCAAGCAAAATCTTAATAATAGAAAAGTTTTTTTCTAATAGCGGTCACCCCTCGGCAGGCAATGGCAAACCTCCGAGGGTATTTCTGCCATGAAAAAGCTTCTCATTAAATACATCTGCCGTTCGGAGTCGGCACAAAACTGTAGGTACCCCCATTTGTGTTTTAATATAAAGACGCACACCACAAATGGAAGAAGAAGCTCGGCCAAACACTGAGCTATGTATATAGTGTAAGCGCCAAAATTATTATTATAGAGTATTTAAGAAAACTGTAAGCTTGTCTAGCAATCTGTAATTTACAGTTAAAACTGTGAATCTGGCAACATTTTATACTCGGCAACAACGATCGGGTTGCTTTATATACTTTTAGTAAGAAAGAAAGAGTAAGAAACTTAAAAAGATATCATGTTAAATTGTACAGCCACCTTAAGATTGTACGATATATCGTACAAAGTTCACAAAAGTAGTAAAAATCGTATTAGATATTTCTGCTTATAACATATTTATACATCTAAAACTAAAATGCTTACGTATAACCACCTATAACTTGAATACGGATTGACCGATTAAGAGGCCTATTTGTGTTTATCTTTGCCCAAGGAAAAATGTTATGGATTGAAATCCTGATAGGTGGCGCTGGAATTGGTTTATTATCAAACATCTCATTCATAGTCCGATTTCGGTCATATTCTATATGCATATATGTATAATGTAAAGAAAAACATTTCTTCGGAAAATGTATCAGCAAGGGTTCCTATTTCTGAACCGATTTTGATGAAAATCGTGTTGTATGCTACTTGAATGACCAAAAATGTGTTTTCGAAAAGTTTTGTTGCTTCGATTCGAGATATACAGAAATATACATACATCTACATCTAAACTGGAATGACGAACCATTGTTTTTATATTCAGCTACGTTTTAGCTTAGAAAATCTACCATAATAATTAGTATAAAGAAAAGTAGGATGCTACCAAGATGGAGTTGCAAACGAGTTTATCCACCTGGAGGCGAAGGGGCCGAGTTATTACCATAAACTGTATTTGCGGTCCGGTTTGTAATGGTCTAATGTGTATGCTAGTTATTTACATATATATTTGTAAAAACAAAAACAGTAACCAATTTGAAACTTAAATACATATATATTGTATATTAGTATTATACCTAAAAATGGGTACTCTGAACTATTTTTTTTTTAAACTCATTGAAGTACAGCATATACAAATACATAATTAAGTTGTTTAACTTTGTTCGATATATCGTACGCGTCTATTAAATTTTTGATATTAAGTTTTATAGATTATAGTTTAGGTTAAGTTGAAATGGCTGGGAAGAGAGAGACCCTCCCCTGCACTTAGGTCCAGAGTGCCCCATTGTAATGCCATATGCGGTTTCTCAATTCTCCTACGGAAGCTCCCCCTTTGTTGACGCGATAAACTTTGACAGTGCTTTTGGGTTAATTTGTAATTTGCGCTATCTCCGCGAGTCTTTGTAGAGTTGGCCTGCCAAGCGTGCGAAGTCGAGTTCCACCTAGGACTGGGCAGTGGCATATCAGGTGTTCCAAGTTTTCTTCTTCTTCAAAACAGACGCAACTGCGACAGTATGTACTCCGAACGTCCTCTTCAAATCTCTTGGCATGTTCACCAATTAGACAGAGTTCCGAAGGGTTCGTGTTAGAACGGAGACCTCATTTCTTTTAAACCACAAAAGGGTCAATGTGCGCCTTTTATCGTAGAAAGGTCAAATAAGCCTAGAGATTTCACAGTAAGAGAGGGAACTCCAAGGTTGTTTTCATACCCAACAATAGAAGAAATCTTTTAATTTATAATTTATATTTTATATTTTTCCGTTATAGCTTTGACATTGAAAGACAAATTTCAAAATGTAATTATTTTAATAAATTTAAATTAATGAAGAACTGGAGTTAGGTTATTATTGTGTATTCATGCATAATCATTATTGCTATTGTTTAATTTTATTTTATAATTGTAGTAACAATTGATCGGAACAATTCTGTTTATCGCATGAAAAGTATTGTTATTATACACGTATACTAAATAAATTATGTAAAAATCATGGAGGAAGTTAATTAATTTTTCACTGCAAATTTTGACACCTAAAGGACACTATCGCATTTAATAAGAAAATTAAAATCATTTATGTTACATTAAAAATATCGTCGAGTGACTGATAAAAATAAAAATTCAAAAGTTTCCACATTGCTTGATGCACATAATTAAATTTGAGAAAGGGTTCCGCTGTAAGGAACTCTGAATTTAAAATCACTTTAATCTTTCCCTGTAATCCAAATTTTATATTAATATAAGCTCTTTTTGAATTCCAGGTCATGTGTATAATTCTTAGACCGTAAAATGGAATAATCCAATTTATTATGTATTAATATTTCCATCCAATTACATATGTCAATGATTTTTACATGATCTGGAACAGTTTGAAAATACATCTAAAAATTAAGCTTTTCTTATAAATATTTCAACAAAATCACATTGGTGAAAAAGCATAAAAAGTCTTTCAAGTTTTTCCTTATCTTTTCTTCTAAAGTAAAGGTCGGGTTGAAACTTATTGAAATTTTTCTCATTTTCTTCCACACGAAAATAAATTTGAGCATCACTCTATGGAAGAAAATGCGAAACACAGTCACCCAGAAAATTTATTAAAAATCAACTGGAGTTTTCTGAGAGTTCAACAAAATTCATTGGAACACAAAACAACCTAACCCAAAAGTTTCTTAAAATTCTGAATAAAAATTTGAACATTTTGATGACAATTTGTTGAATATTCTGAAATTTTGTAAAAAGTTTTTTTTGAAAAAATTAACCATATTTTTATAAAAAAAATTAACAAAAATACGAAAGTACATACATTTAATAATTAATTGAGTGGATTGAAATAAATATAAAAAATAAGTTACTATATTTAGAACAAGCC
Source organism: Philophylla caesio (assembly GCA_963971545.1). NCBI lineage: Eukaryota > Metazoa > Arthropoda > Insecta > Diptera > Tephritidae > Philophylla > Philophylla caesio. The sequence continues at coordinate 59,328,653 of OZ020607.1, read as the reverse complement.
AAGGCCATTACTTTTATTCGTAGCCAATTAATTCGGGGATACAAATGTATGTACGAGTACATTTCCTATGCTGGTTCACAAGAACAGAAGGCGGCAAGCACCGATAAGCGATAAATATCGGAATTGATAATGTTTATATCCTTGAGACATTATGTAATAAAAGGCATTTGATTTCTATTAATAACTCGAGTATATACGTAGTATTAGATATCTTATGTAGGGTATTAAATTTTCGGCACAATTCGGATTTAATATTATCTAAGGTCGTGTTAAATTTGTGCTTAAATTGGTACTTAAATACATTTTAATCGAATATCACATAATAATTAAAATTGTAACTATATTTTCTTTTTGGTTTTTTTGCGATAAGAGTTAAAAAAAATTTAATTTTATTATTTATAAGCTTCATTTCTTCATTATATTAATTTGTCGTAAACGTTATATTGAGGCAAGATTGTTTTCAGAACCTTTATACATATTTGTCGCCTCTTTTTTGAGAAAAAAAAAACAAAAAAAGAAATAACATCGAAATAACAGAATTCCATTTCTCCATTTTAATATGTATTACTTAGAAACCGAATACATCTCCCTCCTTGCGATAATCAGCATTTCCGTAAACCTTTCCGCCGACTCGTTCAATGCCACAAACGGCAGAACCACGCTCCCTGTAACGCTTCATCTTATGGCCCTTTGCTTCCAAAGTGTTCACAACATTCTGTATTAAACCATACTCATATTCCAGTACATTCGGCTCCAACTGATGGTGGAAACGTGGTGCATCAATGGCTTGCTTAATATTCTGCTGCAGCCAGAGTATACGCACCAATACGTGCACCAGCACCGATATGATTTTCGTGCCACCAGCGGCGCCAGTCACCAAGCGCACCTCACCGTTCTGATCGGTAACTATAATGGGACTCATGGAAGACATGGGGGAAGCGCCAGGCTTAATCCGATTCCTTTGAGGTATATTGGGCAAATCAAAGTAATTGTGCAGACCGTCGATGGCAAAATCTGATAAGGCGTTATTAAAGAGGATGCCCGAACGTTTGCCAATTCTACCGCTGCCGAAACTATATATATGTATATAGACGCACATTACATTATTTTAAGGATCAAACAGAATTGTATACATATACATATATTTACGTACTAAAAGTTTATGGAACTCGTTGCGGCTACCGCATCTCCATTTGCCGCTAATACCGATATATGCGCTGTACCATGCTCCGAGCGTGTGACGAAATGCTCATTTGCTCCATAGCTTGTAGCATCCCGGAAAGTACGCAATTCATCAATTAAAAAGGCTAAATGGCGGGCGTAGGTCGCATTCGTAAGATTGGATAGTTCCTTAAGAAGTAGAAGGAGTTCATTAAATTTGAGACACAATTTCTAGAATTAAATTAATAACCTCTTCACTCGAGTCTTCATCCAGCTTCCATCGTTCGACGAAACCAAACTTGAGCGCTTCGACCATGTAATGCAGTCCATCAGCATCAATGTCGCTTAATTTAGCAAACTTCTTACTGAACATTTGCAAAATATTCATCACAAAAGCAACAATATGGCCACTGCCAGGCGGTGGTGAGAAATGAAGTGTGTATGGACCCAAAGTGACGTTTGGCGAAAATGTTAATTCAGCAGTCAAATTTCTCATATCTAACTCATTGATGGGACTACCAACATCATGCAGGTCCATTACTACTTTCCCCATCAAATCTCCGTGATAAAAATCTGCAGGTCCGTCCCGTGCCAGAGCCTCGTAAGTGCGACAAAGTGCCTCCGGTGGACGTACGTGCGCTCCCGTGCGAAACACTTGACCGGTGCTCGGATCTACAAACATTTTGCGTATAACTGTATTTTCGTTGAGCAGCTTCCCATTTATATACACCGAATCGCGTTGGTGTTTGGTAAGAATGTACCCGTGACGGCACAATTTCGTGGTCGGGTCCACTAGTTGGCGCCATTGCAGCTTACCAAAATGTTGATGTGCTAACGCATAGCCGGCGACTTCGGCAGGCACTCCAATACCCAAGGCTGACTGAAAGATGGTGCTAACATTTTTCTCTGGGAGCTGGAAGTGTTGCGGTGCCCGTTCTCTGCTCAATATGCTGTAGGCGCGTTGTTCATCACTCGAGTAGATGTTCAAGAGCACACCGCCGCCGAGTCCCATACTCTGCATGGCCAGCAGACCGTTGCAAAGGAGTGTGGCGATGGCAGCATCAACAGCACTGCCAGCTGATTTCTCCAAGATATCCCTGAAAGGAGAAAAATAATAAATTTAAAACTACTAGATTTCCCAATCAATTTTCCATCGGTCACCTGCCAATTCTGCTGCACACATCACTGTCAGAGCACACCGCTCCATTTTCATACTCGTGCAATGGCGAGAAGGAAGGTGGCTGCGGTGTTTCCGGATTGGGTGGCCGTAGCGCTTGAATATTTGGATACGAAGAACTTCTTTGTTTCGAGAGTTTATAGAATAAAAAAACAACAGCGCTGAGTATAATTACAATTCCGTGCATTAAATTCATCACTACAACGTGACTTCTAAATGTTGTGCAATATCTAGAAAAAAAACTCGTTTACATTGTTTATGTTGACACGGTTCAATAATTGCCAAATGTCAAACAAGCGAAAACATCCTTGCATTTTGGACATGCGCAGTATAAAGGGATTTCTTCCGAAAAATGCAAACAGCTGGACATGCTTGGTCGATAACCACCTGAATGGAAATATACATAAATTTTGAAGCTAAATTTATAAAAAAAAAAATCCTGACCATCTGGTTATAATATGCTTCAAAAAATTTTTATATACATATACAATAGGGGTATCGGGATCTGTTGTATTTGTCATTGTATTTTGTATTCGTGGTTTCTGTGGTTTTTATAGCAAATGTAGTAAAAATCCAACAATAAAATATACGTTCCACTTCAAATACAACAGTGAAAGCAAATACAAAGGGTGGAACCTGCTGTAAATGTGGTTTTTTTTTATCATCTACAAATACGTTAGTCGAAAGGGAAATGACACGTTCGGGAAATGACACGAAGACAGATATTACAATAGGGTGTGTTTGCGATTTACTTGTGTAAATCCGAATTCGTTGTACAAATAGTAAATGTACTTTGAATATGAAAGCAAAAATATTACTCATAGTAAATACTACTTACAGATCTCGAATACCCCTAATATTTATTGAGTTTGATGCCAGATTTGTTTAGAATATTTTAAGTGAAAAATAATAACAGAGTTCAGGCAGAGGAGAAATCGCGAAATCGGCATTTCTCTCTTGAATTCAGTGGAACCAGATTGAGCGATACATTTTAGATTTCTGGCCAATTTCTTAAAGATCTGTTAACCGCAAATCATTTAGTACTGAACATTAAGCTTACCGCCGATATACATATAGAGACCCACATATGCAGACACTTCCTTTACACTTGCAAAATTAGTTCTAGCTGCATGGCAAACAATTTTTGTAATAATAAAATCCCTAATGCAATTGTAGTAGCCCCTAAGGACGATATTCGAAGTAGATAGAAATATATACAAGTTTTGCGATTTTAGTAAAACATGCTTTTGGGATTTTGCAAAGTAATACATGTGTTATTCGTACGACGTCAAGGTGGCGTAAGCAAACACAAATTTGCAGATTATTTTCATGAGTAAAAGTTTTAGATACACATGCAGCTCTTCAAATGTGAAAGTGGAGAAATTGAATTTATTTGAATTATCTAAACCGCTTATATGCGGTTTCGCAGTGCAATTTTTCAAGAATTAATTAAAAGTTTTAACAATAAAACCATAGTATCAGAGAAATGTGTACTGTAAGTTTTGCGCAATGGCATCGGAAGAAGATAAGTTAGCGAAATTCTTATTTTTTTGATATTATAGGCAAGTAACATATGGAATATGGATATATGGGATATTTAAAATTTTATGTGGTTTGTATTTTGGTTTTATAACGAGCTTTTGAGATTCAGATGGTTGAAGATATGTATGCTCAGGAGTTGCGTGAGTAACTTACCTATGGTATCGAAATAAATGTACACAGGTATTAATATTAAATTGCTGGCAATGCATTCAACCACTTAGATACCAGATTTGCGCTGTTCGTCTAAAGCACCGCATCTACAACATACATATTTACATAAACATACTAAGTACCGACGGTTCAAGTGACCAGCTTTGCGCCGTTCGCCTTGTTCCGTGCAAGGACAACAACAATGTATTGTTTAAGTATTTTCTAAGTGACCAACTTTGCGCTGTCCGCCTTATACATACTTATAATTAACAACACAGAGGTTCGCGCTTGTATAGCGTTCTGCTAGTGCGGTCAGGTGACACTTCATGAATTATTAAATTTAATATCATTTCCAACTCACAGGACAAAAGTTAGAGTCGCACCACGTTCTGTGAATTAATAATTATATTTTAAAATGTTACAGTACATTATCAGCTGAGTAGCAGCAGTACAGTTGCAAACAGGCAACAAGGCTGCAATTTTGCGGCAATTATTACGTAGCTCGAACGCACCCACAAGCTTCCAATAAAATTTTCAGGAATTCAAAAGGCTACCGGAAATCCCTCGAACAATTTACTAAAGCATCATATTGAATCGACCATTTGGTGTATTTTTTTGTCTGTACCATAATTTCGTAATTGGGGAACTCGTAAAGCCCAGACATATATTTTGAAGGAAGAACGCAATTGTTAAAAATATATATTAATATACAGTTTTAAAGAGAATGTTCTGGTGAAAGGATTCTTTAACGATGTAAATTTTTATTCAAGTGCTCCATAAAATTATTTTCATGATTTTATCCAGCTAGTTTTTTCTAGGCGACACACCGTACGTCGCCAACGCAATAAAAAATGCAATCTGCACTTTTCAGTCAAAATAAGGAAAGAAGGAAAATATATACATATATAGAAACGTTAAAAAATATTAAAAATAAAACTTCTTTTTTCATTTACAAATTAAAAATTGTATTTAAATGAATTTTACTAAAATGAACGAATGTTGATAGCTGCATTAAATTTGAACTATGTTAAAGTTAAATTGAGCTGGTTCAAATTTGCATACTCAAAAGGTTTGGTAAACATATTTTCTTTTATAATTATACATTTCAATTTAACAGAGTCTTATATTCGTATCTAGTGCATACTTTAAAACATAGAACATTTATTCCAATAATACAATTCACTAAATTTATCCATGAATTCTCTTAAAATGATTAATAACTGCTTTTTGTATCTTTAGTAATAATATTTCTGTTTATATTTTACATCCAAACTTTTTGTGCTAGCATCAAATTAACTTTTCCGACTCACGACTTTTACCAAAGTCACAATCGTATATTTCTTTTTTAAAAAATTTTACATATGTATATCTCTTTTTTTAATTTTCTGGATAAATTTAGTAAATTTCATTATTGGATTTAATATTCTGTATATGAGAGTATGCACTAGATATAAGGTACTGTTAAATTGAAATGTATAATTTGCTTATGAAAGAAAATATATTTACTACTAATACTACTATTGAAAACCTTCCAAATTTATTTAAATATTTACAATTTTTATAAGAGTTTTTTAAATTATTTTAAGTTCTATATAAAGTCGTATAATTCTGATAAGCACCATAGGTTAATCACCATAAATTTACCCCTTAATATCTTTCCACACAAATAGGGATTTGCGTAATTATATACATTTTGGTAGATAAATAATTATAACTATTTCGAATGTTAAAATCTCATTACTCAACTATGCATTAATAAATTTTCTTTCTATTGATTTTTAATTAATTTTATTCGCTTCCATTTTATTTTAGTTTAAAGCTTTTTATCAATTTCCTTTATTAAAATTTTAGAGAAATAAACGCATTTTGTGAGGTGGTTTACAGCAATACTTCTTCAGTGCCTATTTAAATACTTATTGTTGCGTTAAACAGATTTCTGTTTGTTATTGGAATTCAGCAAAATTACAGTGTTTGTATGTATATATTATGCATTAGATTGCTATGTATGAATTTAGGTATGTATACACATGATATGAAATAATTTTAAGAATAATATATACTTAAAAAATTACAAATTACACATACAAATAGAATACTATCATTTTATACATCTTATCGAAAAATCTACAAAATATAAATTTCTGATTTGTAAACTGGAATCTTCTGGTTTCCAACTAGATTTATTGTATTAATGCATACGAGCACACTACGTAAATATACGCGTACATTAAAACGCTTAAAAAATCGTATGCTTCATTTCGAATTATTTAGATTTTTTTCTTTTCATTGACTTCGATTCAGGCAATCAATAATCTCGCCATTTCTTCCTTTTGGACTAAGCGCACACTTATTGTAAATTTATGTATATTACATGCATATAAACTTTTGAGAATTGATTTTTGTGCTTTTAAAATCCAGCAACGCCGCCACGTTTCCTAAAGTCCGCATTCGCATATATCGCTGTGTCATTTCGAGTGATCGCACACACCACGGAACCAGTATCCTTGTAGGGTTGCAACTCATGTCCCTTCGCTTTCAACAGGTTCAAGACTTCTTCATTAAAACGACCAAACTCGTATTTCAATACATTGGGTAGAAGTTGATGATGGATACGTGGCGCATCAATAGCTGACTTGATATCCTGACCGAGCCACAAAAACCGTGCCGCCACCTCGATAATACTTGATATGATTTTTGAACCACCTGCAGCGCCCATCACCAAACGAACATTACCCTTCTGATCGGCCAAAATCATTGGAGACATTGACGACATGGGACGCTTGCGAGCGTCAATGAAATTGCTGAGTGCCGGCGGTAAACCGAATATATTAGTACTTCCGGCCACGGAGAAGTCATTCATGCCGTTGTTGAAAACAATACCAGTACGATATCCTGCTTGACTGGCACCGAAGCTACGGAGCAAAAGATTTTGATAGATGTGACTTTGGAGACAAGCAGGGTATTCAATACTCACTATTCGTTAACGGAACTTGTCACGGATACCGCATCACCATTTGGCGCCAGCACGACTATCTGAGATGTACCCGCATCATCTTCGCCCATAAATTGTGCACCATAATCGAAGATATCCATGTACACTTTATTATCGTTAATTTTTTCGCGTATACTCATGCTATACTCGGGATTGGTAAGCCTGCTGACGAGCTTATAGAAGTAACGAAACAGCATTCAGGCTCTGCATACATATGTAACGATATACTAAATCTACTCTGGACTTACCTCTCGAACATCGTTGAAACGCAAGTCACCTAATTCCCAGCGTTTTGCAAAGCCAAACTTTAATGCTTCCGCGAATCGATGCAGTGTGTTGGCTTCGTTCTGCGCGCCAACCAAATCGGTTTTCGTAAAATTGAAACCCTCCAGAATGCTCAGTACATTGGCCACAACTGTGCCACTACTAATAGGCGGCACGGCATACAGGATATCATCGCCCAATTGCATTGTTATCGAACTGACCATGTCGGCGGAATATGACTCCAAGTCGTAGGCAGTCACTGGGCTGCCGAGATCTTTAAGGTCCTCCACTACTAAATGCGCTAAAGTGCCATTGTAGAAGTCAAGCGGTCCATTTTCAGCCAAAAGTTCATAAGTTTGACAAAGCGCTTTTTGTGGTTTAATTTTCGTGCCAACCGGGTATAGCTGACCCGTGGTGGCATTGACAAAAACATTACTGTTGAATGAGCAAATGATAAGAAAAATTGGTTTACATAAGTATACATACTACGTACGCACTACATATGTACGAGTATGTGTGCTTCTTACTCACGTCAACACAGTGTTGTTTTTCATATGGTGCCATCGATAATTTAAAGCATTCCATTGATGATGTGTCAAATAAAAGCCTTCATGACATAATTGAATCGACGGTTCTACAAGTGTCTTCCATTGCAGTTTGCCAAAACGTTCGTGCGCACGATGGTAGCCCATTAATTCACCCGGTACTGCAATCGAAAGCCCGCCATTTAGTGACAGTTCCAGTTTGCCATCGAACATCTCTTGGAATGCTGCAAACGGTGCAACTTCTCGCGCATCGATTGAGTAAGCATGATTGGTTTCTTTTAGATATACATTCATCAGCATGCCTCCACCAATGCCCATGCTTTGCATAGTTAGAATACCATTACACAGAAGTGTAGCAATGGCGGCATCGACAGCGCTGCCCTTCTGATCCAACATGTGACTGCACGAAAAAAGAAAAATAAGAAGAAATAGCCAACGAATCTTCACTTCTCTTGCTTAGAATTTATTTTGCCAAATATACCACAGCCGAAGGTAAGACACATTTACTCGATTTTGCTAACACAAATTCTTGAAAAAAAGGGGTAAATGCTGACCAAGAGCAAATCTCATTTGCCCTCTCAACAACATAATTGTTTGTAAATAAATTATTTTAGAACATCAGAAAAATCAGAGCAGGGTTTGAAAAGGTGGTTGTTTTTTAAAATTAAATAGCTAGTCACAAAAATCTCTGAAAAAAACCAACAGAAGTTCACTACTCGCTTTTGAAGCGAACGAGTTTTCAAGCCTCTTATAACTTCTAACAGATTGCATTGTCATCGAGCTAAATATGAGTCTTGCTGTTAGTGTCAAGCCTCTGGGTAATCTTTCTGGGGTTTAAAAGTGGTTGTAAGATTTGACTTGAACAATCATGGTTAGGTTTGGTTGGAGTGGCGCGCAAGAGCACGGAAACAGGTGTAGGCTGAAAATCGGGATTCAAACCTTTTGTTGGGTATTCAAACCCCTTTCTATTCGTGTCCGAGAGGTCAAGCCGAATATGGGCTATGCACCATTTTACATCAGTTTGCCTGGTCAAATGGCGGGTAGGCTACGCGCCTGGTATTTACTTCCATATTTATTTGTGTAATCAGAGTTTCCTTTCCTTGCCAGCCTTTTGCAACGCAATTGCTAGGAATGTCGTTTTTTTATGGACTCGTACAGCATACAATGAGCATTTTTATGACCTAAGGTTCAGAACTTTCCATAGGCATTCACCGAAGCCGTCCAATGCGCCTGTTGCAAATTGAATCTGGACGGATTGTAACCCCAAAGGATAGAAGAAGAAGAGAGATCTATTCGCCATTTTTTGGCTTTAGCCGTCTTACAGCCGCTGGAGGCAGACTTACGAAAACTAGCTGGCCAATTAAGGCAATCGCCGGATTACCAAAAAAAGCCATCAAATATCTCATAGAGAGTCTCGACTGCAAGCTCACAGCGAGGCTGAGTCATTGTCTGTAATCAATGCTTAACAGTATGTACGGCCAGGTTGGCTATTACTTCGCCCAAATGCTGACAGGTCGTAAACATTTCCAGGGTTTCATATATGAAATGCAAATAATGCCATTCTGGCTCTGCCTTTCATATATATATTCTTTTAATGCCAGTAATGGAGAGGTGAAAGAAAGCAGGACTGCAGCTGACTTATGTACATATGTCCGAAATATATTACAATTTTTATGAGAAGCATGGAAATTACCGGCTATCGTCAAAATGCAAGCAATACGTACTTGGCAAACGGACGGCACTCTGAAGTAAAGTATGATTGTCTGCAGAACTGCAGATGTATTTTACCCGGTGAGCTCGAAGGGGAGCGCCCGGAACAAGGGTTCCCAAAAAAAGCATATACGTTGCGTAAGAGCTTTTCCTCTTCCCAACTAAAAAAAAAAAATTTATATTATTTTTGTTTTTAAAACCTAATTTATCCTTGCTACAATCAAACATATCGCTTTCGGCAGCTCATTAAATTTTTACATGGTATTTTTAACTCACAAAATTAGTCACTTAGCCACTCCTTTCTTTTCCATTAACACTTTTTGCAGTATGTATTTTTAAGGGTATCATTTTTGTTTGTGTGCATGTTATCAAATTGCATGATAGCTGGGAGTAATTCTAATCATAATTGAAAAATGTTAACCCAAAATTAAACTTCGCAATTCGCTATCGTAATTGCCCATGGCTGATTTGAGCACTGAATTGAATTACGATGCGATATAAAATTAATAGCCAACCAATATCTTATTTCCCAAAACAAAGAGTCTGCCTTCTATTTCCCACTCACCTGCCAATTTCGCTACATACTTCACGATCTGAGCACACAGCCGCCTGTTCATAAACGCCCAATTTCGATTCGAACTTCTCCTTTATCAACGGCGGCGTATCCTTGAGCACCAATGCTTTTCTAGTTGGGCTAGTTACGCTAGTTGTGGTTGTTTGTAATATGCTGGTTGTGGCTATCGGCGCCGTTGGCGGCACAACTGTGGTGGTGGCGGTGAAGGCGCTGCTCGGCTGTGTCGCTGACTCACTGAAGCCGGCTGTCGCTATGCTGACGGGCACAATGGTGGCAATCGTAGTGAATGTGTTACCATCACTGTCACTTGTTGAGTTTGGTACTAGCGCGCCATTTTTGCTACTGTTGCTGTCATCATCTGACGAGAGAGAATAATTAGAGGTGGAGGGAAGAGTGAAGGTTGTATCAATGATGATGTCTGTGTCGTTGCTTTGTGCATTTGACGTCTTAGACCAATCTGCGGTGTGGTGATGAGGTTGGTAAGGTCGTGTGGCATTGGTATTTTTGGTTGGTTTTGTGCATTTTTTTTGTGTAATGATAGAGTTGGGAAATTGAAAGAGAAAAATTGTGCAATGCAAATTATCAGTAAACGGGATAGGTGTTACATTTTTTCAATGCAAATGAGTGTGAATATAACTTTTACTCATATTTAATATATGGCACTCGTTCAATGTTTGCATGAAAATAATATACTAGGTACATACCTCTATTTATATATGTATGTATGTACATACATACATCGGCACATTTAAACATACGTATATATTTATATGTATCAAAAAAGCGAAATGTAGCGAAACGAAAGGGATTACTTGCATTTACTTACCACTAAAGCAGAGACTGATTATGACGTAGGTAATGAGCGCCACACCAATAAAGCAGATGAGTACTATCGTTAACTTTTTCATCCATTTAAGGAGGTTGGCTCGCCTAAAAGTACAACATAGAAAAACCAATTAAAGAAATGGCATGCATACATACATATAAAAATAAAAACATAATAAAATAAATCTTACAGAAATAGGAGTTTGCAGTTATGCTGAATACAAGGAGTATGAAAACAAAAAGGACGGATTGAATCTTAGTTTAACGGTAAAAATAAGGCGATATAAATATACATATGTACATATACTGTAGTGATCATATCATTTCCAACCAAGTTCAGAATGTTATTGTTACAATTTCTTTTTGAACTTTCATTAATATTTATGTAAATTAAACATTTTAAATCGATTTCTACGAAGCTGACTTTTGAATATATATGTACTTGCACAATTTATTAGTTTGAAATTGAAAAAGAACCATTTTGATTTAGACCTTAATAAGAAATAAGTACTAACTCGAGATAAGCTGTTTTATCAAAAGTGCAAGGAGTTTTTACTCTAACAAAAACCATATAAAGTCATATTATAAACATTGTAGAACACAAAAAATATTTTTTTTTCAGAAGTCTGAAGTTTATTTTGGTATGCAGTTTGGATCTCTTAATTTTTTGTACAATGCCTTAAATATTAAACTAAATTGGGTTTATTCGTTAAATGGGAGCAAATATGAAAAAATGTATGGTAGTTTTTAGATATTTGAAGTTTTATATTAATTAACTAATATATTATGGGCTACAAAACTTCTTAGAAAAATGTTTGAAATTTGGATTCAAATTTATTGAGTTTTTTTTTAATTTCTACATAGTTTGAAACTCGTTTGTATATTGTATTTGTTCGAGAATAAATTATTTTTTAGTTGGAAAATCTTTAATCATCGCCATTTGTCCTGTCCTTCGCCTTGGCAATTCAAGTTAGCAGTCCACAGCCGACACCAACAACAGCGTTCAAAAGTTTGCTGTTTGTTAATGGACCGAGCAACATCAAAGTTAATCGAAAAGTTACAGCAACTAAAGTTGTCGTATATTAACGCAGTCTAATACGAGTTTTTTTTTCTGTTTAACAACAAAATTTTTAAAAGAGATTTCTTTAACACATTTTTTTAAAAGCCGATCTCGACATTTACATTAGATTTTTTGAAGAAATTCTTACAAAATTCGATATATGTATGTCTAATATTCAATTATCGTCTCCATCAAAATATCGGGGCATTTTGTTTGAAAGCACACATCTACAATAGAGTAGACTTTCTTTTTCGACTTGACGGGGCACCCCGTGGTCGAACTTTAACAAATTTGTATTATTTGCAGAGGATGCTTACTTACCTAAAAATGGTAGGAAGAAAAAAAATGGACACAATATCTCTGAAGAAGTAGTATTGGTTAGAGTCGTAGACATTCGTTTAAAAAAAGACATAGCTATTATATGAAAAGGAGCATTTGCGGAACCATTTCGGGGCTCTTTAGGAACCACAAATTCGAGACGAGTACAAGAATTTTTCGGAACCATTTCGCACCCAGTGCCTATAATATAATATCAGTTGATATATGGCTGCCTAGATGAAGCTTCCATGAATAAAATTTGACCACAATTGCGAGTTATATGTACAAGGTGGCGCAAAAGTAATCCTCCTATCAGAAAATGCTATAAATTTTGCGATTGGCCCCTAATGTCAGTTCTGTTTTGACATTTGTGTAGTAAACAAATGCGAAATACACGTTAATAAACAATGTTACGCTACACTGCTCCAGAACGCGGAATATTGCTGACTATTTATTTGACCAATAATCGGTCGGTGACTTTGGCACAACGTGAATTTCGTCGCAGATTTCCTGGCCGTCCAACGCCTACTGGTGAAACACTGCGACGTTTAGTCGCTCGCCTCGAAGAGACTGGCACAACACCGGAGTAGCCGTTCTGCAGAGAATATTGCTGCTGTAGCCGAGGATGTCATAGAAGCGCCGTCGACATCGACCAGACGACGTGCCACGCAAATGGGTATCAGTCGACGGTCTTTACAGCGAATTTTGGTACAAGATTTGAAGATGTTTCCGTACAAAGTCCAGACGGTGCATCAGCTGTTAGCTGCTGACCGCCAATCGCGTCTAACATACGCTCAAGCCATCCTTAATCACCACCAAGAGGAAGATGATTTTTCATCAAAAATAATCATGAGTGATGAGGCCCATTTCCAGCAAAATTTACGCTTCCGGGGCACTGAAAATCCGCGTGTAACCCACGAAGAGCCATTACACCCGCTCAAAGTCACTGTATGGTGTGCTGTTTTCGCTGGAGGAGTCATCGGACCTTTTTTCTTCGAAGACGTCGCGGGCCAAACGGTTACTGTGAATGGTGAGCGCTACAGAGCAATGATCAACGAGTTTTTTTTGCAGCAACTTGATGAATTGGGATTGGAAAATATGTGGTTCCAACAGGACGGTGCAACGGCACATACTGCACGTGCCACAACCGATATGCTGAAGGATGCATTTCCCGGGCGCCGAATCTCCCATTTTGACGATTTGCACTGGCCAGCAAGATCGCCTGATTTGACCGCTCCAGACTTCTTTTTGTTGGGCTTTTTGAAGTGCCGTAAAAAGGGCTCAAATGACAATCAACTGTGGCGGCGGCCATTTACATGACATCATATTCTCGGCTTGATGTAAAAAAAATTAAAAGACCAAATAAAAATAATCCACAAGAAGAATCAAACTTTTTAATTTTTTTTTAAATTACAGCCAAAAAACATCGGAAGTTTACTTTTGCGCCACCTTGTATATACAAATTCTTGATTACAACTTATGTAAATTTTTTGACTAGCTAACCAAACACGTTGTCCGAATTATATCTTCTCAAAATTAACCTTTGCTCAGCAAATTGGCTTAAGCAATATCATAGTATCACACAATAGGTATTTAGATACCTCTAAAATGTTAATTAGAATGTTATTCGTTAGTGCTATGTATCCGGATAGGAACTCCTTATCTAATAAACTCAAATTGGAAACAAATCTAAAGCACTTCAAAGTGTCTATTTGTTCAATCTTCTCACTCTAAGTCTTAAAAAACTTCTACATATATGGTAAGTATATCTTTACTTACTTTTCTTAGCTTACACTTATTCCTTCTTAACTATGCTGATTAATTCCAAGAGCGTTTGTAATTATGGTCCAGTTTAAATTATTCACCCTTATATTAAGTATTTATTTTTATATAGAACTTTAAAAGACTGTCTTACTTGTGTCTAAATATTAAATAAAAATAAATAAATAAAAAATAAAACAAATATATCAAAAGTGAACTTTCAATATGCCGGAATAATAACGAGTGTGCAACAAAAATTTTCGACATCTCAATGTACCAAAAATGTATCGAAAGTGTATCGAAAAAATATACAAAGTGTCCTAAAAAGCACTGAAATTGAACAGATATGTTACATAAGATGCACTGAAAAGGTACAATAAATGTACCAAAAATGCAACGAACTATTCATGAAATGATCCCGAGCAAGTAGTGCGTGTAGGACTTATGAATGCTTTTCCACCTGACAATTATTATCAAAGACTATGTACATATGTATATTATAAGTCTTATGTGTGTATGTATGGACGTAGGTCTCAAAATAGAAAATCATTTAAGACTAAAAAATATTTAAACATCTCGCTGATAATTATAATGGAAGGGCATGTATTAATAACTCAATGAAATAAATAAATGAAATAAAAAAATAGTAAAATAGAAATATTTTTGAAAATGTAAAGTAATTCATTAAAAAACGGCATATCCGAGATTGTCTGACATACGCGCTTCTAAAAATGTATATACATATGTACATATGCAAGAGGGTGCATATTTCCTTTACATATGTATATATATATGTACATATGTATACCCATCTTTTGTTAACGGATTATTTAAAAAAAAACAAAAACCATGATTTATTGTGTGACAACAAATACACATTGAATTTAAGCACTTTCACTACGTTTGTTTTAATTTTAAGCACCTTAATTTAGATGTTCTTTTTTACTTAATTTTGTTTTGAATTTTCATCACAGCATTGCATACTTACATATGTACATACATATGTACATGAAGTGTATTCAGTTTTGTTTACAAACGAATCATTTGCGCTTACATTTGTTCACGTCTCGCCTCCTCCGCAGCTGCTGTATCACTAGTGAATTCTCCACCATTTTTCTCTTCATCATCCAAGCCGCCGGCAGATTTTAATGGAATTTTATTGAGGGCATCTTCATTGCTGTGTACCATTTTTAATCCATCAGTTCTAGGAAAATAAATTGCAATTACACATCAAAGTTTATTTAAAAAAAAAGCACTGAATAATCATGAGTATGCATGCAACTTATATGTACATATGTACATATACTCGTACGCTCAATTAACACTCAAACATAAACGTTCTCCACTTGCCGCGAGTCTGATGCCAACTGATTGCTATGCTGACCATAATAAACGACTAAGCTTTCACGAAACACACACGCACATACATACAACCTTCCTATTACACATTCACGGCCTCTCTCTTCCACACTCATACACACACACAATTATCACTGAATTATTCTAAAATACTACGATTTCTGTTTCTGTTTTACAACCATCTGTTGTTATCCTTCTCGGCGCGTCATTTCAGTGACGACAACAGCGGAACACGAGGCGTCTAACGTCCTTTTGTGTATGGGGGAGGGCTCGTTAGACACATACAGGTATATGCGAATATGTATGAAATTGAGCGCGGAGTGCAAAGATAGTATGCTCTTGGGAGTATGACAGGATGTCAAAATAAGTCAACAAGCAAATGACGCTGTCATACCGTCACGTTAAGTAAGTTAACCCTTTCGCTACAAGTTTTTAACGGCTGCCTTGAAAAATCCAATTTCTTCAATACTTACTCTTATTTGCCCTAGGAATGACAATCTTTATTCGATTTTTTAATTTTTTCACCCTAAATGTGGTTTTGGAATGTATCTATATGGATACAACTGTTGCCAATGGTAAAGAAAAATGCTAGAATTTTGTGTTGTTTTCAGTTTCAATTTTTATTTGTTTCAATAGTTAAAATACATAAAAATTCATTTAAATAAAGAAATAAATCGTAAATATACAAGAAATAAAAATAATACACTTCAGACTCTTATAAACTAAAATAAATACAGACAAAAATCATACTTACTTACATACAATATTGATTTTAAGAATTTGATAGATAGTGAAAATCCCTGAAGCAATCTCTTGATCCATTGGGAATGCACAATAAAACATCGCATTTGGAGCACTTGTATCTTGTTTGTCCGCTACATCCTTGGAGTTTACATCTTCCTTTATCCTTCGTATCTTCCGGCCAATGTTGATTTCCGTCATATCGTACAGAAGTCGATGGTGAAGCCTTGCGAATTTTTCCGGAGGTCGTTGGACTTATGGAAATATCCTTATCTAAACATGATGTTGGACGTCCACGTTTACGAGAGCATGCCTGTTGATTTGAACGAGCTATTAGTCCATTCGCAATATCATTACGAAAGCTCAACAGGTCTATATATTTATTTTTTGACCCACTGCTTTCATGATCCATCCTGTATTCTAGCCACGAATTGCATACTGCTAAATCAATAAAATGGTCAAATATCTTTAAAGTCCACTTTCTAGATCTTATGGAAATTCTGTACAAAGACAACAGAAAATCCAATTTATCTACCCTACCCATATTTTTATTATATTCGCCTACTATGTTTCGTTGCACTATTTGATTTTTTTCTTTTTTTTCAGCGGAAAATCGGGATACTGCATTTAGGGGTTCATGACCATGGATTGATGAAACAAGTTGCACAATTCCTCCGTCAAGCCATCTGAGAAGAAAAATATTATCTGCTCTCTCTATACGGTAGTCAAAACTGCCTCGGCCTTCTTTTTGCAACTGATTTTCAGTTTTGAAATCAATTTTTCCAAATCTATTTCCTCTGATGGTACCAGTAGCCCAAATGCCTTTTTGGCGTAGAACCGATATTAAATTTAAAGTGGAAAAATAATTGTCGAAATAAATTTTGTGATTTTTTTCTTCAGGAATGGTTTTAGAGAGGTGAAGGACTATATCAGAGCAAACCCCTTACTTCGAATCAGTTAGTATTGTGCCTTTTCCTTGATAAATTTCGAAGTCCTATATTATGCCTTTCGAGCTGCATAAGCAAAATAGTTTTATTCCCCATTTGATGGGTTTTTTGGGCGTATATTGCCTCAAACTAGTTCTCCCTTTAAAGGGAACCATCATCTCATCCACACAAAGGTTTTAATCTTTTGGGAGAGTGTACATTTTCTGTGTAAATGTATTTATAATGGGACGAACTAGATATAGTTTATCGCTTTGTAGTGAATTTGTTGTAAACTTTAAACTATTTCTCAAATTATGGAACCTTTGTCTCGGCATATTTGCGGGAAATAATGGTATGACGGTACCCATTGTCCAATACATGCTCACTCGTGGGTAGCCAATAGTACCAATCATTATCTCTAGAGCAAGAAATCCAAAAAGTCTTGAGTAGTCAAATTTACGGATTTCCCATTTTTTATAATGGATGCCTGGTTTGTTGAAGACACTACCTGCTGAATAAGTTATTCGGTAAAGTACTCCAAAAAATACTCTATAGGTAATTTAATGGCTTTCTTTGTATACGTTTCAGTGAATATAGCCTCTGGAGTTGTCCAAGAAGCTTTTTTCCAACGAAATTGGTCAACCTTTTTCAATACAATCTGTGGAGTTTGGAAAACAACACTATCTTGAACTACTGAACTATCTTAAACATGAACTGAATTGCTCTCTACTAATTCAACTTCCCCAGAACCCCCATCATTATCAACATCTATATCCTGTATGTTTATCTCGTATGGGCCTTCTCGGGAAAGCTCTTCTAATAAAAAGCTTTCATTGTTCTCAAACGCATCTAATAAATTGTTAGCCACGTCGTTTTCATCCAATTCATCTTCTAAGTCAGAAATATCGGAATCAACGAAAGTAATTAAAATCTGTTCAATTTCGTTATCTCCTATATTTCTAGGCATTTTATTTTAAATTATATTCTTGTTGGAAGAGCTTGCAACAAACGCCTGCACGATAGCAGCATCAAACGCAAAATAAAATGTTTGTGTAGTGCGTACATCGTTTACATCCAAAACATACGTTTGTATCCATATGGATACAAGGAATATTTAAAAAATCGGCAAGGCTTTCACAGATACTAAATTAAAAAAATAAGAATGCAAAGTTTTAAAATGAACGTTTTTCTACACATTTGATAGGTTTAAAACGAAAGCCTTTGAAGCTAGCGCTGCGTTTACTTGTAGTTTGTATGATAATTGTATTGTTATATATGCTTAAATAAAATAAAATAAAAAAAAAAAAAAAAAAAAAACGAAATATATGTTTACATATACATGTAGTTGCCATATAAGATACCCCCTTTCTCACCAAAAAAAAAAAAAAAATTGGTTCCTTTTTTTAAATGCTTGCTGTTTTCTATTATAGGAAAAAATAATAAATATTTTTATTTAAAGTGTTTCCTTAGACCATAAAAAATCATATTCAGTTGAAAACTAAGTTGTTTTTTTAGTGTGGAGATTGCTAGCCGCTCTCAAACTTTGGTGTATCCATATGGATACTATATAGCGAAAGGGTTAACTGCCACTTCATACACTTACTGCGCTTCCCGTACTCACTCACACCAGCTTACAAGTCCGCAAGGCTGAATAGAAAAATTAAATGTATGTATGTACATATGTATGTACGTACACCTCTGTCTGCCTTTTAATATTTTCTGACGAACACCAGCGCTCGCATCCGTTTCGAGCAAGTAGTCATATGTTTGTATTTATATATTTACATACATTCATATGTACATATATGCTGTCGGTGTATGCCACTTATTTAGTTTCTGTACCACTGCGCCAAACAAAGTCCCGCCAGACTGCGTGAGCGGTCAGCGAGTCAAAAGACCCAACCCACAGAAACTTTTCGAAAAACAAACATAATTTTATTGGAGCGGGTCACGTTTTACATCACCTATTTGGGTCACGTGTTTCCAATTGCTTACAACTCCAATCGTCATTAGGAAATTGGTGCGACCAGCAACAGCGAAACCGGTAGCACTTAGATACTTTCCATCACACTGCAAAACGATTTGTTTGATTTGGTATGATTGCAAAAGTGCAAGGACCTCAAGAGCAAACGCGTCCAAACACACTCTCTCTTTCAATGCACTGTATCGCTCGCCCTTCTTTTACAAATGTTAGCAATTGAGTTAGAAAATCGTAATTTAAACTGTATTCATTGCGATTTGTAGGTGCGAATAGTTACTTGGAAATGGCGACGTGCAGATTTCTTTTAATAGATTGCGATTGGAGTCGCCTTCTGCATGGTATGTACATATGTAGGTCAAATTTAATTTTCATATAAAGTACTATAAACACACTTACATATTTACATATATTGTGTGTGTGTGTGTGTGTGTGTGTGTGTGTGTGTGTGTGTAGTCAATGTGGAGCAGTAGCTTGCATGTCGATGAATGGAAGTAATAACTTGATTGGTACACAGATATGAAATGCAAAAATTGTACTCACGTTTGCGTGTGGTTGAAAAGAAGTTATGAAAAAGAATTAATAGTAGTAGCGTGTATTTTATACGGAAAAAGTTATTAATTTTTTATACCAAATAGAACACATAAGGGACATATATGTATGTGTGTGTATGTATTACTTAAAGACAGAGAAGTTTTTGATTTGATTTCATATACACAAAGCCCAAGAATGTTAAACCCCCATCTAAGTTAGCTTAATAATTAGTTCAACAAATCCATCATTTCGACATCATTCCGGAATTCATAAACGATTACAAAAATCATGCTTATCTTATAAAATCCAAATATCGCCATGTCACAAAAGTTTATAAGGTAAAATCAAGTCAGCTTATTGTGTTAGTTGGTCAAAATTTGTCGCGATTTCCTTAAAAACTAATATACATAAGTCAATTAGGGCAATAAGGTCTGACGCAAACGAATAAAAATATTTAATTGTAGAGAACTTAAAAGTCTAATTCATATACTTTCTGTTTTCTTTAGAATGACCTTCGTTCCTGGCAAAATTCTTAAATTCGGGTTTGGGATGTTGACGTCACTGAGTAAAAGAAATGTTCACAACATACTTATCTCGAGTACATACCCCTATACATATCAATATATACAAGATAATTAACGATGTTTTAATTGAATAATAATCTCAATTATTGGAGGCTAAACAAATTGTCCAAATGTGTCAATATGTGGTTGTGCCATAATTTGTGAACAGTGTACTTAGACACATGAAGACACAAATTTATCCCATGTCATAATTATTATCGCATCAAATATGTATGCCAATTTGTTTTTCGTTTATTTTTTTATCAGTAAAAAAAACTGCGATACAAATATTTAAGGAACTATAACTGCATACTCAAACAGTTAGGAATCTCTAAAAAAAAGTTTGAAGTTTTGTTGAAATTTTTTTTGGAATTTCTCGGTTTGTGATAGAGAAAAATCTGTATCTAGCTAAAATTAAAGTAAAAGAAAATTACTTGTAAAAAAGTTATCAGTAAATATATAGTGAATATAAGAGTAATACGCTGCCCAAATATTAGCAGCTTTTTTTTTGTTTAATTTTTCTGTTTTATTTAATTTCTAATATTTTTTAATTAAAATATAGCACATTCTCTAATAAAAGCTATAATAACCTAAGTTTAAATTTTTTTGGTAATGTAGATTTGTATTTTTGTGGTAATGTAGGGTTGGTTGTTTTGCACACAAAGCACAATTTTCAAGTGACTATAAACTACCATTGATTTTTGACAAATTGTTTACTAACGCTCTTTCGCTATTTCTAACACACAACAAAAAAAGCGAAAGTTTCAGATTTTGACGAAATTTTGTTAAATTGTTATGAATAAAAATTTAAAATCAGGTTTGAATTATAGCTTTTTTTACATGGACAAAACTTGTAAATTTGTGTGTGAGGTATAATTGTGGTAAGAAGTATATAGTGCGGTCGTAATTTTAAATTGGGGTGAACAAATAAATTGCCTCGGAAAATTACGCACGTGTTAGCGCTATTTTATATCGATTTGGATTTCACTTCTTGCAGAGAGTAGGATTTAAAAACAAACACAAGGTAATACATACCTACAGTTTATCATTTAAAACCATTACAACTGAGCAACCTTTTACTTGTTGTTTCTTTTCTTGCACAAACATATGCACATTCGCATGTCAGTCGTTAATAAAAACTAGTTGGCGCCCGTCAATGGGTTAAAAAGCAATTGCCATCAACGCATGGCTTTGGGGCATGACGTGACTGTCAAGTGTGCATGCAGTTTTACTTATCATATGTATGTAGATATGTATATTTGCTCATACAAAGTTACATATGTATGTGTTTCCAATGTAAAGAAAGCGGCAACAACATGCTAAAGCAAAATGCACTTGCCACAGTTATGCCAGCTGTTTGAATTTTTAAATTGCCACCTATCACACAACCGCCCACAGAAGTCATAGCGAAGTGTATTTTTATTTCGCTACTTCACTCGTTTGACTTGGCATGGCGTCTTGCATGTCAATAATGGGTACAATCAATTTGCTTTCAGCGAGAAGGAGTACGTAACGCCAAATTCGCGACTGCTTCTGTAGCGGCTAGTTAATGTGTTGCAAGTATTGTATTACAATCCACTTAATAACAGGGGTTTTCGATTTGCTCATTCAAAAACTATTTGCTGTGCGCTGACAAGAAAGGCCTTGTACATATTTGTTAGTTTTATTGTATTTACTATTCACCTATTTTTTCTTTTCCCTTTTACGACTTTTACGTCCGCACTTTTACGGCATAAGTGCAATAAAAATTAAAATTTCTAAACAAATTGTTCGCGTTCCATATAAGCCACACACTAACTATGCAAATAAAGTGCAAACTATTGAATTTAAATTGCGCTTTGTTTTCTTTTTTATGTTCAAATTCTCCTCTATCACCTAAGTATATATATTTGTCTACCTGTCCATACATACGTACGCAAATATGTATTGTGCGTAGTGAACATGACACGTATTCTCTGCCGTATTCAAACGAAATACATATGTAAATCTATCGCTAAATAGTTGCTACTTAACTGTATTGCTTTAGGAAGTTCCCTTATATAAACCAATAAATTATTTGTTTTAAATTCAAACCATTTAAATATGCCAAAAAACTTTTAATCGTTTGCCATTTTCAATTTGGGCAGAGGCCTTTTTACACAAGCAATAAGGTTACTCATACGCCTAAGCGGTACTCGTTACTTTCGCTGACGGCCTGTAATATTATGTGTCCAAATTATATTTATACTTAAAATTTAAATCTTTAAATTGGTCCTAGGGCTAAATGTATGGATATTTTTAACAAATGTCTATCAAGAAGGCTCATTACGCCACTTAAGCAGGAACGTGCGCTGCGCTTTTAGAACATTCTTCAAATTTGAAGTTATGATACATCATACTATTTCGCCATTTATTAAAAGCAAGTAAAAATAAAGTTTGTATCCTTTAATTTCTTTAATGATAGAATAACTGGAAAATCGACACCCTTAACGAGACAGAAGGGCTATTGAACCCAACTACTGTTTAACTTGTTTTAACATCAAAAAATGTATAATACGTAATTAAAAAGGGTGATTAAGGATTTTTGTTCATTTGAATGAACCATGGTACAATAAACAGGTAATATAATGTTAGCAGTATAACAAGTCAAACTTTTTTTACAAAACAACCTTCTTTCTTAAAAAAAACAAAACAACTTTGTTTACAAAACAATATTTATTTATATTTTGTATATTTATAATTTCTAATTTATACAAATTTTTCATTAAAGCGATTTGAAAAACAAATGTACATACTCAGAAAGGAGACATTTTGTTCTAAAAGACGAGAAAAGGTCGGATCTTGCTTTTAATATCATATCATAACAGAACTCCGGCATGCCGCTTTCTGCAAACGGTTAGGTGCGTTCGGACGATTTTTTGCATATTTGAAGGTGTACCACGAGAGCCTTTTCCAAATTTTGTAACCAGGAGCAATGTTTTCTTAGGATCCTTTCAAGTATTATTATTATTATTAGAAGTATTTTGTTTTATTCGAAAAAAATAAAATGCTTTTAAGCAAACATTTTTATTATTCCTTTACATTGAACATTTACTCAAATGTCAAATTTTAAAGAAAAAAGGTCATGTTTGGAGAGCTGCTGCATCCACAAAAAGTAGCTCACAGTCAAATTTTGATTAATTCTCTATACAAGATACCCATTTCGTTGGGCTTTTCTGACATACAATTTTTGTAAACATCGGAAAAATATAGAGCGTGAACAAGTTGGACTGAAACCTTCAAATGGTATAATTCCAGTTAACATCTTTTATCTTTCCCCTGCGGGGTTAACATCACACACACATGTACATATGCATTTCAATTTACGTTCTCATACGTCAATTCTAGAACAAATCATCAACTAGCTTGCACTTGATTTCGAGCAGCAATTAAATGAATTAATCCGCCAGCTAAAGTGCTCAACGGTCCTACCTCAATTCAAAGTTTGTAATTTGATAACAAAACAACGCAGAGCACAGCAAGTTCAGTGGCGACTGCTGCATGATTATATGACAAAATAAACATTTGAAAAAATTTATGACCGGTGCATGCAATCTTAATTGGACAACTCAAAGCGGTATTCATATGTTTTATATTGCATTCTCGTAATAATGTATATTCCACAAAAAATGTGAAATGTATAGATTTAAATAAGTAAATATTATTGAAATTATCACATGTGATTTGTGAATTATCCGATGACATATAATATTTGCAAAAGCTCAAGTGCCAATTTTTTTTATTTTCTGCTTTTATACTTTGCATGTCTTTTAAGTGCAATAATTGAATGCAATTTTTATTACCCAACTAAATTCTAGTACGAACGTGTTAAATACATATGCGTTTACATACATGAATGCATCATATATCACATTGTTCACATTTACACACAAACTGCATGTGTATGTATGGATATGTGAGTGAGAATATTCGTATGAATTTGATTAGGAAGAATTTCAATGGTCTGTGCTATTTATGCCAACGTTTTTATAACTATTCGCTCTGGCTTTTGTCTAAGCTTTTACAATATGAACTTTTAAGATGCATACTTAATTAATTGGGTTGCACCACTGCCTGCATATATCGAGCCACTACACGCATGTCACTCAATGAGGTCAAAGTGCTTTAAAAATGTTCATATTAAAGATCTTTATTATAAAAATAAAAATAAATGCAAACACATACTAAATGCATATGTACAAATGTAAGTATGAACGTGTTAAGCTACATAAGTTCATATCATATACGAGGCTGGTCTGAAAAGTTTCCGACCTAACAATGATAATATAATGATTTTCGCCTACGCAACTTAACGCACCTTAACGCGCGAACAGCATTTTAATGCCTAAATCTTGATTAAATATGTGACAAACACGTTCTTTGGACACTTTTATTACGTCTGCCATCTCTCTCACTTTTTTGCAGGGATATTCAATACACATGTACAAGTATATGTATACACTAGGCATGTCCCGGAATCTCGGCCTTTCTTAGCTCCCGAGTATCCCGGGATAAGTATATTCAAATCCCGGAATTGTAGAATTTAATAGCCATTTATCTTTCAAGTTTTGTATCATTCTTAAAAATTCCCCTTTCAAGGGTAAAACAAAGCTTTTAGAGAGTTCACAATCGACAGACAACACAGCTTGTTAACTCTCTTAAGGCTTTGTTTTGTTCTTGCCATTATAAGTGAGCTGGAGAATATCCTCCTCGAATACACAATGAGCCTTACTATGAAAGCGATGTTAATAGAACTAACAAAAGGTACCTGAAGTGGATAAGACAGAAAGTCTCAAAGATAAATTGCATCAAGTTTTAAGGAGCAATTTATCAGAAGTCTTGGTAAAAGAAACTGATAGTTTTTGTAATGAGGCGATAAAGGCTATGTCCTACAGAGAGCATTTAACTTATTGTCGACAATCTACCCAACGAGTGCTGAGACGCAGCAGCTTCTCCACTGCAGATTTTAAATGCAACAAATTCAAGTCCAGGTTGGAGGATAACACACTTCAGCTTATATTTTTGTAAGATTGCATTTGGATAAAAATAAGGAATAATTCTGCCCCGCTCTCAAATGGAATGGGTGATGCATTTAATTTTTACTTGATGTTTTTCTTTTTTTAATTAATGGTAATACATACATATTTAATATTGGTCTCAAACAGTAATTAAAGATAATTTTACTTTATGTATGTAGGTACAATTGCTTCTGTACTAAATATTTATATTTGTATTTGAAGTATAATTTATTTTGTGTGTGCCAAATTTTATGTTTATTTCCTTTTTTCTTGAAAATACCAATAAATATATACATGATTTACAACAAATCGTTCTTTTTTGTTATATTAATGTTATTTTGTATACTTCTATAATACAACGATTACAGAATTGTTAAATTTTTTGGCAAATTAAAACTTACGAATCAAAACTTCATGAAATTCGGGATTCCGGGATTGTCCCGGCACTTCGTTTTCAAATCTCGAAAATCCCGGGATCAACAAAATTACCAAAACTTACATCCCTAGTATAAACTCAGCCGGGTAGACTTGAACTAGCAAGAATGAAAAATTACGCAAGCGACGCCCCAACGCCAAATTTGACAATGGGTGATGGAGATCTTTTAAATACGAGTATATAGTATACAATAAATTTTGATTGAATTCTTCATTATCATACAGATGAATTGACTACTAAAAATTTCTAAAAATAATGAAGGAACCTCTTTAAAAACTGATAACCCGATAATCTGGATGGTGTGCACATCAATTTGCGTACATATTATTCATATTGATTTATATGTACATATGTACATAATTACACATGTTATTCATTTCTATAATTCGTTTTTTTTTATTCTTACATTGAGGGTCATTTATTTATTCATTCATTTTGACTTTGCGAACTAGGCCATATCGCATTAAGTAAGTAATTTTAGCGTAACAAAAATAATCGCAGTAAAAGCAGAGCTACTATCACCCAATGTGTGTATTTAACAAAGTGAGCGCATATCAACATTTGTATGTATTTTTGTACATACATATATGTATGTAAATACAACGTATGTTTTTAGTATGTATTCGTATGTATATACATTAAGTTGGCTCACCTGAAGAATCGAACATTTTTCCTACATAAATGATTTGGTTTGGTTATTCGCAAGTACATAAGTCGGTAATGAAGTTCTATGTATATATGTTTGTATGAAAATAAATATAGTTGTATACAAATAGAGTTTTGGAATATAAATTTATTGGAAAAACGCAGAGGAAATTGTGCTTTTATATTCAAAAATTTTTTAAAAACAACTCAAAGATATTGTCTGATTTTTAATAGAGTTTTTTGCGTTATATACATATGTATGTATATACTATATGTGTACTAGGGATGTCAATTTTGGGCATTTTATTTTATTCCCGGTATTTTCGATATCTGAAAACCAAATCCCGTAACAATCCCGGGCTACAGAATTTCACGAAGTTTCAATTCGTAATTTTTAATTTGTCAAAAAATGTATTATTAAAGTATACAAAATAACGTTAATATAACAAAGAACGATTTGTTGAAATTCATGTATGTATTTATTGGTATTTTTAGGAACAAAAATAAATAAATGTAAAATTTGACACACATACAAAATAAATTATACTTTAAGTGCAAATATGTATAAATATTTGGTACAGAAGCAAATGCATCTACATAAAATAAAATTATTTTTAATCACTGTTTGAGACCAATATTAAATATTAACATATTACCATTCAGTAAAAAAAGAAATACCCCAAGTAAAATTTAAATACATTACCGATTCCATTTTGAGCGAGAAATAATTGTATCTAATTTTGATCAAAATGCA
This sequence comes from Philophylla caesio, assembly GCA_963971545.1. Taxonomy (NCBI): domain Eukaryota; kingdom Metazoa; phylum Arthropoda; class Insecta; order Diptera; family Tephritidae; genus Philophylla; species Philophylla caesio. Next base: position 59,301,602 of record OZ020607.1, on the reverse strand, counting down.
ATCTTAAAAAAATTTAAACCTTAAGTGTAATATCCTCCAACCTGTGTTATCTTCCAAATTGGACCTATAATTGTTGCGTTTAATATATACAGCACCGCTTCGAATCAACACTTGATATAATTTATCTTCGAAATTTTCTGCCTTATCCACTTCAAGCACCTCTTCGTAAGTTCTGTTAACATAGCTTTCACAGTAAGGCTCATTTTTTTTCGAGGAGGATATTCTCCAGCTCACATATAATGGCAGGGACAAAACAAAGCCTTTAGGGGGTTAACAAGCCGTGTTATTTGTCGTATTGTGTTATCGTAATACAACAGTTATAAACTTGTTGTTTTTGTTTCTCATGTTAAATTTTCTTATTTCAATACAACTCTGAAAGTTGTGCTTAGTGTGTTATTTGTTTGTTTTATTCGATCAGCTCTTTATGTTTTAAATCATTTGAGGTTTGTTGTTGTTTAAAAAATTGTAAATTAACAATTCCTGGAATTGAATAGACTGATCCCGGGGTATACGGAAGTTAAAAAAGGCCGGGATTCCGGGATTGATAATGTGTACATATGTATGCATGCATTTATCATCACCATTACATGATGAGGTTGTATATCGGATTTCATTAATATTTTTTCCGAAATCCATGGTGTAACTCTTATATTCTCTAACAATCCCACGTATTCTACATTTAAGCTTTGTAGTTGCGAATTCATCACAGTCTGTAAATCAAATCGAGTGCGTCATTTACATAGTTGCTTTCAAACTAAACGAGGTTGGCGATTTATGAATTTAAACAAGCAATTCGCATGGTGAAATAAATGTCTAAAAGATTTTCACATGAAGTCCCTCAAAAAGCTTAAAGAAAATATGTGTATTGGAACGATTTCGAAAACGACACTGAAGTTGGCACAACGCCGAAACTGGTATGTCCCAAAACCAAATTAGACAAGGAATGATGGGAAATCGTTACAATATACATACATCAAATTTCCACCCTGTCGAAAAATCAGAACAAAATCCAATCCAAAATACTTAATTTTTACTTACAAGTGGTCGCCACCAATTTCTTTTAATACACCCTGCACATTTGACATACTCAAAAAATAAAACGCTTTTAATTTGAAAATTGTTTGTATGTACCGAAAGTATTATTTTGTGAAAATGCTACAGTCAGGCAACTTATGAGTTGTGAAAAAGAGTGACTCCCACACAGAGAATACGAGCAATGAACAATTTTAAAAAGTTTGTTTGACTGATGTACTTACAATTACAAAAGAATTTGAAATGATCCAAATAAACACAAAAAAATTACGAGATTGTGAATAAATATTCATGCTATAAATGTATAAAAAAGTAGATTTAAGTTAATCAGATAATGAATAATCGACCTACATAAAATGATTTACAGCATATTGGGAAATATTGTTTGTAGGGAAAACATTAAAAAATACAACGATGCTTTCCTTACCAACAAGCAGTTGCTCTTAAAAAGCCTTGGACTTATAATTTTTCTGATAACCTTATTATGGCAAAGTAGCAGCAGCAGAGCAAAGCAACAAGCTTTGCATTCATATATAAAAAATACGTTAAGGATAAATTCACAAAAACTCCGATGGAAATAATATTAAATTTAAGGAAACGCATGGAAAAATGTAATGCTTCTTTTATCGCACGAAGCCTGAGGCACCTTAATGTGCATCCATATGTTTGACATTATTATGGTGGGCGAGCATTTTGAGATTGCGCCGGATCAACAGACATACATGCATATGTACATATTAACGCACACATACATTTGTACTTGCATAAAGATATGAAGTGCTCATAGTTCAAGAATACGAGTATATTATTTGTATCTATGATGTGATGCTATTTTACGGCTAAGTATCTCACTCAATAAATGTGTATTTGCGCAAACATTTCCACAAACGCAATAGAAACACATTTTACTATTTAATCAATCACACATACTTATGTACATATGTACATACATACAACTGAAATATGTATGTATGTTTATATGAAACCACGCACCAACACATAAAATGGGTAAATGTTGAAGTATCCGCTGGAATCGCCAACCTATGCCCGCGTATGAATTTGCAGAGGTGTATACCGACGCCTGCGTACACGCGCCTAGCTAACCGGCTTATTGACTTGCCAGTCGTCCAATTGCACTACTGCCTATCAGACTTAATCGTTCCACGGGTTTAATTTATTTTGAATGGATTTGTTTAGATTCCGCTCGTTTGTTGGTTGGTTAGATACACTCGCGTCTATCATCAATGCTGGTTGATGGTCAACTAAATTAAGTATGGGACGACAAAGTGCTGCAGACTAGGTTGTCAGCGCCATACCCTCACTCGAACAGTCAGACGCGCATAAATAAGTACATACATACATATATGTAGATAGGTGAATGTGTATGTATGTATATGTTTATGCAAAGTGCTCTCGATGCGACTACAGCCACACACAGTGCATGCGTGCCGCCTGCGTTAGTATGTGAGTATGACGTTGCATGTGCGGAAATCACAAAATGGGCGGAACTTGGATGACTGACACTGGCGCGACCAAATGGCAACCAAATGCCGCAATAACAGACCAAGTGGCCGGTAGACCTTTAGTCGGGGTCCTTTTATGGTCTTTTTATCGCTAATGTATACTTTTCTCTGCGTTACTTTTTCTTTTGGTTCTATGTATTTAGATATACATATGCCTTGAGATGGTCGATAAAAAGTAAAGCCGAAATTTTAAAGCTCCTAGGATATTTCTATATCAAAAAAATTTACCGTATTTTTAAGTAAAAAAAACCCTTAAACGATTTTTTATCGCTCAAATGAAGTACTCAAAAATATGAGTAAGTTAATATTAAAAAAATGGATTAAAAAAAAACTACTGCGTATTATCCTTTGGAATATATTGACGGAAAAAATTGTTTCATATCCAATTAAAATTCAAGAGAATCTTTGAGTGATTTGAGCAACCTCTAAATATAGAACAATCTTAGGGGTTGAAAACATTGAAATTCAGACCACTCTTTTATTTAGAACACGATAATACATTTACACATACAGTATCGGACATATCATTTGCAAAAAAATTTAAAATGGCATAGCATGCCACTTACATACATATATTCATTTATTTATTTTTGATAATTTTCATTTAAATTCTTTAGAATCTATATAAAAAAGTTCCATTCCAAAAGAACCATATAAAAAAGTTCCAAAGCTTATACCAAATTCGGAAAAATTAAAAATATTTCTTAAAATTGTGATCAAAATTTTCAACTTTTTATTCATGATTTTTAAGAAAATACTGGGTATGCAGTTTTGTGGCCCAATCAATTGCAATAAAGCAAAGTATGTACAAGTTTCATTTAGCTAAAATCTATAATAATAAAAATAATAATTTGGCGCTTACACTTTATAGCTTAGTGTTTGGCCAAGCTTCTTCCACCATTTGTAGTGTACGTCTTTATATTCTACCACAAATGGATGGACCCACAATTTTGTGCCGACTCCGAACGGCATGGTATCATTACAATCTTATTTTATATGGAAGAAAATGCTCAACACCCATGACGAAAAAAATTCTAATAAATCAACGGTAGCTCTGAGCTAACTGAAACCTTGCTTTACGGAAATTGATTGGGCTACAAAACTGCATACCCAGTATTTTCTTCAAAATCATGAATAAAATGTTGAGAATTTTGATCACAATTTTTAAAAATATATTTTTAATTTTTCCGTATTTGGAATAAGCTTTGGATTTCCTAAAAATCCTGAATAAAAAGTTTAAAATTTTGATCACAATTTTTAGAAATATGTTTAATTTCTCCGAATTTGGTATAAGCTTTCGAACTTTTTTTATATGGTTTCGGTTATAGAATCTAAAGGATTTTAAATGAACATTATCAAAAATAAATAAATGAATATAAGTGGCAAGCTATGTTATTTTAAATTTTGTTGCAAATGATATGTCCGATAGTGTATGTACTCGTATATAAAGTATAAATGTGTGTTTTTAAGTACGTATAAATTTATTGCCGTTGGAGGGGGTGTGAGTATTTGAAAAACGATACAATTTCCGGATGGCAGTGACATAGTTATCAAAATTGCTCACATATGCGTTTGAATATGTATATACAAACATTAAGGTGTTTCATAAAAACATATCTTTTATTTTTCCACGCACATCATACAACTTCGTATAATTTATGACAATTACTAATAATTAATAACTCAATTTTGTATTATTCGTGTGCTTGATTGTGCTGAGAATCTTCGTTTACCAATTTTCTTTTCAAGTTAATGGTTTTGCTAGGTACAAATATCGCACACTTTAACACAATATGCATTACAAAACAATTTACAAAACATATTGGTTATGTGTACGATTCTCTTTTTATTATTTATCTTTTCCATGTAATCGGATTAGTCTAGCTGCTAAACTTGAACGGAATACATACACCATCAAAAGTTACATTTTTTTAAAATTAATTTTAAAACCATCATCAGCGCCATCTGTTATTCAATTGCCAAAATATAATTATACAGCTGTTATTTGCAATTAATATATAACATTTCACCGCCTTTTGACACTTTTTATTAAATATACGAACACACCTTAACTGGATTTTCGTAGGTTGTTATACTCGTAAAATGTATGAATTTTAGCAGTTTTTTTTGGAAAATAAATTTAGTCCTTAAATATTATTCAAGTACATAAAAGTTAGTAAGCTTATTAATCTAATAAGTTGTTTCATCAATATCTCATTAACTTGAAAATTTGTTAGTGTTATTAAGTAATTATTTCAATTTAAATATAAAGGTAGAAACTCATATTACAATAAACGCTAGTTTGTATGTTTCCAGAGATACGGTTTGATATTAACTGTATGTGTTTATGCTTAATAAAAATCTAGCAATTAATTCGATTTTGTTTTTCTTGATTCAAAATAAAAATTATGATTTTGCTCATGATCCCATTAACGGTTATTTCATTAAATCGCAGTCATCAGCCGCAAATTAATTTTTATGTCTGCTGCGATAGAACTATAAGTATATATGTACATACGTACATATCTGCTATTGTAAATAGCATCAAGATGCATTGTGGAATGAGAAAAAATGTGCACGAATGTAGGTAAATATGTATATTCAGATACCATACACCAGGGCCGGGCTCAAGGGGGTAGGGTTTTATTAAACTAAATTAAAGTTTTTAATTCAATCTACAGAAACTAATCTTACGGACTAGTTCGCTTCACTAAGGGCCAGCTTTTCAGTGCTGGTTTAAACTCAGTTTAAACTAAGTTTAGTTAAACTCAGTTTAAATTTAAACTTAGTTTCCTTGCGCCCAAATAAATTTGTTGCAACCAAAACGAAGTAGTTAGCAAACAGCTGATAAGTTAAACTAAGTTTAACCGAGCACAATCGGCCGTTTAAACTTAGTTTAAACTCCGTTTAAAGTTGACTGAAAAACTGCATTCTGAGTTTAAACTTAGTTTAAACGACAAACAGAGTTCAACTTGCACTGAAAAACTGGCCCTAAATATGGTAAACAGATCCAACTTGAATTTTACGATATTTGCATTAAAATTATGGTTTGTTATGAACCCCTCAACTCACTACTCAACTGCTATGCTGACGAAGAGCAGGAGAAGGTTCCTAGCAAGGCCACAGCGGCTAGGCAGTGTGCACTGGCTTGGCCCGGAGCTTCAGCTTCGTGGATCCGTACAAAGCTGCTGTGGATGGAACCTTCTATTACGCGGTGGCCAGGAATCACACACACAAACAATGAAAAACAATTTGCACACCTGAAGGGAAAACACCCGCGACTACCTATGACCACTTACACTTGCAATCTATCACAAGCACCTATTCCAATTATTTCGACTACCAAAATATTAAGCGACGCCCGAGATGATTACGGCGGCCCTTTGCCCACCCTTCCATGGTTGTAAGTCGGTACACAACCCCGTCTGCCAGCCAACCCAAAACATAGCTGTCGGACTAAAAGACTTCAAATTAACAATTCATACTTATGCACTATTTTATTAATAATTTCATTGTAAAGCTAATAATAAATCAATCTTCATATTGTTCAAAACTCTAATGAAAGCTAAGAATTATAATCGAAATCTTATGTCTTAACAATATTCAGTTACGACGTAAGGGCGCAATGAATTGCGTACATATGTACATATTCAAACGAATAAAACTAAATGAAAATTAAGAAACGGAAACCAACGCAGTGCACAAACAAATCCCCATTTCATCATGTATGCATGTACATATGCATATTTATGCTTGCGTATGAGCTTACAAATCAAGGCACTGAGAGTCTATACAAAATAATCGACTTAATGGTTCACCGGCCCAAAACGTACAAACATATGTACACACATATATCTGCTTCTTAATAATCAATTCAAAAAAATTTACGATATGAAAGAAACTTAAAATAAAAGAATACAAACTTTACTCACACTGTTGGCATCGCAGTTCCTCGAAGCGTAGAAGGCCTTCCTCGCTTTGGTATGTTTATGCAAATATTCCGACGAACTGAAATTCTTAATTAGTTTCTTTGATATCACAATTACCTAGATAACACTAGAATACTAGGCAATTTTGTTGAGGTAAAAGAAAAACTATGTCTCGAGATGCAAAAAAAAATAAATTTAGCTGGTATGAATATTAGTGGCACTTATTACATGACCCCCAGTATATGTGTACAACCAAAACAAAAGTAAAATAATGCCAACAAAATACAAAGAACTCAATTGAGATTATTCGTTCCGCTCCAACCTATTTTACGTTAAAAATTATTAGTTTACATTGTTGGATGAGAGGGAGAGCAAAAGCAACAACAACTAAAGCTGTGGAGCGACTGATAATGGGGAAATGGGATAAGTTTTTGTGGGCTCACCACGTGGTATGTATGTACATAACCATACTAATAACGCTATCAGCTATGTTATGTACAAAAGTATGTGCGATTTACTTATACGAAATTATGAGAAATGACTAAAGGTAAGTACAACAAAAAGGTAAGGAAACTAAAAGTAAATCAGATTTAAGGTTCAAAGATGATCTTAGTTATTTGATTACTATAAGAAAAAAAATCGGAAAAGTAAGTATATCGTAATGGTAAGTATTAATTGGTAAGTATAATCTGTATTTGATTTCACCTCCAGGGTAGGGAAAGTTTCTAGCATTAAATCCAAACCGTAATTTTGCAGAAAAATGCAAAGAGAACTTTGTTGGCGAGTCCAACTCTGTCAAATTTTAACAAATTAGTTCGGGTTCGAGTTTAGCTGTATGTATCGTATATGTATGGCTAACTTGCTTACGTGCAAGCCAGTACATATATATATTAAGAATTCCGATTGAGAGCTGATACATGTTAATAATAGTTAGCTTATAACTTTAAGAAATTGTTGCCGCCGCTGGTGCGAGGCTATGATTGGGCTGATGGTCCTCTAATTGGTTGGTCCACAGCACAGTACAACTTTCCGGGTGCGTTTAATGAGGATCTTCTCCCTCTTACTCGAATGCTCATGCAATTTCCTTTTCGTAAACCGTTTATTAAAATCTAGAATAAAGTCCTATTGTTAGAAATTTCACAGTTTGGCGGTTCAGAATTCTATCTATGCTATTCTTATACTTCAAACAAATTCTTACGCTTGTTGTTTTTCCTTGAAGAAACGATACCGCTCCAAATCAAAAAAAAAACTTTTCGTGAGGTAAATGGAGCATTAACTTTAATAGTTAAGTTAAAAAAACTTGCCACTTATTAAAATGAAAAGTACTTGACGGCTCCGAGATTTCACAAGAAAAAGAAAGACGAGTTTGCATGGAAGCTGGGCTTAGACCGAATTAGCTGGAGTATTTATCGATAAATTTTTATCGTAGATCAGCTGATCGAATTACTGCTTGACAGGAGCTGCTCCGAAGCTGTGTTTAGTATACACTAACTTATACTTAATTTATTTGTTGAATGATAATTCGAATCCAAATAAACATAATTCAAAATGGTAGTCTAACAGGAAAAAAAATAAAAATTAAAGAAAAAAAAATATGTATCTTGAGACCTCAAGTAATTTTAAGGGTGATGGTAACCATTAATATTTTAATAAAAGTAGGAAGATGGAATAAGTAATGTACAACTGTACACACTCCCCCACTTAGATTAAGAGTGGATGTATAAAGTGTTTTATCATTTTTTTTTTTTTTTTTTTTTTTTTTTTTTTTTTTCCTTCTACTTATTCTCAGATTTTACAGGTTGGACATCTTTCAGGTGGTAGAACTGTCGCTTGTTGGTATTTTCATCCTCTAGTTCATACATACAATTTCCTTTCACACCTACTACCTTCGCTTTAATGAACTTGGGTGCAAATTTAGCACAAAACTTCTTGCTCGCATTACTGAGTACAAAATTTCTTCGGTATACCCAGTCTCCTATCTTATAGGTCCTAGTTGAGCTTCGTAAGTTATATCGCTTTGAGGATGCTTCAAAAGCCTTGGCTATGTTTTCGCTAAGGGATTTACGTATAAGTTTTAACCTATCCGACTTGTCCATTATATTTTCGTCTAGCGTATTCAGCTGCCTGAGGAGTTTATACTCAGCTGCATGCGAAACCATTTGCTGGCCAAACACTGCATAGTATGGCGAACAACCGATGGTTTGATGATAAGCGCTCCTGAGTGCTTCCCCGATGTCGGTTAAATACTTATCCCAGAGCGTCTGGTCTTTTTGTATGTACGCCCTAATTCCAGCCACTATAGATCTGTTTACCCGTTCGCTAGCGTTGGCTTGCGGGCTATACAGAGCTGTGTATAGATGGTGAATTCCACGTCCGGTTAGCAAGTTGTTGAAAGCAGAGGATTTAAATTGCTTTCCGTTGTCTGTCAAAATTATTTCCGGTGTCCCGAAAACTGAGAAGACGTGCTCTATTAAGAAACTGCAAATTACTGAAGCGTCAAACTTTTTAATCGCTTTCAGAAACGGGAATTTCGTTTGGTGATCCAAGACGATTAAGATTCCAATGTTGCCTTGTTTCGACCTTGGATATGGACCTAGAAGATCTATGTACAACTTTTGGAACGGCCGTTGAATTGTGTATTGAGCGGACATAGGTGGGCGTAGCACAACATTTGGTGCCTTGCTTTGTCGGCACACATCACAAGTAGTGACGAAATGTTTTACATCGGCTGTCATATTTGGCCAAAATAAATTTCTCTTCAAGCGCTCCAGTGTCTTAGCTACTCCACCGTGACATTTATTTGGTTGTATATGGGCATTTTTCATAACTTCTCGAGTTAAACTTTGAGGTATCCATAACTTCCAATTGAATGACTCGTTTTCGGGATTACCATCGGGATGTTCGGTACGTTTATACACATGGTTGCCTAATATTTGCAGATCAGGCACACGATCTTTGTTTTCACGAACATGGCTTATGAGCTTTTCATACTCATCGGACGTAAAATCGGACGACTCAAGACTGACTAACGGACGGACTTCCATCTAACTGACTTCTTGCGGACTTAAATCAGTGTCTTCATAATCTTGTCTTGACAGACAATCAGGAACAACGTTTTGACTGCCTTTGCGATGTTCTATTTTAAACTTAAAACCTTGTAACTTTAACGACCAACGAGCAAGCCTTCCGGCCAGGTCCGTCTGCCGCATCAGCCATTTCAGACTAGCATGGTCGGTGACCACCGTAAACTCCTGTCCTTCTACATATGCCCTAAACTTTTTCAAACTTAGTATCACGGCCAAACATTCTAACTCTGTAACGCTGTAATTGGATTGCGCTTTATTTAATTTTTGCGAAAAGTACGCGATTGGTACCTCAATACCCTCGCTGTTACTTTGAGCTAGAACTGCTCCGATACCACATTTACTGGCATCACATTGAATTAAAAACGGTTCGCAGTAGTTGGGATTTGCTAAGACAGGTGCCGTACACAGTTTTTCTTTGAGGTTATCAAACGCACTTTGAGATTATTTGCTCCATTCGAAACTTCTACTTTTCTTCAACAGATTCGTTAGGGGTGTTGTTAGACTAGCGAAACTATCAACGAACCGGCGATACCATCCCGCCATACCTAAGAATCGGCGCAGTTGCTTTACGTTCTTGGGAGTTGGATAATCTATTACAGCCGAGATTTTCTCCGGATCTGTTCTCAAGATACCATCACCTATAATATATCCTAGATATTTTATTTCCTTCATACAAAACTTGCTTTTCTGGACGTTTATGGTGAGGCCTGCCTCTCTTAAATGGTAAGCCACAGCTGACAACACGGACATATGTAGATCGAAGGTCTCGGACACGATAAGCAAGTCGTCTAGGTAGACAAAGACTTGTTCCTTTAGCCTAGGAGGGATAACACGGTCCATTAGTCGACAGAGTGCCTGGGGAGCATTACAAAGGCCAAAAGGTATAACTATGTAGCGATACAGCGGTCGATTGGGTACTGTAAAGCACGTAAAGTCTCGCGAATTTTCCGCCAGTGGGATCTGCCAAAAAGCGCGACGAAGATCTAATGAGCTAATATACTTTGCTTTAGGTAATCTACTTAAGATTCCCTCTATGTGGGGTAGTGGATAAGCATCCTTGATTGTCATACTATTTACTTTCCTCGAATCTAAGCACAGACGGACTTTATCGGATTTCTTAACAAGGACAGCTGGACTAGACCACGGACTGTTAGGGGATTCTTCGATCACTCCTAACCTTAGCATCTCATCGATTTCTTCGTGAACAAGTTTTTCATCCGCGGGCGAGATCGGGAAATATCTTTGCTTGATCGGCCGGATATTCGCCTCAAGTTCAATAGTATGCTCTATTAAGGATGTCTTGCCTAAACCTTCTTTTTCGTAATTCGGAAATAAATTTTTAATAACGTTCAAGCGTTTCTGTTGCTCATCATCCAATTGAAGTCTGTTTTCATCATCAGGCGTGCCCTCAGAAGAAAATTCAATTTCGGAAATCAGATGTGGCGCTATCTTAAATTTGACCCAAAAATCTACTCCTAGTATGACTTGCTGTGATAAACTTGGTATTACATAAAATTTTATAGTTTCGGTTTGGTCTTTGAACCTAACATCAAACGAAGCAGTTCCAAAAACTATCTGCTGTCGACCATCAGCAGTGCATACAGGAGTTTGGTGTTGTCTAAGATTTTCGTTACCACAAATCTCTTTAGCCAAGGTGTTACCTATGCAAGAAATTTGCGCACCACTGTCCAATAAACCTAGGTAAGACTTTTCTCGAATAAAAATCTGCGCATACGGTCTGGTATCTGAGTAATTTTGGCTTACAGAGGATAACATTTTGTTAACATTACGGCGTTGCATTTTTACATTTTTCCAAAATTCGCGCATACGGAATGACGAACGTTTTGGGCGAGCTATGGAAGGGGTACTAAAATTATCATTAAAAAGCCTCTGTCTTACTGCTTCATATTTAGTTAAACGTTCTTGGTATGGGACAATTTGAAACAAGTTCCGAGTAATAGCCTTTGGGTTATAGAACTTATCCGGACGTATGAGTAAATTTTCATAGTTGCATGTCGTATTTGTAGGTTGTTTTGAGTCTTCTGTCACTTTTATATCTTTGTATGCAGGTCGTGGCGAGGATTTGGCTTCAAAACCTCGCCCTTCTGTCCGTTTCCCGGATTACAGGTGGGACAGTGTGGTTTATATGTACCGGAAGCGCCGCAGCCATAGCAAAATATTGTCCGCTCTTCAACACAGTCAAAGAAGCGGTGGCCCTCTTTCTGGCAATTCCAGCATTTTAATTTTTTTCGTTTTGAAATTTCGTCGATCTCGGCGGAAGATTCGATATCTTGATGGTCGTATAGCCCAGTTTGAGCCTGAACTTCACTAACTTCTCGTTGAGAAAACTGACGTGTGTTATTATTCGGAGTTGCAAACTGAGTGGATGTACTGGCTTTACTTATCTCCTGCACCAATCTTTCACCCTTCAAACACAATCTCCGCAACTCAGCGAGTGAATGAATATTAACATACAGTAGTTGTTGCCTAACGGAAGGTCGCAGATTACGCTGCATAATCTCTACTAGCTCTGATTCGGTTAATGGATATTGCAAGTTTTCTGCAATTCGCAAAATTGAGTTTTTAAAATCATCGAATGACTCCGACAAACCCTGTTTCCGAGCTCTTATCTGTTCCTTAAAGTCGGTGTCACTTCTGTATTCCTTAAAGTTTGTTCGTAAGGCTTCACAAAGGGATGGCCAAACAATTCGATCAACCGATCTTCGGTATCGCCAATACCATTCCTTGGCTTCCCCTGTAAACAGACTCTGTACGTGCTCACATAGCAAGGTAAAATTGCCATTCAAGGCGTCAATAACTTGGGACTCAACCCTATAGATAAAACTATCCACGGATAATTTGGAAGCACCATCAAATTTCAAATCCCAGCTTGATACCATTGCGCAACTCTGCCTGTGTTAGGTCTGCTAGATAAATTGCTAAAGCGAAACTGATCAATTTGCCTATTAAAATTGTTGTTAGAAGTATTCGGAATATTTGGCATCTCATGTGGCAAAAAGGGTGTGGAATTGTTGGGCTGCCTATTCCCATTTGCATTGGGTTCTCGCCCACTGGGCGTATGCATTGCTTGAACTTGGTCAGCAATGGGTTGAGCAACATTGTTGCAATGGAGACGACTAAAAAGCGTATTGAGGCTACTTTCTAACCTTTGTTCGATCATTTGAGAAATTCTGTTTTCGAAACCATCAAACATTGTGGCCTGCCTGGCAGAGATAACTGCCGATACCAAAGTTTGGATTCTGTCTTCTTCATCCCTATTTTGTGGATTGTAGGAAGCGGTGTTAACACTTTCAGCACCTCCACTGATACTAGTAGCACCTACTGTAGGAGGTGTTTTCTGCAAAGGCACACTCGGAGGTTCTTCGTTTACATTTGTATTAGCCTGAGCTGCAGTTTGGCCAGCGGTGCGGCCACGCGTTTTAGCTCCGGTGTGTGTTGCAAAATCACGACTTGTACATACTGCACGACATTGTGGACATGAGTTGTTGCGTTTGAGCCACGTTAATAAGCACTGCCGATGAAATTTATGAGCGCACGTAGTTCGCAAAAAGTCGTCGTTGTCGCTAATTTGTTCACGGCATATCAAGCACCCATTGGTTAGCCAAGTCTTCTCGACTGTGTCTCATGGACATTTTGAAGCCACGAGAAAAAAGAAAAAAAAAAAAGGTATATCTATCAGATTCGCGGATAAATTTCCGAAATTTAGTTTGCTCAGAAGGGAAAATAATCAATATCAAAACGAAAAATATTTCCAATAAGTGATTATGCAATTTGTATTGTTATCGACCCCAAAATAAATCTTAACCAAATAAATTTTATGATTGCAAATCTTTGTAGGTAAATATAAATAAGAAAAAAATTCAATCGAACTATAAGCAATATCAAATGGTTATCAGTCCTACTTACTATGCATTAAGGTTGGCTTAAACAAACAATATTTCGGTACAAAACTACGGTTAAGAGCTGATCAGATTGAGCAAGTGGTTGCAATTCCTAAAACTGGGTTTTAATTCGCAAAAGCACGAAATTACTACTTTCCGAAAAGTTTTGAAACTTGCTTCAGAGGTTTGCGGAAAACTATGTTGATCATTTAAATGGAGAAATTCGATTTAATTTGTAAATCAATCTGTTAAATGTTTGGCGGACTATCAAATTTCTTGGAGAGTTAAAACTGCATATAGTTATTTTAAGCAAAATTCCAAAGAAAAGTTTTCCAGACCACCTTAATCCAGAAATTCCTGAATTTGGCGAAACGTTGGTTTTCAAAACAATCTCGTATTGAGGTTAATTCTCGAGGCATATAGCACTGGAAAAATAAAATTCCAAAGCAATATTAGAAGATTTTGAAACCAAACCGAAAATTAAAATAAATATGTGACTTTCGAATTTGTGTTGGACAGACCTTGACATTTAGCCAATATTTTCTGTGCTTCAAACTACAAGATACCTAACAACTTAATCAAGTTAATTACGGACGGAACAAAAAAAAGTGAAACCCACTATTGGTAAACATTGAACATCTACGTCGGGCCCCACGTTGGGCGCCAATTTATTTATGTTATGAACCCCTCAACTCACTACTCAACTGCTGTGCTGACGAAGAGCAGGAGAAGGTTCCTAGCAAGGCCACAGCGGCTAGGCAGTGTGCACTGGCTTGGCCCGGAGCTTCAGCTTCGTGGATCCGTACAAAGCTGCTGTGGATGGAACCTTCTATTACGCGGTGGCCAGGAATCACACACACAAACAATGAAAAACAATTTGCACACCTGAAGGGAAAACACCCGCGACTACCTATGACCACTTACACTTGCAATCTATCACAAGCTCCTATTCCAATTATTTCGACTACCAAAATATTAAGCGACGCCCGAGATGATTACGGCGGCCCTTTGCCCACCCTTCCATGGTTGTAAGTCGGTACACAACCCCGTCTGCCAGCCAACCCAAAACATAGCTTTCGGACTAAAAGACTTCAAATTAACAATTCATACTTATGCACTATTTTATTAATAATTTCATTGTAAAGCTAATAATAAATCAATCTTCATATTGTTCAAAACTCTAATGAAAGCTAAGAATTATAATCGAAATCTTATGTCTTAACAATATTCAGTTACGACGTAAGGGCGCAATGAATTGCGTACATATGTACATATTCAAACGAATAAAACTAAATGAAAATTAAGAAACGGAAACCAACGCAGTGCACAAACAAATCCCCATTTCATCATGTATGCATGTACATATGCATATTTATGCTTGCGTATGAGCTTACAAATCAAGGCACTGAGAGTCTATACAAAATAATCGACTTAATGGTTCACCGGCCCAAAACGTACAAACATATGTACACACATATATCTGCTTCTTAATAATCAATTCAAAAAAATTTACGATATGAAAGAAACTTAAAATAAAAGAATACAAACTTTACTCACACTGTTGGCATCGCAGTTCCTCGAAGCGTAGAAGGCCTTCCTCGCTTTGGTATGTTTATGCAAATATTCCGACGAACTGAAATTCTTAATTAGTTTCTTTGATATCACAATTACCTAGATAACACTAGAATACTAGGCAATTTTGTTGAGGTAAAAGAAAAACTATGTCTCGAGATGCAAAAAAAAATAAATTTAGCTGGTATGAATATTAGTGGCACTTATTACATGACCCCCAGTATATGTGTACAACCAAAACAAAAGTAAAATAATGCCAACAAAATACAAAGAACTCAATTGAGATTATTCGTTCCGCTCCAACCTATTTTACGTTAAAAATTATTAGTTTACATTGTTGGATGAGAGGGAGAGCTAAAGCAACAACAACTAAAGCTGTGGAGCGACTGATAATGGGGAAATGGGATAAGTTTTTGTGGGCTCACCACGCGGTATGTATGTACATAACCATACTAATAACGCTATCAGCTATGTTATGTACAAAAGTATGTGCGATTTACTTATACGAAATTATGAGAAATGACTAAAGGTAAGTATAGAATATGTTTTTATTCTATTTAAAATATTTTATTTTTACAACTTTTCTTTTATACATTCAGAAAATTAATTATTAAAAAATCAAATTGAAAAATATTGAAAGACAAATTTACATATGAAAATAAAAATATTAAAACAAGTTTAAATTAATAAAGTAGATACATACATATATTATAAACCCTACATATACTCCCCCTCCAATAAAAAAAAAAAAAATTAATTAATATTAAATGTAATTTTTTTGGTTTTCTTTGGAAGTGTTAGTGAACTGGAATTAGAAATTGTATGTGCAGGTTTTAATAAGTCTATGGAAATTGTTTTGATTAAGTTACCTTTTTGAATTTTGAATACTTTATTGTGTTTAGAGATAACTTTAAATGGGCCTTCATAAGGTGGTTGTAGATTTGACCTATGAATAACTTTAACAAACACATATTCGCAAGTATCCAAATTTTTGGGAACAAAAAAATCTTCTTTATTATGATGTACAATTTTTGAACGAACGTGTGAAAAATGTTCTCTCAGTTTGGAAAGTGTTTCCATTGTATTATCAAATTCATTATTGTTATTATTATTTGAAACGATTAATTCTCCAGGTAATCTGAGTGTTTGTCCGTAAACTAATTCTGCAGAAGAACATTTTAAATCATCTTTAATAGATATACGAAGTCCTAATAAAATCCAAGGAAGAATTTCAGACCAGTGAATTGAATCGTTTGATGCTGTAATAGCAGTTTTTAATGTTCTATGAAATCTTTCAATCATTCCATTTGATTGAGGATGATAAGGAGATGTATGAATTTTGTGAGATCCTAATAATTTTGTTAATTCAGTAAATAATTTTGATGTAAATTGTGATCCTTGATCTACTGTTATATTAAGTGGAACGCCGAAACGGGGAATATAATTTTGTACAAATGTTTTGGCAATTGTATTCGCTGAAATATCTTTAAGTGGATAAGCTTCCGGCCAACGTGTATGTCTGTCAATTATAGTTAAAATGTAACGATTTTCTTTTGAAACAGGTAATGGACCAACAAGATCCATATGTATGTGTTCAAATCGTCCAGATGGTATATTAATTTTTTGTACTGGTGTTTTAGTATATTTAGAAATTTTTGATTTCTGGCAGTTAATACATGCGGAAGTCCAACTATTAATTTCTTTACGCATGTTAGGCCAAAAATATTTTGATTGAATTAAACGTCTAGTAGTACGAACACTAGGATGTGATAAAGAATGGATTTTATCAAAAATTATATTCTTCATAGAATTTGGAACAAAAGGTCTAAAAGGTTGTTGAGAAATATCACACCAAATATTGAGATTAAGAACTGGAATATTAATTTATTTTAAATTATTGTTACAATTTTTGTCAGAAATTAAGTCATGAAGAGTTTGGTCTTTTTGTTGTTCTTTATACAAAGTTTGAAAATTAATATCTTGGGTTAAAATTGTGTTAATATCTGAGATACGTGAAAGTGTGTCAGCAACAATGTTTTCTTTTCCAGAAATGTATTGAATATCATTTGTAAATTGTGCAATGTACTCAAGATGTCTAATTTGTCGAGGTGATCTATCTGTTTTTGAATTTAGAACATGTGTTAAAGGTTTATGATCAGTGTATATTGTGAAAATTCTACCTTCAAGAAAATGTTTAAAATGTTTAATTGAATTGTATATGGCTAAAAGTTCTCTGTCAAATGTTGAGTAATTCATTTATGTAGAAGATAATTTTCGTGAAAAATAAGCAAGTGGTTCTAAAGTGTTGTTACTAAATTGTTGTAAAACTGCACCAATTGCTACATTTGATGCATCTACAGCAAGTGATAATTTACCATTTTTATCAAAATGAGTAAGTAAAGTTTGTTGAGCAAAGAGTTGTTTAACGTTTTCAAAAGCAGTGGTTGTCTTTTCTGTCCAAATAAGCTGTTTGAGTTTTTGTTTAGTTGCAAATGTTAACATTTCATGCAGAGGACTAAGTTCTGCTGCTAACATTTTCACATATCTATGATAATAATTTACCATACCTAAGAACTTTTGTAATTTATTTATTGAAAGTGGTTTTTCAAAATTTGTAATGGTTTCAATACGATCGGAAGATGGTCTAATGCCTTGATTAGAAATTTCATAACTGAGAAAATCTAGTTTATTAGTTCCGAAAATGCATTTAGAAGGTTTAATATTTAAATTATATTTCTCAAGTCTTTTAAATATTAGTTTTAAATGTTCTAAATGTTGTTCTTCATTATCACTAGCAACAAGAATATCATCAATATAAACAAATACAAATTCTAAACCGGAAAATACTTCGTTAATAAAACGTTGAAATGTTTGGGCACTGTTTCGTAAACCAAAAGGCATCCGTACGAACTCAAACATTCCAAAAGGTGTGGTTATTGCTGTTTTATGAATGTCTTCTTCAGCCATTGGAATTTGGTGATATGCACGAACAAGATCAATTTTCGAAAATATTTGTTTATTATGTAAATTTATAGCTAAATCATGAATATGTGGTAATGGATAACGATCAGGTATCGTTATAAAATTGAGTCTTCTGTAATCGCCACAAGGTCTCCAATCATTTGGTTCTTTTTTTGGAACTAAATGTAAAGGAGATGCAATATGAGAGTTTGAAGGTCTGCATATACCAGTTTTTATTAAAAATTCGAATTCAGTTTTTGCTATTTTAAATTTAATTTGATCTAGACGACGAGGTTTTGAAAAAGGTAGAACTCCTTTGGTTTCAATCCTGTGAACCGTATGGTGTTGCACTGGTTTAGTGTAATCTGGTTCACAGGTTATTAAAGGAAAATTATTTAAAAGGGTTGTAAATTTATTTTCAGAAATTGGTATTTTGAGTGAAAATATATCGCAAAATCCAGAAGATCCAGAAACTTTTAATTTTGTTGTTAAATCAGTAATTTCTTTATTTCTGATATCCACTAATATCCCGAATTTCTCTAAAAAGTTAGCACCTATAATTGGAGTTGAAATATCTGTTAAAATGAAAGGGAATTCGAAATCACGTCTAAGACCTAAGTCAATTTTTAAAAGTTTGGTACCAAATGTTTTAATAGAGGAACCGTTAGCTGCAGTCAAATTAAGATCGGAATTTCTTTTAAATGATTTGAATTTGGAAGAAGGAATTACAGAAACTATAGCGCCAGTATCTATTAAAAAATTTAGTTTATTTAATTTATCATAAATAAATAGGCGGCGTGATGATTTAATGTTATTTCCATTATTAGCCACCGTCATAATGGAACGTTTCAGTTTAAACAGTTTTGATTTGATTGTTTTTCATTTGTATTAAAACTACAGGGTTTAATACATTTTAAAGCATTATTTTTAAATTTTCTATGATACCAACAAATGGTTTGAATAATATTATCTTTTGATCTAGAAAATCTTCTTGAATTAGAATTACTTCTATTTCTATTTCTAGATCTTGATCTAATTTGTAATTCATTAATATCAGAAGTAATTTTGTTTAAATTTTGATAAATTGCAGTAGTTAATTCTGTTAAATTTTTAATACATTGTTCGAGGATGTTATTTTCAACACTTGCTATTGACAAAGATTTAGAAGATTGAGATTGATTTAATAAATCAAAAAGTTTATCTGCAAGAATAACATTTTCATCTTTATTTTGATTATTACTTGATGTTAAATGAATTTGTATCTGTTGTGGTAATTTTCGGATCCACAATTTGAAAAGTAATTCCTTACTGACGATAGAATCAGAACCTATTAGAGACTTCATATATCTAAAAAGTTCTGATGGAGAACGATCGCCTAGTTCTGTATTTGAAAATAACTTTTCTAATCTGTTTTCTTCGCTAAGAGAAAATCTTTCACACAACGCTTTCTTAATAGTAGCGTACTTATTCATAAAAGGAGGTGGATTGATAACATCCAAAATTTTGGAAATTGTTTCACGTTGTAAAACAATAAGTATGTTTTGAAATTTTATATTATCGTCTTGAATATTATTGATTTCAAATTGTCCTTCAACAAGAAGAAACCAAGCTTCAGGACATTCTTCCCAAAATGGAGGTAATTTAATTGATTTTGAAAAATTTGTTCTTAAGTTATTAGTGTTTTGAGTTAAATTATCATTGTGTATATTTTGTGTAGTGTTTAAGTCTGAAGTGTAAGTTGGATTGTTATTTTGGTTTTCCATTGTTGTGAAGTTGCGTGTACGTATAGGTGAACGTGATAGTGGCATATAAAAAAAAAAAAAATAATTGGAGAGAAAGTTTACAAAAGTAAATTAAATATAAGTAATAATAATAATTTAAATAATATTAATATTAAGAATTAATATTTAATATTTGTAATAATTTTATTTTAATAAAAGATTTAAGATACGAACTTGATTGCACACAAAATGTTCAGCAAAAAATGGTTGTAGTATTTGTAATTATAAAAGAGATTATAGATGATCTGGAGTGTTATTGCGTTGTTGTAGACACTGTGATGGTTGTTGCGACGTTAAATGTGAATATTTGAAGTGATGTTGTGCGGATTGTTGATGCTGAATTTGATGTTGAATGTTGAGATTGTTTATTTCGCAATGTTTTAATTCAGGAAAGTAGTCAAATTTATAACAAATCTTGTGCTTTCGGTATTCGAGTATTCGCACTCTTGGTTTGCTTGCAACGCTCGGAAATGTTAACTTTGTGAGTGCACAAAATGTCCTGGGTTAATGTTAAGTCAGCTTCTAACAATTAATAACACGTTGAATCGATGATTTCCTTTTATTACAAATTCTTGTGAAATATTACTGCAAGATATGGTGCGTCGGTTTGTAGCGTTATATGTAAAAACGGGAGTAAGTGACCAAAGTGAAAACACGAACGGGTTCACAATTGTTATTATTGTTTCAATGATGGTTATTGATGAATTTTTAAAATGAGTACTTATAAATGCAGGATCGCCAATATAGAATATGTTTTTATTCTATTTAAAATATTTTATTTTTACAACTTTTCTTTTATACATTCAGAAAATTAATTATTAAAAAATCAAATTGAAAAATATTGAAAGACAAATTTACATATGAAAATAAAAATATTAAAACAAGTTTAAATTAATAAAGTAGATACATACATATATTATAAACCCTATAGTAAGTACAACAAAAAGGTAAGGAAACTAAAAGTAAATCAGATTTAAGGTTCAAAGATGATTGTTCAGGCCAGCAGCCTGAACCAGTTTACGGCTGGGTAGTTTTCACGGGTTTACCCTGGCTGATTTACTGCTGGGAAACAGCCTGGCTTCAAAAATACTGGTATTCGGACTTATTAGTCATTGGCTATAAGTGATCACCCGATTTAACGGGATATCCTTTTGTTCGCCGAACCGACTGTTTTGCTAAGGCAAAACAGCCGGTCCGGCGACAAATAGAAATTTTTGCGCGCTCTCTTCTTTTTGGACCGTCCAGCAGCTAACACCAATTTTGATCACCAGCGACCGCCAGCCAACACAAGGAAATCTTTGTACAAGTGTAAGTAAAATCCTAGTATAGTTCATATTGTGATCAATAATAAGTACAAATAAATTTACACATTTGACCATTCGTCTAATACGAATTTATCTCTCTTTTTATTTAAACGGACTGACCACGAGACCATCTGAATTTGCGTCAGTTTTGTTCATGGTCCTTCGTCGCCGTTGGAAAGGAACCAACGATTTTTTACAATAAGGGTCTCATCACTTAATCATATTGAACTGATCTTCCACACAGTATATTTGGAGCAATACATCGCCACATCACTACAAGCTCAACATTCAACATTCAACAAACAAAAACCTGCAAATAAACATACATACATACATCAGCAAATCAGCAACATAAGAAATCATCAATACAAAGGTACGTGTTTTGGGTTTAAAATTTACATGAAAGACAATCAGTGAATAAGCAAAGTGCGCGAGTGATTTTGTGTGGCGACAACAATAAAGCATTTTTCATAAAATTTTCTTTCGGCTCAGGCCGTCTTAATTCAATAAAGTGCAGTTGCAGCTTTTCATAGCGGTCAACTTTCTAGTGCGCCAATTTCAAATTCCAGTTCTGCAACTTTTTAAAAAAAAAAAAAAAAAAAAAATTAAAACTTTGTAATTAATTGGCAAATTTCATTATCGACATCGCATGATAAGGCGCTGCAACCGGCGTTACGTATGTTTGTACACACATACTTTTCCTTTCGCTACGACACACAAAATCACTAAACCGAATTACCGGGTTTTTACTGTTATTGAGTTCAAGTGAAAAGCAGTAATAGCGATTTACGATCGCTCCGCATAGTTATTGCTTACAATTTTTATTGAATATAGAAATATTCAACATACATATGTATGTAGCATTGTGCAGTGAACTAGTGACTTTGTGGCAGTAACAAATAATTTTAATAAAATAATTCGCATAATTGGTGCATCTTCTTTTGTCGCAGTATTGAACTAAGTGAAAAGATTCATAAAATCACATTGCGAATTTAAATTTTAAAGTTCCTCCGAAAGGACAAGCTATAGTTTATAATAGTAAATACAATTACTGGATAGAGTTGTGGCAGCTTCTAAGTCTGATGTTAAACAGTGCTGCGCTAAGAATTTAGAACGTCAAAATTAAACACACAAAGTCACTGCCTGCAATTTCGTGAAAAAAATTTCAAACGAGTGTGAAAATAGCGATTTCCGATCGCTAAATTAAAACAAATATACAGAAAAGTGGTAAATAAGACAGAAACAGAAATAAATAATCAAACAAAATATCGAAATAGAGAACAAAGATTAAAAAGAATCGATACAGAGTTGGGTGGCGAGCTTACGTGGTGGCCATACGTACAATATCCAGCTGCGAGATATTGACGCAATATATCCTCGCTACAGGATTGCAAGATAATTAAGTTTGAAATTATTGTGATAATATTTATGAGTGAAATTCAATTGTAAATTAATTTATTATATTGTTTCTAGTCTGAATTGAGAAAGTTTTTAAGAATTTTGTATAAATTTATAAATTGTCAAATTCAGTGAGCAAGATTATAGCAAGTGATATTTAGTATACGAAATTTAAGAATCACGTCACATACCAAATAATATAAAACAAATCCAAGCTATAAATATTGTAAAATTATAACCAACATTTGAAAATATATAAACATTTATATTTTTTACAGAAGAAAACTTTTTTAAATTTATTTCGATTTGTGTGATCAATATAGTTATAATTTACGTTTATATCAGATTCAGATTTAAAAATCTTTCAGAGTCAACTAAGTGTACTCAACCTCTTAAAGGAAACAATTATTTTCGTAAATTTTATTTATTTTGCGGGTTTGTTGCTGGGTTTTAGCTACTTTCGTCGTCTTAAATTTTTTTTAAATTCAATCGGCTCTGCGATTTTCGAAAAACTTTTCGCCCTTTTAAGTGGTTTCTTGGATTATTCAATCACAACTTCCGGCATTACGTGCATATTTCGGAGTCTATCCAACCGCGAATAATCCAACGAATTAAAAAAAAAAAAAAAGTAATAATGGCGCCTTTTATTCAATTAGCGGATTCACTGATTGAATTCGAGGCCGATTTTAGAGATTTTGCATCAACTGATCAAAATCAAACGGTCCTGGATATCCAAAAGGAAGAAGTCAAGGAATCTTGGGGTAGAGTTAAACGAGCTTATTTAGAATTTTTAGGTACAGATTCTGCGAGCTCTTCAAAAGAGGCTACTGCTGCTAAGAAAAAGCACAAACAAGCCTACGCGGCTTATCTCAAATGCATGGAAATGATTGGTGATCTCACTTCCAAGCTAAATAAAGCCGAAAAGGAAATGGCTGCGGAGTCTTCCGACTTGGAGCACCATATTCGTCTCCCACCGTGCGACACAGAAGTTTTTAAGGGAGATTACCTGTCATGGCCAACATTTCGTGACATGTTCACGGCCATTTATATTTTGAATAAGCGACTCACCCCAGTGGAAAAACTTTTCCACTTAAATCAGAAGACTCAGGGGGAAGCAAAGGAAATAGTTCGTAAGTGCCCACTTACAAATGAAGGTTTTTCAACGGCATGGAAAAACCTTACAGATCGCTACGAGAATAAAAGAATTCTCGTCAATAGTCAATTGAAGATTCTCTTCAACCTATCCCCGGTAGGAACTGAATCTGGAAGTGCAATTAAAGATCTTCAACGCGAAATTAATAACTGCATATCGGCACTCCAGATTCATAAAATTGACATAACAAATTGGGATGCGATCATTACATACCTTTGCTCAACGAAGCTACCTGAGGTCACCCTCTCAATGTGGGAACATTCGGTCCAGGAGAAAACAGAGATTCCTAAATGGGAAGATATGGACAGGTTTCTAACAAGTCGATTCCAGACTTTAGAAACTGTCTTTGGCATTAGAGGGCCTAGTACTTCCCGGTTACAGAGACCGCAGCCTTCTAAGTCAAGTTTCGACAACTCAAGTCGAAAACTACAAACCTTTCAAGCGAGTGTGGCAAGGAATCAATGCAAGCTGTGCAATTGCGATGCACACAGCATACGATCTTGCCCACGATTTCTAAAAATGGCTCCTTCAGAAAGAAGCAACTTTGCTAGAAGGAGTCAACTCTGCCTGAACTGCCTGTCCTCCGGACATGGGGTCGCGAAGTGCACCAGCGCGTTCAATTGCTCAGTATGCCACTCCAGGCATCCCTCACTGTTGCATTTGAACCCAGTTCAGCAAACTACTTCGAGAAAAAGCGGTTTCTCGAATTCTTCGGCAAGTGGGTCCGGAACTAGTTCCAACCGGACCACTTCTGGTACCAGTTCCTCTAGTAGTAATACTGAGTCTCCCACCCAAGTACAGTCGTGTTTTACGAACACGAACAAAGGGGTTCTACTGGGAACAGCTCAAGTCAACATTAGACATCGTGGGTCTATTTTTTCGGCCAGAGCGCTCATAGATTCGGGATCTGAGTGTTCGTTCATGACGGAACGACTTCGACGTCGGATTAAGCTGCCAACGAGGAAAGTGAATGCACGGGTGTCTGGAATCAACAACACGCTTTCGGCGCAAACCAGCCAGGCGTGTTCCATAACCGGTCGATCCTTTGGTGGTGATTCAGACGACGGCGCTAGTGCTGCCTCAACTGACGGGAAATCTGCCGACCTGCGATATCGATCCTGCTTTGCAGCATTCGTTCCCGGGGCTGATTTTGGCGGATAAACGGTTCTTCGCGAACGAACAAGTCGATCTTGTTTTGGGAGGCGACGTTTATCCGCAAATAATGCTCGGCGGTCTACGGAAGGACGTTCTTGGCTCGCTGCTGGCTCAGGAGACAGTCTTCGGATGGATTCTGACGGGAAGGACGACTTCACCCAAGCCGACGACATCATGCGTCTCATTCTACAATGAGGTGACACTGGATAGACAGCTTGCAGCCTTTTGGGAACTGGAAGACCTGCCCCGTAGCAGAGCTCGTACACCAGAAGAGGATTACTGCGAAAAGGTTTTTAAGGATACTACCAAGCGAGACGAATCGGGGAAATTTATAGTTTCATTACCATTTCGTCGGAATTTTCCGTCAGAGGTTTCTCTAGGGTGCTCGCGAAAGATAGCTTTCTCACAGTTCTTTCGCAGCGAAGGTCGTCTGGCAAAAAATCCCTCTTTACGAGAGGAATATACTAGGGTACTCAAGGAGTATCAACAACTGGATCACATGACTGAGGTGTCCAGTTTCCCGGATGAGGGCCGGTCCGGTAACTATTACCTGCCCCATCATGCGGTCACCAAGCCCGAAAGCACTTCTACGAAGGTTCGGGTGGTGTTTAATGCGTCCTGTCCATCGGACAATGGAGTAAGCCTCAATGATGTGCTACTGCCTGGACCAATTTTACAAAGCGATCTGACGATACTGATCCTCCGCTGGAGGTTATTCAAATTCGTCTTCAGTAGTGACATAGAGAAAATGTATCGTCAGATCCTAGTTCAGCCTCAACAGAGGAAATTTCAGAGAATACTCTTTCGCGATTCTACAAGTGAACCAGTTCGTCAATTTCAATTGAATACTGTCACTTTCGGGGTGAACTGCGCTCCTTATCTCGCAATAAGGACGCTTCTGCAACTAGCCGACGACGTTCACGAATCGCTTCCGATCGCTTCGATAGTCCTCAAGCAACACATGTACGTCGACGACGTGCTCGCAGGTGGACACGACTTAGAGTCCACCATTAAGGCCCAGGATCAAATCACCGAGGCCTTAAGTTCGGCAGGTTTCCCACTTCGTAAGTGGACTGCCAATAGTAAAGAAGTCTTGCGCGATATTCCAGTTTCTCATTTGCTCAGCCAAGACTTCTTGGACTTCGAAGACACGAGCAGCGTGAAGGCTCTCGGCATACGATGGAATGCGCGTTCGGATCAATTCTACTTCGCTGCGAAAGAGTTAGATCAATTTCAAATAGTGACAAAACGCAAGATTTTGTCAGCCATCGCTAAATTGTTCGATCCACTAGGGTGGCTCGCACCGATCATCATAGTGGCGAAGATGTTAATGCAGAACATCTGGTTGGAAGGAACGGATTGGGATGCGCCGGTATCTTCAACAACACTTGAGCGCTGGTCAAAGTTTGCCATGGAGTACTCGGCAATAGGAGAAATCCAAATTCCACGATGGGTACAATTTTCACCGACGGAAAAGATGGAGCTTCATGGTTTCTGTGATGCATCGGAGAAGGCGTATGCGGCGGCTATCTACCTGCGCGTCGAAGGGAGAGACAGAGTTGCGGTCAATCTCCTACTAGCGAAAACGAGAGTTGCACCTGTAAAAACAATCTCACTGCCTCGTTTGGAGTTGTGTGGCGCGGTACTTCTGGCAGAAATGGTGGAATCAGTGATTCCTAACTTGGATCTTCGATCCTTACAGATTTTCTTATGGACTGATTCCACCATCGTTCTGGCTTGGCTACGGAAGCCACCGTGTTCTTGGTCGACCTTTGTTGCGCACAGGGTAACCAAAATTGTAGAGAAGGTTGGCCAACGGAGTTGGTACCATGTGGATTCGTCCTCGAACCCAGCCGACCTAGGCAGCCGAGGAGTCGAAGCTCCCGACTTGGTTGGAAACTCGTTGTGGTGGCAGGGCCCTTCTTGGCTCCAAGAAGGTAGAACGGAATGGCCTTCTCAGGACTCGGTGTTCCAGACCGACCAAGAAGAGAAGCGGGTGCTGTCGCACGCGACAAAAGTTGTAGAGATGTACGACATTCTTCAAAGATTCTCTTCACTTCCGAGAGCTTTGCGAGTGCTGTCGTATGTCCTGCGATTTCTTCAAAGTACGCACCCTACTCGGAAAGCTAAATTTACAGCTCCGTCTACCGCGATTTCCTCTGAGGAAATCAAAGCCACCACTCAACGACTGATAACACTCTGTCAAGAACAACACTTTCCGAGTGAGTGTTCTGACTTAAGGAAGGGACAGAGAATAAGTTTCAAGAGTGAAATCCTCCAACTTAATCCGTTCATAGATTCAAATAATCTACTTCGAGCGGGGGGACGACTTGGGGCGTCGAAAGACTTAAATTATAGCGAACGTCATCCTATAATTCTCCCCTACAATTCTCATTTTTCGCGACTGGTAACTCAATTTACTCACGAGATCTCCTTACATGGGGAAAACCAGTTAATGTTGCGGCTTCTTCGAGCGCAATATTGGATCCCTCGGGTCAAAGTAATGATCAAATCGATCATACATAACTGCAAGGTTTGTACAATCTATAGGAAGCGGGCGCAAAGTCAAATCATGGCGGCCCTCCCATCAGAACGTACTACCTTCACGCGCCCTTTTACTAATACGGGCGTTGATTTCGCTGGTCCATTCGAGATCAAAAGTTATAGAGGGCGAGGCTGCGTAATCACGAAGGGTTACGTATGCCTGTTCGTTTGCTTCGCAACAAAGGCTATCCACTTGGAAGCCGCAAACGACTTGAGCACTCCCACCTTCTTGGCAGCCTTTTCAAGGTTCGTATCACGTAGGGGGTGCCCAAAAAATATATACTCCGACAATGGAACTAATTTCGTCGGAGGATCTAGAGCTTTAAAAACAGAATTTAAAGCGTTTCTTGCTCATTCGAAGTCTGATGTAACGTCCAAATACTTTCATCAGCAGCTCTCTTGGCATTTCATCCCAGCATCTGCTCCGCACATGGGTGGCTTATGGGAAGCAGGTGTAAAGAGTTTCAAGTCTCATTTTCGAAAAATTGCATCTAATTGTAAATATACGTTCGAAGAGTTTTCCACATTACTATGTAGGATTGAAGCGTGTCTCAATTCAAGACCGCTTAATGCAGCATCCACTGACGCCAATAGCCTGGAACCATTGACTCCTGGACATTTCCTCGTCGGCAGTCCCATCCTAGTTCCGCCTGAGATTGAGATCACGGAGAATCCAGCCTCGGTGGTCAACCGATGGCACAAGATGAAGGCGCTGCATCATTCGTTCTGTCAACGGTGGAAGAACGAGTACTTGAACGAGCTTCAAAAGCGAACGAAGTGGAAGCGACAGCAACCAGACTTACAGGTGGACGACCTGGTTGTTATTCGAGAGGACAACCTTCCTCCAAACGAATGGCGACTAGGACGAGTCGTCAACGTTCACCACGGCACCGACAAACGAGTCAGAGTTGCAGAAATTCGCACCGAGAAGGGAGTCGTTACGAGACCAATCGTCAAATTGGTCTTGTTACCATCGGATAGGACCAGCACCTCTTAAGAAGCTCCAGTTTGCGCCCCGCTCGCCACCCAACCAAACCCCAACAATCAGCGGTAACCTTTTAACCCTATTGTGTTTAAGTTTAGCATTTATCCCATTACAGGAAAGATGACTCGCTATACTGCGCGACGTATGAAGTCCGAGCAGAGCTCCGAGGCGTTTATCATAGCCTGCCGACTATGCGGAGGCAACCATGCGATAAGGCTCTGTCCCCAATACCGCGAGAAGACTGCCGAGGAGAGGCTCCGAGTAATCCTCATACACCGGTACTGCCCGAATTGCCTATCGCCATTCCACCGATTGGAAATCTGCGGAAGTAAGGGCCGCTGCCACAGGTGCCGCGAAAAGCACCATACGTCACTGCATCTCGCAGATGAGAGCGACTGGGTGCAACCTGGTGCCGAGACGGGGCGCGTTAGCACTAGGCCCGAAGACGACAGCTCGGATGACGTGCTCTCCATCCATCCAACGGAGACGTACAAGTCCTGGGCTCAGCAGGTGGAAGAGGCAGAACTTGCCGAAGAGATGACCGTAACCGAAACTACGTCGTCATCGAACCGCAGAACTTCGGCAGAGCGGGTGAGCGGCTTGGAACCTCGTCCGTTCCAACCGTCCACCTCCCTTGCAAGAGAACGCGCCTCTGCTGCTGGCGGCTCGGAACCTCGTCCGTTCCGACCGCTCCTGCAACACGAGAGGCGAGAGCGTGGCTCGGAACCGCGTCCGTTCCGACCACGCCCTCAATACGATAACTGGAGACTGGGTGGCTCGGAACCACGTCCGTTCCGACCATCTCAACACCGCAACCAAGGGCGACAAGGCGGCTCGGAATCTCGTCCGTTCCGACCGTCTTCCCGCGATGCTCGTCTACAAAATCGGAGACGGGAAACTCCGTACAGTCGGGAGAATGAGTTGGCCAAGGTGCGCTCCCGGTCTATCCGACAAATCAAGCCAGCGGGCTTCCGAACAGGCAGAGTGTCGAGTAATGTGACCGTGCCGATTCTGCGATCATTTCACGCTATCGCTCCAACTGCGATAGTTAAAATCGAGTCTGGTGGCCGCCTTCATCTGGTGCGAGCCCTAATTGACCAATGCGCGACCAACAGCATGATCGACGCCAACTTAGCCAGAGAACTTCAGCTGGAGCCTATAGCTGTTGGGAGCCACCGATCCTGCTCTCTTATTCTTCGAGGCAAACATGGCGTGTCGGAGAAGGTGATGACGCAAGCGGTTGTCGTCGAGAAGCACCTCCGCATAAGCCCCCGCACCAACGTTGACCCCCAGATCGCCACGCCGTTCCAGTTCATGCGGCTGGCAGATCCGAAATTCTACGAATCATCTCCCGTTCGGATAACGCTGGGCGTCGACGTTTTCTCGAAGCTGATGGTGACCACGACACCCACAACGTCAGTTAACGGACTGCTGGTACAAGCGACCATCTTCGGCCTGGTGGTTTCTGGGGCCCACCAGCAATAATGCATAATAACTGTATGTACCTGTTTGTCTCTGTGTTGGCTGGCGCGGTCTATCGTTTTCCTCCTTTTTTTATATTGCCCATGGCAAGGGGCCCGGCATGTTCAGGCCAGCAGCCTGAACCAGTTTACGGCTGGGTAGTTTTCACGGGTTTACCCTGGCTGATTTACTGCTGGGAAACAGCCTGGCTTCAAAAATACTGGTATTCGGACTTATTAGTCATTGGCTATAAGTGATCACCCGATTTAACGGGATATCCTTTTGTTCGCCGAACCGACTGTTTTGCTAAGGCAAAACAGCCGGTCCGGCGACAAATAGAAATTTTTGCGCGCTCTCTTCTTTTTGGACCGTCCAGCAGCTAACACCAATTTTGATCACCAGCGACCGCCAGCCAACACAAGGAAATCTTTGTACAAGTGTAAGTAAAATCCTAGTATAGTTCATATTGTGATCAATAATAAGTACAAATAAATTTACACATTTGACCATTCGTCTAATACGAATTTATCTCTCTTTTTATTTAAACGGACTGACCACGAGACCATCTGAATTTGCGTCAGTTTTGTTCAATGATCTTAGTTATTTGATTACTATAAGAAAAAAAATCGGAAAAGTAAGTATATCCTAATGGTAAGTATTAATTGGTAAGTATAATCTGTATTTGATTTCACCTCTAGGGTAGGGAAAGTTTCTAGCATTAAATCCAAACCATAATTTTGCAGAAAAATGCAAAGAGAACTTTGTTGGCGAGTCCAACTCTGTCAAATTTTAACAAATTAGTTCGGGTTCGAGTTTAGCTGTATGTATCGTATATGTATGGCTAACTTGCTTACGTGCAAGCCAGTACATATATATATTAAGAATTCCGATTGAGAGCTGCTACATGTTAATAATAGTTAGCTTATAACTTTAAGAAATTGTTGCCGCCGCTGGTGCGAGGCTATGATTGGGCTGATGGTCCTCTAATTGGTTGGTCCACAGCACAGTACAACTTTCCGGGTGCGTTTAATGAGGATCTTCTCCCTCTTACTCGAATGCTCATGCAATTTCCTTTTCGTAAACCGTTTATTAAAATCTAGAATAAAGTCCTATTGTTAGAAATTTCACAGTTTGGCGGTTCAGAATTCTATCTATGCTATTCTTATACTTCAAACAAATTCTTACGCTTGTTGTTTTTCCTTGAAGAAACGATACCGCTCCAAATAAAAAAAAAAACTTTTCGTGAGGTAAAAGGAGCATTAACTTTAATAGTTAAGTTAAAAAAACTTGCCACTTATTAAATTGAAAAGTACTTGACGGCTCCGAGATTTCACAAGAAAAAGAAAGACGAGTTTGCACGGAAGCTGGGCTTAGACCGAATTAGCTGGAGTATTTATCGATAAATTTTTATCGTAGATCAGCTGATCGAATTCCTGCTTGACAGGAGCTGCTCCGAAGCTGTGTTTAGTATACACTAACTTATACTTAATTTATTTGTTGAATGATAATTCGAATACAAATAAACATAATTCAAAATGGTAGTCTAACAGGAAAAAAAATAAAAATTAAAGAAAAAAAAATATGTATCTTGAGACCTCAAGTAATTTTAAGGGTGATGGTAACCATTAATATTTTAATAAAAGTAGGAAGATGGAATAAGTAATGTACAACTGTACAGGTTGTTACAATAATTTGTACACAAGTGTGCGCATCGTACAAGAGGCTCTTTAATGTATAGTTAGTTACATCGTTTTCAAGAACAAATAAACGACTGTTCCTTAGATTATAAAGAAATTTTTAGAAATATGTTTAATTTCTCCGAATTTGGTATAAGCTTTCGAACTTTTTTTATATGGTTTCGGTTATAGATTCTAAAGGATTTTAAATGAACATTATCAAAAATAAATAAATGAATATAAGTGGCAAGCTATGTTATTTTAAATTTTGATGCAAATGATATGTCCGATACTGTATGTACTCGTATATAAAGTATAAATGTGTGTTTTTAAGTACGTATAAATTTATTGCCGTTGGAGGGGGTGTGAGTATTTGAAAAACGATACAATTTCCGGATGGCAGTGACATAGTTATCAAAATTGCTCACATATGCGTTTGAATATGTATATACAAACATTAAGGTGTTTCATAAAAACATATCTTTTATTTTTCCACGCACATCATACAACTTCGTATAATTTATGACAATTACTAATAATTAATAACTCAATTTTGTATTATTCGTGTGCTTGATTGTGCTGAGAATCTTCGTTTACCAATTTTCTTTTCAAGTTAATGGTTTTGCTAGGTACAAATATCGCACACTTTAACACAATATGCATTACAAAACAATTTACAAAACATATTGGTTATGTGTACGATTCTCTTTTTATTATTTATCTTTTCCATGTAATCGGATTAGTCTAGCTGCTAAACTTGAACGGAATACATACACCATCAAAAGTTACATTTTTTTAAAATTAATTTTAAAACCATCATCAGCGCCATCTGTTATTCAATTGCCAAAATATAATTATACAGCTGTTATTTGCAATTAATATATAACATTTCACCGCCTTTTGACACTTTTTATTAAATATACGAACACACCTTAACTGGATTTTCGTAGGTTGTTATACTCGTAAAATGTATGAATTTTAGCAGTTTTTTTTGGAAAATAAATTTAGTCCTTAAATATTATTCAAGTACATAAAAGTTAGTAAGCTTATTAATCTAATAAGTTGTATCATCAATATCTCATTAACTTGAAAATTTGTTAGTGTTATTAAGAAATTATTTCAATTTAAATATAAAGGTAGAAACTCATATTACAATAAACGCTAGTTTGTATGTTTCCAGAGATACGGTTTGATATTAACTGTATGTGTTTATGCTTAATAAAAATCTAGCAATTAATTCGATTTTGTTTTTCTTGATTCAAAATAAAAATTATGATTTTGCTCATGATCCCATTAACGGTTATTTCATTAAATCGCAGTCATCAGCCGCAAATTAATTTTTATGTCTGCTGCGATAGAACTATAAGTATATATATATGTACATACGTACATATCTGCTATTGTAAATAGCATCAAGATGCATTGTGGAATGAGAAAAAATGTGCACGAATGTAGGTAAATATGTATATTCAGATACCATACACCAGGGCCGGGCTCAAGGGGGTAGGGTTTTATTAAACTAAATTAAAGTTTTTAATTCAATCTACAGAAACTAATCT
The DNA here is from genome assembly GCA_963971545.1 of Philophylla caesio. Taxonomy (NCBI): domain Eukaryota; kingdom Metazoa; phylum Arthropoda; class Insecta; order Diptera; family Tephritidae; genus Philophylla; species Philophylla caesio. Next base: position 59,268,581 of record OZ020607.1, on the reverse strand, counting down.
TACGGACTAGTTCGCTTCACTAAGGGCCAGCTTTTCAGTGCTGGTTTAAACTCAGTTTAAACTAAGTTTAGTTAAACTCAGTTTAAATTTAAACTTAGTTTCCTTGCGCCCAAATAAATTTGTTGCAACCAAAACGAAGTAGTTAGCAAACAGCTGATAAGTTAAACTAAGTTTAACCGAGCACAATCGGCCGTTTAAACTTAGTTTAAACTCCGTTTAAAGTTGACTGAAAAACTGCATTCTGAGTTTAAACTTAGTTTAAACGACAAACAGAGTTCAACTTGCACTGAAAAACTGGCCCTAAATATGGTAAACAGATCCAACTTGAATTTTACGATATTTGCATTAAAATTATGGTTGTTACAATAATTTGTACACAAGTGTGCGCATCGTACAAGAGGCTCTTTAATGTATAGTTATTTACATCGTTTTCAAGAACAAATAAACGACTGTTCCTTAGATTATAAAGAACAGTATGACTTTTAAATTAATTAGATAACTCCTTACAATCATTATTACCATTAATATTATTGAGAAATATATGCGCCTTTCATACAATTTTCGTCGACTTATATAAGGGGCAGAATAACTTGGCCATCCCGTTTTAAACAAAGCTATTTTTGTGAAAATTTGTTGTACCTTTTAAATTTTCTTCGAATGAACATCATAATATGGATTCCATATTAATGAACAGCACTCAACGCGAGATCTCACTAAGGCAACATTAAGAGATTTTAATGTTTGAGGGTCTTCAAAATCGGTAGAATTTCTTCTGATGAAACCGACCATTGCTTTGGATACAATATAGTCGATATGCTTAGTGAATGAAAGTTTAGTATCAAAAAATACACCAAGATCCTTCATTTCATAACTACGATTGAAAATGCAGTTATTTAATTTGCCATATTGTTAAAACTTAAGAAATTTGACTTCCTGGTAAACGTTACAATAAAACAATTATTCACAATTAGAAATAAATGGATTGCTAAACACCAATTTTGAAAGGTATCAAGATCTGACTACTACAAGTTACTATCTGAGCAGTTTTGAACCTCCTTGAGGAGTTTTACGTCATCCGCAAACATTAAGCAGTTTGTATACTTAAAATAATTCGTTTATGAAAAGTATGAATAGCAATGGGCCGCAATGAGTTCCTTGCGGTATGCCAGACTATGCATTGACCACGATTTTTGACGCAGTATATCCAATTTTGACATTAATTTCCTTCCTTTTAACAAACTGGCGAAGAACTCCCGGAGATTTCCACCAAGTCGAATTCGAATTTATACAAAAGTATTGAGTGGTCATCCTTATCAAAGGCCTTCGAAACGTCTGTATAGATTACATCTAATTGATAATGGTTTTTAAACGATTTACTATACGATCTGTAGCTGAAAGCAAATTGGAGCAGGTCGACCTACCAGACATGAATCCATGATATTTCTCTGCTTGATATAATATACCTATAGTTGCCGACGTCATTCCGATCGCAGATTCATAGACTGGTTCAATCGAGCAGGGTTTCCATGAATTATGGAAAGATACACAACGTAAACATTACAGTAGTAAAAGGCGAGCAAGTTTGTCGGCGCAAGTATAAAAAAGAAAAGTGGAGAAAAACCCCTCAGTGTCGGATTTGGTGCTGAGCTTTAGGATTAGAAATCGCAAGCAACACATCCTCAGTGAATATCTCAAAAGAGGTGATAGTTTTCAGGGATGAAAGTGGGAGATATTTCTTTGGATGTAGTGGCATACCTTTCACATACTTTCAAAAAAAAAACGAGTAAATAAGTCACATGTCCTTTGGACATTTTCGGAAACTTTTCCATCGTAATTTAAACTAGATAGATTTTAGTCTCATTTCAACTGAAAACAAATATTGCTTAAATACAAAATTTTGAAGAGTGTCAAACTCCTTCCTCAACTTACAAAACTTTCAAAACAAATTTTTTTTCCAAACTTGCTAAACTTAATTTTTTTTAAACCTTTATTTTTCCTATTTGTTAAGTTCACTAACGTGGAATTAAAGCATGGCGACTTATTGTTTGTTACTGATTCTTTCAAAGAAAATTTTTTTTTTAAATTCAAAGTTTGAGTTTCCGACGTAACATTTCATGAGAATCAATAGGATCACTTGACGACTCCAACAAACTCCAATCATTTTCATCAAAAAAACTGTTAATGCTAATATAGTATTGCAAAATTTAAGTTGGGAGTCTAACTTCCCCCCATTGAAGGGCAATATGCATACAATTTTTCTGTAATTTAGTTTACGATAATAATGTAAAAAAATATTTTAAGATCATCCCAATGGGCTAGGCTTTTCTCAATATTAATCGTAAGCAGAAAAATTTAGTAAATAACGCATCATGTGACTTTTCTCTGAGTTGTGCCGAATTACGAGTATACATATATCAATAATCAAATACAATATGCGGAATACTCTACATAAAACAATGATATTCTTCGTTGTAACAAATGATTTTACATAAAACACCCTCCAAAAATAAATCCTGCGGCCGGCCCTGCCATATACAGTAATTTAAACATTTTTAAAGGCAAAAAATATTTTAAAAAAATTTTTCTCAAAACTTCAAACTTATTCATATGTATGTATGTATGTATATGCAAATACATAAAAAAATGTCGAGCGACTTCGCTTTGATGGCGACTTTAATTGTGTTCCGGTTTCAGTTAGATTATTTACATTAATTGGCTACAATTTTAAAGCAATACACCGTTAAAGAGATTTTCCTTCTGCCTTATTTGGAATAGTGTCAGTAAAATAAATAAACAAAATTCAACAAAAATTTACAATGACTTCAAAATAAAAATAAATATATTTTTTAAAAACATGTTAGAAATTAGTACATATTAAAGTTTATCGATCATATTCCTACAAAACTTTAAACTAGGGCTTATATACATGTGACCGTGGTTAGAGAATAAATTGTATATGAATTTAGCAAAAAAGAAAACTAAATGTTTTGACTTTACGGAAAACTGTAAAAGCTTGGACAGAATGAATTCTCATAAACTTAGGTATATAAGAAAATGTATATTTCTTTCTCTTTGTCTAACCTTTAAAAACTACAATAATACGCTTCTTTTGAGAAAATACATACATATATTTATGAAGATAAAAAGAAATCACCCTTTCATATCTAGCGAAACTGTCATCATCCGTGTCCGTTAACTCTTCTTCTATTATTTGTAAACATTTTAAGGAAGTAGTAATAAGCAGTAGCTCACTACAACAAATTTTTTTTCGAAAATTCGCAGCAGTTTTTCTCGGTTGTTGGTTTTTTGAGTTATGAGTACGACTATATTGTACTCGTAGGTCCATATATATATTTGTAAGATAAGTATGTTATTGTTTCCTTTGCTCTAATAATGCTCTAAATTATCAATGCTATATTTTTTTACAACATGTGTAAAATTTGTATAAATCACCTTTATCGTGAGTTTCGCCCGAACAAAAATTCACCCGAAATTTTTTCATTCGTCCGGATTGAATCCGCCTATTGTGAGTTTCACCCAGAATAAATTTCGCTTCGAAAATTCGAATATGGAAATTACAACTCTGAAATGTGTATACTTGAAGTGTAAAATTATTAAATAATTCAAATTCAATAGTAATCAATAGATCTATACAATATTACAGTCAAGAAGGAATTTTTCTAGTATTTATTAGATCTGCTAACCTCTTCAATACCACCAGCATAACTACAATTTGATATTCGGCCAGTTGGAAAGCTTAGAATGTCTCTGCGATTTTCGCTGAAGGTGTAGTAACAGTATTGAAATTAGGATGGCGCAACCGTCTATTAGTCAGATTCTGTCAGAAGCTGTCAAAATTATTATTATTATAATATTATTCCCGCAGTGGGTAAAATGGTCTACGCAGGAAGACAAACCGCTTTTGGACAGTCCAAGTCTATTTTGGATAAAAATATACAAAATTTTTAATTTAATTACTTTAATCTTGAACCCGCATATATTTTTCGCCTCTCAAAAAATAGTGAACAAATTCAATGATTCAGCCGACTATTTCCGCCCGCAATAAGTGCTGCCGATAAGGGAAAACAATGTTAGAAAGCGAAAACGAAACTCACAATAAGGGTGAATATGTTTCGTCTTCTTTATTTGGTACGGAAATATATAAATGTTTGCTGAAAGTAGACAACAAATAAGAACTCATTATAATCGAATGTTTCAGTTTATATTTATGCAGCCTGCTGTATCTATGTATGTATATAGGACAAATTTTCAGTTTGAAACTATTAATTTTCCTCTTTGATCGCAATACTACTTTCATGAATATGACTATCCGAAGATTTTCGCCGCTCTAGTTAAAATAACCGCAAAAAAATTATAATTTAAATAGCGAAAAAAATGTGTAGATTTGAATTTAAATATGTACATATTAGTTTTATTATTTATTTTTTTATGGTTATTCTAGTAGATCACCAGACGCAGTGAATGTTAAAAATCACAAAGTAGTTGCGGCGACTCGTGCGACAGAGTGAACGCTGACCGCGATGGAGTTTTATACTAATCTCTTGCTGTGTAGGCTGAGATCTTTCTGGACTATAAACATAGATGATCATTTTTAATTTTACTTATATACATACGTGCATACATACATATGTACATATAGATAATCATATAAGTATCAATAAAGAAAAATGTAAGCAAACATATGTACATACATATACATATATGTATACATAATATAGATATATGTATATACAATTTGCAGTTTGGATAGGAGAAGCGTATTAAGAGGAAAAACTATATTGTGCATGTATTAAAAACAAAATCCAGCTCAACTGAGAAGCTGAAGAGCATATTAAGTATCAGATAATAAAATTAAATATCAAATTTTGCTAGTGGACGACTATTTAGCTATACACCATGGAATGTTACAGTCAAGCAAAAATGGTCATGGTTTTACGAAACACTCTATGGACAATTTCGTTTTCTTTTATCGAAACCTTAAAATTAAAAGTAATTCTTCAAATGCTAATATGCATTTCTTCTTTTTTGTATGCGCTTATTGCTACATAAATATGTAAGTCAATTTTAATGTACGTACAGCACGAACAATATCGCATTATTAGGAGTAAGTGCTTATTTGAACTTTAATTTTTTTTAACAAATATTGAAAAGTTGTGCGAAGAATATTAAAATCCAATAGGGGACTCACGCACATATGTGAGCAAGCGTTTATATGAGTACGAGTATAAGTACATACGTGACCTCAAACAACTCGGCAGCAAATCAGCAAACCTATTAACTGAACGTACACCAAGTGAAAAGCATTTATGAAAGCACTACTGTAATGATACAAAATAATTAGTACATATGCACATACATGGCAATAAAATGATAAATAAAATTGGATGTAATTTCTAATGTTTAAATTCCATATGGTTATTTTTTCTTATCCCCATATACATATTACATACATTAAAATTATTATTTTAACTGAGTTGTGGAAATTCGCAATTATTTTTATACTATGCTCATTTACTCGTATACATTAATACATACATAAAATACATATAGTAGTATAGTACATATGGGTAAGTCCTGGGTTGCGGACGCGACATTCGCACGTGGTTAATTCTTGTTAAAAGGCAGGAAAAAGAAGCGAACTCAATCCATATTATAATAATTGCAAAGCACTGCCGGGGCGCTTCGCTCCATATATTTTTTGGGGACTTTAAGGATTTAAGTCCTTATATATATCAATATATAATGTGGTTCGGACGCGACGGGAAACGGAAGAATTTTTTTAATGCTTGCTAAAGTATGTAAAACTTAGCGAAAATTAGAGGATAATATATGTTTTTTAAATGAGTGATGTAAGGTCAAATAAGGCCCCCCGTTTGTAGATTTACGAAAGTTAAAATATCTTTATAAAAAGTTGGGTACGAGCTAAAGTATGGTTGCGGACGCGACAAATTTTTACCAATGAATAATAGTAATAATAATACATAATAAATTGTATAAAGTATATCATTTCCGAGGAGATTTATGCCGAGTTTTTTCTCAAATATGCAGTCTGATACTTAAATGGCGAACCTACTATAAGTTTCATGCCGACTCCAAACGGCATCCGATAAGCCAAATGAATTTTTGTTTACCAGCTTTCAAAAATGGACAAAAAATGCAAAAAACTGCCGAGTAGCGAGTCCCTTCAGAAAAGTTTTCTTAGTAATTTTGATATTATTTCTCCCGTGACCTGAACCAGCACTCTACATAATATATAACATGGGGACCACCTCAATGAGTAATATACAGTAAATAGGTCTGTTTTAGTTTTTTAATGAAATTCTCATAAGAATAAACAAAAATTACATTTCAAGTGCAACAAAGTAATAAAGAGACTTAAAACTAATGTACATCTTTTCCCGCCACTTCTTAATTTTTTCTGTACTTTCTTTCTTTATTGTTGTTTCCATCTATAAACAAAAATGTTAATATACGCATATGTATTATTGTTAAAGTGAATTTTTGTACTCACGGTTGCGGACGCGACAAATTTTAATCACCCATAAAATATTTTATTCAACAGTTCGGTAAAAAATTATTTTATTTTTTGGAAGATGTACATATGCCTATTTAACTGCAAAAAATTTTTGTTTGGTTGGAGGACATGTTTGCTTATGGGAACAACTTGTGTAGTTTTTTGGTAACGGACGCGACACAAGGATAAGGGTAAGATCGAATCAGAAAATCTTCATTTTCCAAAGTTTCTTAGAGTTTTTTTCAATGTTATATAAGAGGCTACAAATATCGGAATTACAGCAATTATATGGATCCAGTTAAAACAGGCTCAATACAAAATGAAAATATGTTATATTTTGCTTGCAAAAGGGGCAAATGAAAAAGCCGAAAAAGACTTTTTTTGAAGTCCTATTTATCGGTCTATAATTAGAGAAAACTATAAAATATTTTATATCCATATCATATACATATTTAACTTATGCTGAAATATAATAAAAACATACTCTGACCACTTTGAATTTTCCGTTCGCGGTAGACCTTATTTGGGACTTACCCATATGTAGTCTAGTTTGGAACCCTGAACTAATGAATTGTATCCTAAACTTAAACAAAAATACAAATATAGGAATGTATACTAAATATTGAAGTAGAAGATGTAATAAGATTGTTTAGGAGGTTTTGTAGAAGAAAAGAGAGACTGAAGACATTGATAGTTTTAAAAAGAGTTAACGGTACCCATATGAGTTATTTAACAAAGTGACACATGACTTTATGCAGTAACGTTAAGCACCTAACTTTGAGCAGGTCATTAAAAGATATAGAAAAGATTTTCAACGCGAATTCAGAAATATGCTCGTTACGTTTAATACCAAAAATATATAGCGCGATATTGTTGTAGAGAGCATTAAGTTTTCTACCACAAATACCATATATGTACTTTTTCAATAATGCTAATAATATGGTTGCTCCACGTCAAAGTTCCGTTAAAAACCTATTGCTAGATTTTTGCTGTGTCCACGTATTTTATCACAGAATTGTTCGGTTTTACCTCATTATAGTCGTCAAGTTTTATATCTTTATTATAAATAACAATACTCTGGGACTTGCTTGAATTAAGAGCAATGCTATTGTCTGACGCCCACTGATTCAAAGAATATTAGTCGGAGTTTAAGTAAGTTATACATGCATTGACAAATACTTGGGGACAACAAAGATACAGCTGGACATAATCTGCGTAAACATAAATATTACTATATTTAAACACATTTGAAAGGTTATTAATATACAACGCGAATAGCAGAGGACCAATAATTGATCCTTGCGGAACACCTTTAGAAATAGGCAGCGAGTAAGAAAAACTTGCACGCCCACTTACGGATTGCGAACGGTCAAAAATATAAAACTTTACTAGATTTTGAGAAGTTGAACAGGTTCTTAAGATTTTAGCACATTAATGTATGTTCAACGGAGTCAAAAGCGTTTTAGTGGCCAAAAAGAATTAAAAGTGTTACGTGATTTTGTTTGAAGTTTTAAAATTTAAGTAGTTACAAAAGAATCGTCTATGATTCTTATGATTTTGAATAGAGTAATAAAAGCTGACTTAGCTGACAAGGACACTTTTAAATAGCACATAGCTATGCATACGAGTATTTAATTTCTAAGGTGTAAGACTACTGAAAATCTGTACGTTTTAATCTAGCATACAGTTTTTCTGCGGAAGCGTACAATTTTGTATGCCTGAAAATTTTGAAACTATTAGAACTAAAGCGGCATTCGTAGGAAGGTCCAAATAATTAGTATGCAAAATGATAAATACATTAAGGAGGTCGGATCATTTAAATAGAAAAAAATCGATTTTGTTCTCTTCCAAAACTATCTAAAAACATATGTATTAGCTTTGATTTCGAAATATTAGCTTTGGTTTAAAAGATATTTTTGGTAATAGACGAAAGATATTAATAATTATATTGATTTTTGTAATTTTCATAAGTGAAAATATGCAAAAATTTAACGTTGAAAATCGATTTCAAAGTTCAAACATAGGAAAAAATTATTAATTTTCAGTTTTAATTGGCTTTCTGAAGTTCATATAGTGTAAACAAGTATACGAATTAACAAGATATATTTCAGAACTCTTTTTTAGGTCAATCCTAGTTGCTTTCGTTATCTATATACATATAAGACAGAGTTTTGTATTTCTATTTTTAACAATTCTTTTCGCTAAATTAATGAAAGAAAGTTTATCGTGTTATTAAAACTTATTTTAAGCTGCGTTTATATTTGACAGAAAAACTTCACAGCGAATTTAAACAACAACAGGCCCTCAGGGATATTTATGGATATGCTCCAGCTATTATTCTCAATTTGATGTATCAGTTAACTACTATATTGAATGGAGTAGCAATTATGTTTGCTTACCACGTGTCAAAACATTAAAAATGCAAATACTTGTATGTACGTAATTGTACTGCCCATATTTTGCCTTCAAATAAGTAAACTTTTGTGTATATTTTTTTACGTTTTTTGTAAAACACGTCCGTTTGGGCTGTCTGCCAACCAATATGTTGGTACAGTCATTCATGAATTTGTTTCTTCTGCAACAGACCGTAGGAGAGCAAAACCGCGAAACAACTTTAATTTTTGGTATTTTCATTAACAAATTCACAAACTCGTTTGCAAACACACACAATATGTAACATTTGTGTAAACATTTACAAATACAACAAACCGAAACTGTGCAAGAACTGCTAAAAGTAATTGATTTTCAAAAAGAGTTGCCTTTGCGACCTTCACTAAAGATATAAATTTCAACACTCCATCAAAAGTTCTATGGGATAAAGTAAATTTACTTCACGGGAACCGCGCACACAATCTTATTCACTCAATTGAAAAGGAAAACAATTCGCCAACCTCCGATCCTCTTGAAATAGGCAATACGTTAGCAAGAGCGTGGTCTAACTACTCAAAAAACTCTAATTTTTCGGAACAGTTCGTAGGACACAAAAACCGATACAAAAATGTTATAAATGTAGTATACCCACTAAATAAAAAAGCCATCGCAATTGAAGAACAATTTTCTACACAAGAACTCGATGCATGCCTAGCTTCGCTAAAAGGAAAATGTCCCGGGCAAGATAATATCCCTTATGAATTGCTGAAGCAACTTCCTTTAGTTGGCAAAAGCAAGCTATGTGAGCTGTATAACCGCATCTTTGCCACACATACCATACCGCAACAATGGAAAATTGCGCTTACGGTACCTATACCGAAACCTAACAAGCCGAAAAATTTGACCGAAGGATATAGACCTATATCACTTATCTCTTGCTTATCAAAAGTCATGGAAAAAATGATATCTCGTAGGCTTATGTGGTACCTTCACACAAACAAGTTACTCTCGAGTAACCAAACCGCCTTTATACCCGGAAGCAATACCACAAACGCATTACTCCGCCTAGACGAACATATCGCCGATTGTATTTCCAGCAGGAACCACTCCTCTCTTATATCCCTAGACATGGAAAAGGCATTCGATAGAGTCGGTTTGCATTCCATACTGGACCAAATTTTAGCCTGGAAGTTAGGCCCCAAAATAACAAATTTTATTAAAAACTTTTTGTTAAATCGAAAATTCAGAGTAAAAGCAAACCATGCCATAACAGACTGTTGGCCGTTGGAAAACGGCATCCCTCAAGGTTCGCCATTATCCGTCACCCTTTTTCTAGTTGCATTTGACAGGCTGAGTCGTGTAATAGATGAAAACAAATTCTTCAAACATGTCTTATACGCAGACGACTTATGCATATACGCCAGAGTTCAAAACGTAACGGTATTTCAAACCAAATTCAATACCCTTCTAGTAGATATAACAAACTGGTGCAATATCAGCGGAGCTAAGATATCCATAGACAAATCTAATCATCTGCATATTTGCAACAAACATAATTGCCAAAGTTTTACTTTAAACCTAGAAGATATCTACATAAAAAATGTTACATCACTCAAGATACTTGGCATATTCTTTAATAACAAATACAACTGGAACGACCATATTAACAATTTACAAAAATCACTACAAAATAGGCTTAATATCATAAAATGCCTAAGCAACATCAAGCTGAAAAGTAACACAAACGCACTACTAAAGATTGTGAAAGCCACAATACTTGGAAAAATCGATTACGGCCTGCCATTTTACTGCACCATGTCACCAGCAAACCTATCAAAAATATCGGCTATATACCACTCTGCTGTTCGCTTGGCGCTGGGTGCTTTTCGCACCACTCCCACTCTCAACCTTCTCACCGAAGCGGGACTTCCCTCGCTCAAAGATAGGATAAAATATATTTCAGGTTGTATGGCAATTAAGCTCACACAAAATAATGACACAGCGTTGAAATCATTAATCAAAAAGAGGCTGAAACGAAAACGTAAAAAACGTTATGAACCAACAATAGAAAGACTAATTGCAACAGCAAAATACCATGACATGCCACTGGAACATAATGCCACCGTAAATAATCAAAACCCACCATGGGCACTCCCTGCAAACTGCATCTTACTGCAATTAACAAAATTCAAGAAAGAAAACACTCCAATTTCAATGTATCTCCAGCACTTTCATTGTATACGCAGCAAATACCACGATTGGTCTACTTTATATACCGACGGCTCCAAATATAAGGACATAACTGCATATAGCGTCGTTAACGAGGACGAAACACTATCCACCGCCATACTACCACCTTACGCTTCTGTATATACTGCAGAAGCAACTGCAGTTCATCACGCCTGTAAAATAGCAAAAAAAAACAAAGGGAAATGGCTTATCTTTAGCGACTCACTCTCAACTCTGCTCTCGGTTAAAAACATTAACAACAACGATACCGTGATATCGCAAATCAGAGATACACTAACTTCTAACGCTACAAAAATTAAATTGATATGGATTCCCAGTCACATCGGTATAAAGGGCAATACCTCGGCAGACGCTGCAGCAAAACTTGCCACCAACTCTCCGTTACACATAACACTCAGCTTTAACAAGAAAGACTTTAAAAACACAATCAATAAAGTAAATCAGAAATTAATGAGTGAACATTGGCAAAATAAAAACCACTTCTACAAATGCGTAAATCCAAACCTTGTTCCTCCAATCTTCCCAACAACAATTTCAAGGAGAGACATCATAATATACACTCGATTTCGCCTCGGGCACACACGCATAACTCACAAGCATCTTTTTCAAAAAAACAATCCCCAAACTTGTCAATTCTGCAACGAAGAGATACTTACTATCAAACACATCGTCACAGGCTGTACAGCATTACATTCAATAAGACAATCAACAACAAACCGCACAATAGAAGAACTCCTTACGCAAGTTAACGAAGAAAACATAAAGCGATTCATATACTTTATAAACAAACTTAGATTGTACTTTGAAATATAAATGTTATATTAACATTACAACCGTAAAAACGTAGAGCTGATGGCTTAACCGCTAGAGCTACATTTATATATTGTGATTGTAATTCATTACACTTTCAATTTAAAAAAAAAAAAAAAAAAAAAAAAAAAAAAAAAAATTGATTTTCCATTTTATTTTTGCTATTTTATTTATTTTAACTCTTGTTTTTTCATTCTTAACGCTTCCAATTTTCTTCATGTAAAGAAAGTGTGAATTCGTATTCATTCGTGTTGTTGCTGTTACTGGCAGCATGTAACGTTGTCCGTTAATTGTATCTTTAACGTTGAGTTAGATTGGGCGAAAAGTGTGTTGGCGTTTTTTCTGGTCTGCCTAAACTTGTTCGTGGCATATCAAAAATTCAGTTTCGCAAATTGAACATTCAGCGCAACTACACTCGATTGATTCATGCGAGCATATTAAAAGTGTTAAAATTACATAAAAGTAAACGAATGAAGCTATAAATAACTATTAATGCAGATGGTTAGTACACAACGTGAATTACGTTTACTTAGTACGACTATAACGGCAGATGATGAAAAAGGGTGCCATTTCAGAATTATGCTAGTTTTTAAATTTTTCTACTGACTATTGCGCAGTTCTTTGTGTATATATGTATATGAAAAACTTGAGCATGCATTATTTGAAATATGAGATAAGTAGTTTTTCTAAATATATATATGTATGTAAATTAATTTATTTGGTGGGTAATTTGATTTTTTAAAAAGATCTTTATTCTTCAGATGCTAGCGTAAGACTAACTCTTCAACTTATGATTAGTTTAAAAGTAACTTATTTGTTTACATTAAATGTTCGGATTGAGAAACTTATTTGTTTACATTGCGTGTTCAGATTGTTTATGCGATCTTAGGGATCGTTTTAAATTACACTTAAGTGCTAAGCCAGGCAAGCTGAATGTTAATCAATTCTTTTCCCAAGAATTTCTAAGTGTTTTGAAATATAAACATTTTAGTTGCTTGGTAAGCAACTTATCGCTTATAGCTCAATGAAACAGAGGATGTTAACTCCCCTCTTTCTTAATAGAAACGTCCCGTTTCTTGGAACTGAGTTGTGAGGCCTTTAATTGTATTATTTAATTCTGTAAACATTATTTCATTTCTTATGTTAATACTTTCGTTTCGGCGTTGAATTATTACCATAATTAATTTGTGTGTGACATATAATATAATTATTATTGTGAGCAATGTGGTAATGGAATAAGTTACAGGATTATTTAGAAATTCGTTTTTTACTTTATTTATAATATTAATGTTCTCAAATTTTAAATCTTCATTTTCTGTTTCCAAATATTTTACAATTTCATAATTTATCAGATGGTTCGTTTTTAGAATAATTGTTCACTGTATGGTTGCCTGTTATTAATATTGCGCCATCTTTAATTATTTCAATATTCTTGTTTCTTTCTTTAATTTTTATGCATTTTCCCTTTCGATTATTTAATATATCTGATAAGCAAGAATTTTCCAAAGATAGTTTACAAAATGTACTGCTTAATTCTAATTTACAATTTTCAACATTAACGTAACTTTCGTTACATTTTACAATTTCATTATCAATGAACAATTTGGCATCATCTTAACTTATTGCTCTAGTTTCATAGAGTTTACAATTTTTATCAATTATTGGATATTTAATATGTATAACAATAACATCTTTATTTTGTAGTATTTTAAATTTTGAAACATCCATCAAGTCTGTCAAAGTAATCTTTTCGTGTTCATGATTAGTGATTTCTTTGATATCATTTAAATTTAGAATTGCCGTATTTAATATGTTTACTTTGGCTAGTGTTATTGTTTGAATCATGTTTTGTAGTTCTGTAATAACTAATTTGTTAATCTGACCTGTATAAAGTTCTGTCCGTGCTGTAGCTTCTAAGCTTCTTATGGAATTAGTTAATTCCTTTATGGTTTGAAATATTTGTGTGTTAGTTATAAATTGTTTATTATTATTTTCTGTTAGTTCATTTATCTTATTTGTTATCAAAACCATATCATCGTGGTCTGGAGAACCTGCTATCCATTTCCATAGTGTTCCTATTTCATTTATTCCTCTTTTAGTTCGATAATTATTATTGGGAGTTAGCGTTAGTTGGTTAAGCAAAGTCTCTATAATGTCTGTTTCTAATGCCAAACCTAAGTTATTTGAATAATGATTTTTATGTTTTTCGTCGACTGTCACGTAGCCTTGATTTAAAATATTTCGAGCGTCCTGTAATAATGTCTTGTAATATGTCAAGTTCGTTACATGAAAAATGTCACCATAGTCCCTGTAGAGTTCGGTGTTTCCATTTTCAATTAGTATGTATTCGTCTCGTGTGTAATCCATAATGTCGGCTATTGTATAGCTGAAGAGCATGAAGAAGACTTTGAGGAACATTTTGCTGAAAGGTCAGTATTTAAGTTTTAATATTATCTTTGTGGATTATTCTGTTATTTTTATTTATACTTATTTTGTTTCCTAAATCTTCCTTAACTATTTGCTTTTTGTATTTAGGACGTAATTTATTTCGTTCGCCTATTATCTTTTCATAAATTACTTTATTCGGTTGAAATGTTCGTAAGTGTCTCTTTTCGTTATTTCTTCTTAACATATTAGTTTGAGCTGTTAAAAGTAGTGACGGTAAGTTGTCATGTGCAACCTTATTGTAAAGGATTTCGAAAGGTTTTTTATCTGTTACCGAGTGTATTGTTTTGTTATATTGCTGAGCAGCCCTATACATTGATTCTAAATCGCTAATTAAATGGTATTCTTGTCTTAAACATCTAGCTATTTCTATTATAGTTGAATGAACTCTTTCAACTTGTCCATTTGTTGTGCTGTGTTTTGGATCGCAAAAATAAATATTAATATTTAATCTTTGCATTAGCGTTTTAAATTGTTCAGCTGTGAAACCTGGCTCATTGTCTATTGTAATTGATTTTACTTCAGGAAAGCTTTGTAATATCTCCAAAACTTTCTCATCTAACTTTGTTTTATCTTCAATTAATTTGATAACTAAAAATTTTGAATATGAGTCAATACAAGTTAAAAACTTTAATTTTTGTGCAAAGAAGATATCCAAGTGTACCTGCTCCCCCTCTTTCTTAGGAATTGGAGTCTCTCCGATTGGTATCTTCTGCGGATGTCTATCATATTTATTTCTATTGCATATTTCGCAGTTGCGAACATATTCCTTAAATTTCTTTTTCATTTCTGGCCAAAAATACATATCAGATACTTGTTTTATATTTTCCTTATAATTCCTATGTGCTCTAGTATGTGTTTGTGAAATTATTATACTTTGGTCTTCACTATTTGTTATATCTAGTACGAAAAGTTTAGTATATAA
Source organism: Philophylla caesio (assembly GCA_963971545.1). Classification (NCBI taxonomy): domain Eukaryota; kingdom Metazoa; phylum Arthropoda; class Insecta; order Diptera; family Tephritidae; genus Philophylla; species Philophylla caesio. The sequence goes on along the minus strand of OZ020607.1, from coordinate 59,253,246 downwards.
AAACTTATTACTAAATGTATTTTTAATTGAATTTTTAATTTCATATAAATCTTCTGGAGTACAATGAATGGCTGTAACCAGTTTTGGTTGAATAAACTCTTTCAGGATTGTTAATAAATTGTCAACTGTATCGTATTCAATTATATGCTAGTATTACCAAAACATTTGATCTGCTCGTGAATTGTAAATGTTGCTTTGTATAACAAAATTTGCTGTTTAAATTCATTTAAAGGCTTATTGGTTTCTGTGATAGTTTCGTTATCACTACTTTCTGCAGAATGTTGTGTATCAAGTGATAAAGATTCAGAGTCATCAGAAATATTGTTCAAGTATTGTCTTGAGAGAGCATCAGCAACTACGTTTAAAGTTCCTGGTTTATAGACAATTTTTGGGGCAAATTCTTCAATAAATGCGTGCCATCTCTTCATTTTCGCATTTGGATTTCGAATGGATACTGCAAATGTGAGTGGCTGGTGGTCTGTATGAATTTCTAAATCTGATACACCATACAAGTAGTTTTTTAAATTTTTTAATGCCCAAACAATTGCGTACAACTCTTTTTCATTGGTAGCATAGTTCTGTTCTGTCGAATTAAGTGTTTTAGAGATAAAAGTTATCGGTTTCCCTTCTTGTGTAAGAACACCGCCTATTGCATTGTTAGAAGCATCTGTTGTAAGAATACATTTTTTCCCGAAATCTGGCTGTACAAGCTCGATTTGTTCTGTTAATAATTTTTTCAATCTTTCACAAGCTACAATTCCTTCTTCATCAAGTTTTATTTGAATTTTCTTCGACATGTGTTGGGAAGTTTTCCCATTTTCTCCAGATAAAAATTTGGTTAGTGGTTTAGTAATTGCGGCGTAATCCTTAATAAATTTACGATAGTAACCTGTCATTCCTAGAAAACTACGGAGTTGTCTTAAAGTAGTTGGTAAGGGAAAATTAGAAATAGTTTCTACCTTTTTCTTATCTGTTTTAATAATATTGTAACCTACAATATAACCTAAAAATTCTACTTCTTGTTCAAAAAACTTACACTTTTCTAAAGATATTTTCATGTTCGCATTTTTGAGCGTATCGATTATAATATTTAAATGTTCTTTGTGTTCATCAATTGTTTTTGAATAAACAATTATATCGTCAATGTAGACGTGGCAAAATTTTCCAATAAAATTTCGCAGTATATCGTCCATCGCCCTTTGAAAATACTTGGAGCATTTCTCAAGCCAAAAGGCATTCTTAGGAATTCATATTTTCCATTATTCACGGAAAAAGCCGTTTTTTCAATGTCTTCTTCACTCATTTTTATTTGATGAAATCCGGATTCTAAATCAATCGTGGAAAAATATTTAGATTTTCCCAAATTAGAGAGTATAACATTTGTATCGGGAATTAGATACCGATCTGACACTGTTTGTTCATTTAATTTTTTATAGTCAATCACCATTCTTAACTTTGGTGACCCATCTTCATTGGTGCCTTTTTTTGGCACTACCCAAATTGGTGAATTGTAGGGACTTCTACTAGGACGAATGATATTATCATTCATTAAATTTTTTACTTCTTTATTAACAAACGAATTAACAGACAGTGGGTATGGATATTGTTTACTCCATATAGGAGTTTCAACAATTGTTCTAATTTCTGCCTTGACGTCTGTTCTAAAAAGAGAATTCGTATTTATATTTGAATGAATTCTGTTTATATTATCCTTTATTTCAGTCCTGAAATCTGAAATGTTTTCACATTGTAAGCTTTCTGGCATGTTGAAGCTTTTTAAAATATTTTCATTTTCAACTTTTTCGCTGCAATCGGAAAAATGTATACGCTCGATGTCATTTTTATAAATCAATAATTTTTTATTAAAATTCAAAATTATATTTGCTTGTTTTAATAAATTGAAGCCTATTAATAAGTCAGCTTCTAAATTTTGTATCACATAAAATCTCACTAATCTATCAAACATAAGGGTCTCATAATAATGAGTTATGATGGTAAAACCATTAATAGTTTTTACCCTCTTCTTAATTGTTAGTTCTAACCTATTAACTAAAACATTGGGCCTACAATAACAACTAGTGGCTCCAGTGTCAATCAGGATTTTTAAGTTTCTTCCTGTTGTTCTATACTGCCTGAATATGTAGGGCAGTTCAAGCCTTCGTCTAAAAAAGCTTGTTCATTTATATTATTTATGCGTTGTTGTTTTACTTGTGGTTGAGAACTATGTTGACCACTTCCAATGGGTCTTTTTTCCGCATTATTTTGGAATTGACGCTGATCATATCTGTAATTGTTATTATAATTATTTGCATAACGCTGTACGTTATCTTTTTGCCTGAAATTACGGCTATAATTAGGCATTTGAATGGATGTATCGACCTCCATCGGTTCAGGCTTTGGAAACTGATTTGATCTATTATTAAAGAAGCCATTGTTTTGATTTTGATAATGGTTTCTCTGAGGGAACCTCAAATTATTATTATTATGAAAATGATTGTTTTTGGGGACCTGTGTTTGATCTTGCCGTTTTAAATGTTGACTATTCACATTTTGATTCCTATCAAATTGAATTGCAAATTGTGTTCTCAAGTTATTTGACTCTAATTCTTGAGCCTTTGCAAGTGCGCTTGGTAAATCGTCTGGTGACAACGAGAACAGTATGTTTGAAAGAGGTTGGTTTAAACCTGTTATAAATATACGCAAAGCATTGCGTCGGTTTGATTTATTAAGTTCTTTAGTCATGTTCGAATCATTACCGTGTGTCATAATTATTTTATTGATTAAAAGTGTCAATTTAGCGTTCACCTTATTATAAAAGTCTATTATAGACAATTGTCCTTGCCGCAGGATACTGAGTTCCTGTCTGCGTACGCGAAGTCTAGTCGACTTATTATGGCATCATAATTAAGTACTGTACCATGGTTTGTTAATACATCATTGGCCTCCTTTGTAATTTTGTTTCTTAAAATTGTCAAAGCAGCAAAATATTTCCTACTTCCTTTTATGTATAAACTTATAGTGTTATTGGCTGCTTCACGCCAACTAACATAGGAATTTGCATTGCCTGAAAACTCTGGCATAGATTTAACTACGTGTAAGGGTTCAGTACATGGAATTGCTTCGTCAATTGTTTGTCTTGTATATTCTGTCACATTATTAGTATTTGTAAGGATATTAATTTGTGCCTTCAATTGCTCGATTTGAGTTAATAATCCTACATTATTCGCGGTTATAAGTCGCGTAATTAAGTTTGCGTCTGGGGCAGTAGCGCTGTTTGTGTTGTTAGTAGTCATTTTAGAAAACAATCCTATTAATTCGTCCACTTTGAAAAAGAATGTTTTTTTTTTTTTTTTTTTTTTTTTTTTTTTTTTTTTTTTTTTTTTTTTTATATGAGGTATTCTTTGTCGACTTTTTCTTTTTTTCCTTTCAAACTTATATTCTTAATTTGTTTTATAATTTTTTTCAAATTGTATTCTTTTTGTGAGTTTACACTTTTATTTTTATTTTCACTTCCTAATTTAATATATTTAATATTAGAATTTTCCGTATTCATTTCCTACAAATAATAATTCTTAAGCTTAAATTTAATGATGTATTTTCTTATATTTTCTTAGTATAATAGCCTTAGACTCACGAACTTGTTTATCTGGTGCTCCTTGAGATTTTGTCTCGTCCTTCCTTCAGTTGCAGCTTAGATTTGTTGCCTTCCTTCAGCAGTAGCTTCAAAATTTTTCAGATGTAATTCTTCGATGTACGGCAGCAGCACACGATAGTTTAACAATTTTTCTAAAAAGTTTTTGTTGTAATTTTTCTCCTTTGTTAGGGATACTTTTTAATGATTTAAATCTGAACTGATACTTTTATTTAATGAATTTCTCCTTCTTGCAGGATTCTTTTTATACGATTATTTTCTCCTTTTTGTAGGATACTATTTATTTGTTATTGACCACACAGTTTTTCCAACACTTATTTTCATGAGGATTTTATTTTTGTGTGGCCCCACGTTGGGCGCCAATTAATTTATTTGGTGGGTAATTTGATTTTTTAAAAAGATCTTTATTCTTCAGATGCTAGCGTAAGACTAACTCTTCAACTTATGATTAGTTTAAAAGTAACTTATTTGTTTACATTAAATGTTCGGATTGAGAAACTTATTTGTTTACATTGCGTGTTCAGATTGTTTATGCGATCTTAGGGATCGTTTTAAATTACACTTAAGTGCTAAGCCAGGCAAGCTGAATGTTAATCAATTCTTTTCCCAAGAATTTCTAAGTGTTTTGAAATATAAACATTTTAGTTGCTTGGTAAGCAACTTATCGCTTATAGCTCAATGAAACAGAGGATGTTAACTTGTATACGTATGTACACACAAGATACATGTAAATTTATTTATAAGGTTATAAAACTTTAACTTTAAATGAGCAAAGATTCTGGTATTTTATTTTGCGATCAACGTGGAACAGCTTTTAAGGGTTCTTACATTTGTCCCTAATTATTTTTTTGTTGGCACAAGATTCGAAGCCACCTCACTGATGATTATGACACATTTAGATATATGATCAATAGCATGAATTCCGTTAACATAATTAATGCTATACATACATACATATGTATGTATACGTAATAAATGCAATACACTCTTACATAAACTTATGTACGTCGAAAATAAAAACAATTTGCAAGCGTTGTTCTTTTGTCAACCTGTTCATGATGAAATGGCAAACCAAACTGAACATAAATGACATTAGAGTTGCCAGATTTGACCACAAAATGCCAGTTTTATCTCTATTCGAAAAACAAACCTGTAAAAAAAACACCCTTTATATAGACTTGTAGAACAATTTCAAGGGCACCATTTGAGCTTCTTAAGATTAACATCAAATGAGCGCCTTATTGAGGTGGAATTTTTTGTGCTTTATGTCATGTAACATGATCTTTCAGGTTAAGCAAGCAGTCAAAATAAAAATTAAATACTTAAGAGTTAGAGAGCAAGTTGCGGAAACTTGAAAAAAACTTACAAAAACACAACACTTTATTGAGGTCGCAGGCGAAGCAATTGAACTTGTCATTGAACTAATTTATTTGATACATTGAACTGACAGCGCGTAGAAATGCGTTCTCAACATGATTAAGTTATTAACTTCCAAAAATTTAAGAAATGTTAGCAGACATAGACAAATAAATAAATGAACAATTATTGAGAAGTTGATGTAGCAAAAAGTAATAAAATAAATTAGACAATAAAGATGCGTGTGAGCTTTTGAGTTTGTGTTTGCCCGAATAGTACTTTTTTTGTTCGTCCAGCGTGAACAGCTCAGACTAAACAGATGGTTGTGGGAGCGAATATGCACACATGGACGCTCACATGTGGCGACTGTTTGCATATTTTAAAACGTACATTTGAAGCGATCTACTTGTACATATCTACATATGTATGAATGTACATATATGTAAGAAACTCGTTAGACTATTATTTATGAGTCTATTTTCAGTAAATTGCTCCACTTTTCTGTTCGAAGATAAATAAAAAGAATCCATGGCACAATAGCGAATAAGTATTTCATACTCAAAGTACTAGAAGCTATGAGCAATTTCAACGTGCGCTTGCTACAAATATTAGCACTTCCACAAACTAGTGCATATCAACTCACCGGCATGTATAAATATCTAACATTGTGTTTAATTTATTAGTTGGGGTTAATTTGGAAAAATTTGGATAATTTATTTTCCTTTTATTTATTTAGAAATTTTTTCAATTCAAACAAATTTCATTGTAAACAGAAACCATATAACATTAATTTTAATAGAATAATGTGGAAGTTTAAATTTTTTTATGACTTTAGGGCCAACGTTATATAGAAAGAAGTGCAGATATAAAATGATCAAAAGTCAGTGGTAATTAGCGACTTTAAACTTGCATGTTATGATATTAAAAAACTTCTTATTTACAAAATTTCTAAAGCATCTTAGGAGAAAGTTCGAAATTTCAATTATTATACATTTTAAGCAAAGTTTGAAAATTGGGGTTATGTTAAGTATGTGCGTCTTTGAAAATGAAATATATTTAAATATATTAATTAAAAAAACAAATTGCTAAAATTGTCAAATTTTATTTTATTTTTTATTAAATTAATCATATGTAGGTATTTGAACGAGTACAGTAATAGGTGCATACACACCCTTTGTTATTTTGCATTGAAGTAAACTTGCCGCTTTTCTTGTGTCAATTTACACTTCATTAATAGTGACTTTAGTTAGCTACTTATCCCATAAACAGTGATGCGTCTAAGATAAGCTCAAATATGTTTGCGCAATTAACTATTACGTTTTGCTGATATCGTTGATATCGATAAGCTCAATTATTTACATTCCGAGAATAGGTAATTACTTAACATTTTGATTTTGTAAAATATTACATTAGCTCGGAACTAGTTGTAGTTCATGGAATCTAAAAATATTCCTGCATGCTTATCGCCTTGCCACGGCGAAGAGGTAAGGTGTTGAGGTACCCATGCCGAGAGATGAATGGTCAGCGGGTGGATATCGAATAGCTGGCCCCGAATGGTCCCCACCGATGCCCCGGCAAGGTCGGAGTGTACAAGCGCCTTTTCTATACATGCCGGCTTTGCGGACGAATGACTAACCCTTTCCGTGCCTACTCGTGGAACCAACAACGTGGAAACAACGACAACGCCAACGGCGACCCTCCCTTATCGGAATCCGGGATTTATCATCACGGAGTCCGATGAGGACAACCTGCTCGCCTCCAGTCAGAAGACGATCAGGCTATACCACCCATAGTAAGCCAGATGCAAAAGCCGAGCTCACATCCGAAAACGCTACCACCCAAAGTAGCCCTCTAGATAAAAAACCATCTACTTCGAAAGCTGCCGGACTTACCACTACGCTGCCTGAAAATACAAAACGTGCACATACCAGCGATATCGGATTGGTAATTCATTAAAGTGTAGCACCCGAATAAAGCAAGCCGTCCCCTACTCTTGGCCATCTGCGAGGGTTCGTATGGCCAAATCGAAGATCTTTCGAGGCGACAAGGCTACTGAGGAAGACGACACTGAGGAGGTCGACTACGCTAGCCAGTTGCTGCGAGACGTCGCAATCACAGATAATGACCCCGGGAAAGATAAAGTGCGTGCAGATTAATCTGCAGCACTCTAAATGTGCAACAGATAATCTGTCGATCTTGCTCGGTGAGGAAAATATCGATGTTGGCCTCATCCAGGAGCCGTGGGTAAAAGACCTGCAGATTCTAAGCCTAACCAGCAGAACACATAACCTCTTCTATAGCGGTAACACAGGTAAACCTAGGGCGTATATTCTAATCAAAAAAGCGCTTTATTGCGCAAACCCGAACGAACATCATAATAGGACGCGAGGCTAACGCGCACAGTGCTATATGGGCCAACCCCTCAACAGACGAAAAAGGTGAGTCTCTTCTCCACTTTATACTAAATACCAACCTATGAATATGTAACAAGGGCAGGAAACCCACCTTCATTTTTTCCAGTTCAGAAAGGCTCTCGGGATGGGAAGTGGTGTTGCACATAACGCTATCAACAGATGGTGTAATCGTAGATGACTGAAGGGTATCAGACAAATTCTGTCAAAAGAGCAATCAAATCCAGGCTTTTTCAGAAAGCAGGATGGAGTGTGGACAGATTATACCAGGCATTCATTGGAAGCCCAATATGGACTCAAACCAAACTTCCGGAACCCTCCGAGGTGGCACGGGAATCTGTTATAGACAGAACTTAAAAAAACAATTTTCAACCCTACAAATCCCCTGGTTAGGATGGGATCTTACCGATAATGCTGCAAAAGCTTTGGGAACCCCTGATCACATGGCTGGATCAGGTCTTTAAAGCCAGCATTCGACTCATTCGATCACATATTCCACAAAGCTGGAAAAGAGTCAAAGTTGTTTTCATTTCGAAGACAGGTAGAAGAACCCACTACCAATAAGTCTAACATATTTTCTTCTTAAAGCACTTGAGAGATTGCTGGGTATATGTACATATCAGATCCATTATACAAGGATCAAAGCTATCGACAGCCCAACATGCGTATATTAAGGGCAGGTCAACAGAAACTGCTCTACACGAAGTGGTGGGCACCATAGAAAAATCAATCCACTTCAAGAAATTTACTCTAGCTGCCTTCCTAGATATAGAGGGGACTTTAACCAATATAAAGGCCGAGTCCATCACTCAATCACTCGGAAAGATGGGGGTATCTACCCACATCTGCGGATGGATTTATCAGACGCTCAGGAACTCACATATCAAAACAACCAGTGGTTGATCAACACTATCCCGCTATGCGAGAGGCACCCCGTAAGGGGGGATTCTGTCCCCATTACTTTTGGTAGTGGCTATGAACGATATTCTACTAAAGCTCAATAGTGATGGAGTAAAAGTAGTTGCATACGCAGACGATGTCGTAGTGGCAGTATCTGGTATTTTTCCCTCCACACATGGGCCTAACGAAGCGGCCTCATTATCAACCCAAAAAAGACAGAGCTAATGCTGTTCACTAAAAGAACTAAAATAGCACGGTTTAAACTTCCTTCCCTCAACGGAACTCCTCGGACTCTATCCTCTGAAGCAAAGTACTTGAGTGTCACATTAGATCCGAAACTTAGCTGGAAGAAAAACGTTGAGAGGCGTGTTGAGAAAGCATACATAGCACTAGACAGGCAATATAATATCAAGAAGCTAAGCAGCATAAAACGCACAGCTTGCGCGAGTGTAACAAGGGCCATTAGGTCATGTCCCAAGGACGCACTTAGTGTGATCCTACATCAACTGGCAATAGAGCTCCAAATAAAAGAAACTACGGCGAACTCTGCAATCAGACTACAAGAGTCAGGCTGCTGGAGGCCGAAGTAATACGGTCACAGTAGAGTTCTCGATGGGCTCTTGGGAGCAAATGAGCAATCAGATTATCTACCTCCTTCGCTGGACTTCAGGAAATGCTTCCAGGTAGAATTTTCATCTACATGGGACTGGAGCAGAGGCAGACTGGCGGACGGGAACACCACCTCTTACTACACCGACGGGTCAAAAATAAACTGCGGGGCGGGTGCTGGGGTGTTCTCAGAAAAGCTAGATGTGTCGCTCTCGTTCCGTCTACCTAACTTTGCCAGCATTTTCCAGGCAGAAGTAATGGGAATTGAGGTACTGAAAGAAAAGGTACAAAATGCATACATCTTCTCAGATAGTCAAGCAGCTCTCTTGGCACTGGCTGAATCAGTTGACATTGCTCTCGTTTAGGTTCCCGGCCATAGCATCATATACGGTAACGGGAGGTCTGACGGGCTGGCCCGATCCGGCGCCCCTTTTGAAGAATCCGAGGCGGAAGCGTTACCCTGCTCGCTGGGAGTCATCAAGATGGAACTACATTTGAAGTGTGTACGTACAGCAGGATTAAGATGGAGCAGGTTAACGACGTGCAAAATCGCGAGATAAATTTGACCTACCTATGATCGATCAAAAACGGTCAATAGATCAAAGAAAGAAATATTCCGCCTAACAGCTACAATTACGGGCCACTGGCCGTAAGACTGGCCTTCCATTCAATAACCACTGCAGCAGCTGTAAACAGTAGAGAAACCATTGGGGTTTCTTCCGAAAAAGTTAAGGGAGATCTCTAGATGTAATATAAACAGTTTAAGTAGCTTCATCCACAAATCAAAGTGGATCGAAAGTTAAAGAACGCAGAACATACCAGAGGTTCCACGAAAATAGCGTAACAAAATGGTGATTTTAGTGCTAATTGGGCCCTTGTCACTCCAGGACTAGGCAACGCTTTAACTAACATCAAAACTTGGCCTACGGCCTTTCTCCATTACGACGTTATATACGCCGATTACTCATACCAAAAGAAGGCAAATCTCTCCGCACTTTATCCTTCCCATACATGGGCATCGAGTGTAAGGATCATTTCATTTCGTTGAATTTTTATACTTTTGACTTTATTATTGACATTACAAATATTTTGTTTTCTTCTGTGCTTTAAATAGTTCGCCTTAAAAGCTTTTCATACATTAGCCATGGGTTTGTGAACTCATCAGAGTTTCTCAAAAGAGGAATTTGGCAAAGGTAAGATGCTCTCATCTGAAGCAGGTGAGACGTTAGGATCTCAGCTGCAACTGGCGGGCTTCCCATTGGGTGAGTACTTTGTAGTGGTTTCCAGATGAATCAAGGACCGATTCCACTGAGGGAGTCCCCAAGTGTCTTTTTGACATATAATCTGAGAAGATTAAGCTTCTCATAGACCTTCTCAAGGAGAGACAGAGAATCAACACAGGCATACTGACTGCAGACTGAAACGTCGCCTGCGTCGGTTGGGCATCTGATCTCGTGCGAGCTTTGTCGCTTCAGTGACTCGTTCAGGCAGACTCTGCGCTGAAGTCTCAGACTGAGGCGCAAAGACGCGGGGGACCCTGAGAGGAGAACCACACATACACTCTCTACCCCACCAGTTGCTTTCTGAAGGCCTTGGAGTCGGCTGAAGTGTTGTGAAGAACTAGAAAGTACTAGAGTTGATTGCTCTGCATGTTCCTGTAGGGTGTATTTTCGTACGTACAAACGCACGATGTATTTTTATATTTGTATAAAATTGTCCCCTTTTTTCCAACTGAATTATAAATCTATAAATATTTTGTGATTTTATTTTCAGTGTTAGTTGAGAGCAGATCTGTGTTAAAATAAACTTTTTAAATGGGAGCAAAGGCCGGTGAATATTTTTACGGAAGGATTGAAGATGGAAGGTAGGTGGGTTGGTTAGATTGTCAAATTTCTGCAGCATTTGACAGGCCGAAGGAAGTGGCTGTCATTAAAGCGGCAGCTAAAAGGCTGCATGTTAGTGTTATACTGCATAGAGAAGTAAATATCTAGTACGAGAGCCAAGTGGGCCAATTGGTAGTGCGGTCGAATCTGATCTGAGTTTGCGTTATCTTTCTCTCTATGACAGCGGACTACTTCCGTAATCAACAGATTTGGGTTCCAGTGCACAGCGACATTGCAAAAAACTGCCGTGCCGGTGAAATGGCTCTGCGGAGGTTACGACTGACTAAGGGCGATCTAGGGAAGTTCTGAGGGTTACAACTCTCCGCCTTGATGTTGTCCTAACCCCACACTGCCCGATGACAAATCCACGGAGTTGTATGAATTATCTCAACAATATCTTATGAAATGCCTTGCATTTTTTTGAACACCTTGGCTCGAACTTCGTACACACACCTCAGAAGCTTCCTGGAAAGAATATCATTGTGTACTCGACATTTTTCTACCCAATTGAATAGGAGATTACTTTAAAGCCAAGATCTGAATATATTCTAAGTTTAACTTTAAAACGGAGCACGAAATCTAGCTTTTGATTGACAAAAACTAAACAGAATGGAAACTTTTAGAAAACGCTAGATCTTCGCCGCCTTGTATTTGAATGAAAACAAATATATGAGTACTTTGTAGTGGTTTCCAGATGAATCAAGGACCGATTCCACTGAGGGAGTCCCCAAGTATCTTTTTGACATATAATCTGAGAAGATTAAGCTTCTCATAGACCTTCTCAAGGAGAGACAGAGAATCAACACAGGCATACTGACTGCAGACTGAAACGTCGCCTGCGTCGGTTGGGCATCTGATCTCGTGCGAGCTTTGTCGCTTCAGTGACTCGTTCAGGCAGACTCTGCGCTGAAGTCTCAGACTGAGGCGCAAAGACGCGGGGGACCCTGAGAGGAGAACCACACATACACTCTCTACCCCACCAGTTGCTTTCTGAAGGCCTTGGAGTCGGCTGAAGTGTTGTGAAGAACTAGAAAGTACTAGAGTTGATTGCTCTGCATGTTCCTGTAGGGTGTATTTTCGTACGTACAAACGCACGATGTATTTTTATATTTGTATAAAATTGTCCCCTTTTTTCCAACTGAATTATAAATCTATAAATATTTTGTGATTTTATTTTCAGTGTTAGTTGAGAGCAGATCTGTGTTAAAATAAACTTTTTAAATGGGAGCAACGGCCGGTGAATATTTTTACGGAAGGATTGAAGATGGAAGGTAGGTGGGTTGGTTAGATTGTCAAATTTCTGCAGCATTTGACAGGCCGAAGGAAGTGGCTGTCATTAAAGCGGCAGCTAAAAGGCTGCATGTTAGTGTTATACTGCATAGAGAAGTAAATATCTAGTACGAGAGCCAAGTGGGCCAATTGGTAGTGCGGTCGAATCTGATCTGAGTTTGCGTTATCTTTCTCTCTATGACAGCGGACTACTTCCGTAATCAACAGATTTGGGTTCCAGTGCACAGCGACATTGCAAAAAACTGCCGTGCCGGTGAAATGGCTCTGCGGAGGTTACGACTGACTAAGGGCGATCTAGGGAAGTTCTGAGGGTTACAACTCTCCGCCTTGATGTTGTCCTAACCCCACACTGCCCGATGACAAATCCACGGAGTTGTATGAATTATCTCAACAATATCTTATGAAATGCCTTGCATTTTTTTGAACACCTTGGCTCGAACTTCGTACACACACCTCAGAAGCTTCCTGGAAAGAATATCATTGTGTACTCGACATTTTTCTACCCAATTGAATAGGAGATTACTTTAAAGCCAAGATCTGAATATATTCTAAGTTTAACTTTAAAATGGAGCACGAAATCTAGCTTTTGATTGACAAAAACTAAACAGAATGGAAACTTTTAGAAAACGCTAGATCTTCGCCGCCTTGTATTTGAATGAAAACAAAAATATATAACTAATTTATTTCATAAACAAGCGAGCTGAAAGCCATGCCACTTATGCTCCTTTTATTTAGTTATATAATTTTATATTGCATAACTTATTATTAATAAATAAAAATAAAAAAAACAAAATTACCCTCAATATTGTATACCTTTAAGGGCCGATTGCACCATCTTCGGTCAAAATTATCGGCGGCTAACTGCAATTCAGCTTACGATACAGCGCTTACCTATCTGACGGATGGTCTTAATTGGCGCTTTTATTTTCGGTTAGCGCTCAACCGGAGATGATGCAAACTGCCCTAAGCAGCGAAATAATCAATAATCAGCCAATTCACGTCTTTACATTTTCTTTTATTTCTAAATTTGTAGTTATTTTCAGTATGATTCGACTCAAAAACAAACGTGTGTGGGAGAGCCACCTTAAGTCAAAGTACATATGTACATACAAATGAGCTACTTGACACCACGTCACCCTCACTTGACTGCAAGTTGCCACCCGAGCATATAAAGTCTACTTTCAACATGCATCATACACTATACACACCCATACAACCACAATTAAACAATCAAGTGTATGTATATGGCTTGATAGGCTTCGCACTGGCGGATAAGTATCTCTGATATACTGAAGATTATTCATCATCAATTGAATTGTTACAATTCGCTTCTTACTTCTATGAGCATTAGAAAAGATTACTATTATTCTAAAATTTACGAACTCAGCGGCGCTATGTTAAACGAAATGAATTCTTTGGCAACGATTAAAACTACGGCCGCTTTCTTAATACCTGAAATGTCAAGCAAACTGAAGTACGCATATGAGCCAAATTACTACAGTTTTCCAATGATTTTCGTCTTTACATGCGCCGACTGATGTGCGAACTTGTGTCTTCGTCACGATTTCTCCGTCAAACAACTGTTCCAACCCATTACCCAAAAGTTGTGGTATGATCTTGCATATTAGTCGATACAAGTTTTTAATACTTATGTCGTTCGTGGATTAATTCATACGTACCTCAAGTACTGGGGATTTATTTCGTACTTTTGACTTAGATTTTTTTTCTGCATGCATCATAATCTGGCATCGTTATTTAAATTCAAGTTTCTGCAGCTCATAAAATGTTAGACAGTTGCAAATTATTAGCACCTACTCACAATCTGCGCTAGTTCAAACCATTTAGGTGCAAATTACATCATCAAAATTGAGTGAAGTACACAGCGACAAATGCTGGTCGAATTTTTGTGTTAGACAGAGTGTTAAATAAACAAAACAAAAAATTATTTTATACCGAGTTACTCTAAGGTTGACGACAGAGTACACGCTATAAGCGGAGCGAAGCAGTAAAGCGTGCTATAAATAGCATCTGTATTTTCTTATGTGTTTGCTTGAGCATGTCAGAGTGTAAGCGAAGAGCAAAGTGTATTCATGCTACAAATGTAGCGTGAAGCTACAAAGTATGTTGTGAACTGCTTTATAGCATGAATTCGCTTGAATTTTTGCTATTCTTCTTCTTTTCTGTCATTAAATTATTATGTGTCAAAGGTCTTAGTCAACATTCTGGTATAGTTTCTGAATTTTCCTGGATGTTTTCTTAACTCGTCATATAACATATAAAACTCTTTTCTACGGTTTTTGTTAATCTCATGTATTGCACTTTTCTTTGTAAAAAATAATTCTAAAACAATACTTGATAATAAAAATTCTTCATCTGAATCCATTTTGATTATGTATTAGCAACTAAATGACATTTATATTACTTTAAATTGACATTTATATTAAGCAAACTAGCATACACTCTGACATGTGATAGCTTTGATTATAGCAAGAAATATTATCGCTTCAATCTTCGCTTCGCTTATAGCGTGTACTCTGTCGTCAACCTAAGGCAATGTATTCGTATACATACTAGATCACTAAAGATATGGGATAGATCGTTCGGTCAGTTAAAATGGCAAGATAACATACATCTTCTACTCTGGATGATATATTTATGCTTTATGTACCTGAAAATGATAGATCTGACCACCTCTTAAGCACTTGAAACTTGCAGATAAGTGTCCCATTCATCCTTTATTATTACATGTACATATAAAATTATAACTGTGACCGCTGTGGTCGAGTTGGTAGCGGTGCGTGCTATAACTCGATATCCGGGTGAGTTCGAGTTTCGAATCTCAGTCAGGGCAAGCAAAATCTTAATCATAGAAAAAGTTTTTTCTAATAGCGGTCACCCCTCGGCAGACAATGGCAAACCTCCGAGGGTATTTCTGCCATGAAAATTAAATACATCTGCCGTTCGGAGTCGGCACAAAACTGTAGGTCCCTCAATTTGTGGTATAATATAAAGACGCGCACCACAAATGGTAGGAGAAACTCGGCAAAACACTGAGCTATATAGTGTAAGCAAAATTATATATATACATATATATAAAATTTTAACTACGAGTATAATCGTTGTTCGGGATATCCTTTAAAACTACTGTAGATATTTCTAAGGATCATGCCCGTCTTGCTGGAGTCGAATTACTATCATAAAATTAGTATTTATTATCAAATTTATTTTGGAACCCATTTTGTTAGTCCAGTTATTTTTAAAAGTCGTACGAACTAATTTCTATGCCAAAAATACACTCGCTAAGTGGGCTGGATGGGAGTGAAGGATATATACATAACTACATTAAATGAAATAGTTCTGAAAAAATGTAAATGACACTGGATTTAATATTTGTAGAAAACTGTGTACATTACGGTAATTGTCTTGGTGTTTTCGATCCGCTTTTATTCAGTCTTTGCATAAGTTTTTCACAGTTTTTTCGAAATCTTAATATCTCTTAATATGGAATAAATTCAATTTTTGTATCTCCAAAACTGGGATTCTACCTACATTGGAAAAGATATTTAGCCTAGAGAACTAATGGATGTATCAGCATATGAACTCAATTTACGAGGCAAAGAGAGAAATATTTAATGTCTTACCAGTACAATGAGCAAGTGAGCACTTTCAATATAAGATTTTAAAAGCTGTCGACGAACCAAAACTCATTCTACAAATCCCTCATCATGCCCGCTAAAACATGAACGATGTTGATCAGCGATGGGCGCTCACGAACACACTGAAAGTAACTAGCATAACCTAACAAAATAGAGAGGGAATTGGCGAAGGTTTTTGTTTTCGGCGCAAACCGACACGTTTGTAGTGCCATTTAAGAAGAAGGAGGAAAATAAAAAATATTTAAACTGGAACCTTTTAAGGATTACAATTTTTAGAACTATTGCAGCTTTTTAGTTACGTGTTCTTACTTGGAACAAAATAGCTTGAATTTGTTTTTATCGATATTGGTTTTATATGTATATAAAGAATTAAGTTTTTGCTATATTCGCACCTGGTTTTTAGATGACTGTGGATATTTTGAATTAAAAAATGTGTTATCATTATGTACGGAAAATTATGTACTACAAATATCCGGTTTGGCCGTTTTTTCTTGATTTGCTTTTTCAAGTTGGCGTTTTTCAATTATATCGGAAACAAGCTTTACAAAAAAAATTTCGGATAATGGAACGTCGTAGTATATGTCATTTGATTCGGATCAAACTCAAAATTAATAATAAATAACCACCTAAAAATAAGTATATATCTCTTCACACTCTACATATTAAGAATATTCGCAATTATTTTCCGCTACGATTTCAATGTTTCCAATAATGCTTTACCTGATTTTTGAATACCTTTCTAAATATTCTTAAATTAAATACCCACAAATTGTTATGTTGTAATTAACATTTATACAGTTCTGAAGCACAAAAGTGGTAGTGGAATATAATACGAGTATGTTTGAAGTTTGAATATCAGTCATGGCAAGCAAAACCTTAAACTGTAGGTCCCTACATTTGTGGTAAAATACAAAGATGCACACCACAAATGGTTGGATAAGCTCGGCTTAGCGAAAAAATTTTATTATTATTATTATTATGTTTTGAGGGACAACAGATCTTTGTGGTGTGTTAACGAACAGTTGTGCCAACTGCTTTGGACTAATGGAAAAGCTGTTCACGATATGCCGTAAAGTAAGCGGGTACTTATTAGTTATTAGACTATAAACAGCATACTCCAAAAATTAAAATAAAAAATCTTTAAAAAAATTTAAATGAAATTTGTAAGAACATTTATTGAACTTATTTCCGTTTGCAATAAATTTTAACTTAGAGTTTAATGTATATTAATTAAATAGAAATGGAAATTTAATAAAAGCAATATACGTTTTTAAACTGTCTATATGTGGTTGGGTTACATATGTTAAACGTTACGCACACTCATTATCCAACTTACGAATTGAGAGTTGCATTTGTAGAGTTCGTTGAGTTTAAAGCTGAAGCGCATGCCGTAGAATGCATCGCGAAGCTTTGTCGTTTCCTCTTCAACTGGTAAAAAATAACTAATATTAGAAAATGAAATTGAGATTTTCTGCCGGTATAGGAATTCTTTACACAAATTTGCACATTAAAGTAATATTTACTGTAATAATTGTTTATTTTTACGGGCGTGGAAAATTCTTCTCACCTTTTTTCAGCAAAAATGTATTGTGTGGTCTTAAATTATGCGTTTACGTTGAAAAGATTAAAATTATATTATTTTATTGAGCGATAGATTTTATTTATAGAATAATGCTAGTATTTACAGTTCAGCGTAGCTTATTTAATGTGCAAAGAAGTATGTATGTATTTACATGGGTATGCAAACTTTTGTGCACATATTTATGTAAGTAATTATGTAGTCTAAGTTGAGGATAGATTGAAATGGTCACTTTTTGAAGATATATTCATACAAGTATGTTTGTATGTATGTAAGTATATTACGATGCATATATTATTTAATGCATGCGTTTTATTTCTTGCAAATGCTTTCACACACTTTTTAGACACGTTTTGAACACATTAGCATTTTAGGTTTAAATTTTTATTGTTGAAGACTTATGCAAAAATTTAATTTATCACAAAATTTTGTTTTAGCTTTTTTGTGCTTTATCTTAAATATCAAAGAGTATATTTATACCCATATGTAGGTATGTATGTATACTATATATGCTGTAAAATCTATTGCTACATATTATATTTTTCTTTTCGCGCACAAACACTTTACCAACACAATGGCCAACGTTCTACACCGCAAGCGTTCACAGCAAAACTGAAAATGAGTTGCTTTGGCGATGATTTTCTTACGTAGTAGCAACAACTCGAAGCAACAGCTCCAGCATTTATGTATGTAGATTAGAATGTATGCTCGTAAAAGATCTATCTGACGCTGAGCAACAAAACCTTAAAAGCATCCGAATACTTTTTTTTACATGCATACATAAATACATTCGTATATATTTACTAATACATATGTACATACTTACATACCAATGTACAGCCATACTTATGTATGTATGTATGTATGTATATACATATTTATATATGTAAGCACAGAGATGCCTGTATTTTGGTGATTTTTTGGCGACGGCTCCCGCCTTTGGAAAGCTAAGCATTGCCAATTCTTTCTCAGCAGCAGTCACTTTTTTATTTTATTACTTTCAGCTAATATCTTTAATATGATGAATTTCATTTCAAATCCAATATGCGTTGAACCCGACCCCCTCAGAATTTGATGAAATTTTGCATATAGGTACATCTTACCTACCCAAACACAACCTTATTTTTAGAAAATGGATTTTCGAAAAATTGTGGGCGTGGCAAGGTATCGAAATATTCGAAAATATTCGAAAAATTACGATAACAGGTACTTTTAAAGTGTGATTACTACGGAATGGCTTTACCGATTTTAAAGATCTTCATACCATTAGAAAGGTATTGAAATAACCTTTCAAAAAAATGCACTGTAAAAGTTTTTTAGTACACTGAAAAAAAAATTGTTTCCAAAATAAAATTTTAAACTGAAAAAACACTTCAAAGATCAAGCGATTTTGAAAAATAAAATTTTATTTTAGAAAGGTCTATTTAATATATATAACATATCTGAAAACTAAAATGGGGTGTTTTTTCTTTTTTTTTTAATTTATTTAAGTAAATGCATCTCTTGTTAACTTTTTTTATTTTGATATTATTGTGTGACAAAAAAAGGTACCTAGCTATACTTTGGAAGTTATACAGATTTTTTTTATTCTAATAGAGTCGAACAAGAATTTTTGTTGTCAAATTTTCAGGCATTCCCAAAATATAAAATTAATGACCTTGGTAACACAAAAATTTAACCGCTCATCAAAGGATACAGCGGATCAACCTTCCACCACATGAAATCAGTAGCGAAAATAATTTTTTTACCTGTTTGTTGTGCTGTTTACCGCAACAACTGAAACAGATTCCTAGAATATCGCTATGAAGCTAACAGTCAGGTAGAAATAGTATCTAAACGAAGGGTGTATGTTTATGTTGTACAATAGATCATCTGCATAGTAGTGCCGAAACGTACCCTTCGGTTAGATAGTACAATAAACTTTTAATGACTAAGTATATACTATTTCTACCTGATTGTTAGCTTCATAGCGATATTCTGTGAATTCGTTTCAGTTGCCATTGCAAATTCAAAGCGAACGTACGTTTATTTCGTTTAGTAAAAATTTTAGTTGTGTTTAAACGGCTGTTATACTTCGTGCTTAGTTTCTCCTTAAATTACAAATAGATATGGAATCAACTAATAAATACAGATGTGTGCAGCTATCAACAAAATGTTCCTCTAAACTTCGAAAAATTAGCTTAAACGAAGCAGCGGTGATATCTGAGAATTTTTCAGCAGTCTCCAACACTCATTGTTGCCGTATTTGCGAAAATTGTCGCTTTAAACTGAAGGATGCTATCAAGATTGCTGATAATCAGCGTTCTACTGAAACGGAAATTGAGGATTTACATGACTTGGCTAGCGGTGAATTGTATCAAGAATATAAGGAAGTTCCAACATGCAGCAGCTATACTAAATCACTCGAACGCAACGAACTCGTCGACAATATAAATAAGCATGTTATTCCTCATCTTGCAAGCCATCCATCGCCAATGCAGCGAAAATATTTAGAAAGGGATTCATACTGCAAAAAAAAAACACAGCAATTTGCGCAAGGTATTTCGGATTCACTTGGAGGTGGTTCACTGTCAACTTTATCAGAAGACCAAAAGAAGATCAAAGCTTACTACGAACAAATTTTGGAGAACATGAAATATCAAATCGAAAACTGCTCAAATAATTTGGATAAGCAAAAAATATTATCTCTATTACCAAACACCATGACATCTAAGGAAATTAAAGACATTTTTGGGCATGATTTATCTTACCAATTGATAAAAATTAGCCAAGATATACAAAAAAATAAAACAAAGTTTTCGGACGTCAAACGCTTTAGCATGGACAGACGTAGTTTACCTGAACAAACTTTAAACACTTCAAACTACATCTAAAAAATTGTTACCCTGAAGACGATTGCCGAAGAGCAATCGAAATATATTGGATTATAAAAACCAAAATTTGAGTTTTCAATTGACCTTGAGCCGGCTAACACAATAAATTTAATTAAAATGGAAAGGTCGCCAAAAATATCATCTTATAAAGACGGAAGGCACGCCGTAAACTTGCACCAACAAATTGTGGGATATGCAAAAATCAAAGAAAATAATGACAACAATAAGGCATTGATCAACAAATATCAAACTACATCTAAAAAATTGTTACCCTGAAGACGATTGCCGAAGAGCACGCTTTCTTAATACCTGAAATGTCAAGCAAACTGAAGTACGCATATGAGCCAAATTACTACAGTTTTCCAATGATTTTCGTCTTTACATGCGCCGACTGATGTGCGAACTTGTGTCTTCGTCACGATTTCTCCGTCAAACAACTGTTCCAACCCATTACCCAAAAGTTGTGGTATGATCTTGCATATTAGTCGATACAAGTTTTTAATACTTATGTCGTTCGTGGATTAATTCATACGTACCTCAAGTACTGGGGATTTATTTCGTACTTTTGACTTAGATTTTTTTTCTGCATGCATCATAATCTGGCATCGTTATTTAAATTCAAGTTTCTGCAGCTCATAAAATGTTAGACAGTTGCAAATTATTAGCACCTACTCACAATCTGCGCTAGTTCAAACCATTTAGGTGCAAATTACATCATCAAAATTGAGTGAAGTACACAGCGACAAATGCTGGTCGAATTTTTGTGTTAGACAGAGTGTTAAATAAACAAAACAAAAAATTATTTTATACCGAGTTACTCTAAGGTTGACGACAGAGTACACGCTATAAGCGGAGCGAAGCAGTAAAGCGTGCTATAAATAGCATCTGTATTTTCTTATGTGTTTGCTTGAGCATGTCAGAGTGTAAGCGAAGAGCAAAGTGTATTCATGCTACAAATGTAGCGTGAAGCTACAAAGTATGTTGTGAACTGCTTTATAGCATGAATTCGCTTGAATTTTTGCTATTCTTCTTCTTTTCTGTCATTAAATTATTATGTGTCAAAGGTCTTAGTCAACATTCTGGTATAGTTTCTGAATTTTCCTGGATGTTTTCTTAACTCGTCATATAACATATAAAACTCTTTTCTACGGTTTTTGTTAATCTCATGTATTGCACTTTTCTTTGTAAAAAATAATTCTAAAACAATACTTGATAATAAAAATTCTTCATCTGAATCCATTTTGATTATGTATTAGCAACTAAATGACATTTATATTACTTTAAATTGACATTTATATTAAGCAAACTAGCATACACTCTGACATGTGATAGCTTTGATTATAGCAAGAAATATTATCGCTTCAATCTTCGCTTCGCTTATAGCGTGTACTCTGTCGTCAACCTAAGGCAATGTATTCGTATACATACTAGATCACTAAAGATATGGGATAGATCGTTCGGTCAGTTAAAATGGCAAGATAACATACATCTTCTACTCTGGATGATATATTTATGCTTTATGTACCTGAAAATGATAGATCTGACCACCTCTTAAGCACTTGAAACTTGCAGATAAGTGTCCCATTCATCCTTTATTATTACATGTACATATAAAATTATAACTGTGACCGCTGTGGTCGAGTTGGTAGCGGTGCGTGCTATAACTCGATATCCGGGTGAGTTCGAGTTTCGAATCTCAGTCAGGGCAAGCAAAATCTTAATCATAGAAAAAGTTTTTTCTAATAGCGGTCACCCCTCGGCAGACAATGACAAACCTCCGAGGGTATTTCTGCCATGAAAAGTAAATACATCTGCCGTTCGGAGTCGGCACAAAACTGTAGGTCCCTCAATTTGTGGTATAATATAAAGACGCGCACCACAAATGGTAGGAGAAACTCGGCAAAACACTGAGCTATATAGTGTAAGCAAAATTATATATATACATATATATAAAATTTTAACTACGAGTATAATCGTTGTTCGGGATATCCTTTAAAACTACTGTAGATATTTCTAAGGATCATGCCCGTCTTGCTGGAGTCGAATTACTATCATAAAATTAGTATTAATTATCAAATTTATTTTGGAACCCATTTTGTTAGTCCAGTTATTTTTAAAAGTCGTACGAACTAATTTCTATGCCAAAAATACACTCGCTAAGTGGGCTGGATGGGAGTGAAGGATATATACATAACTACATTAAATGAAATAGTTCTGAAAAAATGTAAATGACACTGGATTTAATATTTGTAGAAAACTGTGTACATTACGGTAATTGTCTTGGTGTTTTCGATCCGCTTTTATTCAGTCTTTGCATAAGTTTTTCACAGTTTTTTCGAAATCTTAATATCTCTTAATATGGAATAAATTCAATTTTTGTATCTCCAAAACTGGGATTCTACCTACATTGGAAAAGATATTTAGCCTAGAGAACTAATGGATGTATCAGCATATGAACTCAATTTACGAGGCAAAGAGAGAAATATTTAATGTCTTACCAGTACAATGAGCAAGTGAGCACTTTCAATATAAGATTTTAAAAGCTGTCGACGAACCAAAACTCATTCTACAAATCCCTCATCATGCCCGCTAAAACATGAACGATGTTGATCAGCGATGGGCGCTCACGAACACACTGAAAGTAACTAGCATAACCTAACAAAATAGAGAGGGAATTGGCGAAGGTTTTTGTTTTCGGCGCAAACCGACACGTTTGTAGTGCCATTTAAGAAGAAGGAGGAAAATAAAAAATATTTAAACTGGAACCTTTTAAGGATTACAATTTTTAGAACTATTGCAGCTTTTTAGTTACGTGTTCTTACTTGGAACAAAATAGCTTGAATTTGTTTTTATCGATATTGGTTTTATATGTATATAAAGAATTAAGTTTTTGCTATATTCGCACCTGGTTTTTAGATGACTGTGGATATTTTGAATTAAAAAATGTGTTATCATTATGTACGGAAAATTATGTACTACAAATATCCGGTTTGGCCGTTTTTTCTTGATTTGCTTTTTCAAGTTGGCGTTTTTCAATTATATCGGAAACAAGCTTTACAAAAAAAATTTCGGATAATGGAACGTCGTAGTATATGTCATTTGATTCGGATCAAACTCAAAATTAATAATAAATAACCACCTAAAAATAAGTATATATCTCTTCACACTCTACATATTAAGAATATTCGCAATTATTTTCCGCTACGATTTCAATGTTTCCAATAATGCTTTACCTGATTTTTGAATACCTTTCTAAATATTCTTAAATTAAATACCCACAAATTGTTATGTTGTATTTAACATTTATACAGTTCTGAAGCACAAAAGTGGTAGTGGAATATAATACGAGTATGTTTGAAGTTTGAATATCAGTCATGGCAAGCAAAACCTTAAACTGTAGGTCCCTACATTTGTGGTAAAATACAAAGATGCACACCACAAATGGTTGGATAAGCTCGGCTTAGCGAAAAAATTTTATTATTATTATTATTATGTTTTGAGGGACAACAGATCTTTGTGGTGTGTTAACGAACAGTTGTGCCAACTGCTTTGGACTAATGGAAAAGCTGTTCACGATATGCCGTAAAGTAAGCGGGTACTTATTAGTTATTAGACTATAAACAGCATACTCCAAAAATTAAAATAAAAAATCTTTAAAAAAATTTAAATGAAATTTGTAAGAACATTTATTGAACTTATTTCCGTTTGCAATAAATTTTAACTTAGAGTTTAATGTATATTAATTAAATAGAAATGGAAATTTAATAAAAGCAATATACGTTTTTAAACTGTCTATATGTGGTTGGGTTACATATGTTAAACGTTACGCACACTCATTATCCAACTTACGAATTGAGAGTTGCATTTGTAGAGTTCGTTGAGTTTAAAGCTGAAGCGCATGCCGTAGAATGCATCGCGAAGCTTTGTCGTTTCCTCTTCAACTGGTAAAAAATAACTAATATTAGAAAATGAAATTGAGATTTTCTGCCGGTATAGGAATTCTTTACACAAATTTGCACATTAAAGTAATATTTACTGTAATAATTGTTTATTTTTACGGGCGTGGAAAATTCTTCTCACCTTTTTTCAGCAAAAATGTATTGTGTGGTCTTAAATTATGCGTTTACGTTGAAAAGATTAAAATTATATTATTTTATTGAGCGATAGATTTTATTTATAGAATAATGCTAGTATTTACAGTTCAGCGTAGCTTATTTAATGTGCAAAGAAGTATGTATGTATTTACATGGGTATGCAAACTTTTGTGCACATATTTATGTAAGTAATTATGTAGTCTAAGTTGAGGATAGATTGAAATGGTCACTTTTTGAAGATATATTCATACAAGTATGTTTGTATGTATGTAAGTATATTACGATGCATATATTATTTAATGCATGCGTTTTATTTCTTGCAAATGCTTTCACACACTTTTTAGACACGTTTTGAACACATTAGCATTTTAGGTTTAAATTTTTATTGTTGAAGACTTATGCAAAAATTTAATTTATCACAAAATTTTGTTTTAGCTTTTTTGTGCTTTATCTTAAATATCAAAGAGTATATTTATACCCATATGTAGGTATGTATATATACTATATATGCTGTAAAATCTATTGCTACATATTATATTTTTCTTTTCGCGCACAAACACTTTACCAACACAATGGCCAACGTTCTACACCGCAAGCGTTCACAGCAAAACTGAAAATGAGTTGCTTTGGCGATGATTTTCTTACGTAGTAGCAACAACTCGAAGCAACAGCTCCAGCATTTATGTATGTAGATTAGAATGTATGCTCGTAAAAGATCTATCTGACGCTGAGTAACAAAACCTTAAAAGCATCCGAATACTTTTTTTTACATGCATACATAAATACATTCGTATATATTTACTAATACATATGTACATACTTACATACCAATGTACAGCCATACTTATGTATGTATGTATGTATGTATATACATATTTATATATGTAAGCACAGAGATGCCTGTATTTTGGTGATTTTTTGGCGACGGCTCCCGCCTTTGGAAAGCTAAGCATTGCCAATTCTTTCTCAGCAGCAGTCACTTTTTTATTTTATTACTTTCAGCTAATATCTTTAATATGATGAATTTCATTTCAAATCCAATATGCGTTGAACCCGACCCCCTCAGAATTTGATGAAATTTTGCATATAGGTACATCTTACCTACCCAAACACAACCTTATTTTTAGAAAATGGATTTTCGAAAAATTGTGGGCGTGGCAAGGTATCGAAATATTCGAAAATATTCGAAAAATTACGATAACAGGTACTTTTAAAGTGTGATTACTACGGAATGGCTTTACCGATTTTAAAGATCTTCATACCATTAGAAAGGTATTGAAATAACCTTTCAAAAAAATGCACTGTAAAAGTTTTTTAGTACACTGAAAAAAAAATTGTTTCCAAAATAAAATTTTAAACTGAAAAAACACTTCAAAGATCAAGCGATTTTGAAAAATAAAATTTTATTTTAGAAAGGTCTATTTAATATATATAACATATCTGAAAACTAAAATGGGGTGTTTTTTCTTTTTTTTTTAATTTATTTAAGTAAATGCATCTCTTGTTAACTTTTTTTATTTTGATATTATTGTGTGACAAAAAAAGGTACCTAGCTATACTTTGGAAGTTATACAGATTTTTTTTATTCTAATAGAGTCGAACAAGAATTTTTGTTGTCAAATTTTCAGGCATTCCCAAAATATAAAATTAATGAACTTGGTAACACAAAAATTTAACCGCTCATCAAAGGATACAGCGGATCAACCTTCCACCACATGAAATCAGTAGCGAAAATAATTTTTTTACCTGTTTGTTGTGCTGTTTACCGCAACAACTGAAACAGATTCCTAGAATATCGCTATGAAGCTAACAGTCAGGTAGAAATAGTATCTAAACGAAGGGTGTATGTTTATGTTGTACAATAGATCATCTGCATAGTAGTGCCGAAACGTACCCTTCGGTTAGATAGTACAATAAACTTTTAATGACTAAGTATATACTATTTCTACCTGATTGTTAGCTTCATAGCGATATTCTGTGAATTCGTTTCAGTTGCCATTGCAAATTCAAAGCGAACGTACGTTTATTTCGTTTAGTAAAAATTTTAGTTGTGTTTAAACGGCTGTTATACTTCGTGCTTAGTTTCTCCTTAAATTACAAATAGATATGGAATCAACTAATAAATACAGATGTGTGCAGCTATCAACAAAATGTTCCTCTAAACTTCGAAAAATTAGCTTAAACGAAGCAGCGGTGATATCTGAGAATTTTTCAGCAGTCTCCAACACTCATTGTTGCCGTATTTGCGAAAATTGTCGCTTTAAACTGAAGGATGCTATCAAGATTGCTGATAATCAGCGTTCTACTGAAACGGAAATTGAGGATTTACATGACTTGGCTAGCGGTGAATTGTATCAAGAATATAAGGAAGTTCCAACATGCAGCAGCTATACTAAATCACTCGAACGCAACGAACTCGTCGACAATATAAATAAGCATGTTATTCCTCATCTTGCAAGCCATCCATCGCCAATGCAGCGAAAATATTTAGAAAGGGATTCATACTGCAAAAAAAAACACAGCAATTTGCGCAAGGTATTTCGGATTCACTTGGAGGTGGTTCACTGTCAACTTTATCAGAAGACCAAAAGAAGATCAAAGCTTACTACGAACAAATTTTGGAGAACATGAAATATCAAATCGAAAACTGCTCAAATAATTTGGATAAGCAAAAAATATTATCTCTATTACCAAACACCATGACATCTAAGGAAATTAAAGACATTTTTGGGCATGATTTATCTTACCAATTGATAAAAATTAGCAAAGATATACAAAAAAATAAAACAAAGTTTTCGGACGTCAAACGCTTTAGCATGGACAGACGTAGTTTACCTGAACAAACTTTAAACACTTCAAACTACATCTAAAAAATTGTTACCCTGAAGACGATTGCCGAAGAGCAATCGAAATATATTGGATTATAAAAACCAAAATTTGAGTTTTCAATTGACCTTGAGCCGGCTAACACAATAAATTTAATTAAAATGGAAAGGTCGCCAAAAATATCATCTTATAAAGACGGAAGGCACGCCGTAAACTTGCACCAACAAATTGTGGGATATGCAAAAATCAAAGAAAATAATGACAACAATAAGGCATTGATCAACAAATATCAAACTACATCTAAAAAATTGTTACCCTGAAGACGATTGCCGAAGAGCAATCGAAATATATTGGATTATAAAAACCAAAATTTGAGTTTTCAATTGACCTTGAGCCGGCTAACACAATAAATTTAATTAAAATGGAAAGGTCGCCAAAAATATCATCTTATAAAGACGGAAGGCACGCCGTAAACTTGCACCAACAAATTGTGGGATATGCAAAAATCAAAGAAAATAATGACAACAATAAGGCATTGATCAACAAATATCAAACTACATCTAAAAAATTGTTACCCTGAAGACGATTGCCGAAGAGCAATCGAAATATATTGGATTATAAAAACCAAAATTTGAGTTTTCAATTGACCTTGAGCCGGCTAACACAATAAATTTAATTAAAATGGAAAGGTCGCCAAAAATATCATCTTATAAAGACGGAAGGCACGCCGTAAACTTGCACCAACAAATTGTGGGATATGCAAAAATCAAAGACAATAATGACAACAATAAGGCATTGATCAACAAATATCAAACTACATCTAAAAAACTGTTACCCTGAAGACGATTGCCGAAGAGCAATCGAAATATATTGGATTATAAAAACCAAAATTTGAGTTTTCAATTGACCTTGAGCCGGCTAACACAATAAATTTAATTAAAATGGAAAGGTCGCCAAAAATATCATCTTATAAAGACGGAAGGCACGCCGTAAACTTGCACCAACAAATTGTGGGATATGCAAAAATCAAAGAAAATAATGACAACAATAAGGCATTGATCAACAAATATCAAACTACATCTAAAAAAATGTTACCCTGAAGACGATTGCCGAAGAGCAATCGAAATATATTGGATTATAAAAACCAAAATTTGAGTTTTCAATTGACCTTGAGCCGGCTAACACAATAAATTTAATTAAAATGGAAAGGTCGCCAAAAATATCATCTTATAAAGACGGAAGGCACGCCGTAAACTTGCACCAACAAATTGTGGGATATGCAAAAATCAAAGAAAATAATGACAACAATAAGGCATTGATCAACAAATATCAAACTACATCTAAAAAATTGTTACCCTGAAGACGATTGCCGAAGAGCAATCGAAATATATTGGATTATAAAAACCAAAATTTGAGTTTTCAATTGACCTTGAGCCGGCTAACACAATAAATTTAATTAAAATGGAAAGGTCGCCAAAAATATCATCTTATAAAGACGGAAGGCACGCCGTAAACTTGCACCAACAAATTGTGGGATATGCAAAAATCAAAGAAAATAATGACAACAATAAGGCATTGATCAACAAATATCAAACTACATCTAAAAAATTGTTACCCTGAAGACGATTGCCGAAGAGCAATCGAAATATATTGGATTATAAAAACCAAAATTTGAGTTTTCAATTGACCTTGAGCCGGCTAACACAATAAATTTAATTAAAATGGAAAGGTCGCCAAAAATATCATCTTATAAAGACGGAAGGCACGCCGTAAACTTGCACCAACAAATTGTGGGATATGCAAAAATCAAAGAAAATAATGACAACAATAAGGCATTGATCAACAAATATCAAACTACATCTAAAAAATTGTTACCCTGAAGACGATTGCCGAAGAGCAATCGAAATATATTGGATTATAAAAACCAAAATTTGAGTTTTCAATTGACCTTGAGCCGGCTAACACAATAAATTTAAGTAAAATTGTTTTATGAAGATGATGAAATCAGCCGAATCATGCCTGGGTCACAGGACTCAATTGTAGTAAGACAAGGAAACATACGCGAGAAACTTCAAAAAAGACTAATGCTGGCATCGCTTCGTGAAACTTACTATGAATTTAGAAAAAAAATCCTTCACTTCAATTAGGATTTACAAAATTTACCATGTTGCGACCAGAGAATTGTATCAAACTTGGGGTTGGAAACCAGCAAAATGTTTGTGTGTGCACATTGCATCAGAATGTAAAACTGATGTTCGAAAAATCGGGTTTGAAATCGATGGAAGGTCAACATAATTTCAGAAACTATAAAGATGTTATTAAATTCGTTGTCTGTAATGGTAATATAGAAAACAGCGAGTGTTGCGTATCAATGTGTGGTCGGTGCTACGATAATTTAACGAACCTTAGAACGATGATGTTGGAATATTACGAAAAAAATTCGATTCAAGAAGTCATTTACAAAAAATGGAACACAACACTCAGATGTAATCTCGAAACCATTTCCTCTACTACAAACACATTTGTTGACGATTTTGTACAACACATCAATAAGCTGGTGTCACATCATTTCACAGCTAAGCGCCAGTCCCGCTTCGTAAGCGAAAGAAAAATGACACTGCTGCCAGGAGAACTGCTAATTCAA
This sequence comes from Philophylla caesio, assembly GCA_963971545.1. Lineage (NCBI taxonomy): Eukaryota > Metazoa > Arthropoda > Insecta > Diptera > Tephritidae > Philophylla > Philophylla caesio. The sequence continues at coordinate 59,223,473 of OZ020607.1, read as the reverse complement.
ATGGATTTCGCTGAAAACTATGCGTTTGTTATACAAGATGCCATTCAAGGATATCATTGGAATAATAATCAAGCCACGATACATCCGTTCGTTATTTATTACAAAGATAACGATAATTTAATTCATAGAACCTTTGCCATAATATCCGATTGTAATATCCATGATAGCATAGCAGTTCATCTATATATTTCAAAAATGATTAATTTTGTTAAGACTAATATAAGCAATTCAATTACGAAAGTTATCTACGTGTCAGATGGTGCAGGAGCACAGTACAAAAACAAGTACAACTTAATTAATTTATCTCATCATAAAATTGATTTCGAAATATTCGCTGAGTGGCACTTTTACGCAACCAGCCATGGAAAATCTGCCTGCTTACGCAGACGCTGATGAATATAACAAAACAAAAGAAGAGCTACTTTCTATATACAAAAATGCCAAAACTATTACAGGAACTCAAAGCTTCCATTCTTTTGTACCTTTAGATGAAACATCCCTAAAAGTAAGCAAATATTCCGAAAGTCAGCAGTATGAGCTGCGCAAAGTTGTATATTAAATCTAAATAAATAAAAATAAAAAATTAACTTTATCAAGTGTACGTCAATTTATTGTGCGGGTCTGAAAAATTTGATAAGACGATTCTTGTTCGAATCTATTAGAATACTTAGTCATAGTATCTGTATCTGTATAAAAAAAGAAAGAACACCCCATTTCAGTTTTCAGATATGTTATATATATTAAATAGACCTTTCTAAAATAAAATTTTATTTTTCAAAATCGCTTGATCTTTGAAGTGTTTTTTCAGTTTAAAATTTTATTTTGGAAAAATTTTTTTTTTCAGTTTACTAAAAAATTTTGACAGTGTTTTTTTTTGAAAGCTTATTTCAATACCTTTCTAATCACACCTCAGCGCCGCTTTCGGCCAACAGAAATGTTTGTAGTTCGTAGTACGTACATACATACATATGTATGCACAAATAAGTTTTGTGTATTTTTTCTCGGTTCATTGTTGTGTTGCATTTGTTTATGTGCGTATGTAGATACATATGTACATGCTTATATTTTAAATACGATTTCATGTCGGAAAATTTTACACATACGCGATGGATGTCCCTTAATGATGAATGATAGAGAAATGTTTTAAAAAATCTGGCAAACAGAAAAAAAAATTTTCTCTTCTCCACATTTTGTTCACTTTTCCAATAAAAAATTACAACTTACGAAAAAAATAGTACTTATTATTATAAAGATATCGTATATATTGTGGCCGCTGTGGTCGAGTTGATAGCGGTGCGTGCTATAACTCGATACGCCGGTTAGTTCGAGGTTCGAATCTCAGTCAGGGTAAACAAAATCTTAATCATAGAAAAAGTTTTTTCTAATAGCGGTCACCCCTCGGCAGGCAATGGCAAACCTCCGAGGGTAATTTCTGCCATGAAAAAGCTTCTCATTAAATACATCTGCCGTTCGGAGTCGGCACAAAACTGTAGGTCCCTCCATTTTGTGGTATAATATAAAGACGCTATATAGTGTAAGCGCCAAAATTATATATTATATCGTATATATCTCAAAGCAGTTAAGTTTCAAACCTTTTTGTATGCTTAAAAAAATACGAAAATGATTTCATTTACACACAGCCCGACAATATTTTTTTATTTCCTTTATTTTTCAACTAAAATAAAAAAAAAAAATTTTTTAAACCTATAAAAAAATGTATAGTAATTTCAAAAAACTGCTTCACCATTTTTCTCTTAATTTTTAAAATTTAAATTGGAAATTGTACATATGTTAACAAAACAATATCGTCTAGTAGTATTTATGTTATTTTTTTTGTGGGAATCAGGTACGAAACATCGCGTGAAGAAAACAGCCCTTAGAACTACATGCCATCCATTTTAATGTTTTCATGGTCCTTTTAATCTGTTTTATATCTGCAGGATTTACGAATAAATTTTAGCAGCTTTTGGGGGGTCAAAGAGCTCAGGTGTTCGTCTCTCAACACGTCGCGAGCAAATGCCTCATACCTATTTCTTGCAAAGGTGGGGCAGAAGCACAGAAAGTGTTCCGCGGTCTCTTCCTCTTAAAAACAGGATGGCCATATGGAGTTGTCATGTACGTCTCTCATTGTCAGGTGTCTATGCCACGTGAAGTGACCGGTCAATAGTCCAACAAGTTGCCTGAAGTCTTGCCTGTTAGGCGAAAACAAGTGTTTTGATAGTCCTTCTGAGATTGAAGGTAACATGCGTTTTGCCCATCTGCAATCTCTAGACGCCTCCTAGTCATTGCTGAGCGAAGTATTAACCCAGTTTCTTATGGTGGCATCGATGGCCGAAGGTGGGAGTGCTAAAGCTGGATGCGGGCCGAGGAACACCTGATCCGAGCCAATTCTGGCCAAATGGTCAGATGTCTCATTACCAGGTACCCCGGAGTGACCAGGCACTCAAAGTAAAGCAAGTTCATTATGTTTACCAACATAGTTTAGTCGATACTTGCATTGCCGAACTAGTTTGGAAGTAGTTAGAGGGCTGGCCAATGCCTTGAATGCAGCTTTGCTGTCACTGCAGACACGTATACTCCTCCCCCTTCACGTATTTTCCACCACGTAGTCCATGATCTTGATAATTGCAAATACTTCGGTCTGGAAGACTGAGGCATATTCCCCAAGAGAAAAGTGAAGCTTATCGTCATTATCTTCTATAAAAACTCCAGATCCTGACCCAGAGTCAGTTTTGGAGTAATCAGTAAAGATTCAACTACGTGTAAGACCGGGCTCAGTGTTGGTATTGAACAGCATTCAGCCTCAAGGAACTCAACGCTATAGAGTCTCATCAGCAAAGGAAACGGTGGCGTACTATCCTGTGGCATTGAAAAGGCGCAAGTGTCCAAGTGGCAAGTGCCGGCAGCAATTTCCGCCTCGGCCCACTCCGTTTTATACCAACATCCGTTTCTTTTAAGTCTGCAGGTGGCCTTTGGTTGGTTAGCTTATAATAAAAGAGTTTGTTTTTTGCTCACCTTTAAAATTTCAGTACCAAATAATATAGTGCAAAATAAATCTTTCGAAGAACTATTCTCTCGAACACTGCAAAAACCATTTTATCTGACGTTGTCCATCGTCAGTCCTTCTGCACTATACAATAGGACGTGCATAATGTTAGACACATAAACATTGGTTTTTGTTAGCTGAGAGAAGACTTTACTGCTCAATTCCTACTTAGTCTGAAGTAGCACTTCTTGGCAAGAGAAATTCTTCATTGGATTTCAAGGCTGACATTATCATTGGGTTCATTTCATTCATAGGTAAAAAGGTTCCCTAATTTTTAAGAGTTATAACTGTCAACAGTGATGGGAGTGCCCTGCCGTGAATGTGCTGATTGTCTATTTGACGACAGAAGATTCTTCGTCTTGCCCAGACCCATTCACTTCGCATCTCTATGCAGGTTTATAGAAAGCAGAACTAATAGCGCGATTGCTTAGGCCGATGAAATCGATGTCATTGGCGTACGTCAGCAGTTGCACACTCTTATGAAAGATGGTGCACGGTCGATTTAATTTTACAATTCACGGCCTTCACGATCGAAAGTTTACGGGATGTTGATATAGTTAGCAATACAGTGTAGATATGCTGGTCATATACAGTGTAGATATTCTCAACAAGAATGTGAAATCGTTTAATTGTGTTGCTGTTCTCTGAATACTAATTGTTGATTTGGTATAGGTTTTCGCCTTTCTATGGTTGGAAGCAAACTTTTTACCCTTTACTTAACTTTATGCATAAAGGGCAGTTCATGTCAAGCGGACAGGAAAAAAAGGTGTTCTTTGGAATTCATTCATATTTTGGGTAATTGCACTTGTACTAGGTATGAAAGTGTACACACAATTTGTTGTAATAATTTTTTGTCGAGTTATGGGCTTCTAAAGAATAGTAAAAATGAAATTTATGTTTTTTTAAATAATTTTTTCATACTAAAAACATTTTTTTTTTTAATATTAAAATTTTATTTTTGTATAGAAATATAATGGTTCTCGTAGGATTGCCAAGCTTCTGTTTGTAGATTTTTAAAATATTCCTTGAAAAAGCGATTTGCGTCAGATTCGGTTATTGTTTGTTGCAGGAGAATTGGTACTTGAAGCTCGAAGTTTGCGTCTTTGTCTGTCACTTCATTGCCTTTGATTATAATGTGGCCCGGGAACCACATTAACTTAAGCTTGTGTTGAAATTGAATAAACAGGCCGCGAAGTTTGGTGATTTGGACCCGTCCGTGTAGTGAAGGTTTTAGTTTTTATATATATCTTTTATTTCCAAAGTGTGATGTAAGTTGCTGCATTTGGGTTCTTTTTTATTTTTCGTTAATTTATGGATTTTTGTTGTGTATATTTGGTTTTGTTGTTAGGTGATTCCGCTAAATATAAATAGCAATAAACAGAGGAATCACATAATATTATGGATAGTGCTAGGAAACTTTGAGGATTTTTATACCCGAGCGTACTTGTACACAAGCGTATTGTAACTTTGGTCGCATAACGGTTGTTTGTAACAGCAAAAAATAATCAAGAAAGATATAGACATATATATACTAAAATGATCAGAATGAAAAGTGGAATCGATTTAGCCCTGACTGTCTGTCCGTCCGTCTGCCGGGTTTACAATAACTTGAGTAAAAATTGAGATATCTCAATGAAATTTGGTACAGGGATTGCCCTTTGGAGAGGGTAGGTTGGTATATAAAATGGTCCAGATCGGTCAATAACCACGACAACCCCTCATATAACGGAAATTTTGGAAAATGCAAAAACTCCGTTTTTCGGTATCTATTATAGCAAATTGAGTGAAATTTGGTATTTGGAGCGATTTTGAACTAAAAAATTAGGAATTTATGAAATTTTGAAAAATGTGGCAACACTCCCTTTTATGAAAAAATGTCTGTATCTCAATAACGGTGTAAGGTATCGTCACAAAATTCGGTGAACAAATTTTCCTTAATAGCACTGTTATCATCGTTAAAAATTCCATATCTTCGTCCATTTGCAAAATGCAAAAATTTCGTTTTTTTATATATTGGAACATATTAATTAAAATTAGATATTTAGAGAGATAGTTAATTAAGAAACTAGATTTTTATGAAATTTTGAAAATTGGGCGTTACCACGCCCACTTACAAAAAACTTCTGTAAGTACATACATACATATCTCAACAACGATGTAAGGTATCGTCACAAAATTTGGTGAACATATTGTCCTTGATACCTTTAGCATAACCATCAATAGTTTTTGAAATCGTACCGTAACCACGCCCAACTTCCATATACCGAAAATTTTATTGGAAGAAACTGAGTATAGTTTAATACTCGCTGCGATTTGAAATAAAGAAACGGGAATTTTATGAAATCATGGGCACCGACCATGCAAAAATATATCGCGAGGGTATATAAAAATCTGTTTTGCCCGAATTTAGCTTTTCTTACTTATTGTTATTGTATTTTATCGAAATTGTAAAAAATTGGTTTTTCTGTTGTTGCTTCTTGTAATCTGAGCTCTAATGTTGGTAATTCTGTTTCTGTTAACATTTGTTATCGGTTTGGATGTGAACGCGCATATGCAGTATCTTGCTGCTGAGTGGTACAAAGCATTTAATTTGTGTATGTTGGCTTTGGTGGTTCGTCCATATATTGCTAAGCCATAATCTAACTTAGATAATAAATAGTATTGCTTTTAAAATTTTAATAGTAGTATTTCTGTGCGTTTTATTAAGTTTAGTCTGTTTGTTAGATCTATCCTTAGGGACTCTACATGGTCCGACGAATTGTATTTTTCGTTAAAGGTTAGTCCGAAGACTTTTAATTTGTTGACTTGAGGAAATGTTGTGTTGTTAAAAGTTGTGGTTGTGGTGTCACAAGTTTTTTTTCCTGCAGAGATATACATTTGTAGTTGAAATTAATGTCGCACTTAATTCACGTCTAAGTTAGTATTTTTACTAAAATTTCCAAAATCTGTTTCTCTGTTAATGGCTTAATTTAAAAAAAAATATTTCAAGCATCAATTTTCTCTGAATCAATTAAAATAATCCTCGCAAGAAAAATTTCATAATAACAACAGCAATTGCTTGCCACGATTCTTTGAAAAATTGTCTTTTGAATTTGATTTGACCGTCACGATAAAATTGTCACCAATTCACACCCGTTCGTGAAATTTTGACGATTTGTCGACCAAATACGAGTATGAACACAGCTACTCGTATGTTATGTGAGATATGTGGTACATTTGGGATGCCTATGTTCGTGGGATATATCGTACACGTTTTTTGAGCAAACCTCAATTTAATTTATGAGGATAATTTTTAAGTATTATAGTTTCTTAATATTAGGGTTTGAGTGTGATGCTTTGAAATTCGTTCATATTTTCAGTTATTGTACACAATTTGTTGTGATGGTTATTTGCCGAGTTATGGGCTTCAAAAGAATAGTAAAAATTAAAATTATTTCGTAGATACTGAAATTGGTTTTTACATATTAAACTTCGTGATTTGTATAGAAAATTTCCATCGTTTTATTTTAATAAAAAATTAAATCATATTTTTTTTACACCGGAAGTAAAAATAAAAAAAAAATTTTGGGAACTTCGACCGTTTTTTTAAATTTGTTTATTTCAAAATATAATCTCAGGTATAGTTATAATGCCTTAGAAGTTTTAGAGTGGGATCTCCATCAGTTAGGGAGATACATATGTATGTGAATTTGTGCACACACGTCTCGCGCTGAGTATGACGCTAGGCGCTTGTTTGTAACCTTTCGGTTCATGTGAAAAAAAAACATATTTAGTAAAACTGGTATGAAATTATAATGAATTACAACAGTACTAAACTCAGAACGGTTTTACTTCATAACTTTTATAATCACACATACCATATGCGTCCCAGGGTCACCAGCGCGGACACATTGTTTGGGTCTTAAAGTAAAAAAACTTTATTAAACCTACTTTAACGTTTAGATATTCCTCTTTGAACTTCTCGTAAAGTTCCATCTTCCATCTTCTAATTTAATAAATACATATGTCTTTTGCCAGGCATTACTCGGCTGATGTCTTCCCGGAGATAAGAACATTTACCAAGTTTTCGGTTTCTGGTAGTAGATTGAGGCCACCATGTGGGTTTGGAATTGATAAGATGCCGCAGTTTCTTTGTTTTTCTCGCTTGTCGCCTGGATGACCCGAACTCTTCTGCAAGTTTATTTTCACTCCATGACTAAGGTGATATAGTCAGTATCGTTCTTTTCATAGAAGCAGAAGAAGACGGAAAATTAAATTTCTGCCTTAGTTGCTTCAAAATTTATGTATTGCTGAATCCGATTGAGTAGGTTCAAGTCTGCAACTGTCTTCAGGAATGAATGCTTCTTCGCGGGTGCTTTGCGAAAGTTCGCTCGAGGTTTCACTATATTCAACTTCTTCATTAGCTGGTATTTTATTTAAAAGTCGTTTCCTACAGGATGCTCTCACATAAGAATTTGCTGGATGGCCCCAATTGTGCGCTAATAATGCAGACAATTTGCTTAAATTATGTATCATGTACGGAGCCATTTCTAGTATACATATGTGTATATTAATAACGTTCAAGCACAAGTCTGTCACGAAACTATTCATTTAAATTTTCTTGTTATACGTAGACAATAGGTAAGTAGTTAACAACTAGTGTCAAAAAAAATTCATTTCGTTTTTAGGTCGCTGTGGCCCTTTTTAGTAGTTAAACTAGCGTACTGATGTATATTACAGTATAAAGTACATCTTACCACTGAACTTTTGTAAGCATAAGTATATTTATGCCGTAATTTTTACCGTTAACTGTTGCTGTTTCTTATTTTTATTTTTAATTAAGGAAAAAGTATTTCATTTATAAACAAGTGCTTGCACTTTTTTGCAAACTATTCCAAAATGTGCGGTAAATACAAACGGTTGACTCGTGACAATAAAATCGTTATTTTTACTTTAGAAACCTAAGGAGTGTCTTACCGCGAAATAGCAAAAAGAGTAGGGTGTAGTCATCCTACTGTTTTAAATTTGCTTAAAAAAAAGACTTGGATGATCGGCTAGATGGTGTCAGCAGGAAGGGAACCAGGAGACGGACGACATAGAATGAGTATGAAAGATCGCTTCAAAAATGCTGCGGAAATCAGAAGAGATCTTGAAAACTAGCATCAGGTTTCCGTTAGTGTGCGAACTGTACGAAGGCGGCTCCAGGAGTTCAGACTTATCGGCAGGCGTCTAGCTAAAAGACCACTGCTTACAAAGAAAATGCGATCCAAGCGATTGGAATGGGCAAGAGCGCGTCGAAATTGGACTTTGGAGCAGTGGAAAAGTGTGGTATGGTCGGATGAGAGTAAATTTAATTTGCATTGTGCCGACAATTTACCATACGTTCGACGATTCCCGGGAGAAAGATTTAAAGACTCGTGCGTCATAAAAACAGTTAAACATCCCCAGAGTCAAATGATCTCAGGGTGTTTTTCTTATTACATGCGGGGTCCTTTGCTCGTTATTGATGGTATTGTGAACGCCGAAAAGTATGGTGCCATTGTAACGGATACAGTCGTACCCGTTATAGAGGAGTAATATGGCTATGCGGTTGAGGCCATCTTTCAGGACGACTCCGCACCGTGCGATCGCGCGAGAACCGTAAGTTAGTTAATTCTTATTATTTGGCAATGCATTCTTAAGTTTGTGGTTTAAAATTATAAGTTAATAATTTCTACTTTGCTTACATGTGCAACATATGTGTTTGGACCTAGGAATAACACGAATGGATTGGCCGGGGAACTCTCCTAATTTAAATCCAATTGAGCATTTGTGGAACGAAATGAAGCGGAAAGTAGCTCAACATAAACCGCTGAGTAAGACGAAATTAAAAAATATTCTGTAGAAAGTATGGGAGGAGGAAATTTCCGACGAAATTTTGATAAATCTTGTTTTGTCAATGCCTGCTCGAGTGGAAGCAGTTATTGCAGCTAAAGGTGGACCAACACCCTACTAGGTTCAGTATTTCTTAAGAAAATAGTTAAGTTTACCTTATTATTGGCAGTTTTATAAAATAGAATTTAAAAAAATTTGCTCAAAAGCTAATAACGCATACTTCACTACAAATCATCTTATTTCGTTTATTTATCATAAAAAACAATATAATGGTCCCTCAATAATAAAAATTCGCTTCTTGAGTATGACGCTAGGCCCTTGTTTGTAACCTTTCGGTTGATGTGAAAAAGACAATGTAGTGAAACTGTCTTCTACCTATCGTCGACTTTAAACCAAATTTCTTTATGAACATTGTAATTATACCCACGCACTTGTGCACAAGGCTATTATTAAAAAAAAATTTTTTCAAGAGGCAAAAATTAGTTTAACTACCAAAAATACCACCGCTACCTAAAATTCCACGTAATTTTTTATGAAACTCGTTGTTAACTATCTACTTTCTACCTGAAATATGTATCAGTACTCTAGCTTAACTACTAAAAGGGACCGCAGCAAACTAAAAATGAATTTTTTTTGACACTAGTTGCTACTTACCTACTTTATACCTGTAATATACACCAGTACGCTAGTTTAACTACTAAAAGGGACCACAGCGCCCTAAACACGAAATGAATTTTTTTTGACACTAGTTATCTATTGTCTACGTAAAACATGAAAATTTAAATGAATAGTTTCGTGACAGACTTGTGCTTGAACGTTATTAATATACACATATGTATATGCCAAAGTGGGCAAGGAGGGCATCTTTGGTTCCACTGTCGGAAAATTCAGTCTCCACGACGAAACGTCTGATAACGGATTGAGACTGATCGACTTCGCCAGGGCCCGAAACATGGTAGTCTGCAGTACCTGCTTCCAGCAAAGGAGAATACATCAGGCTACGTGGCTGTCTCCAGATGGTAAGACACGAAACCAAATCGACCATGTTGTAATAGACGGAAGGCACGCTTCCAGTGTCCTAGATGTGCGCACGATCCGAGGAGCCATCATTGACTCGGATCATTTTCTTGTGGCCTACAACGCGAGCTGTGCGGGAGCGTTATCATGAGTTGAAGAAGGAAGCAAGACGCATTTTTCGCGAGAAAAAGAGAGAGGCCGAAATGCGTGAGTGCGAGGAGCTTGAGATGCTGGCCGACAGGAAAAGCGCACGAAAATTTTTTCAGAAAGTACGGTGGTTAACAGAAGGTTTCAAGACCGGGGCAAATTCCTGTAAGAATGAAAACGGCGACCTGGTGACTGATGTCCACAGCATACTTAAATTATGGAGGGAGCACTTCTTCACACTGCTTAATGGAAGCAGCTGCAACAACGATGAAGAAGATGTTGAACCCGAATCCCCAATCAATGATGATGGATGTGATGTACCATCACCCGACTATGACAAAATTCGGAAAGCGATAACACGGCTGAACAATAACAAAGCGCCCGGGGCTGACGGGTTACCAGCTGAGTTATTAAAGTACGGCGGAAAGGAGCTGGTTAAGTGCATGAACGAGCTCATCTCTAGAATATGGTCGGAAGAACGCATGCCTGCTGTTTGGAACTTAAGTGTGATCTGTCCAATCCACAAAAAGATCGATCCTGCAGTCTGTGCCAATTATCGCGGGATTAGTATTCTTAACATCGCCTATAAGGTTCTGTCAAGTGTATTGTGTGAAAGACTTAAGCTTATCTTAGAAAAGATCCGAGAAAGAAGAATCGACACACACCATCTTTTTGTCGACTTCAAAGCCGCCTTCGACAGCACGACAAGAAGTTTCCTATATGCCGCAATGTCTGAATTTGGTATCCCGGCAAAACTTATACGGCTATGTAAAATGACGTTGAGCAACACCACCAGCTCAGTCAGAATCGGGAAGGACCTCTCCGAGCCGTTTGATACCAAACGAGGTTTCAGACAGGGTGACTCTTTGTCGTGCGATTTCTTTAACCTGATGCTGGAGAAGATAATTCGAGCCGCAGAACTTAATCGGTCAGGCACCATCTTTTATAAGAGTGTGCAATTGCTGGCGTACGCCGATGACATTGACATCATCGGCCTTAACAACCGCGCAGTTAGTTCTGCCTTCTCCAAACTGGATAGAGAAGCGAAGCGAATGGGTCTAGAGGACTTCGTTTACTTAGGAACCAGCATTAACACCAATAACAGTGTCAGCCTTGAAATCCAACGCAGAATCACTCTTGCCAACAAGTGCGCAATTGCACAGTAAAGTCCCCTCTCTGGACGGACCAAAACCGTACTATATAAGTCTCTCATCATGCCCGTCCTATTGTATGGCGCAGAAGCATGGACGATGACAACATCAGATGAGAGGGCTCTTGGAGTGTTCGAGAGAAAGATTCTTCGAAAGATTTATGGACCTTTGCGACGGCGAATACCGTGTTCGATGGAACGATGAGCTGTACGATCTGTACAATGACGTAAATATAGTGCAGCGGATTAAGAATCAGCGGCTCCGCTGGCTAGGGCACGTCGTTCGAATGGATGAAATAGCTCCAGCCCAGAAGGTTTTTGACGCGGTACCCGCGGATCGTAGCAGAGGAAAAGGAAGACCTCCTCTGCGTTGGAACGACCAAGTGGAAAAAGACTTGGCTATACTTGGGATTTCCAATTGGCGCTAGTTAGCACGAAATAGGGACAGCTGCCGTGCTTTGTTGACCTCGGCCAAAATCGCTTAGGCGGTTAATGCGCCAATTAAGTAAGTAAGTAATTTATGTTAGAAATGACTCCGTACATGATACATCAAAAATAACATAATTTAAGCAAATTGTCTGCACTATTAGCGCACAATTGGGGCCATCCAGCAAATTCTTATGTGAGAGCATCCTGTAGGAAGCGACTTTTAAATAAAATACCAGCTAATGAAGAAGTTGAATATAGTGAAACCTCGAGCAAACTTTCGCAAAGCACCCGCGAAGAAGCATTCATTCCTGAAGACAGTTGCAGACATGAACCTACTCAATCGAAAATACATAAATTTTGAAGCAACTAAAGGAGAAATTGTATGATCCGTTTTCTTCTGCTTCTATGAAAACAACGATACTGACTATATCACCTAAGTCATGGAGTGAAAATAAACTTGCAGAAGAGTTCGGGTCATCCAGGCGCCAAGCGAGAAAAATAAAGAAACTGCGGCATCTTATAAATTCCAAACCTACATGGTGGCCTCAATCTTCTACCCGAAACCGAAAACTTGGTAAATGTTCTTATCTCTTTACGAGAAGTTCAAAGAGGAATATCCGAACGTTAAAGTAGGTTTAACAAAGTTTTTTCTTACTTTAAGACCCAAACAATGTGTCCTCGCTGGTTACCCTGGGACGCATATGGTATGTGTTTGGATGGTGGAGATATAGCTAATCTTACAGCTGAAACAAACAAGAAACTTTCGTCTTATAAGGAGTGGCTACCCAAATTAATGTGTCTGAATCCAACACAAACGAAGTGATTGTATATAAAATTGTATAACAGATGGTTTTTCACAACATTTTTAAAATAGATTCAAGTTTATGAACCTATTTAATTATAAATATGACTTTAATTCGAAAGCAGAGATACATTTCACGCAACATCTCACGGAAAGGGGTCATGCGATGGACTTGGAGGGAACCTTAAATGTTTAGCTACGCGTGCAAGGCTCGAGTTACCTATACAAATATCTAAATTGTTTCACCAAGGAAGTTTTACGAATGGACAACCTCATATTTAAAACAAACAGCCATTTACTACTGCTCCAAAGACGATATTAAACATGAAAGGACATTTTTGCAACCCAGATGTGATTATGCAATCGCCATTCAACAACCGAAGGACTTCTTGTAAAAAGAACTACTTCTTGCATAGATTTCCAATGTAAGATTATAAAAGTTATGAAGTAAAACCGTTCTGAGTTTAGTACTGTTGTAATTCATTATAATTTCATACCAGTTTTACTAAATATGTTTTTTTTTCACATGAACCGAAAGGTTACAAACAAGCGCCTAGCGTCATACTCAGCGCGAGACGTGTGTGCACAAATTCACATACATATGTATCTCCCTAACTGATGGAGATCCCACTCTAAAACTTCTAAGGCATTATAACTATACCTGAGATTATATTTTGAAATAAACAAATTTAAAAAAACGGTCGAAGTTCCCAAAATTTTTTTTTTATTTTTACTTCCGGTGTAAAAAAAATATGATTTAATTTTTTATTAAAATAAAACGATGGAAATTTTCTATACAAATCACGAAGTTTAATATGTAAAAACCAATTTCAGTATCTACGAAATAATTTTAATTTTTACTATTCTTTTGAAGCCCATAACTCGGCAAATAACCATCACAACAAATTGTGTACAATAACTGAAAATATGAACGAATTTCAAAGCATCACACTCAAACCCTAATATTAAGAAACTATAATACTTAAAAATTATCCTCATAAATTAAATTGAGGTTTGCTCAAAAAACGTGTACGATATATCCCACGAACATAGGCATCCCAAATGTACCACATATCTCACATAACATACGAGTAGCTGTGTTCATACTCGTATTTGGTCGACAAATCGTCAAAATTTCACGAACGGGTGTGAATTGGTGACAATTTTATCGTGACGGTCAAATCAAATTCAAAAGACAATTTTTCAAAGAATCGTGGCAAGCAATTGCTGTTGTTATTATGAAATTTTTCTTGCGAGGATTATTTTAATTGATTCAGAGAAAATTGATGCTTGAAATATTTTTTTTTAAATTAAGCCATTAACAGAGAAACAGATTTTGGAAATTTTAGTAAAAATACTAACTTAGACGTGAATTAAGTGCGACATTAATTTCAACTACAAATGTATATCTCTGCAGGAAAAAAAACTTGTGACACCACAACCACAACTTTTAACAACACAACATTTCCTCAAGTCAACAAATTAAAAGTCTTCGGACTAACCTTTAACGAAAAATACAATTCGTCGGACCATGTAGAGTCCCTAAGGATAGATCTAACAAACAGACTAAACTTAATAAAACGCACAGAAATACTACTATTAAAATTTTAAAAGCAATACTATTTATTATCTAAGTTAGATTATGGCTTAGCAATATATGGACGAACCACCAAAGCCAACATACACAAATTAAATGCTTTGTACCACTCAGCAGCAAGATACTGCATATGCGCGTTCACATCCAAACCGATAACAAATGTTAACAGAAACAGAATTACCAACATTAGAGCTCAGATTACAAGAAGCAACAACAGAAAAACCAATTTTTTACAATTTCGATAAAATACAATAACAATAAGTAAGAAAAGCTAAATTCGGGCAAAACAGATTTTTATATACCCTCGCGATATATTTTTGCATGGTCGGTGCCCATGATTTCATAAAATTCCCGTTTCTTTATTTCAAATCGCAGCGAGTATTAAACTATACTCAGTTTCTTCCAATAAAATTTTCGGTATATGGAAGTTGGGCGTGGTTACGGTACGATTTCAAAAACTATTGATGGTTATGCTAAAGGTATCAAGGACAATATGTTCACCAAATTTTGTGACGATACCTTACATCGTTGTTGAGATATGTATGTATGTACTTACAGAAGTTTTTTGTAAGTGGGCGTGGTAACGCCCAATTTTCAAAATTTCATAAAAATCAAGTTTCTTAATTAACTATCTCTCTAAATATCTAATTTTAATTAATATGTTCCAATATATAAAAAAAACGAAATTTTTGCATTTTGCAAATGGACGAAGATATGGAATTTTTAACGATGATAACAGTGCTATTAAGGAAAATTTGTTCACCGAATTTTGTGACGATACCTTACACCGTTATTGAGATACAGACATTTTTTCATAAAAGGGAGTGTTGCCACATTTTTCAAAATTTCATAAATTCCTAATTTTTTAGTTCAAAATCGCTCCAAATACCAAATTTCACTCAATTTGCTATAATAGATACCGAAAAACGGAGTTTTTGCATTTTCCAAAATTTCCGTTATATGAGGGGTTGTCGTGGTTATTGACCGATCTGGACCATTTTATATACCAACCTACCCTCTCCAAAGGGCAATCCCTGTACCAAATTTCATTGAGATATCTCAATTTTTACTCAAGTTATTGTAAACCCGGCAGACGGACGGACAGACAGTCAGGGCTAAATCGATTCCACTTTTCATTCTGATCATTTTAGTATATATATGTCTATATCTTTCTTGATTATTTTTTGCTGTTACAAACAACCGTTATGCGAACAAAGTTACAATACGCTTGTGTACAAGTACGCTCGGGTATAAAAATCCTCAAAGTTTCCTAGCACTATCCATAATATTATGTGATTCCTCTGTATGTTGCTATTTATATTTAGCGGAATCACCTAACAACAAAACCAAATATACACAACAAAAATCCATAAATTAACGAAAAATAAAAAAGAACACAAATGCAGCAACTTACATCACACTTTGGAAATAAAAAATATATATAAAAACTAAAACCTTCACTACACGGACGGGTCCAAATCACCAAACTTCGCGGCCTGTTTATTCAATTTCAACACAAGCTTAAGTTAATGTGGTTCCCGGGCCACATTAGAATCAAAGGCAATGAAGTGACAGACAAAGACGCAAACTACGAGCTTCAAGTACCAATTCTCCTGCAACAAACAACAACCAAATCTAACGTAAATCGCTTTTTCAAGGAATATTTTAAAAATCTACAAACAGAAGCTTGGCAATCCTATGAGCACCATTATAAAAAGCTCAACTCGGACGGAGAACCTACAATTTTCCCTGGTGACTGCAAACAAATTTCTTGACGTAAATTTACACGTTTGAGGCTTGGCCACATCCTACTCACACACCAACACCTGATGGATCAAACAGATGCCCCTTAATGCAGACTCTGCCACCTTGAAACCATTTCTGTACAACCATTACAAAAGAATGCCGAAATGTGCAAGAACACGAGAAGAACTTAATATTCTCCCTTTTACCAGTTCTACTAAAAAAATGTCACTAAACAAAATGTACAGAGGATAATAAACATTTTTAAGATAAGCAAACTTTCGATGGGAGGGGTCGATTTCCTGGATACGTTTATTTGTTACTATTGAATCTTCTGAATAAATGGCCTCATTTTGGATTTTTTACAAAAAGGATTGCAATCGACATACTATTCAAACAAAGGACATAACTAAGTGGCACAATTTCAGATTGAAAGTTCAGACAGGCTTGCTTTGTACGAGAAAGGTGCAAATATCCGAAAACGAGGGCGTCCGATTTCCACAATACAAAGTACGAAGAAAGGTATTAAAGTAAGAAATTTGTTGTATTTAAAATTAGTTTTTAAAAATAAATAATATCTATACATATGTACATACGTACCAAGGCACATTAAACAGTTAGCAGCAATGCAACCCTGAGGTATATTTTGTGATCCTCAGGAAGCATTGCTCCTGGTCAGAAAAGTATGGAAAGACTCACTCGTATGCCTTTAAATATGCAAAAAATGCCGGAACGCACACAACTGTTTGTAGAAAGCTACATGGTGAAGCTATATTCTAGATACTAAAAACAAGATCCCCCTTTCCCCGTACTTTATAACACAATGACCCATTTCTGCTACATACACATGTACATACGTATGTATGTTTCCAAATTACGTTCTTGCATGCGTGCGTGTGTGCTTTTTGTTTTTTTTTTGTTTACGACCAGGGAGGGGGAATCTTCATAGATACGAGCAGCCCGTGCTGCCGGCATGCCCGATTTGCCTCCTGGCACCTACGGAATAAACCCAACCTCCTTCGTACGCTGGGCCTGTGGCACCCCTGCGGGACTATCAATTCCGATATTACTTCGCAGCGCAGGCACTGGACGTTATTCTTCGTCTTCACTCAGCGTACGTTATTACATTGCGCGATTTGCATTTCGCTCGTCTATTCTAAGACGTTTCATTACTAACGTGATTATGTCTGCACACCTTTTCCATACGTCGTCTTCGGACAACATGGCCTTCAGCAAAACTTCGGCGGACACGGCTTCTCCTATATATTGTTCCAGGTGTTTGCGTTCATTATTAAATCTGTGGCAGTCCATTAGTATGTGCTCTGCGCTTTCAACTTTCTCGTCGCAATGTAGGCAGTAGGAACTATCGGCATGTTTGTACTTATGTAAGTATTGGCGGAGGCAACCATGCCCGGTGAGGAACTATGTGAGGTAGAAATCAGTATCTCCGAGTTTCCTTTTTATCCAATCATCTACCTTTGGGATCAGTTTCTTTGTCCATCGTCTTTTCAAGGAGGTGTCAATACTCCGTTACAATATTTTGCTGCGATCACTTGGGGTGCGCTTGATTTCTGCTGCCGCTCTGGCAGCTATGTCTATCGGACATCTTCCAGCTAGCAAATTTGCGGCCTCGTCTGACACTGTCACGAACGCACAACATACCCTTAGTGACGTTAGTCTGTACACTGAGGCTGGTGCTCTCATGTATGAGTTTACTGGAGTAGCGAATGCCCATACTGGGGCCGCGTACATTAGGATGGACGAATTGACCGTTGCGAGCAGTTTCCTCCTTTGTTGTTTTGGACCTCTTATGTTTGGTATGAGTCTTGCCAGAGCCGTGCTGACTTTTCTCGCCTTCTCGCTAGCATAATTCAGATGTTCTTTGAAGCTCAGACGGCGGTCGAGTATGACACCGAGGTATTTGATAGTTGGGCTGGATTCTACGGTGTGACCTCCTATTCGTATTTGAATATTTTCAACTTTTTTCCGGATGGTCATTAGCAGCGTTTCGGTCTTATGTTCCGCTAACTCTAATCCTGCTGTTTGGAGGCAAGTTTTGGCAGACTCTATGGTTTCAGTGCTCATGCGCGCCATATCCACTAAGAATTTTGCGACCACTACGACGGCGATATCATCGGCGTATCCTATAATCGACACTCCAAGGACTGACCCCTGGGGCACACCTCCATTAACATGGTGCTTTTTTGGTCCTTCGTTGGTTTCATAGAAGAGCTCTCTTTCGCTGAAATAGCTATTCATTATTCGAATTAAATAGTGGGGGATATTCATTGCCATCATCGCCTTAATTATTCGGGTTCAGTGGGCAGAATTGTAAGGGTTTTTCACGTCCAACGTGATTACGGCGCAGTACGGCTTTGTTCCTTTAAACCATCTCTTACCCTCGAGGGCTTTGCGCGCAATCTCAGAAACAGCCAATATCGCGTCGACAGTTGAGCGCTTCTTCCGGAAGCCATATTGCCATCTTGAAAGGCCCTGATCACCTTCCGTGATCTTTTGAATCCGCGCGCAGATTATTGCCTCAAGTATTTTTCATGCACTGTCCAGCATGCATAAGGGCCTTTATGATAATGGCTCTTCCGGTGGCTTGTTGCCTTTGGGCAGTAGGACTATCCGTTGTCGCTTCCATTTCTTTGGGAAAATGCCTTCCTGAATACACTTCGTGTATAATCGGCAAAAAAGTTCGGTTTCCTCCTTAATTATATATTTTAGGATCCCATTCGGAATGCCGTCCATGCCTGGTGACTTAGTGCTATTTTGGCTGTAGCGGCGATCAATTCGTCCTTCGTAACTGGAGGGATTTCCACGTTAAATCTTGCGGCTTTCGGCATAAATCTTGCTGCGGGAAGAGCCCAATAACGATGCGCTTCATTATTGTAGGACACACTGGTGGCTTGGCCTTGCTCCCTTTCAATTTTCTTAGGTTTCCAAATCACGTTCTTGCATGCGTGCGTGTGTGCGAGTGTGCGTGTGTGCCTGTGTGCCTGTGTGCGCGACGCTACACACTGCCGGTTAACCGCTTAGAGCACTGTGTATCGCATGAGCAACGCGTTCAAAACATACTAATAATACATATTAACAGTTTCTATTGCACCTTATCTAAAAAAGGAAAACTAATTTAACTTGGACCAATGTAAATGCTTTTTATTTCTCTTATTAACAGGAATTCCGACACGTAAACTTAATTAAAATTTTTCTCAAACTAAAATTTACTTCATACCTTCGATTTTGGTCTATTTAATAAAACTAAATCAACCCACATTTCACCTTTTGCTGTACCATTTTCATTATTTGCATATTTACTTAATTTCTTAAACTCAAACTGTACTAAAATTAAACTTCAATCTAGTCTCTAAGAACTGATTGAAAAGCGCGCGCACGGGGGCGCCAATGGGTTAAAAGCACTGAACGTCGATATGCTGGCGTGCATACATGCGTGTGTTTGCGAGTGTATCCATGCGGGTGAGCCCAGCTGTTCAGCTGAGGGCGCACCTTAGTTGGAAACACAAACCAGCTACCCAATAGGAATCGCCCTAAAGTAAGCGAAATAATAACATTAAAAATCGAATCGGATTTTCACACTGAAACCCAGCCCAGTAAAGTTTCAGCTTATGGCATACTGGAAACTACGTAATTTGGATATGTTTGCTTCGAGCTGGTGGTACTGGCATTCTGTTACCTGAGTATGCAGGAGTGACATCATGCAGAAATGGCTTTCGGGCTAATGTCAGTACCATCCGAACCGGGTGGAAAACGTAGAAAAGGGCACTGACCGATTTAAGAGAAGTGCAAGGCTTGCGCATTCTGCCCCGCTAACTCACATGGGAGGAGCATTTTTTTTCAAGACGGCGCAAGGTACGAAGGAGACTGATTCAGCCAAAATCCAGGCTGGAACGTCAACCAACAAAAGAGAAATCGCTTTTTGCAAGCTTGGGGTCGAGATAAATACTTTCCTTGGTATGCTCGAAGAAAACGAAGGTAAACGCCGGACCATTCACCAACCGATGAGAGATGCTATGAGCAAAATCAAGCTTTTGTGCAACAAAGCCAAAATGGTGAGTTGCAGATGCAGCGCCTATGGCAAAGTGAGCTCTGATAACAGCACGCAGACTTTGGCATGGTTCAGAACCCCATTAGAACAATCTCGGAGGAAAGCAGGTGCAGAAGCTGCTGGCCCACCTGTAAGTAAACGGACTAAGAAGTGCCCTAAGAACCAACCCTAGGCAAGCTATAAAAGAGAAGCCACTGTACAGCCAGCCAAGAAAATAAAACTCAACGAATGGGTTGAAGTAAAGAAGAATGCCAAGAACGACAAAAAAGTTGGTAGAGCAAATACCATTAAAAAGTCAATACCTGATGCGATTGTCATTAAAAAAAAGGGGACAGACGTCCTATGCTGACATACTTAAAAAAATTAAAAGCGACGACAAGTTCAAGGGATACGTTGACTCAGTGTCAAAAATCAGACGCACACAGAAGGGAGATCTTCTGATAGAGCAAACCAAAGCCTGCCAAAATTCAGCTGACTTAAAAACTATCGTAGGAGCGGCGATAGGAGGCGAGGCCTCGGTCAAAGCATTCACGCACCGCATAACACTGGAGTGCAAGGATGTAGACGACGTTACTACTAAAGATGAGGTACACTGCGCTATAAAAGCCCTCCCAGGGCTAGAAGATATTAATATATCAGACATCGTGGGGCTAAGGGCAGCATACGCTGGCACTCAAACAGCTACCCTTAGCTTGCCAGCTCAAACAGCCCAGAAGCTTCTCCAGGTTGGCAAAATCAAAATAGGGTGGGTCATCTGCCGTATACGTGAACGTGTGCATTTGCAAAAGTGCTTTAAATGCCTGGAGTATGATCACGTGCCTCGAAACTGCACTAGCGAGATAGATAGATCGAAGCAATGCAGAAAATGCGGCGTCGAGGGACATTTCGCCAAAGACTGCAAAAACAGCCTACATTTCGTTTTGTGGAAATCAAATAATAGGGATAACATTGACCATATAGCAGCTAGCTTTAAATGCGCTGCTTTCAGGAAGGCCTTAACTAACCGACGCATATGAGAATTAACCAAATAAATTTAAATCACTGCGAAGCTGCGCAAGATCTATTATCGCAGACGGTGAAAGATATAAGAGCTGACTTGGCAATCATCAGCGAACCGTACAAGTGAAAGATGATGGAGCTTGGGCCAGCGACAAGAAAATAGCACAGCTATCTGGCTTTGCGGTGCATATGCATACCAAGAGATGGATTCGTGCGTTGCAAAATAAATGGGACAAACATCATCAGTTGCTATGCAAGGCTAAGCCTCTCAAAAACAGAGTACCAAAAACTCTTGCGCGATATTGCTCTGGAAGCTCGCGTCAAGTCTCCATTAATCATCGCAGGGGACTTCAATGCCTGGGCAATATAATGGGGCAGTAGAGTAACAATGGGGTGCAATGGGGTACAGTGGTGCTTCTGGGTATGCAGATACAGTTGTGCGGCTGTACTCAATCCCTACTCTTACGTCCACGTTCGTGCACCCTGGGCAACGTGAGCAACCCATGTGCGAGATATGGTAACCAATCCGTGTGGAGCCATGGGTCACGGCTAATAGAGAGGGAGCTTTAGTGGAGCCACTCCGACATATTCGGTTTAAGGGTCCACTAAAGTCCGCAGCGTCTGTTCACCAGGAGGTGCGGCTGCAAGCGGGCGTCTGTCTTGGAGCAAGCGGCTCGCTTAGGGTGAAAGTTAATTTCGAAAGTGATATTTTCTTTGGTCTCAGTATTTTTTTGTGTGTAGTTTTATTTAAAAAAAATTCTAGTAAAATTTCAAGGTCGTAGGAAGAGGATTAGGGGGCGCGTCGGCCCCCCAAAGTTACACAAAATACGTTTTTTCACGCAAATTCTTACTTTGACTGCTTGTAACTTTCTCTGTGTTTTTTTTTTTTTAAACATTACTGGCGAAAGATGTTCATTAATATGTCTACAATAACATCTGTCAATAACATTTTTGTCTAATGTTAATATTTAATGAAAAAAACTTAAATATAGGAGAAAAAGTACGCCTCAATGTCGATTTATTATACTTAAATAAAATTACTTATATGATTCAAATTTTGGATTTTGTTCAGATTTATTTAATTAAAGATTCATATAGAAAATTCCTTATGATTTACGTGAGAGTAGCTTCAACAATTATATACAGTAAGACCTCGCTAGTCCGAACTTCAGACTTTTTTTGTTTACTTTTGTTTTCAAGTGTAAGAATTGTCTTTAAAAGTTTGCTTCAAATTTTTTTTGCCTGTATGCTGAAGCGATCTATAATATTGACAATTGTGACCGAGAATATTCCCGTGACAACCTCAACAATATTATTCTCAATGCTTGCGTAAGCTACCGACAAAAAATCAGCACCAATGTTTCTCGGAAAATAGATTCTTATTTTACAGTTATATGCAGCAGCCGCAAACATTTTTTAATAGCATTAAATTTGCAAAAAAATCATTCGAAGTGAATATTTGAATGTGAAAAGTCGAAAATGTCTGCTAGAAATTTATGTACGTGAACGCATATATTTAATTGGTTATTGTACCAACTCATTAACGGGAAGTAAACTACCCTCCAATATAGAAGTGTTGAAAGTTTTGTTTTTCAATTTACGTGTAGTAAAAAAAAATTTACGGGAAAGTTCAGATTTAGTTGTAAAAGAACTATTCGTGTTCTGGGAAAAAGCCCGCAATCCGGTCAAGGATAAACAACACTGCATTACAAATGTAGAGAAATTGTATAAAGAATGGCAAAGCTTTCAAAAAGATTCAAAGAAGACTTCTAATTTTCATAAGAGCAAAGTAAACACGTGGAAAGAAAAATTGGATATGCTTTTTGACGTGGCGCATGCAAGTGCATTAAAAATAATGTCGAATCAAGAAGATATTGATTTCTTGATAAGTCAACGAAAAACGAGGCGCCCAGGCTTTATGTATGGTATCGATTACGAAGAAGTACGCCGAGAGTGCCGACTTGAAGAACGCAACAACAATTTATTACAACAAGTGGAGCGGAATAATCGTGAAATTGCATTAATTGGTTCGTTGTATGTTATTGTTTATTTTTTATTTTCTTTAAATTAAGTCGTTTTTATTAGATGAA
The DNA here is from genome assembly GCA_963971545.1 of Philophylla caesio. Taxonomy (NCBI): domain Eukaryota; kingdom Metazoa; phylum Arthropoda; class Insecta; order Diptera; family Tephritidae; genus Philophylla; species Philophylla caesio. Next base: position 59,200,531 of record OZ020607.1, on the reverse strand, counting down.
ACTGCAGAGTTGCTGTCATCTGAATCTTCAGAGAATGATAACAGTTTTCCAGATATGGAATGTGACCCACGTTGTAGTCAACCTTCAGCCAAAAAATGTAGGGGAACAAATAAAATACTAACACCAAAACTGGCGGCCGCACTCGATGTCTGTAAAATCAGTGACAGACATGCGGTTCATCTAATAAGCGCAGTCGTTGAAGCTCTGGGTAATAATGTTGAAGATTATATTTTAAACCGAACGTCTGTACACCAGGAAAGGGAACAAATCCGTGAAGAAAGAATTTCAGCATTAAAAAATAAATTAAAATTAAATGAGCTCGACGCTATCTGCCTTCATTGGGATGGTAAACTTTTGCCGGCGCTGACGGGAAATGATAAAGTTGATAGGTTGCCTATAATAATATCGAGCGGTAAAGTTGAACAGCTTCTTGAAATACCTGCACTTGATTCCGGTACTGGAAAAGAACAGGCATCCGCTGTATGCGATGCTATTTATGAATATGGTCTGCAAAATCACATCAAAGCTTTAGTGTTTGGTCAATACTGGGCGTTTCAATGGTACCTGTACGTTAATTGAAAATAATTTACAAAGACAACTTTTATGGTTACCATGCCGTCATCATATATACGAGATTGTTTTAAGATGCGTTTTCGAAGAAAAAATAAGCTGTTATGGAAATCCAAACGTTAAAATGTTTGAGAAATTTAAAAATGCTTGGGCTAAGATTGATGCTAAAAACTATGAGTATGGCATCAACGATCCAACTGTCAAGACGTACATGAAAGAGTCTGCTGTTCGCATTATCGGTGCAGTAAATAATATCTTGGAAGAAAAACAACCCAGGGAAGACTATAAAGAATTCTTGGAACTCACTTTGCTCTTCCTGGGTCAAAAACCAGAAAAGACACATCCAAACAGCCTAATGTTTCGATCGCCAGGAGCTGTTCACCATGCAAGGCGGATGGCAAAAGCGATTTACTGTCTAAAAATATTTTTATTCCGTAACGAGTTCCAGCTTTCAGCAACTGAATTAAATGGGCTTCGTCAAATTTGTGTTTTTATTGCTGAAGTCTATGTCGAAGCGTGGTTTTCTGCTCCTTTGGCCATTAAAGCGCCATATCAAGATTTTTTATTTTTACAAAAACTTGAAAACTTCAAAAAAATTGATGCTGCTATATCTTATGTTGCTCTTAAAAAGTTCAGGAACCACTTGTGGTATTTAAGCCCTGAGGCGGTTGGTGTTGAATTTTTTGACAGCAACGTATCCCTTTTTTCAAAACAAAAAATGGTGGCGGCTTTGGAAAATGATTTTGAACAAGAGCAAAACACAAAGCGAGCTACAATAAATGATAGAGAAATCGTTGAAATATTCCATGACGGAATTGAACAGTTCGTCTCTGCCGAAACAAAAGCATTATTTGAAAGATTTCAAATAAATACTGATTTTTTTAAATTAAACCCAGACAAATGGGAGCAGGACCAATCTTATTGTAAAGCGGCTGAACTGATGAAAAAATTAAATGTTACAAATGACACTGCCGAAAGGGGGGTTAAATTGATGGAAGAGTATAATAAACTATTTACCAAAAATGAACGCCAAAAACAATTTGTTTTAAAAATTGTTAGCGATTACCGCCATCGGTTTCCGGACTGTAATAAAAAGACATTGTCTCAAGTGCTTTAAACAATATTAATAAAAAGAGAAATCATATACATAAGTAGTTTTATTTAAGTATAATAAATCGACATTGAGGCGTACTTTTTCTCCTATATTTAAGTTTTTTTCATTAAATATTAACATTAGACAAAAATGTTATTGACAGATGTTATTGTAGACATATTAATGAACATCTTTCGCCAGTAATGTTTAAAAAAAAAAAAACACAGAGAAAGTTACAAGCAGTCAAAGTAAGAATTTGCGTGAAAAAACGTATTTTGTGTAACTTTGGGGGGCCGACCCGCCCCCTAATCCTCTTCCTACGACCTTGAAATTTTACTAGAATTTTTTTTAAATAAAACTACACACAAAAAAACACTGAGACCAAAACAATAAAGAAAAAAAAAAATACTCCATACATTTAATTGTCACCCTAGGCTCGCTATATAAACGAATTTAAAATTTCAACCCCCAGCAATGGGTTGTGCGCAGGGCTTGGAACCCGCCACGTAAATAACAAATTCCAATGAAAAGCAAAGCAAAGCCTCGGACAGGAACCCCCTTTTTAGATGACGACCACGGCAAACGTTTTAAGGACCATGATTTGAGGGCATGCACCTGGAATGTCCGAACCCTTAATTGGGAAGGTGCCTCTGCCCGGCTGGTAAATGTCCTCGGTAGAGCGAAGGCTGACATCACCGCCATCCAAGAAATGCGATGGACGGGGCAAGGGAGGAAAACGGTAGGCCCTTACGACGTATACTACAGCTGCCATGTAAAGGAGCGCAAATTTGGTGTCGGATTTGTGGTGGGAGAGAGACTTCGCCGTAAAGTACTGTCGTTCACTCCGGTGGACGAACGTCTCGCCACAATCCGCATAAAGGGGAGATTCTTCAACATCTCCCTGATTTGCGCCCATGCCCCGACGGAAGAGAAGGACGATGGGACCAAAGATTGCTTCTACGAACTCCTGGAGCGCACGTTCGAACGCTGCCCCCAACACGATATAAAAACCGTGCTAGGCGATTTTAATGCAGAGGTGGGTAAGGAGGGCATCTTTGGTTCCACAGTCGGAAAATTCAGTCTCCACGAAGAAACGTCTGATAACGGATTGAGACTGATCGACTTCGCCGGGGCCCGAAACATGGTAGTTTGTAGTACCAGGTTCCAGCATAGGAGGATACATCAGGCTACGTGGCTGTCTCCAGATGGTAAGACACGAAACCAAATCGACCATGTTGTGATAGACGGAAGGCACGCTTCCAGTGTCCTAGATATGCGCACGATCCGAGGAGCCAACATCGACTCGGACCATTATCTTGTCGCAGCCAAGATACGCACGCGCCTCTGCGCGTCAAAAAGCGTGCATAAAGGCACACAAGGAAAGCTCGACGTCGGAAAGTTGCAATCACAACAGACAGCCACGCACTTCGCTACTCGACTCGCACTCCTGCTCTCTGAGAGCTCTAATCAACACAGCGATATTTCAGAGCAATGGAACCACATCTCTTGCTCTTTACGTACCGCCGCTGAACAATCTATTGGTTTCCAGCGAGCCCGGAAAAATGACTGGTACGATGAGGAATGTCGCGTTGCCACGGAACGGAAAGATGCTGCCTACAGGGCCACGTTGCGATCGGGCGCAACGCGAGCCTTGCGGGAGAGATATCGTGAGTTGAAAAAGGAAGCGAGACGCATTTTTCGAGAGAAGAAGAGAAAGGCCGAAATGCGTGAGTGCGAAGAGCTTGAATTGCTGGCCGACAGGAAAAGCGCCCGAAAATTCTTTCAGAAAGTACGACGACTAACAGAAGGTTTTAAGACCGGGGCGAATTCCTGTAAGAACGACAACGGCGACCTGGTAACTGACGTTCAGAATATACTTAGTTTATGGAGGGAGCACTTCTCCACACTACTTAGTGGTAGTGACAGAGACCACCTTGGAGAAGATGATGATCCCGAAACCCCAATCAATGACGACGGAATTCATGTTCCGTTACCCGACTGCGATGAAACCCGTAAAGCAATAGCACGGCTCAAGAACAACAAAGCGCCCGGAGTTGACGGGCTGCCAGCTGAGTTATTCAAATACGGTGGAGAAGAGTTGGTAAAGCGCATGCACCAGCTTATCTGTAGAGTATGGTCGGACGAATGCATGCCTACTGATTGGAATCTAAGTGTACTTTGCCCAATCCATAAGAAGGGTGATACTGCAATACGCGCCAACTATCGTGGTATCAGCCTTCTTAACATTGCATATAAGGTTCTGTCGAGCGTATTGTGTGAGAGACTAAAGCCCACCGTCAATGAACTGATTGGACCTTATCAGTGTGGCTTTAGACCTGGTAAATCTACTATCGACCAGATATTCACAGTGCGCCAGATCTTGGAAAAGACCCAAGAAAGAAGAATCGACACGCACCACCTTTTTGTCGACTTCAAAGCCGCTTTCGACAGCACAAAAAGAAGTTGCCTTTATGCCGCAATGTCTGAATTTGGTATCCCCGCAAAACTTATACGGCTATGTAAAATGACGTTGAGCAACACCACCAGCTCCGTCAGGATTGGGAAGGACCTCTCCGAGCCGTTTGATACAAAACGAGGTTTCAGACAGGGTGACTCTTTGTCGTGTGACTTTTTTAACCTTATGCTGGAGAAGATAATTCGAGCCGCAGAACTAAATCGGTCAGGCACTATCTTTTATAAGAGTGTGCAGCTGCTGGCGTACGCCGATGACATTGACATCATCGGCCTTAACAACCGCGCAGTTAGTTCTGCCTTCTCCAAACTGGATAGAGAAGCAAAGCGAATGGGTCTGGAGGTGAACGAGGGCAAGACGAAGTATCTCCTGTCATCAAATAAACAGTCGGCACATTCACGACTGGGATCAAACATCACTGTTGACAGTTATAACTTTGAAAAAGTAGAAGACTTCGTCTACTTAGGAACCAGCATTAACATCAATAATAATGTCAGCCTCGAAATCCAAAGGAGGATCACTCTTGCCAACAAGTGCTACTTCGGACTGAGTAGGCAACTGAGCAGTAAAGTCCTCTCTCGACGGACAAAAATTACGCTCTATAAGTCTCTCATTATGCCCGTCCTGATGTATGGCGCAGAAGCATGGACGATGAAGATATCTGATGAGAAGGCTCTGGGAGTGTTCGAGAGAAAGATTCTCCGAAAGATTTATGGGCCTTTACGCCTTTGCGATGGCGAATACTGGAGAAGATGGAACGATGAGCTGTACGAGCTTTATAACGACATAGATATAGTGCAGCGAATTAAGATTCAGCGGCTTCGCTGGCTTGGGCATGTCGTTCGAATGGATGAAAGCGCCCCAGCTCTGAAAGTATTCGACGCGGTACCCGCCGGTGGTAGCAGAGGAAAAGGGAGGCCTCCTCTGCGTTGGAAAGACCAGGCGGTAAAGGACTTGGGTACGCTTGGTATTTCCAACTGGCGCCAGTTAGCGAAAGAGAGAAATAACTGGCGTGCTGTGCTAAGCTCGGCCAAAATCGCATAGGCGGTTATCGAGCCAATGAAAGAAAGAAAGAAGAAGAGTAACAAATAAGGAGGTGAAATGCTGCTGGAAACATTTGCCCAGCTTGATGTCACGATCCTAACTACCGGATCTGCGCTAACCTTCAGGAAAATGGGAACGGGGTCTATAATAGATATATCCCTCGCAAGCGATTCGCTGGCCAACAAAATCAAATAGAGGGTAAGCGAGGAGTACACCCATAGTGATCAGCAAGCCATTATAATAGATATAGCAGAGGAGAGACAAAACCTATAGCCAAAGTTCACAGGCCCAAAATATGATATATATATATATGATCGAAGAGTATAAACCCATAGCAGGGCCGGCAGAAGACTTAGCTTTTGGCATAACTGAAGCATGCGATGCGTCGATGCCAAGAAGGTTATTTAACAAGAAATTCGTCCCGTGCTATTGGTGGCTCAGGAACATAGCACTGATAAGAAAGAAATGTCTCAGTGCAAGACGTAAAATGCAACGCAGCAGAGGAAGTTCTGAATTTCACGAAAACCTAGCTCTGAGGAATGCAAGGAAAGGCCTTATAGCAGACATAAAAGCAAGCAAACAACATTTTAGAAAAATTTGCGACGAAGTAGTAGTAGTAGAAGCTTATAAAGTAGTGCTATCAAAAGCAAAAAGCGTAAAGTCGCCAAACATTACTTGCCCAGTAATGTTGAGAAATATCATAACAACCCTTTTTCCTCAAAGGGTCGAAGACATCCCATCAGTCTTTCCACGTTATGAAACAAGTGAAATCTCAAGGGTAACTGAAGAGGAGTTGCTAACTGCATGCACGAAGATCCAAAATTGTAAAGCTCCAGGGTCGGACGGTATAGCAAATATGGCCCTGAAAGCCGATATCATAAAGTGCCCAGAAATATTTATGCATGCATTCAACGCGTGCCTTATTGAAGGCACCAGATGAGCCGTCGTCGTACCGTCCGATATGTTTACTAGACACGCTTGGAAAAATTCTAATATGCAAAAAAAATAATAATATGCAACAGACTTACGTCGTTCGCCGAAGAAAATGGGTTCTTGTCGATAAACCAGTTCGGTTTCAGAAAATCCCGTTCCACGATAGATGCAATCAAAACAGTAGTTGACGTTGCGGCTAAAGCAATAGAGGCACAAGGTGGCGTGGCGGGGAAAACTATACTGCGCCATAGTAACATTAGACGTTACGTAACGCTTTCAATACCGCAAGCTGGCGAAGCATCATGGATACATTATTAAGAAAAAGCACTCCAAGCTGTATCCTCAAATTTATAGGAAGCTATTTTTCGCATCGCAAATTCCTCTACAGAAGCTATAACGGCCCGGAGGTGTATGATGTAAAAGCAGGGGTCCCACAAGGATTAGTCCTTGGACCACTTTTGTGGAAACTTATGTACGACGGCTTCTTAAACCTGGAAATGCCTCCACGCACAAAAGCCGTTGGTTTTGCAGACGATATCGCGGTTGTAATTGTTGCAAAACATTTGCAACAAATTGAAGCAGCAGCTGGCGAAGCTGTACTTAAAATCAAAACATGGCTTCAATCAATGCACCTAACGCTGGCTGACCATAAGACCGAGGCACTTTTAATTAGCAGCAGAAAGGTTGGGGAGTTTCTGAATATTCGCGTGGGGACAGAGGTAATCACATACAAGCCTGTTATCAAATATTTTGGTGTGATGATAGACTTCCGACTCAATTTCAAGCCCCATTTGTCTCTAAGAAAGCATCTAGAGTGGAGTCAAGCTTATCGCGCATTATGCCAAATAACGGAGGACCGAGACACAGTAAACGAATCCTCAACAGTAGGGTCATTAGCTCAATCCTACTGTATGCGGCCCCAATCTGGGCCGACGCGCTGCCTGTGAAAAGATACGCGAAAAAGATAACAACTGTCTATCGGCGAAGCGCCTTACGAGCGGTGTGTGGATTTTGTACAATTTCAGACGAAGCATCTTATGTTATAGCTGGAAAAATTCCAATAGATATTAAGGCTCATGAAATGAAACGAATTTATGAAAGGCTTTCCGGGAGTAACGGAACAACAAACCCAAACGAAGTAAAAGAAGAAGAAAGATGCCAATCAATGAACACCTGGCAGAATCGTTGGAATAGCTCCCCAAAAGGCAGGTGGACATATAAGCTGATCCCAGCGAATGGACTTAGAGAAACCATGGTGTTACAAACTTTCTCCTTACACAGTTCCTCTCGAGAAATGGGGTATATCGCAAGTATTTAACTAAATTTGGCCTAACATGTAGAGACAGCGAAGAAGACGCAGAACACATTATGTTCCAATGTCCACGTTACGCTCCTCAAGTTCGCATAATCTTAGACGTCAAGCGAAAGGTGGAAAAAAATATGCGTTCTCGTATCGCGCATTCACATAGATCTTAATCGTGCAGAAATGGCAAGACGTAGCCAGCAACACAGGTAAAGAGCGAGTAAGCTAACCAGCCCCGTGAGGTAATACCTCTTTTGGCAGTTCCGCGGGGAGAGTGGTCGTGGTGGAGAGAGTTTAGTAACGTAGGTGTAGTCAAGAGACTGCAAGTCGTGCATGCTGCTATGGGAAAAAGACGCACAGCACAAATGGCAGGAGAAGCTCGGCCAAACACTGTGCTATATAGTGTAAGCGCCAAATTGTTATTATTATAATTATATTTTTATACCCGAGCGTACTTGTACACAAGGGTATTATAACTTTGTTCGCATAACGGTTGTTTGTAACAGCTAAAAATAATCGAGATAGATATAGATATATACATATATGTATATACTAAAATGATCAGAATGAAAAGAGGAATCAATTTACCCCTGACTGTCTGTCCGTCCGTCCGTCCGCCAGTCCGTGGTTACGATAACTTGAGTAAAAATTTAGATATCTCAATGAAATTTGGTACATAGCTTGCTCTTTGGACAGGGTAGGTTGGTATTGAAAAAAGATCGGTTAATAAACACGCCCAAATCCCATATAACGAAAGTTTTTGGAAAAATGCAAAAACTTTGTTTATTCGGTATCTATTATAGCAAATTGAGTGAAATTTGGTATTTTGAGCGAGCTTGAACTTAGAAATTAGGTACTTATGAAATTTTGAAAACAGGGCGTAGTCACGTCCACTTATGAAAAATTTTCTGCATCTCAATAACAGTATTAGTTATCGTCACAAAAGTTGGTGGACATATTTTCATTGATATCGCTGATTTTGAAATGGATCATAACCACGCCCTCCTCCCATTTAACGGAAGTTTTTGAAAATGCAAAAACTTCATTTTTCGGTATCTATTAAAACAAATTAAGTGAAATTGGGTATATTGAGCGATTTTGAACTAAGAAATTAGGTATTTATGTAATTTTGAAAAATGGGCGTTGCCACGTACACTTATGAAAACATTTCTGTATTTTCCTTAATATCACTGTTATCATCGTTACAAATTTTTGAAATCGGACCATAACCCGCCCTCCTCCCATATAAAATAAAATTTTGAAAAATTTCAAACATTTTGTTTTTTTCTTTATCTATTGATATTAATTAAAATTTGATATTTAGAGAGATTGTTAATTAAGAAACTTAATTTTTATGAAATTCTGAAAACTTGGCGTTACCACGCCCACTTATAAAAAAACGTCTGTCGGTATCTCAATAACGATGTAAGGTATCGTCACATAAGTTGGTGAACATATTATCCTTAAATATCACTAGCATCACTGTCAATAATTTTTGAAATCGGACCATAAGCACGCCCAACTCCATAAAACGGAAATTTTGAAAAATGTAATAAACTTTATTTTTTAGTATTTATTGGAACAAATTGAGTAAATTTTAATACTAGCTGTGATTTGAAACAAAGAAATGGGAATTTTATGATATAATGGCCACTGACCATACAAAAATACATCGCGAGGGTATATAAAAATCGGTTTCGTCCGAATTAAGCTTTTCTTCCTTGTGTTTATATGTTTTTCGTTTAATTTAATTAATTAGTTGCCAGTTATCCTCTATAATGCCAGCATATGGCGCAGAGTTATTATACGTATACTGAATAATTTTAATAACTTTAATTATATATATAATATATACCATCGCGGTTTGTTTTTTTTATGGGCGGTGCTACGCCCATTTCCAAATTTGTATAGCTAGCCAATTTAAACTCTTTGGCTTCCATTAATTTTTTATTTTTAACTCCTAATTGTCCACGAAAATTTGTTCAATTTAGGTTTCGAAAATGTAGCGCGCAAAAAAAACAGCTTGCATATCAGGGTGGCAGTTTGTGTTGTTTTGTTCGTGTGAAGGGCTGGACTGAACTTTAAGAAAGATGGCAATTTCATAGAGTGAAGTGCACCATTGAAAAATGGCAGCATTTTTGTATAGAAAATAAAACACTATTAACTAACTTCATTTTTCAGTTATGTAAGTATAAGTACATACATAGTATTCGCTGAAGTATTTATTTGCAATGAATACACCTGTTTTCTTAAAACATCCATAGTTTTGAAAGCTAGCTTGCAAAAATAAATATATGCATACATATGTACATACACACTCATTTCATAAACTTGTACTGTTTTAAGGCGCGTTCTTTCCGTGGTATTTGATTTGGCTGTCTGCATTTTTTCGTAGCTTTTCTGTTTACACTTTTTACTTTTTCTCGTTGTCGTATATTTTCAATGAGCTTACGTGTGACAAGGCGTCATGTGAGATTTTCCATATGCCGTGAATCTTTGAGTTTGCCCCTCCTTGCGTTTCTATCGCTCGCCTGTTGCTATTGAAGCTACTGCATGTACATTTCCTGCCACCATGTACACATACATACATATGTACAAATTTACTATATTGTATCATTCCAAAACAAAATACAAGTACTTTCCACTCTTCCGCTTGACGTCTCGCATTGGTATTATAACACTCTTTTTATCTCCATTCAGTATTGTTCATTTAAAGTTTTTGCCGATTGAATTGTGGCTTGCACGCTTTAATTATGAACGCCGGACAAACGGGCAGTATTGCGCGCATTCTGAAGATGTTTGAGTTGTAAATTAAATGCAAACATATACAACTACTATGTATATATCGTCGCCTGGGAAAAATATTGTCGTAAGCGCCATTTTGCCGATTTTGAGTTATCGATGCAGTTATGTATATATTTCCAAACAAGATCTTTCAATTGGTGTTATCAGTTTACCGATATCTCGCTTAATCACCGAGATATTCAGCATTATTTTGTCGTATATCCACTGTCAGTAGCGATTTTTTCGTTTTTTGTTGTATGTGTAGACAGTTTTCCATATACGACCAATTTCCCATACAAATTAACCAATTTTTCTTGTCAATAAAATATTGTCGTATGTGTTATAGTGAAATGCATTGATTGTAGTAATTTCAGTATTAATAGTGACGTTGTCGCGATCGGACGGTTCTTCTGCGCCGAGCGTATCGGAGCAAATTTATTCGTAAGTTTTATAGAAAACTCTAGCTCTAATATTAGAAAACATTTAATAATCATACTTATGTTATAGAATGCGTAATGAAATATTGAAATATGAAAGTTATAGCGATTTTTCAACAGACGACGAAGTAAATGATCCCAATTATGACCCTAATTCCAAATCAACACAGAAAACGTTCTACGAATCAGCCTACACAATTGTTTCGTCAATTACTCCCGAGAAATTGTGTAAAAATTCAGCGAGCCTGGACATTCTTCTATACAGCAGCTTGATAGTGTTCATAGCACAATTGAAAAGTTTTTGCGAAAACGCAAATTTTCCCAACGTCAAATTACAACTTCTGCAAATGAACGATATTGATTTTAAATATTTTTCAATAAAAGAAGAAAGTTTGATTTTCAAACAAGTACAATTTTCAAGTGCAAGTCTATTATATATTCCAACAACGACTAATTTAAGGTTGGAACAAAATTATCATTTAATGAACTCGAATGTACCTTTCTCGATTTAAGGAAAAGTAAAGGACGGTTTTCTACAACGATTTGGGAAAACCATCTTCTAGTTGTTCCCAAAAAAACACTTGACAGCAATAAAAAAAAGACTTACAAAGTTGACTTCCTTTCTTAGAAAAAGAAGAGGACAAACATATTTAACCTGCCATATTAAACATATAATACCGGCTAGTATTTTAAATATTTTTATGTGACTCATCAGACTGAATTTGATATTGCAACTTATGTTCCTTTAGTTTTATGTTAAGCATGTAATGCAAATATGTATTTTTTGAGTTACTTTTATTGCTTTATTTTACTTTATGTATGTGTTCGTGTGGAAAATAAAAAGTTTATTTTTAAACAAAAATATTAAAAATATTACTACTTGTGTTTCTGATTATTTTAACATCCAATGGCATTTTGTCGTATATGTACGGACTTTGCGCAAGCATTTTGAAGCTGTGATATACTTACGAAAAAATTATGCTGAGGAGAAATAATACTCATAATATCAAAAAAAAAACATATATGCAAACCTTATAAATTTCATTAGTTAATGAAACGATTTATAATCCCCGAAATTTTAAGAAAAATCTACCGTTGCGGTTTTGAGTAATTTCAATTGCGTTTTCCCAAAAATCATGAAAAGTGATATACGACAATAATTTACCCAGGCGACGATATATATATACGAGTATATACATAGATAGGTATGTTAATAAATATGATGGTGGAGACGCATGCATGCAAATGTGTGTGTTAGTATGTGTATTTGACATTCACGGAAGTGGTCTTGTTTAATGGCGTATCCAATTGCTCTCTACGCAATTAAAATGCTGTTGATTTTAACATCAATCCCTACATAGTATGTACAATTCTTAGGATCAGATATGTGTACTTGTACACAAGGGTATTATAACTTTGTTCGCATAACGGTTGTTTATAACAGCAAAAAATAATCAAGATAGACATATATATAGATACTAAAATGATCAGAATGAAAAGAGGAATCGATTTAGCCCGTCCGTCCGTCAGTCCGTGGTTACGATAACTTGATACATACATTGCTCTATGGACAGGGTAGGTTGGTATTGAAAATGGACAAGATCGGTGAAAAACCACGCCCACCTCCCATATAGCGGAAGTTATTAAAAAATGCAAAAAAAACTCCGTTTTTTCGGTATCTATTACAGCAAATTGAGTGAAATTCGGTGTTTGAGGCGATATTGAACTAAGAAATTAGGTATTTATGTAATTTTGAAAAATGGGCGTTGCCACGCCCACTTATGAAAAAATGTCTGTATCTCAATAACGATGTAAGGTATTGTCACAAAATTTGGTGAACAAATTTTCCTTAATATCACTGTTATTATCGTTAAAAATTTTTGAAATCGGACCATAACCTCGCCCACCTCCCATATAATGGAAATTTTTAAAAATGCAAAAATTTTGATTTTTCGTTATCTATTAAAACATATTAATTAAAATTTGATAATCAGAGAGATAGTTAATTAAGAAGCTTGATTTTTATAATTTATAAAAAAACGTCTGTAAGTATCTCAACAGCGATGTAAGGTATCGTCACAAAGTTTGGGGAACATATTGTCCTTGATATCACTGCATAACTGTCAATAATTTTGAAGAATGCAAAAAAGTTAGATTTTCAGTATTTATTGGAAGAAATTGAGTGAAGTTTAATACTAGCTGCGATTTGAAACAAAGAAACGGAAATTTTATGAAATCATGGTCACCATATAAAAATATATCGCGAGGGTATAAAAAAATCGGTTTCGCCCGAATTTAGCTTTTCTTACTTCTTTTTTCTAAGAAGGTCACATATAGTACATACATATGTACATATGTACCTATTCATAGACATGCAAATGTATGTTTGTATGTACATATGTACTATGTAACTAAATATATCGTACATTTGAATTGGGCGGACGATAACACATTCTCTTGTTGTAGTGTCAGTCGAGTAAAACAATTTGATTATTGTGACAAGCGCGTATTTATGGCACAGTTTGATGTCTTCATTCAATGCTGACGCTTCCTGTATTATTTCGTCTTCATTCCGATCGTTTATACGTAAAATTATTTGTTTGTAGAAGTTACTAATATTGACTCAGCAGCACCAAGCGTATAACAAAAATAAATAAGGAGTTCATTTTTATTTGTTTTTAATCATTTGGCCAATCGATTAAATTTGCCTTACATTAATAAAAAATTAATTAAATTCTTTTCTTATCTGACTAATTAAACCACTCTGCAAAGCTACCCCTCATTTAAAGATGATTTTGGGTTGCAGTTAGAAAAATCCGCATCTAATGTGCTGGGAGCTTTTTCATTTCTGAGAGCTTGACTCTGTAGTGCGCAATAATACAACAATGTCGCCACGTATAGACTATTCTTTAATACATATCGTTTAAATCAAATTTTTAAATATTTTGTAAACAAATTGAAGAAAATTCTCTAAAAATTACATTTATTTTAGAATTATATTAATCATATACATATTGTTATAGCGTGTTCAACTTTAATTTAATTCTTTAACAGGCGCTCATACCTAATTTTTTCATATAGCGTGTGTCCGAAGCTGCTTTAAACTTACACTTTTTTGTAGTTAAATTAAAAATTCCCAATATATTTGGCTCAGAAATTTATCTTTTGATAAAACATAGTTTAATTTTTTTAGTTTTGTACACAATTTTAAGATTAGGCTTATGAGTGTAGTCTTAATAGGTCGGAATTAAATAACTTAATTAAATTCTCAATATGTGGTGGTGACCCTATAATTTTATCAAATACTTTATATTTAAAATTTTTGTCTTTGTAATAATTTTTCTGAAAGCATGTAAACAAAAAGAAAATTTCTGCATGGGTGGTCAATGATTTGGCCTGAATTTTACAAATCAATAATATGCTCGTATCATACACTAAACCACAGTAGTTGACTTTCGTTGAAATTATGAATGTGTGAAAAATTCAAAAAAATTTCCCATATTGAAATAGAAATTATGAACGGCCCCATTACTTTACAAGCTCGTATTCCCCAGTAGTTTGTAAAAAAGCTCTAGTAAAAACATGATGACATTCCAAATATCTGCATTTTTACAAATAGACCACGCTCCCCACTACAATCTGGCAAGAGCATAATTGCTCGACAACTATGGTTAAAATAATATACGACATTAGAACTAACTTTAACAATAGTGACTTGACTCTTCTTTGCGTACTTGACTTCTCGAAGGCGTTTGAAATATTACTGCGGTTTCACTGATAGTTCAATATATGTAACAGTGTGTTATGTGGATATTATAACAAAGTTGTATATAGGTTGTATGGTTTAGTTTTAGAGATAAGGAAAGATATTTAGGTTGTACGCTTAATTCAAAACTTTTCGAGTACGGACCTTATCAATTGGGTCGTGGGCAATGTGTATGCAATACTTCGCGAATTTAAGGTCTCCGCTACATTCGTGCCAATGGAAACTAGGCGTACATTGGAACTACAGCCATTTATCCCAATTATCATCTACTCTGAGTTAGTGTATGGTACAGTAAGCTGGATTCCATATATATATATAATTTTGGCGCTTAGACTATAGTGTTTGGCCGAGCTTGTCCGAGCAGATGTATTTAATGAGAAGTTTTTCATGTCAGAAGTTTGCCATTGCCTGCGGAGGGGTGACCGCTATTAGAAAAAACATTTTCTATCATTAAGATTTTGCTTGCCCTGACTGAGATTCGAACCTCGAACTCACCGGTATATCAAGTTATAGCACACACCGCTACCCACTCGACCACAGCGACCACTGGATTCCATATCTTCACATTTTTTTTTTGTTTTTTTTGTTTTTTAACTGTTACTTTTATTTATTGAATCTGCTCAACTAAGGAGCCTAACAACAAGTTTGCAAATCTTATTTTAATCACATAATTTACATCCCATAGTCGGGATGAGTATTTTTATTAACTGGCCCTTAGAAATATTACGACTGGGCTGGAAAGTCATTCCAACGTAATCTTCAGTTCCTGTTTACATGCAATAGATTTCTTGCTAACTGATTAGGGTGCGCTAAAAGCTTCGATGCATATTTCGCCTTCCGCTGCTCTATTTCAGTTCGTACTTCCGGGATTCTCAAGTCGTGGTTTATATTCTCGTTTCGGATATACTATGGTGCGCACGATGAAGGATTTCGATGTTGCTGCTGCTCGCGTTGCCCCATAACTCACATCCTTATGTCCAAATGGGTTTTAGAACCGTGTAGTATATAGTCACTTTATACTTCAGACTCAGGGGTGAGCGAGAGTTAATAAGCCAGTGTAGAGAACTGGTCTTCAACTTAAGATGAGTCCGTTTAGCCTCTATGTGGTTGCGCCAAGTAAGTCGCCTATCCAGGTGGACCCCTAGGTATGTGACATTATTGCTTTGTGGTATTTAAACGTTGTTCAAAGTCAAGGGTGGACAATTTTTCTTAATTAGATTTTTGTTCGTTAACCTTTATACGCCAGTTTGCAAGTCAATTGGCCACAGCTTCCATATGATTACCTAAGAGCGCAGATGCTTGCATGGGACACTTGGAGCGGCTGATTATCGCAGTGTCTTCGGCAAAAGTAGACATTGTCAGGCGGCCGTTTGTTGGATTATCCGAGGGGTATAAGACGTAGAGCATTGGGTCGAGAACACTGCCTTGTGGTACTCCACCTTCTATTTGATGAGCTTCAGCGATGGCAGTGTTACATCGAACTGTGAACTTTCGATCATACAGATAGGCCTCAAGTAGTTTGTAGGTGCTCTGAGGGAGTAACATTTGTATTTTATACATTAGACCGTCTAGCCATACTCGATCATACTCGATTTCAGATGTAATGCGATTTACTTGTTCGATCGTACCATGTTTCTCACTGAAGCCAAATTGGTGGGATGGTATTATGCTGAGGGCTTGAAGATGTGGGCAAATGCGCAGCATAATAAGTCTTTCGAATATTTTCGATATGCACGGTAGCAGGCTGATAGGTCTATAGGAGGATGGTTGTGTTTTGTCTTTTCCGGGATTCAGTATCATTACAATAGATGACTTTTTCCATTGTTGAGGGAAATAACAATGTTTAGTAATTGCATTAAATAACATACAGATGCAAAGTACAGCACAATTTGGTAGCTCAATAATCATTTTTGGAGTAATCAAGTCTTGCCCAGGGGCCTTATTTGGTTTCAATTGTTCCTTAATTACTATTGAAATTTATTCAGGTGCAAATTTTAATGGCTCAGATTCCGACACTTTGGGTACGGGTGGTAGTGTAATTTAGGTTTCGAAAATGTAGCGCGCAAAAAAAACAGCTTGCATATCAGGGTGGCAGTTTGTGTTGTTTTGTTCGTGTGAAGGGCTGGACTGAACTTTAAGAAAGATGGCAATTTCATAGAGTGAAGTGCACCATTGAAAAATGGCAGCATTTTTGTATAGAAAATAAAACACTATTAACTAACTTCATTTTTTAGTTATGTAAGTATAAGTACATACATAGTATTCGCTGAAGTATTTATTTGCAATGAATACACCTGTTTTCTTAAAACATCCATAGTTTTGAAAGCTAGCTTGCAAAAATAAATATATACATACATATGTACATACACACTCATTTCATAAACTTGTACTGTTTTAAGGCGCGTTCTTTCCGTGGTATTTGATTTGGCTGTCTGCATTTTTTCGTAGCTTTTCTGTTTACACTTTTTACTTTTTCTCGTTGTCGTATATTTTCAATGAGCTTACGTGTGACAAGGCGTCATGTGAGATTTTCCATATGCCGTTAATCTTTGAGTTTGCCCCTCCTTGCGTTTCTATCGCTTGACGTCTCGCATTGGTATTATAACACTCTTTTTATCTCCATTCAGTATTGTTCATTTAAAGTTTTTGCCGATTGAATTGTGGCTTGCACGCTTTAATTATGAACGCCGGACAAACGGGCAGTATTGCGCGCATTCTGAAGATGTTTGAGTTGTAAATTAAATGCAAACATATACAACTACTATGTATATATCGTCGCCTGGGAAAAATATTGTCGTAAGCGCCATTTTGCCGATTTTGAGTTATCGATGCAGTTATGTATATATTTCCAAACAAGATCTTTCAATTGGTGTTATCAGTTTACCGATATCTCGCTTAATCACCGAGATATTCAGCATTATTTTGTCGTATATCCACTGTCAGTAGCGATTTTTTCGTTTTTTGTTGTATGTGTAGACAGTTTTCCATATACGACCAATTTCCCATACAAATTAACCAATTTTTCTTGTCAATAAAATATTGTCGTATGTGTTATAGTGAAATGCATTGATTGTAGTAATTTCAGTATTAATAGTGACGTTGTCGCGATCGGACGGTTCTTCTGCGCCGAGCGTATCGGAGCAAATTTATTCGTAAGTTTTATAGAAAACTCTAGCTCTAATATTAGAAAACATTTAATAATCATACTTATGTTATAGAATGCGTAATGAAATATTGAAATATGAAAGTTATAGCGATTTTTCAACAGACGACGAAGTAAATGATCCCAATTATGACCCTAATTCCAAATCAACACAGAAAACGTTCTACGAATCAGCCTACACAATTGTTTCGTCAATTACTCCCGAGAAATTGTGTAAAAATTCAGCGAGCCTGGACATTCTTCTATACAGCAGCTTGATAGTGTTCATAGCACAATTGAAAAGTTTTTGCGAAAACGCAAATTTTCCCAACGTCAAATTACAACTTCTGCAAATGAACGATATTGATTTTAAATATTTTTCAATAAAAGAAGAAAGTTTGATTTTCAAACAAGTACAATTTTCAAGTGCAAGTCTATTATATATTCCAACAACGACTAATTTAAGGTTGGAACAAAATTATCATTTAATGAACTCGAATGTACCTTTCTCGATTTAAGGAAAAGTAAAGGACGGTTTTCTACAACGATTTGGGAAAACCATCTTCTAGTTGTTCCCAAAAAAACACTTGACAGCAATAAAAAAAAGACTTACAAACTTGACTTCCTTTCTTAGAAAAAGAAGAGGACAAACATATTTAACCTGCCATATTAAACATATAATACCGGCTAGTATTTTAAATATTTTTATGTGACTCATCAGACTGAATTTGATATTGCAACTTATGTTCCTTTAGTTTTATGTTAAGCATGTAATGCAAATATGTATTTTTTATGTTACTTTTATTGCTTTATTTTACTTTATGTATGTGTTCGTGTGGAAAATAAAAAGTTTATTTTTAAACAAAAATATTAAAAATATTACTACTTGTGTTTCTGATTATTTTAACATCCAATGGCATTTTGTCGTATATGTACGGACTTTGCGCAAGCATTTTGAAGCTGTGATATACTTACGAAAAAATTATGCTGAGGAGAAATAATACTCATAATATCAAAAAAAAAACATATATGCAAACCTTATAAATTTCATTAGTTAATGAAACGATTTATAATCCCCGAAATTTTAAGAAAAATCTACCGTTGCGGTTTTGAGTAATTTCAATTGCGTTTTCCCAAAAATCATGAAAAGTGATATACAACAATAATTTACCCAGGCGACGATATATATATACGAGTATATAGATAGGTATGTTAATAAATATGATGGTGGAGACGCATGCATGCAAATGTGTGTGTTAGTATGTGTATTTGACATTCACGGAAGTGGTCTTGTTTAATGGCGTATCCAATTGCTCTCTACGCAATTAAAATGCTGTTGATTTTAACATCAATCCCTACATAGTATGTACAATTCTTAGGATCAGATATGTGTACTTGTACACAAGGGTATTATAACTTTGTTCGCATAACGGTTGTTTATAACAGCAAAAAATAATCAAGATAGACATATATATAGATACTAAAATGATCAGAATGAAAAGAGGAATCGATTTAGCCCGTCCGTCCGTCAGTCCGTGGTTACGATAACTTGAGTAAAAATAGAGATATCTCAATGAAAATTGGTACATACATTGCTCTATGAACAGGGTAGGTTGGTATTGAAAATGGACAAGATCGGTGAAAAACCACGCCCACCTCCCATATAGCGGAAGTTATTAAAAAATGCAAAAAAAACTCCGTTTTTTCGGTATCTATTACAGCAAATTGAGTGAAATTCGGTGTTTGAGGCGATATTGAACTAAGAAATTAGGTATTTATGTAATTTTGAAAAATGGGCGTTGCCACGCCCACTTATGAAAAAATGTCTGTATCTCAATAACGATGTAAGGTATTGTCACAAAATTTGGTGAACAAATTTTCCTTAATATCACTGTTATTATCGTTAAAAATTTTTGAAATCGGACCATAACCTCGCCCACCTCCCATATAATGGAAATTTTTAAAAATGCAAAAATTTTGATTTTTCGTTATCTATTAAAACATATTAATTAAAATTTGATAATCAGAGAGATAGTTAATTAAGAAGCTTGATTTTTATAATTTATAAAAAAACGTCTGTAAGTATCTCAACAGCGATGTAAGGTATCGTCACAAAGTTTGGGGAACATATTGTCCTTGATATCACTGCATAACTGTCAATAATTTTGAAGAATGCAAAAAAGTTAGATTTTCAGTATTTATTGGAAGAAATTGAGTGAAGTTTAATACTAGCTGCGATTTGAAACAAAGAAATGGAAATTTTATGAAATCATGGTCACCATATAAAATTATATCGCGAGGGTATAAAAAAAATCGGTTTCGCCCGAATTTAGCTTTTCTTACTTCTTTTTTCTAAGAAGGTCACATATAGTACATACATATGTACATATGTACCTATTCATAGTCATGCAAATGTATGTTTGTATGTACATATGTACATATGTACTATGTAACTAAATATATCGTACATTTGAATTGGGCGGACGATAACACATTCTCTTGTTGTAGTGTCAGTCGAGTAAAACAATTTGATTATTGTGACAAGCGCGTAATTTATGGCACAGTTTGATGTCTTCATTCAATGCTGACGCTTCCTGTATTATTTCGTCTTCATTCCGATCGTTTATACGTAAAATTATTTGTTTGTAGAAGTTACTAATATTGACTCAGCAGCACCAAGCGTATAACAAAAATAAATAAGGAGTTCATTTTTATTTGTTTTTAATCATTTGGCCAATCGATTAAATTTGCCTTACATTAATAAAAAATTAATTAAATTCTTTTCTTATCTGACTAATTAAACCACTCTGCAAAGCTACCCCTCATTTAAAGATGATTTTGGGTTGCAGTTAGAAAAATCCGCATCTAATGTGCTGGGAGCTTTTTCATTTCTGAGAGCTTGACTCTGTAGTGCGCAATAATACTACAATGTCGCCACGTATAGACTATTCTTTAATACATATCGTTTAAATCAAATTTTTAAATATTTTGTAAACAAATTGAAGAAAATTCTCTAAAAATTACATTTATTTTAGAATTATATTAATCATATACATATTGTTATAGCGTGTTCAACTTTAATTTAATTCTTTAACAGGCGCTCATACCTAATTTTTTCATATAGCGTGTGTCCGAAGCTGCTTTAAACTTACACTTTTTTGTAGTTAAATTAAAAATTCCCAATATATTTGGCTCAGAAATTTATCTTTTGATAAAACATAGTTTAATTTTTTTAGTTTTGTACACAATTTTAAGATTAGGCTTATGAGTGTAGTCTTAATAGGTCGGAATTAAATAACTTAATTAAATTCTCAATATGTGGTGGTGACCCTATAATTTTATCAAATACTTTATATTTAAAATTTTTGTCTTTGTAATAATTTTTCTGAAAGCATGTAAACAAAAAGAAAATTTCTGCATGGGTGGTCAATGATTTGGCCTGAATTTTACAAATCAATAATATGCTCGTATCATACACTAAACCACAGTAGTTGACTTTCGTTGAAATTATGAATGTGTGAAAAATTCAAAAAAATTTCCCATATTGAAATAGAAATTATGAACGGCCCCATTACTTTACAAGCTCGTATTCCCCAGTAGTTTGTAAAAAAGCTCTAGTAAAAACATGATGACATTCCAAATATCTGCATTTTTACAAATAGACCACGCTCCCCACTACAATCTGGCAAGAGCATAATTGCTCGACAACTATGGTTAAAATAATATACGACATTAGAACTAACTTTAACAATAGTGACTTGACTCTTCTTTGCGTACTTGACTTCTCGAAGGCGTTTGAAATATTACTGCGGTTTCACTGATAGTTCAATATATGTAACAGTGTGTTATGTGGATATTATAACAAAGTTGTATATAGGTTGTATGGTTTAGTTTTAGAGATAAGGAAAGATATTTAGGTTGTACGCTTAATTCAAAACTTTTCGAGTACGGACCTTATCAATTGGGTCGTGGGCAATGTGTATGCAATACTTCGCGAATTTAAGGTCTCCGCTACATTCGTGCCAATGGAAACTAGGCGTACATTGGAACTACAGCCATTTATCCCAATTATCATCTACTCTGAGTTAGTGTATGGTACAGTAAGCTGGATTCCATATATATATATAATTTTGGCGCTTAGACTATAGTGTTTGGCCGAGCTTGTCCGAGCAGATGTATTTAATGAGAAGTTTTTCATGTCAGAAGTTTGCCATTGCCTGCGGAGGGGTGACCGCTATTAGAAAAAACATTTTCTATCATTAAGATTTTGCTTGCCCTGACTGAGATTCGAACCTCGAACTCACCGGTATATCAAGTTATAGCACACACCGCTACCCACTCGACCACAGCGACCACTGGATTCCATATCTTCACATTTTTTTTTTGTTTTTTTTGTTTTTTAACTGTTACTTTTATTTATTGAATCTGCTCAACTAAGGAGCCTAACAACAAGTTTGCAAATCTTATTTTAATCACATAATTTACATCCCATAGTCGGGATGAGTATTTTTATTAACTGGCCCTTAGAAATATTACGACTGGGCTGGAAAGTCATTCCAACGTAATCTTCAGTTCCTGTTTACATGCAATAGATTTCTTGCTAACTGATTAGGGTGCGCTAAAAGCTTCGATGCATATTTCGCCTTCCGCTGCTCTATTTCAGTTCGTACTTCCGGGATTCTCAAGTCGTGGTTTATATTCTCGTTTCGGATATACTATGGTGCGCACGATGAAGGATTTCGATGTTGCTGCTGCTCGCGTTGCCCCATAACTCACATCCTTATGTCCAAATGGGTTTTAGAACCGTGTAGTATATAGTCACTTTATACTTCAGACTCAGGGGTGAGCGAGAGTTAATAAGCCAGTGTAGAGAACTGGTCTTCAACTTAAGATGAGTCCGTTTAGCCTCTATGTGGTTGCGCCAAGTAAGTCGCCTATCCAGGTGGACCCCTAGGTATGTGACATTATTGCTTTGTGGTATTTAAACGTTGTTCAAAGTCAAGGGTGGACAATTTTTCTTAATTAGTGTAAATGTAACTTGCTTAGATTTTTGTTCGTTAACCTTTATACGCCAGTTTGCAAGTCAATTGGCCACAGCTTCCATATGATTACCTAAGAGCGCAGATGCTTGCATGGGACACTTGGAGCGGCTGATTATCGCAGTGTCTTCGGCAAAAGTAGACATTGTCAGGCGGCCGTTTGTTGGATTATCCGAGGGGTATAAGACGTAGAGCATTGGGTCGAGAACACTGCCTTGTGGTACTCCACCTTCTATTTGATGAGCTTCAGCGATGGCAGTGTTACATCGAACTGTGAACTTTCGATCATACAGATAGGCCTCAAGTAGTTTGTAGGTGCTCTGAGGGAGTAACATTTGTATTTTATACATTAGACCGTCTAGCCATACTCGATCATACTCGATTTCAGATGTAATGCGATTTACTTGTTCGATCGTACCATGTTTCTCACTGAAGCCAAATTGGTGGGATGGTATTATGCTGAGGGCTTGAAGATGTGGGCAAATGCGCAGCATAATAAGTCTTTCGAATATTTTCGATATGCACGGTAGCAGGCTGATAGGTCTATAGGAGGATGGTTGTGTTTTGTCTTTTCCGGGATTCAGTATCATTACAATAGATGACTTTTTCCATTGTTGAGGGAAATAACAATGTTTAGTAATTGCATTAAATAACATACAGATGCAAAGTACAGCACAATTTGGTAGCTCAATAATCATTTTTGGAGTAATCAAGTCTTGCCCAGGGGCCTTATTTGGTTTCAATTGTTCCTTAATTACTATTGAAATTTATTCAGGTGCAAATTTTAATGGCTCAGATTCCGACACTTTGGGTACGGGTGGTAGTGTAAACCCATTGGTTGCTGAGTTTGGTCTGAAAACATTTTGTAGATGAGCAGCAAAGTTGTTTGCTTTTTCCGCGTTATTCCGAGCCCAATTACCATTGTCGTCCCGTACTGGCATTTCAGTCTCCATTAGGCCACTTAAGTTTTTATGTGCTTTCCACAGCGGGTACTTTGTGCTAGTCGGAGAAAGCTTTTGAATGTACCGGTACTGTGCGTGCTGTTCCTCGCTCTTGAGGGCTCTCGTTAGCGCATATGTAGCTGCCTTCAGCAGTTGTTTGAAAGCAGGTGACCTATGAGTCTGCCATATCCGTCGTAGGCGTCGCTTTTCTAATAGCAGCATTTCAATTTTTCTATTGGTCGGATAATGTTTTTTGTTTCCCATATAACCTTGCTTTGGTGTGGAAATGCTAGCGGCAGCTCTGATTGTAGATTCAAAAGTTGCTACGGAGTTTTCAATGTCGTCAGGTGTATCTAAATTTGGGTGGAGTTCTATATGCGCACTGATATATTTTTTATACTTCAACCAGTTTGTAGCCTTTGTCGTGAGCATGTATGTATGTAGAGTGACTCTTTTTCGTGCGGCTGATGCCACAAAGTGAAGAGTACAGGTGAGTGGTCTGAAGAGAAGTCTGCACTTGATTCTGTACTAATAAGACAACGAGGAATGTTTCTTGTCACCGCGAAGTCAATCAAATCTGGCAGCTTTTGCGGAACTGAAGGCTAATATGTGGGCTTTCCAGGAGAAGCGTAATCAAGTTTGTTTCTTTTACATATAAGCGCGTTATATAATTGCTTGCCTTTAGGGTTGGACAAGCGTGAGCCCCAGTGAGGGTGCTTCGCATTATAATCGCCTGCAGCAATGAAGCGCTCTCCCAGCAAACTAAAGAAATCCATAAATTGTTTTTCTGTTATCGTGAAACGTGGGGGGCAATAAACCGCGGACAGTGTAATTTCTCCTTGCTTTGTTTGTACGCATATTAATGTTCCTTGCAGATAATTCTTGGCAATTCCAATCGAGGGATGGTGTTTAATGCGATTTCAGACTAAAATACCAAATCCGCCATGCGCCTTTCCATCTGGATGATTCGTGCAGTAAAAAGTATATCCCGAAATATTGAAATTATATTTGTTAGTTAGGTGTGTTTCAGCAAGGAGCATAACGTCAGTTTCCTTGTCGTTAAGGAATTTTGACAGCTCTAGTTTGTGGCGAGGAATGCCGTTTGTATTCCAGAGGGCTATTTTAATTGAGGTCATAATTTTTTTTGCTGAGTAGCAAGCAGTTTGAGCAGGGTGTTTTGATTTCGCATGAGATCTTGCATTGTGTTTTGCATGAAAGTTATGAAATTCATCATGCTTTGTTGCATCGATGCTATCATGGCTTCGATATTGGATTGTCTACCGTATTGGGCGTGGGGATCCTGTTCTTGTGGCGCAACTTGCGGTACAGTTATTGTATGTGCAGTATTTACTAGGCCTGACTTTACAGCACTTGCAAGTGAGACACCATTGACGGTGTTTGATAAAGCCATTCGCGGCGTGGTTCTTTTGGCAAAGAAAACGCTAGGTTTTGTCTGGGAGGGTACAAAGGCGTTCAATACGTTATCAGTGCGTTCAGAGGCCACACTCAATTTTGTTTATATTAAACATATTAAATCCCTGTTCTTTAAGCGCTTGTAAAACTTCCACAGCTTCAACACTTGGCTCGATACCTTTAATTACAATTTGTAAGTCTTTTGCACTTTTAAGCTGGTATGTATAGAACTTTGTGTGTGTGTCATTCAAGTGTGACAAATTGTGTTCAGAGTATATTTGCAGTTTAATATCACGAATATTTCCCTTAGATAGTGGGATAATATGAAAGTGGTTATTACCGAGTGAATTTTTTAACAAGAGCGCTTGGATTCTCTTTTCTTATGTATATTGACGGAGGTTTGGCATTATTGACTTTTGTAGCACTTTCAGAATTTAGGTTACTCACGTCTTCTATATTTTCACTTAGCAGTGCAAATCTATTCGTACTGACTTGCTGATTTGAGCTTATGCGGGTTATTTTTGGCTTAGTACCCGTTGATTTTTGCGGACTAAGTTTTCGTTTAACTGTAATATAGCGATCTATTCCAGTCTGTATCGACACTTTTTTAGCTGCTTTCTTTTCCAACAGTTCTTTCGCTTTGCATTTGTTGACACTCAAGCTAATTTGAGCTTGATCGGCAATAACAGGCAAAGCCGTTGACACCGCTGTGCAGACGGAATGTACCAGTGTGGTTGTTGTTGTTGTAGACGCAATTGAGGTGGTGAGAGAGGCCACTTAACTTGTTGTTGTTGTAGCTATATTTGGATATATGTAATTGCTCACCGAATTTGATGTAACCGTTGAACATGAAATATGGCACGGCTCAGGTGAAGCGCATTCTTCACCCCAAGCAATAGGAGTAGTCGTTGGTAATTTCGGTGAACAAGTCCGCGGTTTTGGTTCTGCGACCGAATCGAAAAATATGCGTTGTTACGTTGAACTGAAAGCCGGCGCTCATCTTGCTCGCGTTGTTTTTGGGCACGGGTATCAGTTTGACTAATCGCCTTCTTTCTTCATTTGGTTTGTTTATTTTTATGTATTATTTATTCTGTTTAATTAGCACAATATTTAATGTCTACGGAGCGAACTTAAAACACGTCCGCACTCTGACTATCGGCATATTCACATTAAATCAATATAGTGTTTAACAATCCTACATGTTATGTGTATGGAATCAGTAGATATAATCGTATTTCTGCTTGGCGAACTAAGATCCTGTTTTTGCCTGTCCGCTGGATAACTCTGGAACCACCCCACCGTTAAAATTTGGTATACTTATTACACATAGGCATATATTGGGAAAATTATCAAAATCTGACCATAACCACGCCCACCTGCCATAAACCGGTAATTTTCGAAAACCCCTAAAACCGGACATTTCAATAACTGTTGACTGGAAATGTCTTGAGTTTGGTATGCGGTGTTATATTGCAGCCATAATTCCTACTAAATAAAAAATTTGGAAAAGGGGCGTGTCACCGCCTTCTTTTAAGTTCATATATATATCTCTGGAACTACTTTATCGATTTCGTCTATACTTGGCACACATACCCGAACTTAGTTTCTGCTTTATTAATTTAAAAATTTAGCCGAAAGTGAGCGCTGAGTATATAGAGTTAGATCAAACTTAGCCACTTTACTTGTTTTAATTATATGAAATAGCTTCAGAATTTTTGAAAAAATTAGTTTTGACCTGTGAGTTCCAACATAGTTACACAATGTTTTGTGAATATGTGCATAGGGACTACAACAAAAGGAAATGAAAACCCACGGCTTTACCTGAGTTTAATTTTGAAAACCACTTGGTTAACGAAAAGTGTTCAATATTAAGAAAACCGTCCACAATGGACGCTCTTGAAAAATTAGAAATATATAAACAAAAAACATTTGACGGAAGGCTAATAAACGAACAAACGAGCAACTCTGATGCGATATTCGCACCATTAAGGCTTGTTTACAAAAATAAAACAAGCAAAGACGTAGTCAAAACCACAGATAACAGCATACAAAACAGACATATGTACAATACCTAATCGGACAACTATTACAGACTATTCACCTGTTCTTTCCACGAAGGCAGTAGCGAGTTAAAATATAGACTTTTGGTTTCTATCCGCGCGAGACTTCAGGTACCTATACTTAGGCCACTAAAAATTTGTTTACATTGGCGATTATGCACCATTACTTGTTTGGCCCTAAAATAATATAACCACGGAACAACAGACCTAGACGGTACAACGTCGGTTTTCTCCAAATCAAACTTGACAAGGTATGACGGAAATATCGTTCCAACCAACGTCAAAATTTCACCCTGTCGGACAAGCAAAATAAAATAAGAAAATAATTGAAGTACTATTAGAAGACCTAAGTCTAATAAATAAAAACAATATGTATGTACATATGTATGCACATATGTACTAGGAATGTCAATTTTGGGCATTTTGTTGATCCCGGGATTTTCGAGATCTGAAAACGAATTCTCGGGACAATCCCAGGATTCGGAATTTCACGAAGTTTTGATTCGTAAATTTTAATTTGCAAAAAAATTTAACAAACATTAATATAACAAAGAAGAACGATTTGTTGTAAATGATGTATGTATGTATGTATTTTTGGCCTTTTTAAGAAAAAAAAAAGACAATAAAAGTAAAATTTGAAAAGCATAAAAAATAATTCATACTTCAAGTACAAATATACATACATATTTGAAATAGAAGCAAATGCACCTTTGTTACACATAGAAGGTGCCTCACGGTTTCAGGCTCTTCTTCATTTCTGCAGCTTTTACAGAAGTCATTGCAGGGAACACCTAGTCTCTCTGCGTGTCTGCCGATCAGTATATGACCTGTTATAATTCCTAACACTAAGGACAGGTCTCCCCTGCCCATCATGAGAATACCTTGTGAACGCCTGACGTCCCACTCCGGCACAAGAGCTTGGACTTGATGCAGTTGTTACCGTTTTTACAACGGTCTCCTTCTTCCTTAAAGGCTGAGTCCCTTAGAAAGAGCTTGCAGGTAGCGAGCGGCATACCTAAACCCTTCCAGCGTGATGAAAGTGGAGTGGATGTTCACCTTCTTGCAAGCTCTTCCGCTGTTTCGTTGCCCGGTATGTTGCTGTGCCCTAGCACCCATACCAAGTGAAAAGCAAACTGCGACAGGTTGCTACCGTTTAAGAGTTACAGTTGACCGAATCAAGTGCCTTTAGTGCTGCTTGACTGTCGGGAAATATAGGATATATCTTTGAATTCAGCCTCTTCTGTTCTTAGGTAGCCCTCCGTCTCCTGTATAGGAGCGACCTCAGTCTGAAAGACACTGCAGTGGTCAGGAAGATGGAAAGGTTTTTCTAATCCTACTTTAGCTGAGAAAACACCCCCTCCCACTCTGCTCTCAAGCTTTGAGCCATCAGTGTAGAAGTGGAGTGACTTCTCCGATCCAGGGGATCCATTGGACCACCAGTCTCTTTGAGGAATTAGTATGTTGAAGTTCTTTGTGAAGCTTTGAATGGGGGCGCAGTAATCCGTATCTTGCGAGCCTAATTTGTTTGCAATTCTTGCGTGTCCTATTTGACTAGACTTCCATACGGGCAACTCCCGTAGTATAACAGCGGCACACGTCGCGAATTGTTTTCCTGCGATATCAATCGGGAGGATATTTAGTATGATGTCTAATGCTTACGAGGGGGTTGTACGCAAAGCGCCACCTATGCATATCAGCGCCGATCTTTGCACCCTTTGCAGTGCTGATTGTGTGGTTTTCTTATCGAGACATGGCTACGGCTGTGTATATCCAGTGCATAATTTTGGAAGATAAGCCCCATTTCCTTCCGATAGCTCCCTTGCATCTGCAGAGGGCCGTCGTTGCATTCTTACTGCGCTCCTGGACGTTCTGATTCCACGAAAGTTTTTTTTCTAGTATCACGCCTTACTACCACCGCAAGGTCGTCAGAACAAGCTACTACCTTTGATCCTCCCTCCTCTTCCAGGGCCTTCAGTAGGTCATTAATAGCCACCATTCACAGAAGGGGAGAAATTTCCCTACCTTGCGGGGTTCCTCTGCTTCTACAGCGTTCTAAAGTTGCATCCGCCAACTGGGCCCTTACAACCCTGTCAACGAGTAGTTTTTGCACGAAGGACACCAGATGTTGATCAATGCCCAGCTTCGCCAGAGCTCTTGTGATCGCCAAGGGTTCTATATTATTGAAGGCACCCTCAATGTCTAGAAATGATATCAGTGTGTCCCCATTTTAGGAATATGGTTGAGGTTTAGCACCCCTATATACATAGCAAACAGCCAAGTTGCACTTTGCTTCAGTGATTGCTGAAGCTGCACCGGTGAGACTTTATCTTTACCCGCCGCCTTGTAGGGTTTAAATGACTCAATTGCTCAGGTCACTTTCTCTATTGTAAGGAAGTCGGCATTAACTGGTTGTTCGCTCACTGTAGTCGACCTGTAAGAAAGCACATCCACGGCGCACGGAAAGTGTGTTTCTAGGAGAAGTCTGAGGGTGTGCTCTGCCGACCCCGTCTACATCCCGTCCGACCTTAGCAAGCTTCTCGGAGCTATTCGGGGGGAGCTGGAGAGAACCATTCTCAGCTTTGATCCCTCTGACACAGATTCAATAGAGCCGCAAAAGTCCTTCCAAGGCTATTTATAGTCCCCTAAGTGAGACCTGTAAATTTCCCATTGTGAGTCACTTTGGGTTCTTTTCGCTAGGTTAAATAAAGTCCGACAGAGTCTGCGAGCCTTGTCCATATCTGCATTTTACCATGGTGGCTTCTTTTTGCCTCTTGACCTCTTTATTGGACAGGCCTTATCAAGAGCCTTCCGACATGTCGAGTTTAACTGGTTTACCAAATATTCTAGTTCCCCTGAGCGTTAAGTTCTATTATTGGAGATAATGAGCTCTGCGTTCTAGGAGACTTGAATCTTAGTAAAGTTTGTCTTTTTTAACTCCAATAAACATATCAAAGGACAGTGAAATTGTTATAACATAATAGACTCTTAGATTTAATATTTTTAAGCAATAATTTACACTTTCAATTAAGAATATGTAGTTCTCCGATCTCGGCAAAAAATATGCACCATTTTCCGTTAGTAATTAGTTTATAGTTTTATTATTTTTTTACTGCTCCACAAGTCGGTTTATGTTTTAAATTGAACTATAATCTATGCAATTTTACTGATCTTAATTATATTATTCAAGAATATTTTTGGTCTAAATCACTTCACTTTCGAAATTAGATACTGAGTTGGCTTTTAATATTTTTAAGTCATTAATCTTTAATCTATGTGTTGATATTGTTCCGACTTTTCCAAGAAAACTTATAAGATACCGTGGTACACAAATAATCGAAAACATCTAAAAAATCGAAAAAATAAATACCATTAAAAGTTTAAAGTAACTAAATTACCATTTTATTATGAACAATATCATTTATATCTGAAGAAATTTAATGACTGAGATAAGTTACTCTACTTAAAATATATTAATAACTATGAAGTTAATATAAAAAAAAATTCTAAAGCATTCTGGAGTTACATAAAATCCAAGATTACAAAGACAAATATTCCCTCCTCAGTCGTTTATAACGATAAATGTGCGAGTAGCGTTGAAGAAGCAGTTGAGTTTTTTCCTAAAACTTTGTGTCTGACTTGGATCATAATAACGCCAATGTCTTCATTCCTGAATGCACTCTTTCGTTTGGATCGCTGGTATTGTCTGAAGATGATGTCAGTAGAGGTATCGATTCAATTAAATCGTCCAACCTAATGGATTCTGATGGCCTCTCGGCCATACTTTTTAAACAATGCCGGTCGTTAATTTAACCATTGACATTGATTTTTAACATGTCCTTAACGTCCGGGAATTGCATTGATGATTGGAAGAAGAGTTATATAACACAAATCTTTAAAAGTGGAAACAAGAATGATGCTGCTAATTATAGACCCATATCAAAACTAACTACAGTTGCAAAAATCTTCGAATGTGTTGTTAAGGAGAAAGTAGTATTCTCTGTAAGTAGCTTAATTTGTCCAAATCAGCATGGTTTTGTTAAGGGCAGGCCAACAATCTCTCATCTTGCAATTTTCACCGATGACTGTATAACTGCTTTTCAATTTACACTGATTTTTCGAAAACGTTCGACAGAGTTTCCCATAATGTATTAGTGTCAAAATTATCTACCATGGGCCTCCATTCTAAATTTCTTGAATGGATAAAATCTTATTTGTCTGACAGATATTGCGTGGTTGCATTTAAGGATGTTTACTCACTGCTTTTTATCGCTACGTCAGGCGTTCCTCAGGGTAGTGTTCTGGGACCAATTCTCTTTATTATATTTATAAATGACATTGGGTCTTGCTTCTCTTCATCTAAATACCTTTTATATGCTGACGATCCTAAAATTTACTCGGTCATTAGGAACAGGCATGACTCCAGTGCACTTCAAAATGAACTTCATGAACTACATTCATGGTGCGTAAGGAATCAGTTACATCTTAATATTAAAAAATGTTCACATTGTATTTTCACTAGAAAGCTCATACCGCTTCCAACACGTTATGATACTTCTGGATCGTTACTTAATTGTGTAACTGAAGTTAAGGACCTTGGTGTTTATTTCGACACAAAATTAAGCTTTTCCACGCATATAGACTATATAGTCAGCAAGTCTTACGCAATGTTGGCATTTGTTCGTCGTAATAGTGTTTCGTTTTCTGATCCGTACACCATAAAGATGCTTTACATTTCCCTAGTAAGATCTAGATTAGAATATGCCTCTTTTATTTGGAGACCATATTACAACATCATTGTTTGCATATGACGAAAGTACATATAAAGAGCCTAACGCTGAACATGAAGCAATTTTCTAGTTGGAAACGTTTGTATCGCGCTGTAGCTACATTTTTGCTGTATGTCGATCGATTACGCTCTGTTGTGCTGGCAAGAAAACGGAGAGCAGCCATCGACTTTGACATGATTCAACAAGCGCAACGTTTTCTTATTAGGTATGCTCATTCTATGGGTTATCGCGAAGAAATTAGCTGTCAAGCACAGTAAGATTATTGAAAAATCAAGCAAACTTTTCAAGTTAAACGTTTACTTAGATGTACATGTCATACTAAGATGCAAACGTCGGGTTGAACAGCGAAGGACGGTCAAATATGTAGCGCAATGGTAGAGACCAAATAAGGTGTATTTAACCGACCGATTGCAAAGTTAGCCATGCTAGATGTCGGCACGGGGCAAGGTAAACATGTCTTACCAACCAAGCAGTAAAAAGTAAAAAGAAGTAATTATCATCATCATTAACACCATCATTTCATTTACCAATTTCATTATTTCGCATCCGCATTGTATTTTTCTTACCTACCTTAACATCTCTCACTATATACTTAATGTTTGCATACATACTTTCGTATAATAACATGCATTTCTATTGTTTATACATTTATATATGTATGCATGTTATACTCGTAATAACTGTAGTACCAGGCCACTTTGACCAGCTATGTATGTATGTATATAAACACTTTCCATAGGTTGACACAGTTGTAAGAATCAAGAGGACTAAAAATACAAAAAGTTTTTAAGCGTACACACGCTGTTGGAAATTTGTGTTTTACTTCAATAATCGTACAACTGCCGCGCTAAAAATCATGCGTAACACCCCCTCTAAGCAGAATGATATATAGCGATGGTCCGAAAAGGAGTGCTCATCAAGCACTTTCCCGTTTCTGACCATAGCCTCTGCCTTCTCCGAGACGAGGGTCACGTCCAGCACTTCCCTTCTGCTATTAGTTACAAAGGTGGGTTCACTACCTTTATTACTTACAGCTAGGTAAGCTTTCGATATAAAATCGAAGAGTGACTCACATCTTTCGTTTGTATCGCTGATGTTAACCAAGCGAAATGGTGCGCATTCGCGACACCGGCAAGAACGCAAGCTCCTTCCGTCTGCTCAGCGACCCTCTCAACCATCGGTGTCGGAACTGGACTGTCATGAGCTAAGTACATGGAGGTCACCCGCATGACCTGGCTATTGACCTCCAGGTTGTGGTGTCCTCATCACTAAATTGAGGAAGAAACAGAAATTTTAGGTTTGAGTTAAAAAGAATACAGGCCCTGGGTCTACCCTCAGTTGCCCTACTGTGCCCAACAGTCCAAGGCTCCTGGATGAGGGCGATATCCGCTGTCCCCCTTTTCGCCTGCTGGAGCAGCAGTGCAGCAGACGCTCCACCTACATAATATAAAATTATTTTTAATCACTGTTTGAGACCAATATTATATACTATAAGACCTGGCGAACTTCGTCCCGCCCAAAATTTATTAGTAGTATATGAAATACTTTTTGAACTCTGTTGTACACGTATTTAATGTTGAGAATGAAACGGACACCTAAATTTGGAATTCGTTTTCGTAGCTTCCTACTTTTCTTTATAGTTATAGCAGATTTTCGAAGTTAAATATTTCGTCGTCCCATATATATGTATATCTTTCTGTATATCTCGACTCCAGCGCTACGAAGCAAATAATTGAAAAAAATTAAATCCTATTTTTTAACATGCAATAGAATACAACATGAATTCCATAAAAATTGGTTCAGAACCACGAGTTTTATAAATAACTCGACTCCAGCGCCGCCTATTTGATCAATTTTTCGCAGAGACTTTTTCTTCATCTTACTAATACCTATGTATATAGAATATTTTGTAAATAAACCGAAAACTCGGATTTTCGGAACTACATAACCGATTTAAGAGAAAAATTCAAAAAAATAAAGAAGCAAAAAAAATAAAAATATGTACGAGTTTATGTCATTGGTGGTGCAAATCAAAAATCAGAATATACAGTGTCACCCGCCTGAATATTCTGAAGATTCCCTGAAAATTTCATTAAAATCGGCCTAGCCGTTTTGGAGTCCATACGTTACATACATACACACATCCTGTTTTATATATGTATGTATATAGATTAATATATTCAGTAAACAAAAAAATACATCAATAAAAAAGTAAATACATCACCCATTTCATTTTGAGCGAGGCGGAATTATTCCTTATATTGATCAAAGTGCAATCTCAAAGAAATAAAAGCCTTAAGTGTGTTATCCTCCAACCTGGACCTAAATTTGTTGCATTTAATATCTGCAGTGGAGAAGCACTGTCTGTAGCACCCTCTGTAGGGCATAGCCTTTATTGCCTTATTACAAAAACTATCTATCTTTTACCAAACCTTCTGATAAATTGTATGCCTTTCGATTATTGGACAATTGCGATCAGCTCATTAAAACTTGATGAAATTTATCTTTGAGACATTTCTGCCTTACCCAAGCACCTAGTCAGATTCGAATGGGATATTCTCCAGCTAATTTATAATGGCAAGTGCAAGTTCCAAGAGCAGTTGTAAACTTGTTGCGTTTGTTTCTCATGTTAAATTTTCTTATTTCATTACAACTCGGAGAGGTATATTTATTATGTTACTCGTTTTATTCGATCGGCTCTTTTTGTTTTAAATCATTTGAGGTTTGTTTTTTGCAATTCCGGGATTTAAATAGACTGACCCCAGGATATTCGGGAGTTGAAAAAGGCCGGGATCCCGGGATCCCTGGATTTCATGCCTAGTATGTACTCATATAATTCCCCTATTATGTATAAACGATGCTAATAAAATTTTCAGAAAATATAGACCGTTCTTTAGAAACATAATCACCCTTTTTACATGAGTAATTACATGTTGAGAGAGATATTCCAAAAATACGAATATGTTTCTTATGCGTTTTTTTATTATATACGAGTATATGTATTTTTAAAGCCATAAAATAAAAATTTCAAGGAAATAAATTAGCAACGCTCTGTTGCATGCTGGTTGTGCGATGGGATTGCTCATATAAAATGTGCCGGATTGACTGGTAGAGTCCTAGACTTAATAAATGAAGGAAGAGGTATTCGTTGGTCTTGTTTGAAATGCAGATCAACTGAGGTTGAACTTTTCCAATTTTTTAGAGAAACCAGAAATGGATTTTTCGAAATCGGCAAAGACCTTCGGACACTTAATGATAAATTTAAACGTTATGAAAACGTGTTTATATCATTTAAGTGCCTAGATAAACAAACTTCGCAACCTGTAAGAGAGACCAAACGCAAACGGACACACAGTCCACCCAAGGAAAGTATTGTGGCTCTTCTTACATTACTTCAAAAGAATATTGTGCCTCAACCCCAACAAATTGAGCTAATTAATCTTTTGTCTCCTGTCCCTCCGTCTCAGGGCCCTTCTTCTTCAACTGCATCAAGAGTTATCTGCGCTCGCGCTTCTTCCTCTAATAAAAGCAATTCTGATCATGAGAACTTACAGGCATCTTCATCTGAAGTGGGTCCATCACCGCCTCAATCGCTTCCACCATCCCAATCTGCTCCTATTGTTGCAAAAACTGTAGCACCATTGGATGAGACTGACTGCTCTGCAAAGAAGCTGGTTGTGGTTCCTTTGAGAAAATCGATTTTTGTTTCTAGATTTGCTAGGGACACTTCTTCTGATGATATGGTTGGTTCAAGTGGATTAGCAAGTGTGCCATTTTGATTCCACACCTCGTGCAGTATATTATACAAAGAGAAGCGGCTGCACTCTAAAAAACTCTGCAGGAATGGTTTCCCAAGGGTCTTTAACTTTATTCTAGCAAGGGCCGGGCACTCGCACATAAAATGCTCAACCGTCTCCTTTGAGCCTGGGTCTTCACAGCTTCGACAGAACCGGTTAAAGGGTGTGCCTATCCTTTCAGCATGTACTCCTATAGGCCAGTGCCCTGTGCAGACAGCTGTAAGTTTGTATATGTTTTCTTTGCTCATTCCTAAAATAGCCTTTGTTTTAAGCGGATCATAAGACACCCAAGCCTGCCGGGTAATCCTGTACGATCCTGTATTACTCCACCTGTGATTAGCTTTC
Organism: Philophylla caesio; assembly: GCA_963971545.1. Classification (NCBI taxonomy): domain Eukaryota; kingdom Metazoa; phylum Arthropoda; class Insecta; order Diptera; family Tephritidae; genus Philophylla; species Philophylla caesio. The sequence goes on along the minus strand of OZ020607.1, from coordinate 59,164,604 downwards.
CGGTGGTAGATATCGGCAATTCTGCCCTTTATTTCTCTAAGCGAGACGCCCAAATTCACCGCGTTGGACCTATCCAGTGCAGAACCACACCTCGCTAGTTCATCCGCAGTTTCGTTTCCATAAATGTCCCTATGCCCCGGGACCCATATCAGGGTAATTTCGTATTCGCTTGAGATTGAAGCCATCTCTCTCCTACATTCATCTACGAGTTGAGAACCGACCGAGGTAGAAGATAGTGCTTGAATGGCAGCTTGGCTGTCCGTGAAAATATTCACTCGCGTACCTGCTGTTGCATTCCTCTCAACATACCTAATCGCCTCCTTTATTGCAAACGTTTCAGCCTGGAATACGCTTGCATAGTCTGGTAGACGGTATGATATCTTCAGGTTAAGCTGCTCAATGAAAACCCCCGCACCTACCCCGCACTCCATCTTTGATCCGTCCGTGTAGACTGCCAGACCATCCTGTAATCTGACTCTTCCGCGAGTCCAGTCTCTACGATAGGGAATTTAGTCTGGATTGTGCGGCTAACGTAAGATTTCGGCAGGATGTAATCAGTGGGCAGCGCCTTAATCTCAGCTGGGATTCTGCCAAGAATAGTGCTATGCCCCGTCGGCCTCTCTTTCCAAAACCCCAATGCATGTAACCTAATGGCACTGCTAGCAGCTGATTTTTCAATAAAAAGATCTATTGGTAATAAGTCGAGTAGTACGTTCAAGACATCCGTTGGGCAAAAATTCATTGCACCCGTTACACTAGAAGCTGCTGACCTTTGAATTCTTCCCAGTTTCTTGACGACATAGTCTTTGGTGAGAGCTAGCCACCATACCAGCGCCCCGTATGAGAGTATGGGTCGGACTATAGCTGTGCACATCCAGTGCACAATCTTTGGTTGTAGTCCCCATTTATTGCCTAACATTCTTTTTGTGGCGTAGAGAGCCACCGAGGCCTTCCTTACACGCTCCTCGATGTTCAGTCTCCAATTAAGCTTTGGGTCCAGAATGACTCCAAGGTATTTCACCTTATTTGACAGATCAAGTTCCGTCCCTCGGAGCTTAGGTTTAGTGAAGTAAGGTACTTTTGTTTTGTTTGCGAAGAGCAACAGGTCCGTTTTCTCAGGGTTCACCCTAAGCGAACAGTTTATGGCCCAGGAGTCCACCTCCTGTAAAGCCCTCTCCACAATTTCGCTGATGACCGGAAGAAATTTCCCCGATACCAGTATTGCAACATCATCTGCACAGGCTACTACTTTGATTCCCCAGGAATCTAACTTTGTCAGTAGTTGGTTTAAAACCATGAGCCACAGTAGTGGCGAGAGAGCTCCTCCCTGGGGGTTGCCCTTCGCCGCATATACGGTTCTATCCTGGGAACCTAGATTTGCATAAATTGCTCTGCTCCTTAGCAGCGACTCTATCCATGAGCGGACGCAGTGATCAATTCCTGCTACCACCAGTGCCTTCTGTATTGAATCTATGCTGACATTATTGAAGGCCCCTTCGATATCTGAAAATTTATGTGGCACCTGAAGTTTTTGATACTTTGCTTAACAATTCTTTTTGGCCAACCGGGCATTTGTTCGCGAATTTGAATACAAGCCACATAAAAATAAAAAAAATAAAAATAACTTAGCTTCAATTCCTAATCGTGACACTGAGCCAAAAAACTAATATTCAATTCTACCAAAACGTTAGAGGTTTAAATGCTAAATTGAACGATTTATATTTAAAAGGCTTAGACTGTAACTATAACGTAATTTGCTTTACTAAAACCTGGCTTAAACCACATATTTTTAATTCAGAGATCCTTCCTAATCAATATCAAATTTATAGAAATGACCGTAAGGACAGAATCGGTGGGGGTGTTCATTTTGCAGTTCATTCTTCAATACCATCCGAAGATGTTAATATCCCCCTCATCGAGTCAATCGAATTTAAAGCAATACGAGTTATGGTAGAAAATGGTTTCTTTTATTTAGCTGCTTGCTACATCCCTCCTAACTCTGACTTATCGGTTTATTCTCAACACATTGCGTTACTTAGATCTTTAAGTTCAATGAATACTGCACATGACTCGATGATTGTACTTGGTGTCTTCAATATGCCAGGCATATCATGGACTCTTATAGACGACTTTATCGTTCGTTTTTAGAAGATATAGCTGAGCTCTGTCTAAATCAGATCAATTTAACTCCAAATAATTTTGGCACCATTCTGGATCTTGTTTTTGTTGATGACGTATCTAAGTCATCTATGAAGATGTGCGAACCCTTGGTTATTCCAGAGGACTCTTATCACACTGCGATTGAGGTAAATTACGAAGTTATTGGTGATTTTGGAAATAATGTTGATAAATCAAGTAGCTCAAACGCTCGTTTTATTTTCGCGAAAGCCAATTTCAAGAAATTAGATCGAGAATTATCAAAATATCATGGCCGACGTATAAAGATGATGTTGAAAGTTAGCTTATATCAAAAGTTTGTACCAAAACGGGTTTGTGTACAAAAGGAGCAATCACAACCTTGGTTTACTAAAGAACTAAAAAATTTAAGAAATAAAAAGTCGCGATCTTTTAAATTGTACAAAAAAACTGGTTTGCACACTAACTATATTAAATACTCAGTTATCCGACACGATTATTTGGAATTAAATAAAAAATGCTACAGATCTTATTTGTGCAAAGTTAAAAGGAATCTAATAAAAAACCCTGAATCATTTTATGACTTCGATAACTCTAGAGGCAGAGTGACTAGTTTTCCGTCTGCTATGAAATATCAAAATACCGTTTCTTGTGACTCCCAATCAATTTCCAACATGTTTGCCCAATTCTTCAGGTCAAATTACTACATTAACTCGACTCTGAGCAAACCTTATCCATATAAACTCGGTTCCCTCACCTCTGCTATTATTCCGCAGATATCTTCCGACGAAGTATTTTATTATTTGAGTAACTTAAAAGAATCATTTAAGGCTGGCCCCGATTCGATCCCGACGTGTTTTCTCATATACTGTGCTAAACATATTTATGAGCCCTTAACTAATTTACTTAATCTTTCTCTTAAGCTTGGGATTTTCCATTCAGCTTGGAAAGAATCATTCATTATACCCCTTTATAAGACCGGGAGTAGGTCCTCTATAGAAAATTACCGCGGTATAGCTAAGCTTTCTGCTATTCCTAAATTATTCGATGCTATTATTGTTGACCATTCAACGTATTCCATATCCTCTACAATTTCTAGCACACAACACGGGTTCTCTAAGGGTAAATCTACCGTTACAAACTTGCTTGAGTTCACAACTCATGTTTCAAATGGATTCAGAGATTTATGCACACTGATGTTATATACACTGATTTTAGTAAAGCATTCGACAGAGTAAGTCACTCTTTACTGATCCATAAACTCGATCTCCTTAGTTTTCAACCTAATCTCCTTCGTTGGATGTCTTCTTACCTCATTAACAGAACACAACGAGTTCTCTTTAAAAATAGTACCTCAAACATTATTCATGTTTCTTCAGGGGTCCCGCAAGGAAGTCACCTTGGTCCGATTCTGTTTTTACTTTTTATAAATGACTTACCTTCTGTAATAAATTATTCAAAAAATTTATTGTATGCTGATGATGTAAAGCTTTTTAGATCGTATCATTCTGTTGAGGAAAGGTCCTTACTTTAAGCGGATTTAAATAGCATGACTAACTGGTGTGAAATAAATTAGGTTAGGTTGGAATGGCTGGGAAGAGAACCCTCCCTTGCACTTAGGCCTAGCGTGGCCCATTGTACTGCCATATGCGAGTTCGCTTCTCAATTCTCCTGCACATCGGGTTCAAACCATTTTGTTGACTTGATAAATTTCGACAGTGCTTTTGGGTTTATTAGCGCTATCTCCGCGAGGCTTTGTAGAGTTGGTCTGCCAAGCGTGCGAAGTCTTCTTCTGCTTAAAGCTGGACATTGGCAAAGTAGGTGTTCCACGTTTTCTTCTTCTTCGTCGCAACTGCGACAGTGCTCCGGGGCATTTACTCCTAGTCTTTTCGCATGAGTACCGATTAGACAGTGCCCTGTGAGGGTTCTTGTTAAGGTAGAGACTTCGCTTCTTTTTAGCCCCAGAAGGTTTGATGTGCGCCTTTTATCGTAAGACGGCCACGTGAGTTTGGAGATTTCGCAGTGTGGGTGACTACCCCAACGTTCATTCGCCACCTTTATGGTGTTATGCTTGATTTGTAGTTTAAAAGTGGCAAGGGGTATACCTAACCTGTTCCTACTCGGGAGGATCGGGGTGGTCGTGCCATTCCTTGCTAGTTCATCCGCTTTGCAGTTGCCCTCGATATCGCGGTGTCCAGGCACCGATATGAGTTGAATTCTATAATGCTGAGCCATCTCGTTTAGAGATCTGCGGCATTCAGTGAGAGACTTCGTATTGTCTATACAGGAGTCTAGCGCCTTCAGTGCAGCTTGGCTGTCAGAAAAGATAAAGACCTGTTTGCTTTCTTTAGGGTTTTTGATTAGGTGCTATGTAGCCTCCTGGATGGCCAGCACTTCCGCTTGGTACACGCTACAGTGGTCGGGGAGTCTAAACGATGTTTCAAGTTTTAGTTCAGGAGAGAATACACCTCCCCCGACTTTTCCGTTGAGTTTGGAGCCATCAGTGTAAATGTTGATGGCCTTTGGCATAAGGTGTGGTCTTGTGTACCAATCCTGTCGGGTTGGTACGATGACTTCATAGTCCTTTTTAAAGGAAGCTGATGGTGTACAGTAGTCCGTGTTTGTTGGTATTTGAATTGGAGCCATTTTTCTTAGAATTTCTGTGTGGCCGAGTGTGCTCTGGGTCCAGAACCCAGCTTCTCTAAGTCTTAAAGCTGTGATAGCGGCTACCTCTTGAGCTACTACGTCAAGAGGTGGCAGGTGTAGTATGGCGTTTAGAGCCTCAGTGGGTGAGGAGCTTAAGGCTCCACTTATGCAGAGCTCCGCGCTTCTTTGTACTCTCTGCAGTTGTTTAAGCGTTGTTGATTTTATTAGAGTGGGCCACCAGACCAAGGCTCCGTATAATAGGATTGGGCGGACGATGGCTGTATAGATCCAGTGTACTATCTTAGGGGAGAAGCCCCATTTTACACCAATAGCTTTTTTGCAAGTGAAAAGCGCCGTAGTGGCTTTCCTTATTCGCTCCCTTGTGTTGTCTTTCCAGTACAGCTTATTGTCTAAAATCAGACCCAGATACTTCGCGGTACTTTTAAGAATTAGGCTTTTGCCATCAAGTTTCGGTAGTGTGAGAGTGGGTATCTTATACCTTCTGGTGAATAGCACTAGTTCTGTTTTATCAGGATTCACTTCTAGACCACAGTCTTTGGTCCACGTGACAAGTGAAGTGAGAGCTGTTTCCATGAGTTCGCATAGCGTCTGAGGAAATTTTCCTCTCGCAATTACCGCAACATCGTCGGCGTACGCGATCACCTCATAACCATTTCCTTCCATGCGTCGCAAGAGCTTATTTATAGTTACCACCCATAAAAGTGGAGATAGAACTCCTCCTTGTGGAGTGCCTCTGTTTACGGGTCTGCGAACGGTGCTTTCCCCCAGCTGCGAACACACTACCCTGCTGGTGAGCATGTGGTGAATGAGTCCGACTAGAGAGCTGTCCATTCGCAGATCCCTGAGAGCCGAGGTAATCGCTCGAGGGGTTACATTGTTGAAAGCCCCCGCAATGTCGAGAAATGCAACAAGTGCGAATTCTTTTTCTTCTAGGGATTTTTCAAGCTTGGAAACCAATGAGTGGAGTGCTGTCTCCGTGGACTTGCCTTTGGTATAGGCATGTTGCGCATTAGACAATAGGGATGGACTAATCGAGATCCTAATATACATCTCAATTAGTCTTTCGAAAGTTTTGAGTAGAAAAGAGGAAAGGCTTATAGGCCTAAAGTCATTTGGTTTGGTGTGTGAAGCTCTACCTGCTTTTGGTATAAACACCACCTTAACTTCTCTCCATAAAATGGGTATATAGGCGAGTCTTAAGCAGCTGGTAAAGATTGTTTTTAACCAAGGTTTGGTGCGTTTCATGGTATGTTGTAGCTGAGCTGGGTAAATACTGTCTGGCCCCGGACTTTTGTAGGGTTCGAATTTGTCTATGGCCCAGCATATACTTCTGTCGCTTATTATCTCGTTTATAAGCTGTGGTCTGACATTCCTTTGTTCTGACTCATTTCCAAGATCATTGGTGTACTCGGAGAAATGGTTGTCTAGAAGCAGCTTAACTGTTTCAACGCTAGATTCGGTCCAGGTTCCATCTTGCTTTTGAAGAAAACTGGGTGCTGTCGGTGATTTTGCCAGAAATAAATTACATGGCACTAAACCTTAAAAAATGTAAAGTAATGTGCTTTTCTCGCAGAGCAGTTCAACCAGCTTCTTATGACATATGTAACCATAACCTCGAACAAGTGTTTAACTTTGTTGATCTTGTAATTACAATGGACCCGAAATTTAATTTTAATCTTCACATAAATGTTACAGTTAACAAAGCCAAAGGTGTTTTTGCACTTGTAAAACGGTGGTCAAAAGAATTCAATGACCCTTACATCACGAAGGCTCTGTTCGCAACGTTAGTGAAGCCCATACTGGAATATGGATATGTTGTTTGGAACCCGCGCTATCAAGTTCATTCCGACAGAATAGAGTCAATTCAAAAACAATTTCTGCTTTTTGCTTTAAGGAATTTTCGTTGGGATTCTCAGTACAACCTGCCGCCATATATAAGTCGTTAAAAACTCATTACTCTTCCTACACTTGATCGTCGCAGAGAAATGCTAGGCATTTTATTTTTGGTCAAGTTACTGACAGGCTTGATCTCTAGCCCATCTCTTCTTAGCGAAATAAAACTAAACGTGCCCTCCAGAATTTTAAGACATTTCCGGCCTCTCTTTCTGAAGCCATGTAAAAGTAATTTTGAGTTAAATGAGCCACTCAGTAGTTTGTGTCAGGATTTCAAAAAAAAAGTTTCAGTTTGGCACCCTAGTTTGAAAGGTTAGCCCAAGAGGATCTCAAAACAAAAAAAAAACTTAAATTTTGCCACGCCCCAAAATACCGCCCTTTTTGTTTTTTATGTCCTGTGTCGCCATTTGAAGTCCGATCGGGACATGTGACATATCGTTGCTTTATTTTGTTTATAGGTCACATTCAAATTAATTGCTTAATTCAAACTAGGGGTGCCAAACATAACTTTTTTTGGCGACCCACTCAAATATACATATGTATATTACTATTCGATCAGCTGATGAGCATTTGTTCTGTAGCTGAACAGTTTTAGATCTCGACACTTAACAAACCTCTGCCTTTCATGACTCGGCGCAATCTATATGAAAAAAAAAACAAATACAAATTTTTTTTTATATATCCGTGCGTCATGCGGATGCGCCCCTCGCGTCGGTCGGGCGGGTATGGAGGGATAAAACCGTTGGGATTATTATTATTATTATTATATGTACTAAATTAAATGGACCTTACAACACTCATGCAAGAAAGCGCTGGAGCAATGAATTGGAGCATTTTGGCCTACAAAAATATGCATTAGGGATATCAATTGGAACAGAGCTCGGGAATGCTGCTTTCTGCAAACAGTTCCGACAATTTTTTACATTCTTGAAAAGATACCTCGTGAGTCTTTCCAGAATTTTGTGACCAGGAGCAATGCTTCCTAAGGATCCTTTCAAGTAGGATGCGTCTTGTACAGTTTGCATTCAAAGAAATGTATTTTTTAAGCAAAATGTTGGAATGCGTACATTTTGTTTACATTTAAAAATATGAAAATCGTCAAGTTTGGTATATGTATGAATCAATTTGACGGGTGATGGACCACAACAAATCACAAAATATACACCAGGGTTGCATTTTCTCTAATGTGTCTTGAATATATTACCATTTAGTAAAAAAAAGAAATACATCAATTAAAAATTAAATACACCTTCCTATATATTTTGAGCGGGACAGAATTATTCCTTATTTTGATCAAAATGCAATTTTAAATAAATAAAAGTATTAACCTGAAATTAAATTTGTTGCATATAAAACCTGCAGTGGAAAAGCACCGCTTCGCCTAAACACTTCTTAGTTGTATTGTCGACAAAAAATTTAAAAAAAATATCTATTTATTTATTAATAAATGTAATGTATGCCTTTCTATTAATAGACACTTGCGAGCAGCTCGTAAACTGTATGCAATTTATCTTTGAGGTTTTCTGCTTTATCCATCAAGCATCTCGACGTGTTATTAATATCGCTTTCCCAGAAAACTCTTTTTTACATCGAGAAGGATATTCTCCAGCTCATTTATAATGGTAAGGACAATAGAACGCTTTTAGGGAGTTCAAAAGTCGTGTAATTTGTGGTATACGTATTGTATTTTCGAAAAATAACAGTTGTAAACTTTTTGTTTTTTTTTTCATTAATTGAGGTTTATTTTTGTTTGAATAAATGTAAATTAAAGTTAAATGGAAATGTGGGTATACATATTTTTAAGGATCCGACCTCTAAATTTTATTATAAGTGATTTGTTGCTGATTAATTGCTTGAATATATATATAATTTTGGCGCGTACACTATATAGCTTAGTGTTTGGCCGAGCTTCTCCTACCACTTGTGGTGTGCGTCTTTATATTATACCACAAATGGAGGGACCTACAGTTTTGTGCCGATTTCGAACGGCAGATGTATTTAATGAGAAGCTTTTTCATGGCAGAAATACCCTCGGAGGTTTGCCATTGTCTGCCGAGAGGTGACCGCTATTAGAAAAAACTTTTCTATGATTATGATTTTGCTTGCCCTGACTGAGCTTCGAACCTCAAACTCACCGGCATATCGAGTTATAGCACGCACCGCTACCAACTCGACCACAGCGGCCACTTAATTACTTAATTGCTTGAATACTACATACAAAACTAAACAAAATAGCACAGTGCGTTTACACGTTCTACTGATATTTTAATTAACGTATTTAAGTTAAACATTTTACTTATCGCATTTTACTTTAGACCACATCCGGGTTAGTGAAATTTTACTTCAAATGAAACTTTTAGGTTTACATTTAAGATGAGACAAAAACAAGTTACAGATGCGACCCAGCCTACTAACACCAAATTTCTGCTTATTTCGTTTTTGAAAGCCTTAAGGTAAAACACATTTTTTTAATTGCATGAAAAAATATTTACTTTATTTACATACACAGATACTATTAATTATTGTGCTTGCGCATACTTATGTTATCATGCTCAAAATATTTCCAAGTAAAAATAGTACTATTAATGAAATTGAATACTACCTAGACAACGAATACAATGGAACATTTTTCGAAGTGGATTGTTTCCAAGCTAATTTATTCCTGCGTTTTGGCCATATATGCACATTCTTCATATACTTATGTACATGTGTGGATAGTAGTTTTGTTTACACTTGCTTAGTACAGCAGACGTTTACATTTTGAGCATTAAAGCAAGGTGTACTCATTTATAATTGCCAGCTATGCATATACATAGTTGTATGTACATATGTGTGTATGAATATATGTATGCCCATGGAGCCAGCCACTTACGTGTAAAAGAAATTGGCATAAAATATCTCTAAAAATAGCAGCCACGAAACTTCTTAGATATTTGAGAAAATTGGTTGAAAAACTTTTTAAAAAATGTTATAAAAAAACCAATTCAGCATGTGTTTACGTACTTATAAGATTTCAGATGTTTTAAAAACAACTCTGTTTTAAAACCAAGAACATAAATATTAAAATAATTTTTATACAAACTGCCAAGGCATTAATGTGTATGTATGTATGTACGTACATCTATTTTTGTAAAGTTTCTTAAGAAGTAATTTTGAATTTTTAATAGTAAGGTAATTTATCCAATTATTTCGAAGATGCATAAAAAAACAAAAAATAATATCAAAAATGTATATTCTTCCAATACAATAATAATTCTTGTACACGTGTATGTATGTATGTACAAATGTTCGGATTAGTTAAATTTTGTTAAATTAAATGTAGGAAAAACCATATAAATCAAAGTATCAAACTTTTCAAAAAACTCGTTTCCTTTCAGAAAAATGTTCATCAATATTTACAATTTTTTTTAAGAGGTTTTAGAAAATTTTCGAGTACGCATTTTTGAAATTTTAGAACAATAATATACAAACTTGAGGTCGTTAAAACTACTGTTGATTTTTTAAGATTTTTCTACCCTCTTTCATACTTAACGTTCGAACCAAATTTATATACGAGGGTGCTCGACAAAAAAAAACTAAAAATAGTAAATTGTAACGTCCTAGAGCTGGCACATTATTGTACTCAAACTGAATGTACCATAAAACTACATTATTAAAAATTTTCGAAAACTTCTGCGAAGAAAATTATTGTACAAAGTTTGAAACTTTGATAATTGTCGCAGAATGACCTCTAATTTAATAAAGCATAAGTTTAATAAAATAAACAGGAAACTATGTAGTTGCAAAAATTTTCGAAAAAGCAGCAGTTCGTACTTTCAAATCGAACAAATTTTTTCATGTTTATATTTCCAGCTAATGACGCACGTGATAAACATTCAATATAATTATTGATGCGTGTACATAAATAGCAGCAATCTTATTCAGTATTATTTTAACAGAACAGTACAATATACATATATGTATATTTCAATACGATAGCATTTGAAAATTTCGTTTTGTGATCTCACTGTACAATGAACATATTGTTAAAACACCGGTACTTGAAATGTACATATGTAAAGTAATTAAGTTGCGCGTAAAAATTAAACTGGGCTTAAAGATTTGTTCTAACAAATTTGCAGAAACCCTTAAGGTCGAATTGAGCTAAATGATTAACAAAAAGTTAATTTGGTCGGGAATAGAACTTGAACCCATAGCTTCGAAATATGAACGTCTGCGCGATACGTACTTATGCTACATACTCCAATTGATTGGAGGCCGAAATAACACTAAAAAACCTTGCAAGCCTTTGGAGCAAAATAGATATGAAAATCGTATAACGTATAATTTTCTATAAATAATCATTTTTATACAAAGAGCAACAAAGTCTAGCTAGAGAAGTTGGAGCATGTCAGTTCTCTCAAATCAGAGTTTGTTGAAGACTACATCCTATGTATATAAGTATTTGTATATAAGAACTTTAACTGTAGCTTAACGAGTTTTACGCTGAGTTACTAGACCTTTCCGGTAAATGTACTTGATAATTCTACAGCGGAAAGAGGGGTTTGATGAAGTTATTTTGCCTACACTTTTTGCACCATACAACATTTTTCTAAGTAGATTTGTATAAGTTAGTGCATTGCATAAAAATATTTAAATAACCAGAAGTGAAGTAAATATATAAAAATGGAATTTTCTCCTCCAATCAGATATTATATTTAATTTTTATTGGCTTTGTGTGCAATATACTCGTATCAGTTTTTTCTAATTTACCTTTACATTATTTTTGCTTTTTAAACTTATTCTATCTAACAACCCTCAGATGTTGTTGTTTTGCACTGTACTATTTATTTTTCACTCATCAAAAGGCCTACTGGCTCTTACTGACACTCCGTGTGGTTTAAGCTCAATTAATTTCGAACACATAAAGTTCTAAGCGATTTCGCTGGCGTAAGGTCGAAAATAAGTTTAACATACGGTTGTAAATTGGTCCCTGTGCTAGAAAAACCTGGCCAATATTCAAAAAACAAAAATCACGATTTGAATACAGTTCAGTATTTTTCCCTACAGGGCTCCAGGAGGTATAAGTTGGTATAGTGCATTGTACTAAAATACGAGTATTCGGTCTACTGTGCATTGTAACATATGAGTGTGTCTGAAACAGCTGAGACATAACTATACATCTGGACTATTTGTAACATGTTTAACAAGTCTAAAAAGCTTATTATAGTTTAAGATTGTAATAGAAGATTATTAGCACACTTACTTACTTACTTAATTGGCGCATCAACCGCCTAAGCGATTAATAGAATACACGTTAATGAAAAAATTAAATTGAAAGATGGTTATGTGCAGATGTTTATATATACATATACACTTTTTTGGTTGCGCATTGCGGCTTCGAAATTTTGTCTCAGCCATTTTGTTATCCACAATTCTGATACGTAATTCGAATTCCTTGACCGGAAAACACATGATTGTCGATTTTTACAAAACTACTATGATTTTTAACAAATTCTGTCGGCCGTTTTGTTTTTGATATTTTAACCTTAGAACCGTCCTTACCATTTTCAACGTATTTTCGTCTTTTGGGAAGTTGTACTCCCCAGTGTATTTGTGTGCATTTTTGCACTGATACTGTATATTTTAAATACATTTCTTTGGTAGTAATAGTTATATTATAAAATATAAATTCACTTTATTCATGAAATTTTAATTACAATAAGTTCGATATTGATAATGGTTGGGAACAATAACACAGGTCTGCAACAAAAATGATGTCTGGATATTTCCAACTGATTTCTATGTATTTAAGTGTTCTGAAAACTAAAAAAATACTCAAAAAATTGCACACGTAAGGTTATTTGACAAAACGCAAAATTTTATTATAAAAGAGGGTTTTTTTGGGCTAACTTTTTGGCATTAATAATAGGTTTTTTAATTGTTTACCATAACTATCATTAATTTTTAAATAAGGAATACCCTGTGTTGCCGTTGTGGCAATTTAAAAATGACCAAATAAAAATTTTTTAGCTTTGCTTTATTCACAGTTTATTTTACATTTACTTTTACGATTGCTTCAAGTCGCAGAAGAGCCCAGAACATTACTCTGACAGCCCTTTTTATAGTAGTACATGAGGTGATTAATATTTTACTGTAACTATTTATGAGCGTGTACTTTTGAGTAGTTATGTTATACCAATTTGAGTTATACATATACAATTGAATGTATGTAAATATATGTACAAGTATGCTTATATAGTAGTATAAACTAAGATATACAGCGGTTACATTCCCCCCCTAGCAAACGAATTACCCTTGATTAGGTTTGCTTAAGTATTGCCGGTGACATCCAAAACTGCCACCTTTGTCGCGGGTCGTTGCAACACACCTCTTTGAGTTTTTATCATCACTCGTCGAACCTGATTATCCTTTGCCTTAACGACATCAACAATAATGCCCTTTGGCCAATAATTTCGCTGCAAGGTTTCGTCGACGACAACAACAACGTCTCCTTCGTTTTTCATGGTTTTCTGAGTTTACGCGTAGAGCCTTTTCTGCTGCCTTGAAATTTGTACCGTTGTCTGTATAGATTTCGCGTGGTTTACCACGCCTTGCTACAAAATTTTGAATGCACATAATGCATGAGCTGACATCTAAACTATATGCGACTTCAAGGTGCACCGCACGAACAGTCAAGCAGGTAAAAATTACACCCCACCTTTTTTCTTGGCGTCTTCCAATTGAAACGTTTATCGGCCCAAACAAATCTATACCAACGTATGTAAAGGGGCGCTCAAAGCTTGCCAAACGTGCCGCTGGTAGTGGGGCCATTTGCTGAACACTCGGCTCGTTCTTGCAGCGTTGGCATAATCGTCGTACTTTACGATAAAGTACACGGAGGCGAGAAATATAGTAGTGTTCACGAATGGAATTTAAGGCTGCTTCATGAAATTGGTGGTGATTCCGTTCATGATAGTGCCGAACTATTAGAAAGGTGATTGGATGACTTCTTGGCAAAATTATGGAGTCGCCAGATCGCAAACTTTCGGCTCTTCCCCGTGCTTTGAGTATCCCTTCGTCGCTTACATAGACATTTAAAGACAATAATTTACTGTAATTTTCAATGTTCTTACCGGATCTGAGTGTAAGGCTTTCTGGCTTAAATTCACTCTGCTGTGCTTCTTTAATTAGAATGCTTTTGGCTTTATCAATCATATCATTTGAAACACCGGATGCTATTTCGCTGTTTTTGTTGACCGGTTTTAGCTTTTCTACAAAAAGAAGTACCATCGTCATCGTCAGATATAGTCGACGCCAGGTTGAAAATTTCTCAGCATTGAGTAGAGGTTGTATAGGCTCGCCCTTGCTTATATGTAGGTTACAATGTCGCAGCTCGGTGTGCTCTACTGGTCCGAGGTCATCACATTTTGGCCACTCTGTTTGGTCGAATGATAAGAATTTCGGCCCGTTCAACCAGACTTCGGAGCTTTGTTGTCTACTAAATTTCGTTGCCAAGTCAGCGGGATTTAATTTGGAGGGTACCCAGTGCCAATCAGTGGGGTTGGTCGCTTCCAGCACTTCACCTACGCGGTGCATAACGTACTGCTTAAAGTTCCTAGGGTCCATGCAAAGCCACTTCAGCACGGTTTTTGAACCCGACCACCAGAACCGTTCATGAATTGGGAATCGCAGCGCACTTATTACGATGTTTGCCAATCTCACGCAGATAACCGCAGCCTGCAGCTCAAGCCTCGGTATCGACACGGGTTTTAGAGGGGCCACTTTCGATTTAGCGGCCACAACGATGGTATCGACTTTATTGTTGAACATCACTCGTAAGTAGCAAATGGCAGCATAGGCGTATTCGCCAGCATCCACGAACGTGTGTAGTTGGTTACATTCCGATTCTCGGAGTAGTGGGGAATAACATCGTGGAATCGTAGTAGAGGTTATTGCTGGCAGCAACGTCTTCCACTTACACCACTGATCGTAAAGCGGATTTGGGAGCGGGTCGTCCCAGCTGATACACGAGCGCCATACCTCCTGAAGTAGGATTTTCAACCCTATTGTATAGTGGGCCAAAAACCCTAGAGGGTCAAATATGGACATCAACACCTGTAGCGTCTCCCTTTTCGTCGGTATCAAACTACATTGCAAGATGTCTCGCCTCATTTTGGAGAATCTGCAAATAAACTTAAAGATGTCATTATTTGGATCCCAAAACAAACCTAATATCTTTTCAGTATGCGCCATGTCCTTGGGAGATTGATTTTCGCCAGGATCTCCTTGAAGTTCCTTGAGAAGAGTTGATGAGTTAGATGCCCAGTTACGAATGTTAAAGCCGGCTTTGGCGTGAATGCTCTTGACTTGTACAGCGAGTTTCAACGCATCGTCTTCAGTATCGATGCTGTCGGTGAAGTCGTCGACGTAGTGGTACTTTTGGATTGCTTCTACTGCTCTCGGAAATTTGTGTTTGTACTTTTCAGCATTTAAGTCGCGAACAAACTGTGCAATACATGGTGCACAGCTGATGCCGAACGTAAGCGCTCGCATGACGTAGATGTTCGGGTTGTGTAGCTCCTTGCAGTTGTCGTGCCACAAAAACCGCTGAGCGTGCATATCTCCTTTAATTACGTTTATCTGGTGGAATATTTCCGCGATGTCTCCACAAATAGCTACCTGTCCGGTTCTAAATGCCATTAACACGTCGACGAGAGAATTTAGTAGATCTGGGCCACTTAAAAGAAAATCATTGAGAGCGACTCCATTTGACTTGGCAGCCGCATCCCACACTAGCCGTACTTTTCCGGGTTTATTGGGATTTAGCGCGATGAATATTGGAAGGTACCACTCGTGATTCGGTGAACCATTAATTTCAGCTGTAGTTAACTTTCTTGCGTAGCCTTTGTTGATGAGGTTGTTTATCTGTTCTTGCATATTACGTTGTAAATTCGCGTCTTTAGCTAACTTTCTCTGCATGCAGGTGAATCGTTTAAGAGCGTTGTCGTAACTAGCAGGTAACTTTGCGCCTTCTTGCTTCCACAATAAACCAACTTTATACCGTCCGTCAATTTGATGACACTTGGAATTTAAAATCTGCATCGCCTTCTGGTCATCAGAGGACATCAACTTACTTGCTTGTGGCGCCTCAAGGTTAAAATACTCTTTAATTTCTTCGTGAAGGTTTTCATATTTCTTTTCGCAGTTACATACATGAATATTTAGCTGGTGCGATTCAAAGTGGTTAGCATTACCTCCTCGCAAAGTCCAACCCAAGCGGCACTTGGTGGCAATTGGCTCGAACCAGTTTCCTTCACGAGTCTTGATTGGCACAGCTAGCTTCCAGCAATTGGCTCCTATTAGGATAGTTGGTTCAGCGTTTTCATACGACTCGATTGGCAATCCGCGCAAGTATGGGTGTTTATGCGTAATTTTCTCCATATTAAGAGACTGACTAGGCAAGCCCAATCGCGAAACAGTGAGCACTTCATTTACATGATACTTCACACCATCACGAGTGCTCGAAATTTGTATCGACGTTCTCACTGAGTCGCTTTCGATGCGAGTATTCTCGCCAGTCCAGCGAAGACACAAGGATTCATGCTCGCCTTCTAAGCCCAGCGAATCGTATATACATATGTTTTTCCATCAATGTGACGGATGAGCCCTCATATAAAAAGGCGAATGTATTTATTGACGCACCTTTTGAATATATGCGTACTGGTATTATGCGGAAACAGGGTGTCTCTTCGTCAACATCTATGTGCGTATTTACCAGTTGATTGTTAACTATGGCTAATGCCGTATTTTGATTCGGTTGGACAGCTGGAAATGCGTTAACAGTGATGTACTTTTGTGAAGGAGCCTGTGGTGTTTCGATTTGCAGCCATCGGTGCCGCATTCTTTACTAGAGAAACACTTTCGGCGATGAATGTTAAAGCATTGACGACACTACTTGTTTGCCTTCACAACATCCCACTTGCGCTCCAAACTGAGCTTGCTAAATTCTACGCACATTTGTATTTTGTGATCGTTGTGCCCGCATGCAACACACCCTACCTTTTTATGATTTTCGTTATCAATTGATTGTGTATACGCGTTAATTACCGCGCCTTTTTTCGACGATACGGGCGGAGTGACCACCTTGCTCCGCTATTTGGAAAATCCAATCACTAAACGCTTTAATAATCGGTACTCGCTCGTCGCGCTGCAACATTGCCCAATTTAATTTATGTTGATTTGGAAGCTTGTCGACAAACTCTTTCACCAACATCGGGTTATTTAAATGCGCTTCCATATGGCAAGCTTCCATAGTGGAACAGATATTTTGCACACACAACGCGAAGTCAATGAGACACTCTAATTTCTCCTTTAGCGGTGGAAATCCCCTGGCTTTCTCCACTAATGATTCTAATATATGTTCTGGCCGCCCAAAACACATTTTAAGTGTCTGAATTATTTCACAAACCATAGCAGGTAAAAGTAATTTGCATCGTACCATCTCAAAAGCCTTACCTTTGAGGCACTTTTGCAATCGCATGAGATTTTCTGCGTCGGTGTACCCTGCGACTTCTGTACTGTTTTCGTAATTACTTAAGAACAGCGGCCAGTCGTCTAGGTTCCCACTGAAAACAGGCAGGTCTTTTGGAATCGCTTGTCTAGCTACAAGCTGTGATGAAGTTGGAGTTACTGTCGAACGGTTAATTCCAGTGACCGAGCCACCTTGACTCAGTATTTCGTATTTCTTTTGCAAATATTTCTGCTCTATTTTTCTTTCTTCTTCCAACAGTTGCAGCTGTAGTATATGCAGTTGAGCGAGACTCTCATTACTTTTTGGAGAGATGGTATTAGCTGTCAATGCTAGAGGTATAGAATGTTGCGGAGCTTGCTGATCTAAGCCTGTAAACATTGTTGCTGGCGCAGCCATTTGCTTAGCAGGGGGAAACATTATCCCTGAATGCAATGTTGCGGAGCTCTCGTGCACCGCGGTGGATGTAATGGGCACTGAAGTCACTATCGGTGTCATCGTTACCGGATTGCTTACCGTCGTGTCCTTATATATAGGTTGTTGACTACCTTTTTTTTGGGTTGTCGCGGGATCCGCAAGAGCTAAAATTCCAGCTTATATTAGCTACGTTGCTATTTACCCCGACACATTCGTAGTGGAACCACCGATCACACGAATCGCACTGCACCATTCGTTCGGTGTCTTTCTGTCCGCAATTATTACAATTGTACTGGCTCGGCATATTTATTTAACGATTGAATTATATGGGAAAAAATATTTTTAAAGATTTGTTGCCGTTGCACATTAGGGCAAATGAGCGTTTTTTCTGTGCAAAAGTGATAAGAATCAAAGTGCCGTTTTACTTTTGTTGTTGTTGTTTTTTAATGGGCAATACTCCAAAACAAAGACGCGTGATTTTTGTTTGTGCTAAATATAGAGTACCGTTACACACGTGTGCGTCAAAGTCAATCGATGCAAGTCTTTCAACAAATGTGATTGCAAGTTCAATAGTGGTTGGTCATCTTTAAGAGTGTGTTTATCGAATTGTGTTGATAATAATTCATTAGTGAAAAATGGAAAATAAAGCTACAAGTAAGAATATATGTATTTAATTAACACTGGCTTATATGTATGTCGCTATACTTGATAATAATTCATTAGTCTACATAACCTTAAAACTGTAGAATTTATCTAAAACTTTGACTTCTGTAAGCCTTTAAAAATGTTGACCCCATTTGACCCCTTTCAAATTGATAATATAAATAAAGTAATAAATAATGAGTTATTTGCATTTTGTTTAAACTGCTATTCTTTGCGTTTAACGAGTATTATCTATTTTTGTTTAGGAAACCTCTGCATAAAAAAAGCTGATTTGTTTGATATATGGCGAAAAGAATGCACAAAAAAAGGAAAGTTTGATGCTGTTTTAAAATATGTAGTTGGCAAAATTGAAGTTAATATACTTTCGGATGAAATTGAGAAACATATATCCCAAATATTACATTTTTTTTGCGTAAAATTGGCAACAAAGTGGGAAAAATCTCACAGAAACATAAATACCTTTAAAAAACAAAATGAAGCGTGGCTTAATACTGAAACAAATTTTGTGTTATATGACATTTCTATAAAAGCACCACCTACCACTGTTGGACGTCCACGTCTGCCATTCAGCGCCAAATCAGATTTCGGAAAAAGAAAAGAAGCCGCAGACTTATCAGCTGAAAAAGCTGATACTAATCTTCTAGTTCGTGCAGCAGCAACATCGGCTCGTACACAAAGTGATACTGATCTGGCTGCAGTCCTGAAAGAAAGCATGGAAAGTCCAACAAGGCCATCAAAAATGCGGAAATTTGTTAACGAGGATCCCAAAAAGCCAATTCCTTATTCAGCGGATGAGGCTTTAGCTTTCCTTCTTGAGCATAATTTTTCAAAAGAGCAGTATAATGCAATACGCGATGGAAGCAAAAAAAGGAACAGCGACATATATCCTCATTATAGCAAAATTACAGCCGCAAAATTAAAATGTCGACCTAAGAATATAGAAGCAAGTGAGACCCTAGCCAAAGTTCCGTTGCGAATAAAATTAATAAATGAAACAATGTATTGTTTTCATTAATGGCTGCAAAAGGAGTAATTTTAAATTTTGGTCGTTAGAGGGTTAATTTCCACTTTTTATAACACAGTTACTCCTGCTTCTGAAATCCTTACACGTTTTGTTTTGAATAGCATAATTTTGTAATCGTTATTAATTTTGCACAGAAAAAGTGGTCATTTGACCTATAGTGCGTTGTGGCAATTTAAAAATGACCAAATACAAATTTTTTAGCTTTGCTTTATTCACAGTTTATTTTACATTTACTTGTATGCTGCGTTACGCTTCGCTTTAAAAATATTTTGTATGGTTGTTGCCCGATTACTTCAAGTCGCAGAAGAGCCCAGAACATTACTCTGACAGCCCTTTTTATAGTAGTACATGAGTTGATTTATATATTTAACTGTAACTATTTATGAGAGTGTACTTTTGAGTAGTTATGTTATACCAATTTGAGTTATACATATACAATTGAATGTATGTAAATACATGTACAAGTATGCTTATATGGGAAGTAGTATAAACTAAGTTATACAGCGGTAACACCCTGTGTAACCTGAACGTGCGCGCTCCCATAGTGTAGGAAGTGGCGCGGTACAATTACGTATTAACTCGTCATTGTTTTGTAGGTCTTGGATCAGTATAGTGTAATGTCGTCTGTGGGGAAGTGTGTGAACTCGTCTGATAGTTTATGTTATATTTGTAGCGAATATGAGTATATGATATTAACGCAGCAAGTTAATATTATGGGCTTTGTAAAAAAAGTATACTTGGATTAAAACATGAAGATCAGGATAAAGTTTGGGCACGTCATAAATTCTGCAAACGATGTGTTGGAGATTTTGAAAATTGGTTTAAGGGCAAGAAAAAAGCTTTCCGATATGCGAACCATAGTGATGATTGTAACTTTTGTTCGTGTAATGTGAAAGGTATAATTCAAAACGGAAGCAGTAAATTGCATACCCCAATCTGCAGTCAGCTACTCGCCCCATTCCTCATGGGACCGAAATACCAGTGCCCAAGGTCCCTGCTACCTTGGAAAAGATTCCAAGTTCTGACAAAGATGGTGCTGTACCTGAACCCGATGACATGTCAAGTTTTTGAATTTGAAGATGATAGCAGTCCGAAACTGTTTTCCCAGGGCGAGCTAAATGATTTGGTAAAAGACTTGAATTTTCCCAAAAACGCTGCTGAGTTGCTTGGATCAAGGCTCAAAAGCAGGAACTTACTTTTACCGGGAGTGTCTTCCTCCTGGTTCAGATATCGTGAGAAGCTGTTTACTTCCTACTTTGCCCAAAAGGACGAGTTGGTTTATTGTACTAATATTGAATGTTTGAAGGATACATTTAAGATCTCATACAGCAGAGTGGCGTATTTTCATAGATTCTTCAAAAAGTAGCCTTAAAGCAGTTTTGCTTCACAACGGCGGTTTCTATACTTAAATTCCTGTCGGTCATTTCGTACACCTCAAGGAAACCTACAAGAACTTGGATTTCATTCTTTGCTAATTAAAATATAAAGACCACGGTTGGCAAGTGTGTGGTGATTTCAAAATCATGGGCATGGCGCTCGGAAAACAATCTGTCCTGCATGAAACTTTGGTGCCTCCTCATAAAGTTTTTCTACCACCGCTTCACATAAAGCTTGGATTGATGCAATTGGTAAAGTCACTTCCAAGAGATGGAAATTGCTTCAAATACTTAATATCAAAGTTTCCAGGCCTCTCGGAGGCAAAGTTGAAGGAACGTGTTTTCGTTGGACCAGATATTAGACGGCTGATCCACTATTCATCACAACTAGGACGGATCCTCAAAGAGAAGGGTGGATTGCCTTTAAAGAGGTCATAAAGAAATTTTTTAGGCTATAACAAAGATTCTAACTGCAAACAAATCGTCAAAAGAATGATAAAAGCATTTCAAGGTTTAGGTTGCTTGATGAGTTTAAAAGTACATTTTCTTCATTTCCACCTCGACTACTTTCCAGAAAATTTAGGAGAGGTGAGTGAAGAGCAAGGTGAACGATTTCACCTAGATATTAAGGAGATGGAAAAAAGATACCAGGGAAGATGGAGCGTTTTAATGATGGCAGACTACTGTTGGACGCTTCAAAGAGACCTTCCCGATGCTTCCCACAAGCGAAAATGTACCAAAAGGAGTCTCACTGAGAAAAAGAAATGTGTTTAGTGTTTACTAATTAATGTATTTTACATAAATAAATTGGTTTTGTAAAACGTGACGTTTTATGACAAAATTAAAGTTATTTTTTGATTCAGCACACCCAAAAACATAAGAATTACACAAAAAAACCAAAACAGCTCTCAATTATTTTTTTTTTCCAGACTTGTGTAATTTACTATTATATTAGCTACCTCGATTTCCTTAAATGAGTATTCGGGTGTTTTTCCTGTCGACTTACATCTTAAACTGTTCGCTCTCACGCAATTCTGCTTTTATTTTCCTCACGCTTCGTTCTTCAACTAGTTGCAATTGTTCACTTGGTAGAAATTAGGAATTTGACTTCCTTCATAAAACTTTTTACGTTTAACTTAACCAAAATTCATACAATATGCATATTAATTTATAATAATAATAATTTTGGTGCTTACACTATATAGCTCAGTGTTTGGCCGAGCTTCTCCTACCCTTTGTGGGGTGCGTCTTTATATTATACCACAAATGGAGTTACCTACAGTTTTGTGCGAACTCCGAACGGCAGAAGTATTTTATGATAAGCGTTTTCATGGCAGTAACACCCTCGGAGATTTGCCATTGCCTGACGAGGGGTGACCGCTATTAGAAAACAACTTTTTCTTTAATTCAGATTTTGCTTGCCCTGACTGAGATTTGTACCTCGAACTCACCGGCATATCGAGTTATAGCACGCACCGCTACCAACTCGACCACAGCGGCCACAATGCATATTAATAAAAAGGTTATTATCTTGCTTTTCACTTTAGAGAGCCATTAAAATCCGTAAATTTTTTTATTGATAACCTGCCTTATTCACTCTTTTGCTTATTCGATGTAATTGTTGTGTATTTGAATATTCGTGGAATCGGTTGTAACAGGTGTATCTGCTGTTTTTTTTGGCAACAAATTACATGAGTTTACAAATAAAGTTTCAATTTTTGGTTCTGATTTTATGTTTTCCAATTTTGTATTTATGTACATACATGTAGGTACATAAACACTCGAGGGCCCAAGCAGAAGCGGCGGCGGCTTCTAGCCAGCGTTGTAACTAGCCAAATCTTATATGGAGCAATAGCAGAAGAAATGATGAGGTTGAGAACTCTCACCAGAAAACAGCGTAGCAGCGGCGACTAACCGCCTTTCCCCCCCCTGATGTAATGCTTGATGGCAGTCCCGTAGGGAGCGGAATTCGACGAAAACAGGTTCATCCTGGTTTCAAAGGGCCACTTGAGGGTAGTGCACTACCACAACGCCCCTGTTTTCGTCGAATTCCTTTCCCCACGGGACTGCCATCAAGCATTACATCATGGGGGGGAAAGGCGGTTAGTCGCCGCTGCTACGCTGTTTTCTGGTGAGAGTTCTCAACCACTTCATTGCTTCTGCTATTACATCACAGATAGTTTTCCATATTTTGATTTGACTCCATAGTTGTTGCATCTATTTATCTTGCCGCAGACTTCATTAAGAGCATTTAGTATGGCAGGGTATTTATTCGCCGTTGCTTTAAATGAGTGCGACCTTCGGAACGGACGAGGTTCCGAGCAGCCTCGCTTATAGGCTTCGTCTAGGGATGAAGACCCGAGAGCACTAGTTTGTTGACTACTGCACTAGTGCACTAGTTGGCTTTTATTATTGCCTGGACCCCAAGTCTATAAAGCTGTTGTATTTTCAATCGGGCACTTATATTTTTAAAGGGCTGTCGGAACGGACGAGGTTCCGAGCAGCGCCCTCCCTATCTATCTGGGGGCTGTCGGAATGGACCAGATTCCGAGCAGCTTGATAGAGAGCTTCTCATTTTGGGGAATGTCGGAACGGACAGGGTTCCGAGCTTCACCATCGCTGGATTCTTTAGCAGTCGGAATGGACGAGATTCCGAGCAACCTGTTTTGAGCACGTGATTTGTGGTAGCTTAATGGTTCACTCGCCGCTGTCTCTCCAGGCCTCTAAGTTGTTTTAAGATTGAAGCAATTACATCGCTGGTTGATGTCCATTCACTAAGACCTTTCATCATGTGACTAATGATGGCCTCCGGTGCAAGCACCCCACCAATTGTAGTCCTCAGTACGTTCATTTGGCGACTAAAACGGGGGCACAAAAAATATACATGATATATGTATGTACATCTTCTACGTCGCCATGGCATATATCGCAGTATGGGTCGTTGTCGTGTTTGTACTTAAACAGGTATGCCTTGAAACAACCGTGTCCGCTCAGGAATTGCGTTAAGTAGAAGTCAACCTCGCCGTGTGTTCTGTTAACCCAAGTGGCCAGATTTGGAATCAATCGATGGGTCCAACGATTTTTTGAGGTGTTATTCCACCTGTTTTGCCACTCCATGAGGCTACTCTTCCGAGCACGATCTCGGTCCTGTTGCGTTATGTAGGGTGATGCCGTAGCCAGCCTATGCGCCTCTTTTGCCAGTATGTCTATGGGTGTCATACTAGCTATTACGAAAGTTGCATCATCAGATACCGTTCTAAATGCATTGCAAACCCGTAGTGAGCAAAGGCGGTATGTAGATTAGATTCTGCGGTAATATGACGCGCACTGTGTTGCATGTGCCCAAATAGGAGCCCCATAGAGAATTTGGTTTTGAACCACACTCGCTAAAAGCAGACGTCGACGCTGCTTTTTTTTCCCTAGCGTAATTCAAGTGGGCTTGGAAGGTTAAGCGTTTGTCCAGTATCATACCGAGGTATTTAATGGTAGGCTTAGTCGAGACAGGGTAGTCGCCAATTTTCAGCTCCACTTCTTCAAGCTTCTTTCGACTTGAGATGAGTATTGCTTCTGTTTTATGCGGTGCCAGGTTAAGCCCGTAACTTTCCATCCAGTCTTTAACCACTGTAACGGCGGACGAGGCTTTTTCGCAGATAGTTTCACAATGTTTCGCTTTTACTAGTACTGCGATATCGTCTGCAAAGCCAACTATAGTTGAGCCTTCGGGTAGCTCCACGCGAAGTACCCCGCCGTACATTATGTTCCATAGTAAAGGTCCAAGAACGGACCCTTGTGGAACTCCGCCTGTTATTTCTGATCTCTAAATGTATGTATGTATGTGCATAAATACGTATGTATGCATTTATGAGTATTACCTTTGTAATGCGCATAATTTCTTAATTGAATTTTTGTCATGAATTTAAATTACTCTTCAAATACTTTAACCATTTACGGTTGTGTGCTTTTTCATGGCACACTTTTAAGTAGCCACTAAATTATGACAATAAAACTTCATTAATATACATACACACGTACATATGTATGTAAATGTAAATGTATGTACATACTCGCTCATACATAGTATGTATGTGTTGCAACACCGCCTGGCAACACGACAAATCAGTGTAACAATGCGGCAGCACAGAAAAAGTGCAGTGTAGAAACCATAAAGTATTATCGCGATAAGTTTCAATTTTCTTTTGTTTTGAGTAAATATTCTAGAATCTTCTTTTAAATGCCAATCGTATATAATTTTAATTGTAAAAAGAAAGTTAGCAAAATTCCTTTTTTATAAGTAACACGAACCGAGTGTAGATGAACCAAAGTAAGTGTATAAAAAACAAATATAAATTAATTTGATGTGTTAACTTTGATTTTATTTTCAATAAACAGTTTTTTAAAGCTGCTGTAACTGTTAAAACAGTTGAAATATTGATCGATTGTTTTAACTGGGCGGACGGCTGCTTTTAAACGTTGGTGATCCAACAGTATGTATGTAAGTATATACATATGTGACTATATACTTTCACTTTTTAATATTACTTCATTTTAACTCAACGCACTAGTTATTTACCAATCACTATCTTAGGGCCAGTTTTTCAGTGCAAGTTGAACTCTGTTTGTCGTTTAAACTAAGTTTAAACTCAGTACGCAGTTTTTCAGTCAACTTTAAACGGAGTTTAAACTAAGTTTAAACGGCCGATTGTGCTCGGTTAAACTTAGTTTAACTTATCAGCTGTTTGCTGACTACTTCGTTTTGGTTGCAACAAATTTATTTGAGCGCAAGGAAACTAAGTTTAAATTTAAACTGAGTTTAACTAAACTTAGTTTAAACATAGTTTAAACCAGCACTGAAAAACTGGCCCTTAATGTAGTGTTTCTCGGGGGGTCATCAAGATATCCAAGTAGTCACCTCTTCTGAGAAGCCAAAACTATTGTTGACTCATTGTGTTGATGGAAAAACGATTTTTTCTAATACAATTTTTATTGACTTCTTAACTCTAAGGTAACCATAATGCTCTCTAATTATGGAATATTTTACCAGATTAAAGATAAACAATTAATAATAAGCCATTTTCATAACATTTTGAACGGTTGCGATTACTTCGGCTGCTTTGTAGCCTTGCAAACAAGCATCATCACTCCGTGGTTTATTATATCAGTTAAGGATATTTGTTGCTAAGTACATATATTTGTTGCTAAGTACGAAATATTTCGGCATGTTTTATCAAACCTGCAGTGATTGGATTTCTGTCGCATTGTGGTGAATCTCCAACTTTTTAAGCATCTACCACATATTCGTTGTTTGAGTAGAGCGCCCATTTTCTGTTTTAAATATTAAGATTAAATTGGCCCAATAGAACACTAACAAACATTTATATATGCAAGGATAAGCACGCCTTAAATGCATTCTTAAATAAAGTAAATAACTAAATAAAGAGAATTTGCAAAAAAACACAAACAACATCCATACAAACAAGTTTAAAAAGCGGCAGATTTGTTGCTCTTGTTTGTAGTTGGTTTGTTATAGTAAGATGGAATAAACACAACAGCCCACTCGGCTAGCATAGCACAGCATGTAGCGTGTTCATTCTGCAACTCTAAGCTCCTTGGTTCAAAGCCTGGGAAAGTGGTGATGAAGAATAAAAAAAAAAAATTAAATACCAATTATTAAATAAAAAGAAGTCTGACGAGGAAATGTGTTGCTTTCCGAAATAGTACAATAACTTCTACTTCTATTAAAAACTGTTGTTGTTTTTTACACAATCTTCCATAAACTGGCCTCGAGCTCTAAAGATTAAAAAAAAATCAAATATAGTACAATCAAAAATTAAATTTTTGATAAAGAAATGTTCATCATAGACGACAGGCCTACAATAATGAGTTTTTTTTAAACAAAGTTAAGAACACTTACATTCGTAGCATTTTTGTGTCCGACGCCGTTTTCTTACAACTTTTTAATCGCAATATTTATAACATTTTTGAATATGTGGTTTTTTTGCCACCACTTATTATAAATACCGGCAAAATAATTATGCACATCCGTATATACATACATATGTATGTACGAGCCCATAATTCCAAACATGCCAAAGTCAATTTTTTAATGGTGCAGAAAACTGTGAGCAAATTTATTTTGTGTTTATTTTAGTTAAAATTGCGTTAATAAAACAACAAAAAATACATATCATAAAATAATAGTGCATGTATGTGTGGATTGATACATATACCATAAATGACATCAGTGATAAAACTGTAATACAAATTTAGTAGTGTTTTAGTATATTAATTTTTTCATATACTTTTTAACTGTTTCGTCTTCACTCCAAATAGGGGTACAGCTGCAAGCCATTACTATTTAGTTGATTTTGTTTATGATGCAGTAAAATATGGTTCAAATTATTTCGATAATTTTTATTATTCAAGACTTTCTTTTGTTTATTATCATTGAGCCAGAATCTCGAACTGCCATCGTATTTTCCTTGCTTAGCTCTGCACCTAATAGTACGCAACCACTAAAATGATAAAATAAATCATTAACCCAGCTGTTCGACACACTTCAAATTTGGCATAAAATTTACTTTTATACTCGTATTTCTAAGATGATGACGACGCGACACTTCCATGGTGCGACTAGCACAATACGGACGTAAAGTGACGTAGTAAACAATTTCGATAATTGAGAAAATACTGAAGCCCATAAATAGTCCCAATATACCGCCAGTACTAGCTTTGTAAAGGAGTTAAAAAAGTTTTGTTAGTATGTATGTATGTATGTACATATGTTTGTACAAATGAACAAGACCTACAAACAAAATCAGTTAGTCCAAACATTTCCGATTTAGTAGTGGTGCGCAGTATATTCGACAGATAGTAAAAATTTACTATAGATATCTCTGTGTAATCGGTGGCATCACTAAATAGCCATGGCGGTAGCTCATCAAATGTTAAGAATTGTCCAGGTGAAATTGTTGTTGCTGTGACCATTGCTTTGTAGCTCAATTCAAAGCATGCCGGCCAGCAATTGGCGCAAGTCACTTTTTTATCTGACGATTCGATTTTTGTCTGCACCTCATTGGTGCAGGCGTTGTCGTTGGGTCCACAAATTCTGGCTGAACCATTAATACGCGGCAAGTAATAAAGTACGCAATCACATTTATCAATCAAAATTTTCGCTTCGCATTCAATTTCACAATTTCTACGCGAATAGGTGCGATAATAAGTTAGATCACCCTCATCCGAAAAGAGGCAACGACGTCTGTCCTTATGAATCGAACGTATAGAGGGCAAGGCATTCTCATAAATGGGTTCGATTGGTACACGTGCTTCACGTCCAGCTGTCACTAAAAATCCATAGTTGCTAACCTTCGGTAGCTCGGCGGGATTATGCACCAATATCTTGGCATATAGTAGATAAGCATAAAAGGTGGATTATGCCATTGCTTAACGATATGAAATCCAATTACCTTAAATCCAATGCTTTTAGATTTAGTGCAGTAATACTCGGTGGCTGATGAATTTAAAACAACAGTTAGACCTAGTCGACTGCCAGTGCCGCCAGGTATGCGAGGATAAAAGTATTTTGGTAGATCACGCGTGTAACCACTCTCCGGCGTCCAGTATATAGGTACAAAATGATTAGCAGATTGAGGCGAGATGCGATCATCGTCACTTGTATACGCACATACGAGTATGTAAATAATTTGTAAATTGCAAATAAAAATAATTTCAAATTATTTAAAAGTATGTACATATTTGCATTGGGGTTTGAAGAAAAGGCTAAAGGTTATGCGAAGACATACTATGCCAAGCTAATTTTAATGTATGCTCATAAACCCTACCGGGTTAAAAATCATTTTAAGATAAGAACGATTTTCCGTCATCGCTTGTCAAATTCAGCTTGGAGACAAACTGGTTTCGGCTTTGTGTCGTCACTCTGATGCATCGAACACGAAGGTTGTTCCTTTCGGTGAGAACATCGTCGAAAATTGATGAAGTGGTGAACCTTGTGACAAGCGCCTGCAAATTTGCTTTTAGCGTCTCCTGCCACAAAGAAAAATAGCCAGACATTTTTTAACCACGCCCAGAGGACGGGTCTGTGGCAGTCGTTTAAAGACGCGGGGGATATAGTGGAGTATGTCTCTATATAGACATTTAGAGAGGAATGTCTTATAATAACCTTCCAACCACACACATTTTCAGGAAAGAGTAGGCAGTGGGTTTCACACAATTTAACCCGCTCTAAACCTGTGTTTTCGGATTCCGGACTACTGTAGCGTCTCATAACTTGCGACCCTCTAGAACAAGGCATAACCATATACTTTGACAGCCTGACTGCTATTAAATCTCTTAATCCTTACGTTACAACTTCCAAGATAACCATTGAATACTAAAAGATTTTAAGATGACTTTCAGAAATGTGCTGCGTATTTGTTTCCTGGACATAAGGACATTCCTGGCAATGGCTGGCTGCCGAACTGGCAAGGAAAGGTATGGAAAACCCGTTTTTAATTCTGCACAAGATGCGAGCATACCTCAAACATCCCACAAACGCAGATTGAGATCTGAGCTTATGGAAAAAGTTTATTCCAGGTGGGCCGCGGACCTCACCTGTCATACCACCAGAAAAATCAGGCCAGAAGTTGATGTGAAGCGCTCTAAACATTTCACTAGGATGGACCGCTCATCTCTTAGATTAGTGTTTGGGGTGATTACCGGGCTTTGTCTTATGTACAGGCATGGGAAGAGCCTAGTTTATCCAACCAATGATTTCTGCGGCAGCTGCGGGAACGAGGAAGAGATGGAGATTATTGAACACTATCTTTGCCACTGCCCCGCCCTAGCCAAGTCACGCAACGAATTATTCAAAAATTACTTCTTGGATTGCTTAGAAAATGAAAAGATTATCTGGCATTATGAGAGGGACCGCAAATCCTGAATACTTATTTTTACTAGTACTGACTTACCTATAATTACGCAACATAAAAGATGGATCCAAAGCATTAAATGTACAACACAATCCATCATCGGTTAATACCGAATTAAATATCACCGAGCAATTTTCCTGCTTTGCGCCGAAACTGCAGTACAAAAGCATCTCTTCGCACGGTTGAGCTACCTACTTACATAATAATTTTAATAATAAATTGAATAAGTATTTATTTGGGATTTTTATAGTTTGATTTACCGCATTCAGTATTGTTTTGAAATTTCCCCAGGTGCCGCGTACATTATATGATTCACCCATTTTGTTCTGGCCACACAGACTCATTAGTAAAGAATAATTCAAATTTTTTCTGATTAAATCATATAGGAATAAGATTGCAACATATGTATATACATATAATATATGTTTATTATTTATTTCTAATTACTCTGGTATGCCTTGTACTTTGCTTTTCGATGCTTGATTAAGGTTACAAATCGTTATAGCTGGGAATGGTACATCACTGGCGAGAGTTTGTTTGGCGCTGGTCGAAATAATTATCGGTGTAACAGACCATTTCATATAAATGTTGGAAATGAAGTATGAGGACAATATAATAACTGCAATAAACGATAGGCCGAAAAATGCTCTGCAATTGAAAGTAATAAGTAATCAATGATCAATATAAAATAAATAATTTATGAAGAAGCTTCTTAGGTTAAAGCATGTGGCAACTTAAAGAATAATAATTTCTGCACAATTTTGACTCAAATACAGCACAGACTTTGTTCTACCCTAGAAAAGCAATTTCTCAGCATTTATATTGTCCAACATTGTTACACACAAATGTATGCAAAAGTCAACCAATATACGGTAAATGTATAGTCATGACATTCAAGGATTTTCTAAAAATAGCTTGATTTTAAATCGGATGACTAAAACTCGAATGAAACACTTTAAATATACTTACATTAATGGATTTTATGTAACAATTTTTTTTATATTTTCAATCGGCCTTATAAGATAAATATCAGCTCTATTCTGTGCACTTGACAAATTCAGCATCTTGCTTCCGAAATTCATATTCTTGAAATCCGAAAAGACATTGTTGATTAATACGATTTCTGAAGTGTTAAGCTTTCGAAGCCGTTATTTAAATATACATTTATTTTCCTTCTTGTTTATTTAACCGGGGAGTACTCCCCAAACCTTAAAAACGATGCCCGACCCACCGGGCTTGCCACCACGGCTTAAAACCTCAACTCAACCGACAATCCAATTCGACAAAAACAAAACACTTAAAATAAACACCTGTGGACCTAAATATTTGGTAATGTCAAGAATAAACCGCACTATCAACCTCGCGATTGTGTCACCATTTTTGGTTAAAAAAGTGATCGATTATACGGCAGGAATGAAGTTGAAACATGCAAAAAGTTACGAAACGGCAACATTCTCATAAAAACTAAAGACAATGTACAAGCAAACAAATTGATTAAACTAATTTCGCTGTCTCCTACAATCAACAAAGAAATCACCGAACATACAACTCTCAATTACTCGAAAGGAGTGATTTACTCCAACGACCTTCGAGGCATAGCAGAGGGCGAAATACTGAATGAACTAAGCTGCTAAAACGTATGAGAAGTTAAGCAAATACTGAAGAAAACAACCAGCAATGAATTACACGAAACCGGTTTGACAATACCCTCCTTTACCAACCCTACAATCCCAAATGATATCTCTATTGGATACGAGAAAGTAAAAGTCCGACCATACATCCCCCTTCCACTCCGCTGTAACAACTGCCAACGATACGGTCATATTGGTTAAATCTGTAAAAATGAGAAAATTTGTCCAAACTGCAGCAAAAAAAACCTCATCGAAAACGACTTAGACGAAGAATGCGACGGTCCGAAGAGCTGCATAAACTGGATAGAAATTAAAAAAACCTGCGACAACCACAGTCCAACCGATAAAAAATGTCTAAGAGAAAAAGAAATTCAAGCGATCATCACTCTTAACAAAGTAGACAGAAAAACAGCAATTGCTACTTACAAAGAGCGCAACCAACACAACGGCCCAAGTTTCTCAGAAATCATTCGCAGCAACACCAACAATACGCAGTCTACTGTCAATACCCACAAAGAGCGAAATCAGTACAACGACCGGCACCACTCAGACAACACTCAGAGCAGCAACAACAATCCTAAACCATACATCTCACCACCAAGAGAACTTATTAGTTACACTGAGCTGACCTCCAACAATGGAACCAGTAACAACTCACCACCAATCACCAGCAGCACTTATTTACGACCAGACGACAGAACACCCACACCAACACAAAAGTACACCACACGGAGATTAACAGAAACAAAGATCAAAATACTATTAAAAAATACCTCTAACAGAATAAAATCTACACTTAAAAGAATCAATAAAACAAAAGCAAAAACCACGCAACTGAACGATCAATCTGATGATTCATCAGATTCAATATCGATGGAGCTAGATTGTTCACCAAAAACAAACAAGTAAAAATAGAATTAAGTTAAATCTTACACATATGTACATATATTAAACCTTACTTACATATTTAACTTATATAAGTACTAATGACACTAACAATAATGCAATGAAACATAAGAGGATATATCAACAACTACAACCAACTTTTGATTCTAATCAGACGCTATTATCCCAAAATAATTTCAATCCAGGAATCTCACCTTCATTCTCCTTCAAATATTCCCATCCCTGTTAATTACTCGATTTTTACACGGAACACATCCACAACATAATACGGCGGAGTAATGCTACTTATACATAACTCCATACAACACAAACATATACAACTTAACATCGACTTTGACTCAATAGCATGCCAAATACAATCGAAACTCAAATTCACAATAATCTCATCCTATATTCCCCCACACAACAGGTTCAATTCAAACAATTTAGAAAACATACTTAACTACACATCCAACCCTAGATTTATCACAGGTGACTTCAACTGCTGGCATACTTCTTGGGGATCCCCAAGAAATAATGCCAACGGAACCACGCTACATCGATTTATTTCCCAATCAAACTACATTCTACTTAATAATGGACAACCAACCCACTTCTCAACACACAACACTTTCTCACACATATACCTTACCTTCTGCTCTCCTCTGCTATCAATTCATTCGCAATGGAAAATCGATAATGACCTATCAGGAAGCGATCATTTCCCAAAAGTCACAACGTTATTCTCTCAAACCGAAAACATCAACCGCGTATAAAATACTAAATTCAAACTCAAATCGGCCAATTGGCCACTCTTCGTTATACATTAGAATTTCTCAATACACAACATGCACCCAGCAACAACATCAATAAGGAGTCAGCGACCATAAACAAAATTATCCTATAGTCTGCTCATACTTCAATACCACAAACTTCACCAAAATCATTCCACGCCACCGTCCCTTGGTGGAACAATAAACTACAAAAACTTAAAATAGACAGAAATAAATACTGGAACTCTTTTAGAAGAAATGCAACCCAAGAAAACCTCCTAAATTATAAGAGAGCAAACGCCATACTCAGGCGGAAAATTAAAATTGCAAAAAAAGAATCAGTCGCTGAATTTACCTCCGAAATTAACCCCACAACACCAATAGACAAAGTATGGAAAAATATTAGGCAGTTCTGTGGTTACAAAACCACCCACGGTATCCATTGTATCAACTCACTCAACACCCCTAGTATACCATTATTAAATCAACAAACAATAGCAAACGAATTCTGTAAGTAGGTACTGGTTTGACAACTCCTCCAACAAAAAAATTCCAGAGCAACAAATTCAAATCACTCAACCCAACAGGCGAAACAGTCTGCTCGCCTAAAGCCCTCAAACTAGAAAAAGACTTTAACTATCTAGAATTATCCTCCGCACTTTCGAAATTAAAGGGCAACAACCCAGGACTAGATAGAACATCTTATACAATGATAAAAAAACCTCCCATATTAGATCAAACTCCGCATACTTAATAATTACAATAACATCTTTAAAAATCACATTCCACAATCCTACAAAACTAGCTTAATAGTATCCATACTTAAACCAGCATCAAACAAAACATCCGTTAAATCATATAGACCAATTTCTCTTAATTCCTGCATATCCAAACTTTTAGACAAAATTGTTGCTAAATGGCCACACAGACTCATTAGTAAAGAATAATTCAAATTTTTTCTGATTAAATCATATAGGAATAAGATTGCAACATATGTATATACATATAATATATGTTTATTATTTATTTCTAATTACTCTGGTATGCCTTGTACTTTGCTTTTCGATGCTTGATTAAGGTTACAAATCGTTATAGCTGGGAATGGTACATCACTGGCGAGAGTTTGTTTGGCGCTGGTCGAAATAATTATCGGTGTAACAGACCATTTCATATAAATGTTGGAAATGAAGTATGAGGACAATATAATAACTGCAATAAACGATAGGCCGAAAAATGCTCTGCAATTGAAAGTAATAAGTAATCAATGATCAATATAAAATAAATAATTTATGAAGAAGCTTCTTAGGTTAAAGCATGTGGCAACTTAAAGAATAATAATTTCTGCACAATTTTGACTCAAATACAGCACAGACTTTGTTCTACCCTAGAAAAGCAATTTCTCAGCATTTATATTGTCCAACATTGTTACACAAAAATGTATGCAAAAGTCAACCAATATACGGTAAATTTATAGTCATGACATTCAAGGATTTTCTAAAAATAGCTTGATTTTAAATCGGATGACTAAAACTCGAATGAAACACTTTAAATATACTTACATTAATGGATTTTATGTAACAATTTTTTTTATATTTTCAATCGGCCTTATAAGATAAATATCAGCTCTATTCTGTGCACTTGACAAATTCAGCATCTTGCTTCCGAAATTCATATTCTTGAAATCCGAAAAGACATTGTTGATTAATACGATTTCTGAAGTGTTAAGCTTTCGAAGCCGTTATTTAAATATACATTTATTTTCCTTCTTGTTTATTTAACCGGGGAGTACTCCCCAAACCTTAAAAACGATGCCCGACCCACCGGGCTTGCCACCACGGCTTAAAACCTCAACTCAACCGACAATCCAATTCGACAAAAACAAAACACTTAAAATAAACACCTGTGGACCTAAATATTTGGTAATGTCAAGAATAAACCGCACTATCAACCTCGCGATTGTGTCACCATTTTTGGTTAAAAAAGTGATCGATTATACGGCAGGAATGAAGTTGAAACATGCAAAAAGTTACGAAACGGCAACATTCTCATAAAAACTAAAGACAATGTACAAGCAAACAAATTGATTAAACTAATTTCGCTGTCTCCTACAATCAACAAAGAAATCACCGAACATACAACTCTCAATTACTCGAAAGGAGTGATTTACTCCAACGACCTTCGAGGCATAGCAGAGGGCGAAATACTGAATGAACTAAGCTGCTAAAACGTATCAGAAGTTAAGCAAATACTGAAGAAAACAACCAGCAATGAATTACACGAAACCGGTTTGACAATACCCTCCTTTACCAACCCTACAATCCCAAATGATATCTCTATTGGATACGAGAAAGTAAAAGTCCGACCATACATCCCCCTTCCACTCCGCTGTAACAACTGCCAACGATACGGTCATATTGGTTAAATCTGTAAAAATGAGAAAATTTGTCCAAACTGCAGCAAAAAAAAACACATCGCAAACGACTTAGACGAAGAATGCGACGGTCCGAAGAGCTGCATAAACTGGATAGAGATTAAAAAAACCTGCGACAACCACAGTCCAACCGATAAAAAATGTCTAAGAGAAAAAGAAATTCAAGCGATCATCACTCTTAACAAAGTAGACAGAAAAACAGCAATTGCTACTTACAAAGAGCGCAACCAACACAACGGCCCAAGTTTCTCAGAAATCATTCGCAGCAACACCAACAATACGCAGTCTACTGTCAATACCCACAAAGAGCGAAATCAGTACAACGACCGGCACCACTCAGACAACACTCAGAGCAGCAACAACAATCCTAAACCATACATCTCACCACCAAGAGAACTTATTAGTTACACTGAGCTGACCTCCAACAATGGAACCAGTAACAACTCAACACCAATCACCAGCAGCACTTATTTACGACCAGACGACAGAACACCTACACTAACACAAAAGTACACCACACGGCGATTAACAGAAACAAAGATCAAAATACTACCAAAAAATACCTCTAACAGAATAAAATCTACACTTAAAAGAATCAATAAAACAAAAGCAAAAACCACGCAACTGAACGATCAATCTGATGATTCATCAGATTCAATATCGATGGAGCTAGATTGTTCACCAAAAACAAACAAGTAAAAATAGAATTAAGTTAAATCTTTTTTTTTCATATGTACATATATTAAACCTTACTTACATATTTAACTTATATAAGTACTAATGACACTAACAATAATGCAATGGAACATAAGAGGATATATCAACAACTACAACCAACTTTTGATGCTAATCAGACGCTATTATCCCAAAATAATTTCAATCCAGGAATCTCACCTTCATTCTCCTTCAAATATTCCCATCCCTGTTAATTACTCGATGTTTACACGGAACACATCCACAACATCCTACGGCGGAGTAATGCTACTTATACATAACTCCATACAACACAAACATATACAACTTAACATCGACTTTGACTCAATAGCATGCCAAATACAATCGAAACTCAAATTCACAATAATCTCATCCTATATTCCCCCACACAACAGGTTCAATTCAAACAATTTAGAAAACATACTCAACTACACATCCAACCCTAGATTTATCACAGGTGACTTCAACTGCTGGCATACTTCTTGGGGATCCCCAAGAAATAATGCCAACGGAACCACGCTACATCGATTTATTTCCCAATCAAACTACATTCTACTTAATAATGGACAACCAACCCACTTCTCAACACACAACACTTTCTCACACATATACCTTACCTTCTGCTCTCCTCTGCTATCAATTCATTCGCAATGGAAAATCGATAATGACCTATCAGGAAGCGATCATTTCCCGATAGTCACAACGTTATTCTCTCAAACCGAAAACATCAACCGCGTATAAAATACTAAATTCAAACTCAAATCGGCCAATTGGCCACTCTTCGTTATACATTAGAATTTCTCAATACACAACATGCACCCAGCAACAACATCAATAAGGAGTCAGCGACCATAAACAAAATTATCCTATAGTCTGCTCATACTTCAATACCACAAACTTCACCAAAATCATTCCACGCCACCGTCCCTTGGTGGAACAATAAACTACAAAAACTTAAAATAGACAGAAATAAATACTGGAACTCTTTTAGAAGAAATGCAACCCAAGAAAACCTCCTAAATTATAAGAGAGCAAACGCCATACTCAGGCGGAAAATTAAAATTGCAAAAAAAGAATCAGTCGCTGAATTTACCTCCGAAATTAACCCCACAACACCAATAGACAAAGTATGGAAAAATATTAGGCAGTTCTGTGGTTACAAAACCACCCACGGTATCCATTGTATCAACTCACTCAACACCCCTAGTATACCATTATTAAATCAACAAACAATAGCAAACGAATTCTGTAAGTAGGTACTGGTTTGACAACTCCTCCAACAAAAAAATTCCAGAGCAACAAATTCAAATCACTCAACCCAACAGGCGAAACAGTCTGCTCGCCTAAAGCCCTCAAACTAGAAAAAGACTTTAACTATCTAGAATTATCCTCCGCACTTTCGAAATTAAAGGGCAACACCCCAGGACTAGATAGAACATCTTATACAATGATAAAAAACCTCCCATATTAGATCAAACTCCGCATACTTAATAATTACAATAACATCTTTAAAAATCACATTCCACAATCCTACCAAACTAGCTTAATAGTATCCATACTAAAACCAGCATCAAACAAAACATCCGTTAAATCATATAGACCAATTTCTCTTAATTCCTGCATATCCAAACTTTTAGACAAAATTTTTGCTAATAGGCTATGGTGGTTTGTCTCAGACAAATTAACCGATAGTCAAATCCGTATCTGACGCTCTACTATTTGTAGACCATCAGATTACGACCTGTCTTTCATCCAAGAAACATATATCTATTGTATCGCTAGATTTCGAAAAAGCTTTTGATAAGATTGGCCTTCACGCCGTAGTAGAACAACTACGCACCTGGAAAGTAGGTCCAAACATCATAAGATACGTCACACATTTCATGATAAAAAGAAAAATAGTAACTAGGGTAGGTAAATACCTATCAGAAACTAGACCATTGGACAACGGAATCCCACAAGGATCTCCAATATCCGTGATCCTATCCGTTATAGTGTACAACAAACTCTATGTCACAATATCATTTCATAAAGAAATAAAATACTGCGCACATGCTGATGATTTCTATTTACTTATAGAGCAAGACCGAAAAAAACCAAAACTTACCCTTAAACAGACTTTTTCAAGAATCACGAACTGGTGTAAATACTCGGGGGCAACGCTCTTTTAGTTTCGAAAATAAGCTACGGAATTTATGTCTATTGATTCTGCCCCAAATCAAATCTTAATAAACTGAAAACTCCACTTAATTCAGCAGTTAGAGCCGCACTTGCCGCCTTCAGGTCAACACCACCTAATAACCTACTTTTTGAAGCCACTTGAAAACACTTCTGAGATCTCACAACAGCCCGCTAGAGACAGCTATCAGAGACCAACAAAACATAATCAACCAAAAAAACCCAACTTCTTCACTATACAGAATCATACATTACTGCCAACAACTCGATATCCCAACCCTAACACTCACTCCTATACCAGATACCTACCCACCATGGACACTTAATCCTTCCGTAATTAATACCTCGTTACATAGATATGCAAAAACTGACACAAGTCCAAAGATATTTGAAATCCTCTTTAAAAATACCAAAGAAGAACACCCAAACTATAACTTTATCTACACCGATAGTTCAAAAACAAACAACACAGTATCTTTCAGTATAACCACTTTAAACGAGATTATTAAAATCTCAAACTTACCAATATATACATCAGTGTTTTCAGCAGAAATCATCGCGATACATGAAGCCATCAATCATGCTTCCAAAATAAACTCCAACTTTGTCATCTGCACAGACTCCTTGTCAGCTCTAAATGCTATAAGAAATGTTGATAACAATGATCATTACCCCTCACTAATCAGAAATGCACTTATTAAGCACTACCCATGCATCAAGCTACTCTGGATCCCCGGACACGTTTCAATTGCTGGCAATGAGTTCGCCGATAAATCTGCAAAAGAAGCCTCTAAATATGCCCTAGAAGCAACCAACAATTACAACACAGTCGACATATCAAACTATGTTAAACGCTTCTACAGCACAAAAAATACTAGCCTATGGGAAATCACTTCTGACTGGTACAAACAAATTAATAACGACAAAATATCTGGCAACAACTTACATAGCATTCACAACAGCAACATATCTAGTCTCGATATTATAAAGTTTGGACGCCTAAGGCTCGGACACACAAAAATAACACACCAACATTTAATGCAAAGTCACGAACATCCTACTTGTCCCTTTTGCAACCTATCTATCCCCATCAGCATAAATCACTTGATCTCGAACTGCCCCAAATTCCAATCATCCAGAACGCAGATATTTCAAAACGCCGATCCCCTAACCTTCATTTCTTCTTCCAATCCAGCCAACATTGAAAAGACAATAGAATTCCTAAAATTAACTTATTTATACCAACACATTTAGTACATTGCTACCAACACAAATACACACTCACACACTTAAACCCCTACTTAGAATAAGCTTAAGGCCTGCGCTGCCAAAGCTAAACGCAACATTATTAGCTTAGAATTTTAATTTTAAGCTAATTTTTGTATAAATAAATAAATTAAAATAAACTCACTACAATCAAGTGCGACTGTTCCGCCGCTATTTCAACTTAACTGTGTAGTTGTTGTTTGTACAAATTTTGTATAATTATATTTGTTTGTTAGGCAGACTCAACCTTATTGTTAATTTGTGTTGTTTTCGACCTGTTTAATTTCATTAATTTTATTTTTAAATGAGCTAAAGGCCAATTTTTGTTGGAAAAATTAGAGAAAAAACAACAACACCAAAGCGGTAGAAGTTATATGTAGTACTAAATATTTCGGAAATCACCACATTTCCTCATCAGACTTCTTTGTTTTTTCTCTAATTTTTCCAACAAAAATTGGCCTTTAGCTCATTTAAAAATAAAATTAATGAAATTAAACAGGTCGAAAACAACGTAAATTACTCTATTTTATAATAATTGTTATCACATACTTTTAATTTATGCTTTACTCTTTTCTATGAAAAAAAAATTTTTTTTTACAGTTCTAAATGTATTTAAAAGATCAAAAGTACATAGCGAATCTTTGGGTAATAATAAATACAACATTTTCCTCCTTCACATTGATGTAAATTGCTCACGAGGCGTGGCAAAGCACGCCTGGTATAAGCTAGTATATATATAACAAGTAAGAAAGGCTAAATTCGGGCGAAACCGATTTTTATATACCCTCGCGATTTTTTTTTGTATGGTCGGTGCCCATAATTTCATGAAAACGCCGTTTTCTTTGTTTCAAATCGCTGCTAGTATTAAACTTCACTCAATTTCTTCCAATAAATACTGAAAACGAATTTTCTTTCACTTTTCAAAATTTCCGTTATATGGAAGTTGGGCGTGGTTATAGTCCGATTTCAAAAGTTTTTGACGGTGATGCCCATTTTTCAAAATTTCATAAAAATCAAGTTTCTTTATTAACTTACTTACTTACTTAATTGGCGCAACAACCGCCTAATCGATTTTGGCCGAGGTCAACAAATCACGTCAGCTGTCCCTATCTTTTGCTAACTGGCGCCAATTGGAAATCCCAACTATAGCCAAGTCTTTTTCCACTTGGTCGTTCCAACGCAGAGGAGGTCTTCCTTTTCCTCTGCTACCACCAGCGGGTACCGCGTCAAAAACCTTCAGGGCTGGAGCTATTTCATCCATTCGTACGACGTGGCCTAGCCAGCGGAGCCGCTGGTTCTTAATCCGCTGCACTATATCTACGTCATTGTACAGCTCGTACAGCTCATCGTTCCATCGTACACGGTATTCGCCGTCGCAAAGACGCAAAGGTCCATAAATCTTTCGAAGAATCTTTCTCTCGAACACTCCAAGAGCTCTCTCATCTGATGTTGTCATCGTCCATGCTTCTGCGCCATACAAGAGGACGGGCATGATGAGAGACTTATAGAGTATGGTTTTTGTCCGCCGAGAGAGGACTTTACTGTGCAATTCTTTATTAACTATCTCTCTAAATAATAAATTAATATGTTCAGATAAAGAAAAAACAAAATTTTTGCATTTTTCAAAATTTCCGTTATATCGGAGGTGGGCGAGGTTATGGTCCGATTTTAAAAATTTTCTACGATAATAATAGCGATATCAAAGAAAATATGTCCACCGAATTGTGTGACAAAACCTCACACCGTTATTGAGATACAGACAATTTTTCATAAGTGGGCGTGGCAACGTCCGTTTTTCAAAATTTCATAAATACCTATTTTCTTAGTTCAAAATCGCTCCAAATACCGAATTTCACGCAATTTCTTTTTAATAGATACCGAAAAAACTACGATTTTGCATTTTACAAAACTTCCGTTATATGGGAGGTGGGCGTGGTTATGATCCGATTTCAAAAATTTTCTACGATAATAATAGCGATATCAAGGAAAATATGCCCACCAAATTTTGTGACGATACCTTACACTGTTATTGAGATACGGAAACTTTTTAATAAGAGGGCGTGGCAACGCCCATTTTTCAAAATTTCATAAATGTCTAATTTCTGAGTTCAAAATTGCTCCAAATACCAAATTTCACTCAATTTGCTGTAATAGATACTGAGAAAACGGAGTTTTTGCATTTTTCAAAAATTTCCGTTATATGGGAGGTGGGCGTGGTTATTGACCGATCTTGACCATTTTCAACACCAACCTACCCTGTCTAAAGGGCAATCTATATACCAAATTTCATTGAGATATCTCAATTTTTACTCGAGTTATTGTAACCACGGACAGACGGACGGACGGACGGACGGACAGACAGTCAGGGCTAAATCGATTCCTCTTTTCATACTGATCATTTTAGTATATATATGTCTATATCTATCTCGATTATTTCTTGCTTATACAAACAACCGTTATGCGAACAAAGTTATAATACCCTTGTGTACAAATACGCTCGGGTATAAATATCAATTGCTGTTCGTTTGTCTCGCTAAAACTCGAGAATGGCTGGGCCGATTTGGCAGATTTTTGTTATGAAATGTTTGTCGTAGTCCAGAGAAGGTTTAAACGGTGAGAAAATATGGAAAAATTACGAGGAAGATAGCAAAAACAACATTTTTTCCCCCAAGTAAACAGTTCTACATTGATCATGATAGAAAGTATGTGTTTATTGATGGCAAATAAAGTTTACAAAGAGTTACAGAGAGAACAACATTACGATACTTAATTATTGACTGAAACAGTCCGTTCAGGTGTTTCGCAATTGAATGTACAACAGAGGATTGCGTATGATACTTTGATAGAAGCTGTAAACCATGGATGTTGGAATTTACCTCCTTGATGCTCCCTGAAAAAACGTATAAATTTTATTGCTATTGGGAAAGATCAGATCATAAAATGAAGTATCTCTAGCGTTGGCTTCTTCAGTTTGCAACATCGCCAAAAACAGCGCATGGCGAAGATTCTTCAAATATGCAAATTCATCGTTTGGGATAACCGCGCGATGGCCGACAAGATGTCACTGGAGGCATTGGACAGAACGTCAAATTATCTTCGTGGAGCCATTATTCTTTTGTCTGTTGATTTTCGTCGGACTCTTCCAGTTATTCCCCGATCGACAGTTGCTGACGAACTAAACGCATGATTAAAATTATCTTATTCGTGGCGGCACGTTAAGACATTCCAATTAACAACTAACATGCAAGTGTTTTTGTAACAAGATAAAACTACGATTGTGTTTTCCAAGCAGTTATTAGGTATTGGTCGCAGTTGATACCACCTCACCGACTCAAAACAGGAGCTTATTCAGCGAGTTTCTCCAGACATAAAACAACACTTCAAGAACCATTTTTAATTGGCGATCAAAAATAAAAATTTCGATAATCTCAATGCGAATATTCAAATTTTTCTTTCAGGAAAGTTGTTTTCGTTGATTCCAACGGACTTACCACTCTATTTTTAGTAGTTACAATTTCCCGCGCGTCTGGTCTTTGCGATGACCATAAATAAATCGCAAGGTCAGTTCTTGCAAGTTTTCGGAATCAAGTTAAAGGTTCCCTGTTTCACGCATGGACAATTATACGTCACGTGTTCGCGTGTAGGAAAACCATCATCTTAATATATTTACGCATTTTATTTGAATTGTTAATAAGTTTCGTTTAATAACCGAACGAAATTAAAACGGTGTGAGATAAGTATGCTGAACGTGTGTGAGTGGGTTAATGTGAAATATACTTATACATACATATGTTGTTACTCAAACATATCTGTCCGAAATAAAATGCAACAATTCAAATAATTTTATTGTAGGTCAACTTTATTTTGTAAGTTCAGAGACTTCTGAAAATATTTTGACAGGTCGATCAATCGGTGAGGATAGGTGATACGAAGTTTACCGGGTCATCTAGGGTTTAATAATTGACAATTTTATTGATGTTTTTTTTCCAAATAAAATCTTCA
Organism: Philophylla caesio; assembly: GCA_963971545.1. Taxonomy (NCBI): domain Eukaryota; kingdom Metazoa; phylum Arthropoda; class Insecta; order Diptera; family Tephritidae; genus Philophylla; species Philophylla caesio. The sequence goes on along the minus strand of OZ020607.1, from coordinate 59,121,114 downwards.
ATAAACTGGCTTCGAGTATAAGGCCGATGAAAAAATAAAAAAAATTTAAGCGACATCAGTTTTTTTTTTTCCAATAAACTGGCCTCGAGCTCAATAAAATTTTCAAATATCGCTTAAAATGTCTTTATAATGCTACCAGTTAATGCGACATAGAACGGCTAAAAATTGGCTTGATTTGTTTTAATTTAAGCAAGATTCAAAAGAAAAAGAAAAATACTAAAAGATTTTAAGTTATAATTCTTGGTTTAAGGAAATTTCTTTTGTAAATAGCTGAAACAAAGGAATGTGCGAGGATTGCCTAAACCAGTCTGGATTTAAGGTGTAATAAATATTAGTAGAGTAAACCTGAAATTTTTCGCAGAAGATTTTTGGTATAAATTTTGTATCAACGTTCATTCGGAAAAAGCATATTTACTTTTATGGATAGAAAGATGTGATTGAAATAATCTTGTGTACTTGACATGTTAACACTATCTAAATTAACTTTTAAGCTCGAGGTGCTATCAATCAAAAGTCTAAATAAAAACACCATTTTCAAGGTTTTTAAATAAGTAGCAACACTTTTCAATCTATCTTCCAAAATAAAATCATATTAGACTTTTTTCTATAAGTTTTAAGTTTAGTGCGAACTCTTTTAACTTACATACTTTATTTTTAAAAAAATTTAATAGCGTTAAAAATTTTAATTTAGACAATATACGAGTACATACTTTCTATAAGCTTCCACTCGCTACAATTACTGTTATTTGTTTACCAATTAAAAAAATCACATTTACTTTTATTTATCATATAGCGTGCCCAAAATATACTTAATGCCCTTTTTTGTTGATAACCATATATCTTATAAAATAAATTTTGTAGCCCATTTATGTATTTATTGTACTCGTACTTATCCAACAACTTATTATATAACTTTCAACAAACTAATTATGTATGATGGTTTGCTTTGCATTTATATCGGCACTCACCTTTCTGGCAATGTTATCTGATCCTCTGCAATATACTTTAAGCCATGCAGTGTTGTATTCTGCAAATAATATTTCAAACTCTTCTTTGCGGCCTGCTTAGAGCAAAAGTGCTCTGAATCGTTTTCTTCGCTCGAACAGTCACTGCTCTTTTCTTTCTGACCAACTAAAAATTATATTCAGAAGTGTATACATACTTAGATATTTCTGTAAAAGTAAGTTTTGATCTAACTTACCAAAAGTTTTCGGTTTTTCGGCAGTGAATTTCTGCTTCAACTGAACTAAATGTGCTTCGGAATAGATTTTCATGTTGCGCAAAAAGCTACCAATATCCAACTGTAATTAAGTGCTTTGCATTTGCGGCATTTTAAATGCTTTTCGCATTCTTATTAATATATGTACATATATGTATGTATGTATTTATGTTTGAACCCATTCATATATATGAATGTGCGATAAATGGCGAACGCCTTTGAAAAAAAATCAAACATCCGCTAAATCATCAAAAATCATATTGACTGTAAGCAAATACTAAATCAGGTGTGTACAAAAAGTTTGCGGACACGCTATTCGAATAGTAAAATAAAGTTTCATGCTGCTGACATTTGTATTTGTACATATATGTATATTTGTGTACATACATTCGAGTAAGTGCAAATCAGCCTATTGTAGCTAAAATTTGATGATATTTGAGTTGCAACTTTTCTGCCACACCCCCATTATTGTAATGCGACGTACACTTAGTTTAAATATTTTTACTTTGTAAATATTAGAATGTGACAAACAAATGTGATGATATCAACACTAGATGACGCTTGCCGCTGCACACATACATACATTTAATATACTCGTATGTATGTACATATATTTATGTCAATAACAAAGCTATACGCTTTTCGTTAAGTACTACATTCGAGTGCAAGGATGTCTTTGCAAGGACAAGCCATGGATAAGTGCTGTGAAGTGATTACCGGTGTATATAAATGTGCTAGTATGTATGAACATATATAACTATATATGTATATGCATATATTATTAGTGTTTCTGCAACCGCATTTCTTCTCCATTTGAGGTTAGGGAACGCATTTTATTGATGTGCCACACTTTTTGTGGCATAGCAAGGCTTCTCTGCGATTTTAATTTGTATTTTTGAGTCTTGCCTGGATTGTCGAAACGATTCTTGGATCGATTACCAAGTAAGGGATATGGATTTCGCCGGAAGCTTTCATTTGCGGTGTGCCAAGAGATTGATCGCCAAGGTCGTATGCAAATATAGTAAATAAATTCGGCCAAGGAAATGAAACTAAAGCCGAAAAAAACGCAAATGAGGCCTCCAATGCTAGCTAGAAAGAGAAACAATGCATTAGATAGAGTAACATGAATATAATCATGTGAATTGGTAAACCATGAAATGTAACGAAAATTCATAAATCGTATGTTCATAGTATGTATGGCAAATGTTAACATTGCTACAGCAATCAATTAAGCAGAAAAGAGTTCATCAGAAAAAATAATAAATTCAGGTGCAGCGAGCATGGAACTCAGGTTGCACAATTTTTCCCACACCAAAACCCAGACGCCTAGTCAGCACACGTGTAGCCGAATTTATCAAATTCGTGGAACGTCGATACATATGTATGTTTTGCCGGTGCATTTAGCCTACTTTTTTAGATTAAGAGTATTGTAAAGTTCAGTTTGCAAATAAAGCTTTACCAAGAAGGTCGTATTGACCTCAAAAACGATTTTTTTTTAAATAAATCGAATGTAAAATTCGTAACATGTAGTTCAATTTTAGAGTTCGTAAGGTGAAACTTATATGTATAACCCTAAAACGCGCAGTGATTCAACTAGAACAATCCAGGTAGACAAAATTATTTAATTATATTTTCTTTCTTAAGTGCCTATACCTAATCACTTATTGTGCCTATTGTCCAATAGAAGAGGATTCAATAAATATTCATCCAAATTTCAATTTTAGAAATATTTTGGATATGTATTTATAATGTATTTACAAATTACGGTGGAATTTTGACAATTTATTATTTTAAATTTTAATAATTTGAATTAATTAGAAGAAAAATAAATGGACCCAATATGTAGTTGTGTTATATTGATTAAACACGGTGTATATGTATCAAATATAATTAAAAATAAATAAAAATCACAATATTATTTTTAAAATAATAACAGTTTTATAAAAAAAAATCTAATTACCTACTCTTTTTATAAGTGATTTTACTCGTGAAAAATTACAACTGAATTTACTAGCCCGATCTATTCCAATGACTTGTGAGAACTAATCAACAGCATTACTGGTAATATGGTAAGTCCCGTGAATTCAACTGAATTCGTACTAGCGCGAAATTTAAAATATTAAATACACACAACGAAAAACTACCGGCCTTGTTCATAAGAAATAAAATATATTTAAAAAGATCTGTAAATCAAACTATTTTATGAAAACTCTAATTTCCAGAATTATCTGAATCTATGCTATTTATATAATGCAAATGTACTTCTTTTAAATATTAAACCTTTAGAAAGCAGAAGAACAATTCTTTCTTTCTCTTTTATACATATATGGCATTATACGGGCAGATGACGACCTATCTATTTGAGAATATCAATTTTAATCTTCCAAAAATAAATCTTCAAAATGTGTACCCTTTTTATGGCGTTTATAAACAAATTATTCTCGTAATGCACCAATTGCACGCGCTCTTAATGAATTCAACCAGATCTCATCTTTTGTCGAGCATGATTTTTCTATGTCTAAATATAGTAGTTTAAAACAGGTGGCTGTAGCGTTTAAGCTGAGTTCAAACTCCAGCCAAATTCAACTGTGCAAAAACTTCACAATTGCATGCAAAGCTGCTATTCTGTTTATAATTTGATTCCTTCGCCTGCATTTCGAGGATCTTTGCTATTTCTCAGGTCGGAATTAATTAACTCTAATATAATTGATAAATACTAAGTTAAAAACACTGATTATTCCAGAGTGTATCGTACAATTACCTTTTTGTAATCGATTTAACTCATTTCCAAAATGTTTTAAAATTCACACAAGGAGGAAGCACATCGCCATTAACAAAATTTTTGTGAGCTACGATGTCGTGGCAATGCGTAAAACAAATCGAAAGTTAATTTAATTATCAATAGCTCCTTTTTATAGCTTTTTATTGAAAACAGTAAATTTTGAATTTTTTCTTAAAGTGTTCACTACTACAATAATTACCATGAAAACGGCAAGAAAAAAAAACAATGCAAAAGTAACAGGATAAGCTTTATGAATTGTTAGCGCATTGTCTGTTTGTTCCTCAATTGTTTTTAAATGTAAACACACCCCATGCTGCATTACATCCCAACAAACATCAAAAAAATATTTCTCAAACCTTGGAGAAATTCATAGTTCTCAAGTTGATATCCAACGTATTTCTCCAACTCTTCTCATTTTTTTTGGTATTTTCATATGACTATCAAAAGCAATAAAGTACGAGTATAATGAATTTACATACATTTATTCACGGTGTTTTAAATTCAAAAGGAAGAAAATATATTTTCGATTTTTATTTCAGTACTGCTACTAAACGTTTGAGACCAATTGGAGAATCACATTTGAGATCAAGTTGAGAAGTAACTTTTTCTTAACTTGAGAATCATAATTATTGCCATACAAAAAAAATGCCCTTTTTGTTGAGAACGCTATGATTCTCAACTTGAGATGCACTTGAGAAACAACGTTGGAGGTTTGAGAAATACCTTAGTTCTCAACTTAACCTCAAGTTGAGCTCAAGCCTAAATGTTTATTGGGATACTAAGTGTTAGCAAAGTAATTACTTACCAGCAAGTACCGAAATCACAAATAGAAAAATGACAATCGCCACTTCAAATACTAGCGGGAAGTAAAAATTTAACTCGTACGCCCTAATGGAGTTACATTTTCCATTTCCAGCTTGATAGTGATAAATCTTTATCTAAAACTCGAGTTTTTACTCAAAGGCGCCAAATGTTGGACACAATTAAAACAGATATTTTAAGATGCCGATATCTTCAGAATATAATTTTTATACCTTTCATGGAAATGGTAAATTAAGTTTGGTCCGATGTTTGTAAGTACCAGAGGAAAAAGAGTTAGACCCATCAAAAAAATGAAAATTATTAAGATCGAATAAATATAACTCAATGAAGACTTGCTATTTCGCACAAATATGAATTATTATTGGGACTACTATATACGTAGCAGACAAAATCATTAAGATCGAATAAATATAACATATGACTCTCATACAGTTCTTCAATTCATGAAAGGCCGAATACAACGTTTTTTACTTGTTTTTAATGCTATTAAGCTGTTAGTTTGCTTAAATACAATTCAGCTGCTGCAAATCGCATAGGAGAATGAGGTGAATTAGATATGTAGTTACACTAAGCCGTATGAATAAAATTATTACTATTATGAGCAACATTTTATACTACCCGTTGGCAATGGGAATTAGGAGGGAATACAAATTTTTAAACTTAATAAAAAATCTTTTGTGAATGACTCAACCAAGATAAATTGTTTTTCGTGAATGTTTTAGAAAACGATTAGAAGTATCACATCTCTTAAGGAGCTAGAGTGTGTCATTGTGTGTCATTTAAAAAAAAAATGATATCCGCTAAACTTTACATAGGACTGCGCACAATGAAGGTACAGAATGGAAGTAGTTTTGTACCCCCTCCTTAAAATATAAAATAACACGCAAACTTTCTAATTGCCGGTACATCAATATTTTTTAATATTCCTTATTTAACAAAATCCGTTGTTAGAATCTTGGTATTTTTTGTGTATTCTTGTGTTGACTCTTCATTTGGGATCTTATGCGGCGTTTAAACAGCGCTTAATTGTGTCAATTAGTTATTTGCGTCCCCTTAAAATACAAGCAGTTCTAAATAAGCTTAAAACGACATTTATTTATTTTAGCAAACAGATTTGAATAAAATTAGCTTAAAGGTATAAGTTTAAAAATTTAAAAATCTTACATTAGAAAGTTGCTTGTTTCTTTACATAAAAATACACCTGTCGTTCGGAGTCGGCACAAAACTGTAGGCCCCTCCATTTGTGGTACAATATAAAGACGCACACTACAAATGGTGGAAGAAGCTTTGCCAAACACAAAGTTTTTTTATTATATTATTGTAACGCTGATTACAACATTTAGAAAAACAAAGATTTCAAAACTCAAATTTTACCATTTTGCATTAAAAATATGGAATTATCTCAATTAATAATATTTCCAATACTTACACAGTACATCAACCGAACCGATATACGCAACCCGTTTGGTGCTTAGGTATGTATTTTGATTAATATACATCTTTACGACAGCAATGTTTTTTTGTATATAACCCATGGTCATATTTTCAAATTTTGGATTTTTCAACTCCATTCCAGTATTTTCGAGCGTAGAAGAAAATATATCGACTTCATATTGCTTTGAAAAACAGCTAGGCCTGCATTGCTGCGCACAACCTGATTCAGTTTCGACAGCCTCTATACAATTTCGATACATGGGGCTACATGTTGTCAAATTCGAAAACCGTAAATTACGATACGAATTTTCACAGCCACAATGCTTTTTTATCACTGCACTTGTACACTCATACATACAGTTCGTATATGAATATTGTGCGAATACCGTCAAGTTATACTCATTTTCAAAAATACAATTTCTAACTTTCGCACTCAAATGGCGCAATGTTTCGTCTGCTTCCAATTTTTCCGGTACAATGCGTATTAACGATTCAACACCTGGCGAAATGAGCAATCCAGTCTCACGTATATTTGGTTCTTCATCAGGATTATGTGCTGTTATTTTGAAACCAATGCTGTTTCCTGACGAACAATAATACTCTTCACTCTCCACATTTAAAATAACATTCAAACCAAGTGACTGCCCAGCACCAACAACCTTCATGGGCGAATAATATTTGGGTAAGGGACTTTGGTAGCCATACTCCAAAGTCCAACCTACGGTCTTAATGTTAGGCGGATATGTTACATTGAAACCAAGACTCGATGAACTGTGAGAAGTTAAAAATTTATTGAAAAGATACAAAAACAAACACTCAAACGCCCGCTGAATTCACCTGTTCCTAAACGTAAAGTCTGAATCCAGAATATTGAATACACAACAAAGTCCTTCGTCCATTAGGATTGGATGAAATAGGTTTGTGCAGTTGTATTGAACTCCACCAAAAACGCAAGCGAGCATCATTTGCTCACAAGGTTGAGATATCTAAGAATATTTCAGTTTCCTTTAAATTAATAATAATAAAAATGCAAGTTGCTTTTGCCGCTTACATTTAAAATTAGATCTCCGAATGTTGTCCAGTCCTTAATTGATTCTTTCATCGTAATATCAGCTTTAAGGTTACAGAGCATTTGAATTTGTGCATACTCTTTCGAATATCTATTAAAAAAGTTTAGTTAAAATTTGCTTAAAATTAAGTAGATTATTTGAAATGATTTATAATAAATTATGTACGAGTAATGCTTATAATCCACATAATTGACTTACATACATAGATTAGTACAGTCTTACTTAGATAATGATGCTACTTTGCTTCTGAATGCCTGGTTCATATTGCAAATAGTTATGGCGGGAAATGGATCATCGGTGATAAAGTTTGGTCTGGGATTAATGCTTATTATGGTCGGGGAATAAGACCATTTTTCAGCAACCAACCTTACGAAAAATATGCTCGATGCCACAGCAGCAATAAAAGCTATTATAAAATAGAGTCTGAAAGTATACGGATTCACACATATACAGTTGTATGTACATACATATGAACGTATGTACATGGTTTTTGCTGCAAACATTAATTAAATAATAATAAATAAATAATCGATTACGAAGATAGATATCCGATTTATAATTTTCAAATTAAGTTTGCATTTAATAAAATAAGTGTTGGGTTTCATAGTCTCATAAAAGTAATTTTTATTTAGATTTTTAAGACACGAAAAAATTGTATATACTTATAAATATGTATATAAGGTGGTCTCATATAATTTGTTCAATTTTAATCATTTTCACTTACAATACGATAAAAATTCGTGGGGCCACCAATGTACATAAGGCTATAAATTAATAATTATAAATAATAAAGTATTTGTTCTTTCACAAATATTATTTGCCTAGTTTCAATAAAAGAATAAAAGTCGTTCACAGATAGGCGCACAGTGGTCCGAATTCTCAATCTAGCTGGAAGAGAGTTAATTTTCCGACTTATCGCAAGCGAAAATTGTATTTGATTATAAGTTGGCGAATGTCCAACAATGATAGATAACAAGATTACGCAGTAGCAAAAACTCTGACGTCAGTGCAGCACCCAGTACAGGAGATGGCGAAGAAGTAGAGAATAGAGCTGTAAAAGTAACGAAAAGTTTGGTATCCGTATGTTTTCGTTGATGAAACACTCAGCACCCGTTACTTTCGTATCGTTACTCGTTACTTTTAATACAATCAAACACTGGTATGTTTCACGAGATGTAAAATCATCGATATTTGCGTACATTTATGGCCTTGATAATTCCAAAGGATATTATCGTTTAACATCTTAATGAAAATATGAAAATGCAAAATTGTTAGTTAGTTCGTTCAAAAAATTGTATTTACATTTTTAATTCAGATGTAAAAGTGTGAACATTGGTAGTTTTTTAAATAAATGTTTAATAAATATACATATGTATATTTAGACGCAACGTATTTTTGTAACAATTCCAAAAAGTTCAAAATTGCGAATGCTACATTGGCGTGTGTGAGAAAGAAAGAACATAAACCTGTACATAAATCGGCGAATCATACCGAAACGTTGCCTTGCAAGGTGTAAGATGATACTGCTGTGTTGAAAAGGAGTATACTCATAACTGTTTCATTCCGCACAATATAAACAATCAAATTGACAACTACATATACGGAATATGCGAGTTGAGAGAGAAATGTAATTCCCTTTTTTAAAGATGTGATTATAAAGTACAGAAAACAAGTAAATAAAACAAAAATATGAATGAAAGAATTGTATGGACCTGTATGTTTTGTATATTTCACTGATTTTTATGATATTCCCTGCTTATATATTGCTAGGGGTGCAATGGGGTACAGTGGTGCTTCTGAGTATGCGGTTACAGTTGCGCGGCTGTACTCAATCCCTACTCTTACGTCCACGTTCCCGCACCCTGGGCCCATGTGCGAGATACGGTAACCAACCCGTGAGAAGCCATGGGTCACGGCTAATAGAGAGGGAGCTTTAGTGGAGCCACTGCGACATATTCGGTTCAGGGGCCACTAAAGTCCGCAGCGTCTGTTCACCAGGAGGTGCGGCTGCAAGTGGGCGTCTGTCTTGGAGCAAGCGCCTCGCTATATAAACGAATTTAAAATTTCAACCCCCAGCAATGGGATGTGCGCAGGGCTTGGAACCCGCCACGTAAAAAAAACCACTTCCAATGAAAAGTAAAGCAAAGCCTCGGACAGGACCCCCTTTTTAGATGACGACCACGGCAAACGTTTTAAGGACCACGATTTGAGGGCATGCAGCTGGAATGTCCGAACCCTTAATTGGGAAGGTGCCTTTGCCCGGCTGGTAGATGTTCTCGGCAAACGTTTTAAGGACCATGGTTTGAGGGCATGCACCTGGAATGTCCGAACCCTTAATTGGGAAGGTGCCTCTGCCCGGCTGGTAGATATCCTCGGCAGAGCGAAGGCTGACATCACCGCCATCCAAGAAATGCGGTGGACAGGGCAAGGGAGGAAAAGGTAGGCCATTGCGACGTATACTACAGCTGCCATGTAAAAGAGCGCAAATTTGGTGTCGGATTTGTGGTGGGAGAGAGACTTCGCCGTAAAGTACTGTCGTTCACTCCGGTGGACGAGCGTCTCGCCACAATCCGCATAAAAAATCGTGCTAGGCGATTTTAATGTTAAGGTGGGCAAGGAGGGCATCATTGGTGCCACAGTCGGAAAACTCAGTATCCAGGAGAAAATGTCTGATAACGGATTGAGACTGATCGACTTCGCCAGGGCCCGAAACATGGTAGTCTGTAGTACCCGGTTCCAGCATAGGGGCATATATCGGGCTACGTGGCTGTCTCCAGATGGTAAGACACGAAACCAAATCGACCATGTTGTGATACACGGAAGGCACGCTTGCAGTGTCCTAGATGTGCGCACGATGCGAGGAGCCAACATCGACTCGGACCAGTATGTCGCAGCCAAGATACGCACGCGCCTCTGTGCGTCAAAAAGCGTGCGGAAAGGCACACAAGGAAAGCTCGATGTCGGAAACTTGCAATCACAACAGACATCCACGCACTTCGCTACTCGACTCGCACTCCTGCTCTCTGAGAGCTCTAATCAACACAGCGATATTTCAGAGCAATGGAACCACATCTTTTGCTTTTTACATACCTCCGCTGAACAATCTTTTGGTTTTCAGCGAGCCCGGAAAAATGACTGGTACGATAAGGAATGCCGCGTTGCCACGGAACGGAAAGATGCTGCCTACAGGGCCACGTTGCGAGACTCATTTTTCGAGAGATGAAGAGAAAGGCCGAAATACGTGAGTTCGAAGAGCTTGATATGCTGGTTTTAAGACCGGGGCGAATTCCTGTAAGAACGACAACGGCGACCTGGTGACTGACGTTCAGAAAATACTTAGTTTATGGAGGGACCACTTCTCCACACTACTTAGTGGTAGTGACAGAGACCACCTTGGAGAAGATGATGATCCCGAAATCCCAATCAATGACGACGGAATTCATGTTCCGTTACCCGACTGCGATGAAATCCGTATAGCAATAGCACGGCTAAAGAGAAGAGTTGGTAAAGCGCATGCATGCCTCCTGTTTGGAATCTAAGTGTACTTTGCCCAATCCACAAGAAGGGTCATACTGCAATTCGCGCCAACTATCGTGGTATAAGCCTTCTTAACATTGCATATAAGGTTCTGTCGAGCGTATTGTGTGAGAGACTAAAGCCCACCGTCAATGAACGGATTGGACCTTATCAGTGTGGCTTTCGACCTGGTTAATCTACTATCGACCAGATATTCACAGTGCGCCAGATTTTGGAAAATACCCAAGAAACAATAATCGACACGCACCACCTTTTTGTCGACTTCAAAGCCGCTTTCGACAGCACAAAAAGAAGTTGACTTTATGCCGCCAAGTAAATGAAGATGAGTAACACCACCAGCTCCGTCAGCATTGGGAAGGCCCTCTCCTAGCCGTTTGATACCAAACGAAGTTTTAGACAGGGTGACTCTTTGTCGTGTGACTTTTTTAACTTTACGCTGGAGAAGATAATTCGAGCCGCAGAACTAAATCGGTCAGGCACTATCTTTTATAAGAGTGTGCAGCTGCTGGCGTACGCCGATGACATTGACATCATCGGCCTTAACAACCGCGCAGTTAGTTTTGACTTCTCCAAACTGGATAGAAAAGCAAAGCGAATGGGGCTGGAGGTGAACGAGGGCAAGACGAAGTATCTCCTGTCATCAAATAAACAGTCGGCACATTCACGACTGGGATCAAACATCACTGTTGACAGTTTTAACTTTGAAAAAGTAGAAGACTTCGTTTACTTAGGAACCAGCATTAACATCAATAATAATGTCAGCCTCGAAATCCAAAGGAGGATCACCCTTGCCAACAAGTGCTACTGTGAACTAAGTAGACAACTCAGCAGTAAAGTCCTCTCTCGACAGACAAAAATCACGCTCTCTAAGTCTCTCATTATGCCCGTCGTAATGCATGGCGCAGAAGCATGGACGATGAAGATATCTGATGAGAAGGCTCGGAGAGTGTTCGAGAAAAAGATTCTCCGAAAGATGTATGGGCCTTAACGCCTTTGCGATGGCGAATACCGTAGAAGATGGAACGATGAGCTGTACGAGCTTTATAACGACATAGATATAGTGCAGCGATTTAAGATCCAGCGGCTTCGCTGGCTTGGTCATGTCGTTCGAATGGATGAAAGCGCTCCAGCTCTGAAAAGGGAGGCCTCCTCTGCGTTGAAAAGACCAGGCGTTAAGGGACTTGGGTACGCTTGGTATTTTCAACTGGCGCCAGTTGAGAAATAACTGGCGTGCTGTGCTAAGCTCGGCCAAAATCGCAAAGGCGGTTATCGAGCCAATGAAAGAAGAAGAAGAAGAATATATTGCTAACAATTAATATTTTACAATTTTATTGAGCTCAAGGCCAGTTTATGGAAGTTATAGTACTATTTCGGAAATCACCACATTTCCTCATCAGACTTCTTTTTGATTATTAAATTAAATTAATTTTTAATTTAATTTTTCATAACCACTTCTGTCAGGCTTTGAACCCGGGAGCTCGGAGTTGCAGAGCCAATACGCTACCTATTGTGCTACGCTAGCCGAGTGGGCTGTTGTGTTTATTTCATCTTCCTTAAACAAACCAACTACAAACAAGAGCAACTGATCTGCCGCTATTTAACTTGTTTGTGTGGTTGTTGTTTGTGTTTTTATTTTGCAAATTCTGTATAAATATTTTTTACTTTATATTATAATGCATTTTTAAGGCGTGCTTATCCTTGTCTACAAATGTTTGTTCAGTTTTCTGTTGGCCTAGTAAATGTTAATATTTTACAATTTTATTGAGCTCAAGGCCAGTTTATGGAAGATTTGTTTGTGAAAAAACAACAACAGTTTTTAATGGTTGAAGTTATAGTACTTTTTCGGAAGTTAGCAATCACCACATTTCCTCATCAGACTTCTTTTTGATTATTAAATTAAATTAATTTGTAATTATATTTTTCATAACCACTTCTCTCAGGCTTTGAACCCGGGAGCTCGGAGTCGCAGAGCCAATACGCTACCTATTGTGCTACGCTAGCCGAGTTGGCTGTTGTGTTTATTTCATCTTCCTTCATCTTGCTAACAATAATAAAATGAAGGGGTTATGGTCCAAACTGGAATATCTGAACAATCGGTTGTATGGGAGCTATACGTTATACATCGCCGATCTTAATGATTTCCACTGCATGTCATATTTCGCTATATGTTATATTTCTATGATCATTATGATGGGCTAATAACAGCGGATGTTTTTGCAAAGTTTGAAGCCTTTAGCTGAACAATTTGTTTCCATTTATAGTCGGCAAATGTTTAATAAAATTGAGGGACTAGTTTGTGTTCAATCAGACGGACATGGCTAAATCAACTCAGCTAATCATCCTGATCATTTCGGTATAGTTTTTGATGACTCTAACTCTAATCCTCTGGGACTTACAAACATCGCACCAAACTTAACATATAATTTCTGAAAGGTATAAAAAGAAATTAGAAATTAACTCTATATTGATGAACTTGGAGATTTGCACGATTTTTCACACTCTAATGACAACATGTCCTAAAACTTTACATATAATCTTACCAATGGTGTTATGAGTTATAGCTCGGTATGACGCTGAGATCCCAGGTTGGAATCTCAGGCAGTGCATGCCAACCTCCAAATGTATTTCTGCCATGAAAAAGCTTCTCATAAAATACATCTGTCATGCGGAGCCAGCATAAAATTATAATAAAGACACGCAATAAACAGCAATTCTCGGGTTCTTTGTGCAAAAACTCGAATAATACTCTGGCGCAGAAAAGTAAGCATACGAAAAAAGTTCGCTAATAAACGAAAATATGTCTTTTAATTTTTAAACAATCAAAAAATTATATGTCGTGTAATGCAAATAAATAAAGTCTTAATGGAAACTGAGTTATCTTTTTTGTATTCTATAAGAAAATCTGCCATTTAACAAGTTTTCTTTGAAGAATCCATAGATAACACTAACCGACAAAGAAAAGCAAACCACATGAATCGTATGTAAAATTTTCTGCTGAATGCAAATATGATAGCCGCATACTATGAAAGTAGAGCGGTTTTTAACATATTTTGAAAATTCAGTTTTTTGAGCTTTAAACAAAAGCAAAATTTATTAAAATGAACAGAGTTTTTGTGGACCAAAGTTTAATTTTGATTCAAAAATTTATTATTTTTAGACATGAACATACCTTTTTGTAATTTTTTTTTAAACAAATATTATATAACCGCTATTTTTACGCAGTTAGTCAATAACGTAGTATTTAATGAACGGTTCGCTCCTTTCCGAATAATAATCAGATGAAAGATGACAATGTTTTCAGAGATTTAGTGAAAAAACCTTTCTATCATTGCCTGGTTCAAATGTCACTGTGCTCATTACTATCATTACCCAAGGGAAGAAATCCAAATGGGAATGGATCAAATGAATTTTTAACGACATATTTTCACCTGTTTTGGAAGAAATGTAATTTAAATGAATAAAGCAATGTAGAAAATATGTGGAGGATTTCCTATACCAATTTTCTCATAGTTTGTCAGTAAATCACCGATAATTTGTTTGAAATTTGGGCTTCTGATGTTTCCTAAGCAATTAGAACACACCACCTGTAAAGAATCCCATGCCTTAGTCAATAAAGCTGCATTAAAACTGGCGTTTTTAACAAGTTTGCTGGCGCACAAACACACCTTCTGTTATTTTGGCAACTGACATTGCCTTAACGTAATCAAATTCGGAAGTATTGCCAGTTTTAATGTAAGGTATAATTTTATTAGGTCCCTTCATTTGTGGTATAATATAAAGACGCACACCACAAATAGTAGGAGAAGCTCGGCCAAACACTGAGCTTAATAGTGTACGCGCCAAATTATATATATGTATATATAATTTTATGTCTACCGACAAGTGGCTTAAATTTTATTTTTTTGTGCCCAACAATGAAATGTATTCTTTCTGGTCAATATTTTCTAGAATAATGATTTATTCGCGCCCGATTGCCCAATTTGCAAAAACGCAGTAGTACTTCCTATAGTCCTGAACACAATTTCCAGCCATGTTGTGTATAGTATATAAACTCAAGGATTTTGAACATATATTTATAAGATTCCTTCATATATATGGCATGCGCCTCTGGAATATATGGTTTTTTTTACACTGGTGTAACAAAACAACCATTGAACTTAGTACACTGCTGTCGATATAAAAGCGCTATTCACTGTTATCATATGGGTCAGCAAACTCCTTGAGCAAACCGTTTATGTCATTGCAATAGCAAACATGATCTACCTCGCAAAACGTTTTTGACAAGATCTGTAGCATGCAACTTTGACTTCAGAAGTCACAAAGTCGAGTTCTTTCATTATAATGATGCCAACAGGTCCGACTTCTCATTAGTCAACCCCAAATCTCTGATCCAGTCATTCAGTTCTGCTTGCATAAGAGGTTTTTTATTTGTTTCTTTTACCTCAAGGTCCATTTAATTTGGTTTATGATCCTCTTTGGGCTTTTGATTTTTATAATAATAATAATAATAATCCCAACGGTTTTATCCCTCCATACCCGCCCGACCGCCGCGAGGGGCGCATCCGCATGACGCACGGATATACATATAAAAAAAAATTTTTTTTGTTTTTTTTTTTTCATATACTATGTTGCGCCGAGTCATCAAAGTCAGATGTTTGTTAAGTGTCGAGATCAAAATTACTTTTACATGGCTTCAGAATAAGAACGTTGTGAACTGAGCCTTCGTGATGTAAGGGTCATAGAATTCTTTTGACCGCCGTTTTACAAATGCAAAAACACCCTTGGCTTTGTTAACTGTAACATTTATGTGAAGATTAAAATTAAATTTCGGGTCCATTGTAATTCCAAGATCAACAAAGTTAAACACTTGTTCGAGGTTATCGTTACATATTTCATAAGAAGCTGGTTGAACTGATCTGCGAGAAAAGCACATTACTTTAAATTTTTTAAGGTTTTGTGGCATGTAATTTATTTCACACCAGTTAGTCATCTATTTAAATCCGCTTGTAGTAAGGACCTTTCCTCAACAGAATGATACGATCTAAAAAGCTTTACATCATCAGCATACAATAAAATTTGTGAATAATTTATTACAGAAGGTAAGTTATTTATCCGACCAAGGGGACTTCCTTGCGGGACCGCTGAAGAAACATAAATAATGTTTGAGGAACTATTTTTAAAAAGAACTCGTTGTGTTCTGTCAATGTGGTAAGAAGACATCCAACGAAGGAGATTAGGTTGAAAACCAAGGAGATCGAGTTTATGGATCAGTAAAGAGTGACTTACTCTGTCAAATGCTTTACTAGAATCAGTGTATATAACATCAGTGTGCATAAATTTCCCTAAGAGAACCCGTGTTATGGCTAGAAATTTTAGAGGATGTGGAATACGTTAAATGGTAAACAACAAGAGCTTCGAATAATTTAGGAATAGTAGAAAGCTTAGCTATACCGCGGTAATTTTCTATAGAGGACCTATTCCCGGTCTTATAAAGGGGTATAGTGAATGATTCTTTCCAAGCTGAAGGGAAAATCCCAAGCTTAAGAGAAAGATTAAATAAATTAGTTAAGGGCACATAAATATGTTTAGCACAGTTTATGAGAAAACACGTCGGGATGGAATCGGGGCCAGCCTTAAATGATTCTTTTAAGTTACTCAAATAATAAAATACTTCCTCGGAAGATATCTGCGGAATAATAGCAGAGGTGAGGGAACAGAGTTTATATGGATAAGGTTTGCTCAGAGTCGAGTTAATGTAGTAATTTGACTTGAAGAATTGGACAAACATGTTGGAAATTGATTTGGAGTCACAAGAAACGGTATTTTGATATTTCATAGCAGACGGAAAACTAGTCACTCTGCGCCTAGAGTTATCGAAGTCATAAAATGAGTCAGGGTTTTTTATTAGATTCCTTTTAACTTTGCACAAATGAGATCTGTAGCATTTTTTATTTAATTCAAAATAATCGTGTCGGATAACTGAGTATTTAATATAGTTAGTGTGCAAACCAGTTTTTATGTACAATTTAAAAGATCGCGACTTTTTATTTTGTTAAATTTTTTAGTTCTTTAGTATACCAAGGTTGTGATTGCTCCTTTTGTACGCAAACCCGTTTTGGTACAAACTTTTCAAATAAGCTAAATATAGTGTTATTAAAATGCTGGACGCAACGTTCAACATCATTTTATATGTCGGCCATGATAATTTTGATAATTCTCGATCTAATTTCTTGAAATTGGCTTTCGCGGAAATAAAACCAGCGTTTGAGCTACTTGATTTATCAACATTATTTCCAAAATCACCAATAACTTCGTAATTTACCTCAATCGCAGGGTGATAAGAGTCCTCTGGAATAACCAAGGATTCGCACATCTTCATAGATGACTTAGATACGTCATCAACAAAAACAAGATACAGAATGGTGCCAAAATTGTTTGAAGTTAAATTGATCTGATTTTGACAGAGCTTAGCCATATCTTCTAAAAACACATTGTATCTATCCTTTGATGATATTGGAACGATAAAGTCGTCTATAAGAGTCCATGATATGCGTGGCATATTGAAGTCACCAAGTACAATCATCGAGTCATGTGCAGTAATCATTGAACTTAAAGATCTAAGTAACACAATATGTTGAGAATAAACCGATAAGTCAGAGTTAGGAGGGATGTAGCAAGCAGCTAAATAAAAGAAACCATTTTCTACCATAACTCGTAATGCTTTAAATTCGATTGACTCGATGAGGGGGATATTAACATCTTCGGATGGTATTGAAGAATGAACTGCAAAAAGAACACCCCCACCGATTCTGTCCTTACGGTCATTTCTATAAATTTGATATTGATTAGGAAGAATCTCTGAATTAAAAATATGTGGTTTAAGCCTTTTAAATATAAATCGTTCAATTTAGTATTTAAACCTCTAACGTTTTGGTAGAATTTAAAATTGGCTCAGCGTCACGATTAGGAATTGAAGCTGAGTTATTTATTTTATTTTTATTTTTATGTGGCTTGTATTCAAATTCGCGAACAAATGCCCCGGTTGGCCAAAAAGAATTGTTAAGCAAAGTATCAAAAACTTCAGGTGCCACATCAATTTTAAAAGATGATACGTTACGTTCGTATTTAAAGTTAAATTTTCGGATTGCTAAGTTACAAGTCTTAACTTTTGATGAAATGTAAAACTCTATATCATCAGAAGAAGTGTCCCTAGCAAATCTAGAAACAAAAATCGATTTTCTCAAAGGAACCACAACCAGCTTCTTTGCAGAGCAGTCAGCCTCATCCAATGGTGCTACAGTTTTTGCAACAATAGGAGCAGATTGGGATGGTGGAAGTGATTGAGGCGGTGATGGTCCCACTTCAGATGAAGATGCCTGTAAGTTCTCATGATCAGAATTGCTTTTATTAGAGGAAGAAGCGCGAGTGCAGATAGCTCTTGATGAAGTTGAAGAAGATGGGCCCTGAGGCGGAGGGACAGGAGACAAAAGATTAATTAGCTCAATTTGTTGGGGTTGGGGCACAATATTTTTTTGAAGTAATTTATTTATTTATTTACGGTCTACAGAACATTATTCCTACAGACTAATTAGGACTAGTTAAAAATTAGTTAATTGAATAGCAAAAACAAATTCATTTTAAACTTATTTATATTCACAGCAAAATCAATATTTTTTGAATAGGTGTTACAAAGCCTGATACATCTAGCAATTGGTTCATTATCACTATAATTAGAAAATTGCAGTTCACTTTTTAAACAATCGATTATTCCTTAGGTTTCGTGGTGGAATATATAATTTCAATAAATTTGCAAGGCACGTACAGTTAATACGGCCATTTATAATATTATATATAAAAATTATCGAAAAATATGTTCTCTTGTCATGCAAGGACTGCAAACCTAGTAACTTACGCCTCCCAACATAAGAGGGGAGGAAACTATGGATCCATGGATCGCAAATGTTTTGCAGAACAACGTTAAAATATAAATAAAAGGAAGTATGCCGAGTTTCGGTAAAATTTTGTGCCGGCGATTTTTACACTAATATTTACACACGTTATTGCTTAATTTTTTACTTTCTTTCTAATGCATCAAATTTTGATAAAACACATATTTTTTGGTTACATTGGAAAATGGTGATTGCAACAAGGAAACTGTATAATGTTTAGTTCGATAAAAAACAATAAAATTAAAAAATAGATGATGTTTTAATGGGTTCGATAAACCGTCGCATGAATTTTTTGTGCTGTGACTCATGCTGAGCAGAGAAAACCGGTCCCTAGCTTTAAGAATCAAAACAGGTCATATACTGATCGGCAGACACGCAGAGAGACTAGGTGTTCCCTGCAACGACTTCTGCAGAAGCTGCAGAAATGAAGAAGAGCCTGAAACCGTGAGGCATCTTCTATGTGAATGTCCTGCACTATGGGCTAGAAGAAGAAAATTCATGGGATCAGAGTTCTTCGGAGACTTTAGCGATCTTGCCAAAGTAGAGATTCGCAAGCTATTAAAATTCGCAGTTTCCACATGTTGGTTCGAGTAGGGGGATTTTTTCAAATCCGCGTGGTGCCACAATGGGCCTAAATTGAAATATCATCCTAAATATACTTTTAATATTTTATTTAAACAGGACAAAGAAAACAATGTGCATAAAATTTTAAGGATTTTTCTAGAAACTAACCGCATTTTGCTTCTGATCGATTTGGTTAGATTTCTAACCAACTGAAATAGTCATGGAAAACATGTTTCATTATATCTCAGCTTTCTTGCCTGCAATATATTGGAGCGCGACCTCGCGAAGGCTATGGAACTCTTTTATTTGCTGCAGCTCGTTGGGAAATGCTCTTTAATTAAATTAAATTTAAATTATATTTACTCGGTTTGGGTTAAAGCATCGACGATTTGAAATAATTGTTATTTATTTCATTCCAATTGGAAATAACTTCAAAAGCAGCATGCACAGCATTTTCATAAAGAATATTTTTTTGGGAGCATGTTTTATTGTGGTCGAGTTTATAGCGGTGCGTGCAATAATCAAATAAAAAGTATTTTTCTAATAGCGTCTTTCGGCAAGCAATGCCAAACCTCGGAGGGTATTTCTGCAATGAAAAAGGTTCTCATAAAATACATCTAGCCGAAGGTGTTGACACTAGTGCTCCTAACAATAGTAAAGTGGTGATATACTCACCTCTTTTCTTATAATAATAATAATAATAATAGAATACATCTGCCGTGCTGAGTCGGCACGCACAAAACTGTAGGTCCCTCCGTTTGTGCTATAATATAAAGACGCACACAAAAGTTAGGAGAAGCTCGGTCAAACACTGAGCTATATAGTGTGGAATGCCTATAGTTAGGTTTGCCGTTTGTACCACTGTGAACGACTTATATGCACCTTATGAAACTTAACAAGGAATTCGAAACCATTTTACCTGTTTGGAAATAATGAGCAATTATAAAAGAACATGCTATACTATAAGTTTGTGTAATTCAGTTAGCATTTAATAAACCCAAATTTTTTGAAATATTAAAAAAAAAAATTATAGACTTTACTTCTTTATAACGAGTGTTGGCTTACCTTTCGGCGATACTCAAATCATGTCGGTTGAAGTAACGTAACCCATTAATTGTTGAATTATTAAGAAACTCGTTTATATTTGGTTTATAAGCTGCTTGCAACTTTTGTAAGTATTTTGAAAAGGACACAGAGCACTTCAGCTTCGTTTGAGCCATATCAATAATCTAAACACTTTAAGTAAATTTTAGAAGAACTTGTACATATTTTTGCCAATATGTATATGGATTTCCATGTATGTAAATATGACAAAGTTTTAATGGTGATTTGTAGTTAAGGGCTTACAGATTATAATAAATTTTTAATGGAGCAATATTAAGTAATATATGGGCATACATATTTGAATTAGTCGGAGGGTAGGATTGACACTTGATTGCTTAATTTGAAATGCAGTATTTACTAGTCAGTATATTGATTACAAAGGTATACATTAGCGAGTAAATCAGTTGTCGTGTACGCCTCTAATTATTAACTTTTAATAGATATATATCCAAAGTTCATACTTGATATCAATCTGACTATACAAAATTCTTTATACATGTAATATCGTAGGAAATAATTTATTTAATTCTGACAATTAAGGATATGCGAGCAGCCTGTTCACTTGGCGTTCGTTTCATTGTGATTTGCCCAAGATATATACAGCCATGAAAACTTTTATACGTAAGTATTGTATTCCAATATATATGCCACTGAGCACCAAGGTTAAAATGTCATTCGAAAAGTTCTAAAAAAAACTATTGCACATCAAAAGTGAGAGGAAAAACTATGCTAAACATCGAGTTAATACTTTTACTATTATTTTTGTCTATAATATAAAACATATGTATATGGGAGGTAGGAAGGGTGACAAATCTTAATTTTTTTTATTTTAAGGGATATTGTTTAAGCCAATAGAGTTCATATGAGTTGCAAGATTGCAAAAGCTTTATTTTTCGAATAATTTTTTCTTTACTTGACTATTATATTAGATTTAATTACACATTTTTAAGACATAAAATAGTGAAATTTGACAAACTTTAATATTAATTTAGAATGCATATACATAATGATAATACATATATCGCCTACGTACTTATATTTTTTTACTTAAATTTGTACTACTTTTCAAAGATGTGTAGTAATAAAGAAAGTATGTAGGTGTTTTAAATTAACTTTACGGCGTATATTCCATACCGGGCTGCCAAGCAACCATTGCATTTTTCATTGTAGTTTCCGTCTTACGCCGCTTTCCTGCAACAATTTCCCAAGCATTACCTCTTTTAACCACATTTTGAGTGTAAAAATTATTTGGTTTCAAAACGCCAATCATTTGATTTCTTGTCTTAGATTTTCGTAATTTTTCTGATCCAACACTTTGACATTTCGGGGTATAAATAAGCATACGAATAGGCCTCCAAATAGCATAAAAGAATAACTCAACTAATGAAATGAAGCTGAATCCGAAGAAGAGTCCAACTATGCCGCCAATGTTTGCTGAAAGATAAAATATAGATGTACATACATACATATATGTACACTGATTTGGAATAAAAAAAAGTAAAATATTCCTGGTATGTTTGGCTCTTATGTTAATCATAATAAGTAAGTCATATTGTTTGTTTAGGAAACAATCAAAGTAATATATTAAAGTAGTAAGAAGCATTGAGGTCAAGCTATTAACTAAAATTGTTTCTCTTATATTCTTACAAATAAAGGATTATATTTTATTGTTATTTAATTTAAAGTTATTAAACATTTATACTCACATAAAAAATCTGTTACACCGATAAAATCCACATTTTTGAGACTCTGATAGGCGTCGCTTTTAAAATAAATTTTTACCACAGCAATATTTTTCGTCACATAGTTGTTGCTCATATTTTTAACCACTTGGTTCTCAATATGAAATCCCGAGAGTGTAAGTGGTGCAGATTCAAATTTTGGCGAATAGGAGAGATGGTTGCAGCTTGGCAAGCATTTTGTAGCACAACTCATTTCCGATTTGTCAATTAGCATCGCACTGATGCCGACACGTTCAACACAACGTATATCACGTATATCGCAAACGGGTTCATTTTCATAAAACATTGGCTTAAAGTAAGGCAAACAACCACATTTATCTAATAAATCTGACGCAATGCACTCCACAACACAATTACGCTGCGTGTACTCATTATACAATTTTAAACGCACTTCATTTTCGAAAAAGCAATTTCTCGTACCGCTACTCATATAACGTACATATTCTTCCGATTCTATTTTCTCCGTATTTATACGAATTTTTGTTTCCCGTCCAGCCGCAAGTAAAAGCCCAATCTCACGCATGTTTGGCACTTCGAGCGGATTATGTAGCAGAATTTTAAAACCGACACTATCCGCGGAGGAGCAGTAATATTCGTCACTCTCAACATCAAGTATAAGCCTAAGCCCTAGGCTCTCACCAGTGCCTAGACTTTTCATTGGCATAAATTTTTCGGGTAAATTAGGTGGATAGCCAACTTCCGAGCTCCAATCAACAGGCTCGTAACCGTTTGGGTATTTGTAATTGTTAATATGGTATGTTTTATTAACTTTTCTGTGAATAAAGTAAAAAAGAAGTTGCGCATAAATTTATGTGTCTGATGTGTGTCTGTATGCCCAGCAAACATTTTTGATTTGTCATACTGCTCTACGAAAGAGTAGTCAATTGTAAAAATGTGTCCATCTTCTTACGAGCCTTTCAAATTTACATACGTAGACGATTACCAAATCGGTATGAAATAAAGGGTTTTAAATAAGGACGTTAAAAAAGTTTTTTTAAATAAAACAAAAACGGTTTCGGATATCAATGGAATTCTTTATTCCTGCGAAAGTATATTCGATGGCACGGGCCATAGACCATAGACTTGACGTAGCCCCACAGGAAATAGTCCACCGGCGTTAAATCGCACGACCGAGGCGGCCAATTGACTGGGCCATTTCGTGAGATAACACGTTCACCAAACTTGGTTTTCAATAAATCAATTGTGGCATTCGCTGTGTGGCTTGTGACGCCGTCCAGTTGAAACCACATATTGTCCAAGTCCATATCATCCAATTCGGGCAAAAAATATTCGGTTATCATTGAGCGGTAGCGATTCCCATTCACATTAACGTGCCGGTCTAGATCATCACGGAAGAAGTACGGCCCAATGACGCCGCCGTAATTTTTTCGGGATCCAATGGTAATTCATTGAGTACGTGTGGGTTGCTGTGTGACCAATAAAGCATATTTTGCTTGTTGACGAAGCGATTCAGCCAGAAATGAGCCTCATCATCAATTGCACGTAGCGCTCTTAAAGTTGAGGCCACTGAATCCGAATTTAGGTAGTAAATTTTATTAATTTTGACTCGTTGTTGGATCGTATTATATCTTTCCATGATGAAATGGCAAACCTTACTGAAGAGAAAAGTCAAGAGAGCGGAAAAAAATTTGGCGTCGTTCGCTGTCCCCATCAGGCTACTTTTTTAGCGTCCCTATTGAAAAACCCTTTATGTATATTGGGATACATATACCCAAAAAAGGGAACATTGTGTAAGGAAATTCTTGTAGAATATTTTAATCTCTTTCTATATATGTAAGTAAGTATGTATGCCAAAACAACATATTTCACTCCCATATGAATTTGAACTCTTTGCCCCTCGTTCTTAGGGCATTTGGCTAAAACATGCAAATATATAATGGACTTAGTAAAATTTTAATCGAGAATGCAAAAATATTTTAATGGTTTACTAGATGGTTCCAGGCCATTCATCATAATGATCAAAAATATTGGCTGGGAAAGTTTCCGTGCACTTTTACATATTGAATTCTTTCGGCTGGGTTGTACAAGCGTTTTGTAATTCTACGTAGTAGTTCTTTGCTTATCAAAATTTAAATTGAATGGTTCTAATACAATTTTATACAAATCTGTAGTTTGAAAAATTGTTTGTATAAAAATACAGATGGACATAATTTTGATATGAAATGTCTAAAAAATACACTGAAAGTAAACCGCGCAAAAGTAAAACGAGCATTTTTTTTTTGCAAAAGCTCACAGGCACTTGCAAGTGTGATTTTGTTTAAATGGCGATATTTACTCTCGATATATAAAATTGGGATCAAGCATATTAAACGTGCAACACATTCCATTGTCCGTTAAAATTGGGCGAAAAATACTTGTGCAATTAAACTCCCGACTGCCATATTTGCATTTCAGCAACATATTACTGCAGGGTTGCGAAATCTATAAATAGAAAATTAAATGTATTTATTATAGTATAATAGGTTTTTGTGTGTAAACGTATTAACATGTGATAAGAGTTTACATGCAATTGCAAAGAAACAAACAAACAAAAAGTTTTCGTGGATTCCTCGCGTAGTATATGTACAATTAAGTAAATTTTTAATGTTCTGCAGCAATCTATTTGCTTTTAGATCATATGTCATTTAAATAGCTGATATTGTCAAATTTATTAAAAGCAAATATTTTAAAAGTAAAAAATGCAATAAAAATTCTACCAGAAACAAATTTTAAATAAAAAATTTGTGTATCTACAAAAATTATAACCGTTACCATAAATACATACTTCAAAAATTAAATCTCTTAAATTACTCCAATCTTGAATGGCGTCAGCAATGGTGAAGTTAACATCGCGTTTGCAAATCATTTGTACCACGGTGTAATCCATCGAATAGCTGTATAAAAAAAGTAAGTATTTATTTGTGATTCTATTAACATTCATGTCACATATGAAGTAAAGTCAACACTTACATTGAGAACCGTTCGGCCTTTTTTCTATAAGCCTGATTAAGATTACAAATGGTGACAGCTGGGAATGTTTCGTTAGTAATTTGCGAGAACTTCGGATTTATGCTCACCAACATTGGTGTAGAATTCCACTTTGCATATATTTTAACAACGAAAAATACAGTGCCAAATACAACACATATTAAAGATGTAGCGAAAAACAGCCTACACACAATAAATGAGAGTAATGTCGGTTAGGCCGATTTATAACAAAGTAAATGCTTTTTAGGTAGGCGGGTAAGGGCAAAGTTTTTTCTTTTGTGGCAAGGTTCTCCTTTTGTGGCCTGTTAGCGTTCAGATTATTCTACAATTTCTATCATTTCTAACAAGGACATGAACTAGATAAACAAATTTGGTTAGTTAGATTTAGCACATAAGGATGAAACGATATCAAAACGGTGTAAAAAATTATTGATAAATTCTCGGTATCGAAGCATTAAACATTTAGTTATGAGAGCACTTTAATATTATATGTAAGTATGTTGACTCATGATGGACTAAATTTGAGGTATTTTTCATTGAAATCCAATCTAACAAAAACCACTTCAACCCCAGATTCAAAATTTTGTTCAAAATTTTAAAATTTTTCTTTTTTTGAGCATGCAGTTTTAAATTTTTTAAGTGCAAGTTTTAAGTGGATTGGCGGTTTTGGTACGCATTATATGGCAAAATATTATCCACACAGTGGCGTAGCTACAACTTCGGTCATCCGGGGCCAAGCATATTCTGCCACCTCCCTCCATACAAGTTTCTTGAGGTGGTTCGAGCGAAAGTGGATGTTGACAAGATTTGTTTGATATTCAGACTAAAATCTAGACACTACATAGAAGCCACACAAATTCTGAATTTAAAAATGTCTCACAATACGGTTTTTGAGAAAATCGATAGTGACAATGTGAGTGTACAACTATTTTTGTTCTATAATACATTTTGTAAAAAAAAATTTTATTTAAGTATTTTTCTAAATTTCAAAGAACAGTGGAGATCGTTTAGCCGCACCCCCTCTTTGTACATACATACATATTTTTCAAATGCACGTACAATGTACCTCCACGCATAACCCACTGCCTCCACATCGTCCGCAAATTGAATAATCCCGAGTTTCAGACTTTGCTTTAAACAAAAAAAAAATGTTTCACAAAAATTTCAAACTTCGAATAAATTTCATTTTTTTTATTATTCTAAGGATTAGACTTGTTGTTTCTACATCTAAATATTTAGTACATATTTTTCAAATGGACATACAAAGTACGTACACGTATACATTATACATACATACCTTTCAAAAGTATATAGCTGTTTATTTACCATATATTTGAGTCCATGTATCGATGTGTTTTCACAATAGTCTCTTAAATTTTTATATAGAATAGACTTAAATTTATTAAATTTGTTTTGTGATATAATTTGCTTAGTCTCATGAAAACGCTTCATAGCAACTTTTATTTTCTTTGATTTTGCTTTTAGATTTTGTTCATTTCGTGAATACTTTTCCAATGCAAATGCTAATTCCCCAGATCGCCAAGCGGTTATTTGCTGCGATTCATGTTGTTTATGTATATGCGTACATTTGTATCACGAATTGTGTTTTTTTAAATAAAATATGTATTTCTTAACGCGTTATGATTAAATTGGAAAACTTTTCTCACGCAGCAATTTGTGAATCAAATCAGAGTAATGAAAAACTGTTATTTGCTAGAGCAAAGACAATAATTAAAGCTTTTAAATATATGATTAGAGGAAGCAACCTGAAACTTATTAATTATTTTGAGCAATACACCGTATTTTACTTTCAGGGAGAGATTTTTGCCCAGTTTGATATATTATCGTTAAGTGCAGTTTTTTATAAGAATGGGCTTTGCAAAGTAATGCATTCATGTATGTACATATAAATATAACATTCTCTACACTGCTAGACTATTTTAACATATGTGTATGTATGTACTTAATTTTCCAAAATGAAATTGTTATGAAAATGTATGTGCATAAATACGTATGTAGGAGTTGTATGCACATATGTATTTGTACATATACATAAGTATAAATTAAATGTGATGGTTGAGGCCTCTTAAAAGCTTATAAATTATAGTCCAATCTCATTTTTATTTGTTTTCCGAATGAAAATAATACATATCATCGCCTCAAATGTAAAAGGACATTACTAACAAATACTTATTCCAAACTCACTGTTTAATTTCATGGAATTACAAGCCGCAAAAAATCTATCACCACATGATAATTTTTTTTCCAAAAGTGAAGATTTATAATAACATCCACACAGTTGTTGAAACAGAAAATCATATATTTCACCTGGTGATGAAATCATATTCTCTACCATTATCATCTGGATTATCTTCAACATTTGCTAGCTAAGTATTTTCTGATAAAATGGCATATGCTCTTCGATGAAGCTATCTTGAATATATTTTAAATAATTGCTTACTATTTATTGACACAATTAAATCGTACGCTTTAACTGATGGAAGTGACACAGAAGTCGTTCGGTTTTTTAATTAAGCAGTATAGATGAATGCTTAATAAATCAACAAATAATTTCTTCGGATATGATAGCACTATTTCTTAAAGTCCAAAAGATTTTCTGTATTTAGCTCTTCGACCGTAAATGCTGAGGTGAACCTCGTTACCAAACTAATGTATTGTTCTGGGACGTATGTAAATGCGATCATGCTTTTAAACAATTTTTTACGACTCCAAAATCACAGCCGTTGTGTAGAAATAAATGGCCACGATAAACTTGTACAAATCGTTTAGAACCAGTAAATTCCAACACATTCCTTCACATTTAAATGTACATGAATCGACTTGTGGTGGATCAAATCTAAGGGAAAGTTATTCATTGAAGTAATTTTAGTAAAATTTGTACAAAATCCGGATATATTTCCTTAAACATTGTTTGCGCTTTTTTTGTTATTTAATCGTTAATATCCTTTCCTGCGAAATGTTTTTTCACAAGGTTTTTTTTTTGTTTATTTCAGAAGGCACCGTATTTGTTCTTTGGTGACATCCTCCTGTTTCACTTATAACTTTTAGAAATAAATAAAATAAAATAAATTAATTTAAATAAAATATAATAAAATAAATAAAGTTTGTGAAAAATTTTGCTTTAAAATTTAAGACTGACATTTAAATCAATTAAAGCAATAGTTTATTACAAGGATAAGGGTTTGCCACTATGCATGATTCAATAATTTAATGGTTGTCGTAATCGGGCAACTACAAAATTTACAGTTTGATGACTGTATTACCATATTTCAAAAACAGCTTCTTATAAAGGGGTATTTTACGAAGTATAGTAAACGGGCTAAATTTTGTTACCCATTCAAAAAATAATAATAAGTAGTAAAATGTCAGTGATTTTTTTTTTAATTAAAAATTTCGAAGGCATTTCATTTAAATAAAGAAATACAAAATTTAAATAATTATGTACTAGTTGGTAGATGTATTTTTTTTTCAATTTTTAACTAGCGAATAAATTTTCAATCTATTTGTCCCATGAACTAAACGATTTTATGGTATAAAGCAATTATAAGTTATTTTTTCGGTTTATTCCTTTTATTTATTTACCATCGGGGTGATGAACCCCTGGACGTTGTAAGGTCTCAACATTTTATTCCGATAAATAGTAAGTGACTTTATAGAGGTAATGGAGTTGTAAGAAACCCACAAAAATTCGAGATTTTAGAAAGACTATATTTACATATTAAAAGAAAAATAAATCAAACTTCATTACTAAAGAATTTAGTTCTTACAAATTCTGGTTTTTGGCATATGGATGAATATTATGTCGCATGATTTTTCATTTATTTAAACCCATTCCTTCTAGAAATTACAAAACTTTCCACTCTGTCACATCGAATTTATATGCGCGTTGGTGCTAATAGGGTAGTGAACTGCAACCCGATGGCTGATCTTCGGATGTGACGCCTTTCCACCTCTCACTATCAATCTCCTTCTTTTTCCTTCACGTCTGGTAGCACTGTTAACATAAGCCTCGCCTGTGGATCCGGTCTCGTCGCCATTCAGTTAGTGGTTGTAGGTAGCCTCCCTGATCCCCTTTTTCATAGATAACCATGGGATCCTATAGCGACTACAACATCGAGTGAGGACCCAAATAAAATGGAAAGGCCAATTAATTTAAACTTAAAAACAAAAAACGTTTCGTCTTCCCCTCCACGGGGCAAGACAGTGCCGGCGCATGCGCTAAAGGCACCTTTTGGCACAGCGAGCACCTCCGGGTCTGCTCTGGGGGCAGAGCACCAGTAAAGCTGCAGGGATTGTGCTGCGCCCATCAAATGCCGGCACGGCTGCAAAGCCTGCGGACAAAGGTCTCACGACCTGGCCCAACTGGGGATGGGCGGAAAGCAGCCGAGGTAAAGGCAAACCAGGGAAATGTCGCGTTGGCGTGAGCGAAAGCTCTGCTGCCCAACTACAAAATCACAGCTGGGGCCTCGGTTGAAGACAAGGTACCCCTCTCTTAAAGACAAAGATCGTTTGAGGAGTAACAATCAGCGCCAAAGAAGAAATGTATCCGTCCCGGGGTGGCCAGACCCAGCTTTGCTGATGTCGCCAGGAACTGAATCCTGATAGGGGTTCTGGACCGCGGCAATGAGCTCGGGTCAATAACAAGGCACCAGTGGAGGTGGGTGAAGGCGGCTCTGGCAAACCTCATCCTTGTCGTTCTGCTGGAGGACCCTAGAGCCCCTCCCGCGTGCAGAGATGCCGGCTGGTTTCAAGGCCACATAAAGGTTGTGGCCTGCGATGACTCGAGGTCGGCGGCGCTATGGTAGGGGATGTCTACCCCGGGGCTAGATTTGAGGTGGTTGACTGGAAGGATATTTCAGTCAGACCCAGAGCGAGGGCGTGGGTGCCTGTCACACCATCGTCACCAGAAAACGTTTTAAACATGCTTCAGGTGATGAATAAAAAATTGCCGACAGGCGACTGGAGGGTCCTAAGGGTAGAGGATCCGGATGACCGGTCGAGACAAGTGGTCCTGTCGCTGAACAGGGACTCTTTGGAGCTCCTGGCCGGGTCTACTACGGCCTAGATGAGGTGACTCTAAGGGTCTATCACGGTGACGCGCAGCGGATGTAACTACGCCGGAACTAAATGGAATCCGTTTTACATGAAACTTAGCTGGAGGAATAATATGATCCAGCAATACCAGAAGGCTTATGTGGCCCCATACTCTTGTAAAAGGGCCATAGGGAAAAGATGGGGTCTGAATCTAAGCGGTTGCCGCTGGATCTACACAGCAGTGGTTAGGCCGATTCTTCTCTGTGGAGCTATCGTTTGGTGGCCTGCATTAAGCAGAGCTGCTAATCTCAATCAACTTAGGAAAGTGCAGAGAGCCAGTATGATCTGCATTAGCGGAGCGTTACGAACAACACCAAGCGATGCCTTGAATGTCTTTCTGGACCTTTTACCCTTAGACTTAGTGGGTCAGCAAATGGCGGCTCTTGCCGCGCTTCGGTTAAGAGAGACATGTCAATGGGAGTCTAGCTTGCGGGGGCACTCAATCATACTGAATAATTATAGAATGCTTCCGGAATACACATACCGCTGTGTCGATACTGTGGTCCCGGACAGGAAATTCGCGATGGTAATCCCAGGTGGGGACGCGTGGTCGAGAGACTTCTACACTCCACCTGGAAGACTCACGATATTTACAGATGGCTTGAAACTGAATGGCAGAGTGGGAGGAGGGATCTTCTTGCAGAACCTATCTCTGAACTGTTATTTTCGGCTGCCGGATCACTGTAGTGTTTTCCAGGATGAGGTTCCAGCCAATAAGGAGGCTATAGATTTGTTACAGAGCGCTTTAAAAGGCGATAGCCAAGCGGCAATCAGAGCTGTGAGCTCAACTACAATTAAATAAAAGAGTGTACTGGATTGCAGCCGATCTCTGCAGGAGATGGCCAAACAGTACAGGCTCAACCCCATTTTGGTTCCTGGACACAGGGACATCGAGGGAAACTGCATTGCGGGTGAACTTGCGAGGGAAGGAACAACCAAGCAGATTCTTCCAAGTAAAGAACGCATTGGTATGGCTCTTTGCCACTTACAAGCTTATTTAAAAAAAATGATCGTGCGAGCGAATCTCAAGGCTAACTTGGCCTAGATGGGACCATAAACGGTCTCTATACCTTAAAATGGGACGATATATCACAAGTAATTGGCGCTTTAACAGGGCACTGCCTCATAGGCAACCATGCCGGTCGTCTTGGAGTACCCTTGTATAGATGCTGTAGAAGCTGTAAAAATTATGAAAGGGAGGAAACGGTCCTGCATCTTCTCTGTATCTGTCCAGCACTAACCAGAAGCAGGCTACGGTTTCTAGGGGCACCTGTTTTTAGGGACCTTGGAGATGTAGGTGTAATAGACCCAAGATGTTTGACGAATTTCGTCAAGAATACTAAATGGTTCAGCAAGAAGGAGAGAGCGTTAAGCTTGTGGTATCACAAAGGGCCTCTACTAATGGCCTAAGCAAGTCGCTGGATTAGCAGTGACAGCCACTCATACCTACCTATATGCGCGTGAAAAGGGTTAAATAAAAAGCGCGTCATTTATACACACTTATATGAAATATTTACGAGACGGGGTCAATCTTGTAATCAGAAAAAATGCTGTCATTAAAATCCGGACTTAAACTTACTGTTTACGCGCACATAAGAAATAAAAAGTGTTGCCTGTTAGCTTTTGGTATTAAAAAGTTTTGAGGTAACTATTATTATTATTTTTAAGAAGCAACACGGTTTTGATGCGAGCCGTTTGACAAAAAGTGAGGGAGCTAGCTTCTTAGTTACCAAACTTGAACAATTGAATCATGCATATGTATGTTGTTTTTAAAATGACCGATTTAGTTTTCCTCTTTACTTCAGCGTTTTTTGCTAAAGTAATATCATTAACATAATTTAAATATAGTCAACTATCTATAAAGGTATACTCGTATGATTTAACGTATGGGTTTCAGATGAAAGAGGAATGTTAGAAGAATTCCCTAAAATCTTGGCAAAAACTGTAAGAAATTTGGTTTGTTCGAAAACCTCTTTAAAATTCTTGACCAGGATTTCAATGGCAAAAGTCAATTTTTGAAATCTCCTGTTTTTTCCACATGAAATTTTAAGGTCCTTAAAATAACTAACGTTCCAGGAAAATACTTACAGCCCAATCACTGATTCCGAATGAACTCCCATCAGCAATTCCGACGATTTCGTTGTTTTCGTTGCCAACTGTTACGCTAAGTTCGAATGAGTACTACCAAATCTATACACGAAATTCAGGGGTTTTTTGCTTACTTTTATGACAGCAGTTGAAAGAAAATGCATATATTTTCACAGGCATAGTTTACAATAATTATTTAAATACAAAAAGAAATTATATGGGTTCCATTGCGGTGTCTGTGTTATTAATAGAGCAAGTGGAAAGCCCGAAATAGACGTTTCCAACCCGCAAATCCTTTTACCATTTCCTCGAAATTATTGAATGAGTGTATGTGGTTGCTTTCTCTTCACGTTTCTCTGGGCTAAGTTTTGGTTAGAGATAGCTTCCGTTATACATAGCTTTTATGGTCTAACCAAACCTGTAAAATTAAGAAAATATGAAAAACAAAATGTCGTTTTACTTTCTACAATAACTCAGTTAATTAGCAAACGTTTCTGACTACTTACTTACCACTTTAATAATAATAATAATAATAATAATAATAATAATCCCAACGGTTGTATCCCTCCATACCCGCCCGACCGACGCGAGGGGCGCATCCGCATGACGCACGGATATATAAAAAAAAAAAAAATTTTGTTTTTTCATATATATTGCGCCGAGTCATGAAAGGCAGAGGTTTGTTAAGTGTCGAGAACTAAAACTGTTCAGCTACAGAACAAATGCTCATCAGCTGATCGAATAGTAATATATGTATATGTATGTATGTATTAATTATTGAGAGGATTGAGTATAGTTTTCTTTATGTAAAAAAGTGAGTCTGAAATATCAAAAGAACCGGAGTGAGTGTTAAAATCCTGACACAAACTACGGAGTGGCTCATTTAACTCAAAATTACTTTTACATGGCTTCAGAAAGAGAGGCCGGAAATGTCTTGAAATTCTGGAGGGAACGTTAAGTTTTATTTCGCTAAGAAGAGATGGGCTAGAGATCAAGCCTGTCAGTAACTTGACCAAAAATACAATGCCTAGCATTTCTCTACGACTAGCAAGTGTAAGAAGATTAATGAGTTTTAAACGACTTTTATATGGCGGCAGGTTGTACTGAGAATCCCAACGAAAATTCCTTAAAGCAAAAAGCAGAAATTGTTTTTGAATGGACTCTATTCTGTCGGAATGAACTTGATAGCGCGGGTTCCAAACAACAGATCCATATTCCAGTATGGGCCTCACTAACGTTGTGAACAGAGCCTTCGTGATGTAAGGGTCATTGAATTCTTTTGACCACCGTTTTACAAGTGCAAAAACACCTTTGGCTTTGTTAACTGTAACATTTATGTGAAGATTAAAATTAAATTTCGGGTCCATTGTAATTACAAGATCAACAAAGTTAAACACTTGTTCGAGGTTATGGTTACCTATTTCATAAGATGCTGGTTGAACTGCTCTGCGAGAAAACCACATTACTTTACATTTTTTAAGGTTTAGTGGCATGTAATTTATTTCACACCAGTTAGTCATGCTATTTAAATCCGCTTGTAGTAAGGACCTTTCCTCAACAGAATGATACGATCTAAAAAGCTTTACATCATCAGCATACAATAAAATTTTTGAATAATTTATTACAGAAGGTAAGTCATTTATAAAAAGTAAAAACAGAATCGGACCAAGGTGACTTCCTTGCGGGACCCCTGAAGAAACATGAATAATGCTTGAGGAACTATTTTTAAAAAGAACTCGTTGTGTTCTGTCAATGAGGTAAGAAGCCATCCAACGAAGGAGATTAGGTTGAAAACCGAGGAGATCGAGTTTATGGATCAGTAAAGAGTGACTTACTCTGTCGAATGCTTTACTAAAATCAGTGTATATAACATCAGTGTGCATAAATTCTCTGAATCCATTTGAAACATGAGTTGTGAACTCAAGCAAGTTTGTAACGGTAGATTTACCCTTAGAGAACCCGTGTTGTGTGCTAGAAATTGTAGAGGATATGGAATACGTTAAATGGTCAACAACAATAGCTTCGAATAATTTAGGAATAGCAGAGAGCTTAGCTATACCGCGGTAATTTTCTATAGAGGACCTACTCCCGGTCTTATAAAGTGGTATAATGAATGATTCTTTCCAAGCTGAAGGGAAAATCCCAAGCTTAAGAGAAAGATTAAATAAATTAGTTAAGGGCACATAAATATGTTTAGCACAGTTTATGAGGAAACACGTCGGGATCGAATCGGGGCCAGCCTTAAATGATTCTTTTAAGTTACTCAAATAATAAAATACTTCCTCGGAAGATATCTGCGGAATAATAGCAGAGGTGAGGGAACAGAGTTTATATGGATAAGGTTTGCTCAGAGGAGAGTTAATGGAGTAATTTGACCTGAAGAATTGGACAAACATGTTGGAAATTGATTGGGAGTCACAAGAAACGGTATTTTGATATTTCATAGCAGACGGAAAACTAGTCACTCTGCGCCTAGAGTTAACGAAGTCATAAAATGATTCAGGGTTTTTTATTAGATTCCTTTTAACTTTGCACAAATAAGATCTGTAGCATTTTTTATTTAATTCAAAATAAGCGTGTCGGATAACTGAGTATTTAATATAGTTAGTGTGCAAACCAGTTTTTTTGTACAATTTAAACGATCGCGACTTCTTATTTTTTAAATTTTTTAGTTCTTTAGTAAACCAAGGTTGTGATTGCTCCTTTTGTACGCAAACCCGTTTTGGTACAAACTTTTGAAATAAGCTAAATATAGTGTCATTAAACTGCTGGACGCAACGTTCAACATCATCTTTATACGTCGGCCATGATAATTTTGATAATTCTCGATCTAATTTTTTGAAATTGGCTTTCGCGAAAATAAAACGAGCGTTTGAGCTACTTGATTTATCAACATTATTTCCAAAATCACCAATAACCTCGTAATTTACCTCAATCGCAGGGTGATAAGAGTCCTCTGGAATAACCAAGGGTTCGCACATCTTCATAGATGACTTAGATACGTCATCAACAAAAACTAGATCCAGAATAGTGCCAAAATTGTTTGGAGTTAAATTGATCTGATTTAGACAGAGCTCAGCCATATCTTCTAAAAACACATTGTATCTATCCTTTGATGATATTGGAACGATAACGTCCTCTATAAGAGTCCATGATATGCCTGGCATATTGAAGTCACCAAGTACAATCATCGAGTCATGTGCAGTAATCATTGAACTTAAAGATCTAAGTAACGCAATATGTTGAGAATAAACCGATAAGTCAGAGTTAGGAGGGATGTAGCAAGCAGCTAAATAAAAGAAACCATTTTCTACCATAACTCGTATGGCTTTAAATTCGATTGACTCGATGAGGGGGATATTAACATCTTCGGATGGTATTGAAGAATGAACTGCAAAAAGAACACCCCCACCGATTCTGTCCTTACGGTCATTTCTATAAATTTGATATTGATTAGGAAGGATCTCTGAATTAAAAATATGTGGTTTAAGCCAAGTTTCAGTAAAGCAAATTTCGTTATAGTCACAGTCTAAGCCTTTTAAATATAAATCGTTCAATTTAGTATTTAAACCTCTAACGTTTTGGTAGAAAATACTTAAAGTAGAATTTAAAATTAGTTTTTTGGCTCAGTGTCACGATTAGGAATTGAAGCTAAGTTATTTATTTTATTTTTATTTTTATGTGGCTTGTATTCAAATTCGCGAACAAATGCCCCGGTTGGCCAAAAAGAATTGTTAAGCAAAGTATCAAAAACTTCAGGTGCCACGTCAATTTTAAAAGATGATACGTTACGTTCGTATTTAAAGTTAAATTTTCGGATTGCTAAGTTACAAGTCTTAATTTTTGATGAAATGTAAAACTCTATATCATCAGAAGAAGTGTCCCTAGCAAATCTAGAAACAAAAATTGATTTTCTCAAAGGAACCACAACCAGCTTCTTTGCAGAGCAGTCAGCCTCATCAAATGGTGCTACAGTTTTTGCAACAATAGGAGCAGATTGGGATGGTGGAAGCGATTGAGGCGGTGATGGACCCACCTCTGATGAAGATGCCTGTAAATTCTCATGATCAGAATTGCTTTTATTAGAGGAAGAAGCGCGAGTGCAGATAGCTCTTGATGAAGTTGAAGAAGACGGGCCCTGAGGTGGAGGGACAGGAGACAAAAGATTAATTAGCTCAATTTGTTGGGGTTGAGGCAAAATATTTTTTTGATGTAATGTAAGAGGAGCCACAATACTTTCCTTGGGTGGACTGTGTGTTCGTTTGCGTTTGCTCTCTCTTACAGGTTGCGAAGTTTGTTTATCTAGGCACTTAAATGATTTAAACACGTTTTCATAACGTTTAAATTTATCATTAAGTGCCCGAAGGTCTTTGCCCATTTCGAAAAATCCATTTCTGGTTTCTCTAAAAAATTGGAAAAGTTCAACCTCAGTTGATCTGCATTTTAAACAAGACCAACGAATACCTCTTCCTTCATTTACTAAGTCTAGGACTCTACCAGTCAATCCGGCACATTTTATATGAGCAATGCCATCGCACAACCAGCATGCAACAGAGCGTTGCTCATTATCGCTTTTATTTTTGCAGTTGTCAAAAATGCAAGACATAATTGAAACAGTAAAATTCAATATGAGTAAAAACTAAAATTGTATTAATAAATCAAAGAAGAAAGCAGTTTGCAAGGTAGGGCAAGTTTTATAATTATTTAACGTTTGAGAGCTATTTATGCAACGAACAGTTTTAGATGCACAGTAATAGACACCTAAAAAACTAGACGCAAACAGCTGTTTAAAGAATGACAATCAAAAAGAGAAAAGAAAATGCGCGCAAACTTTAACAAATACACAAAGTTTAAAGCGAAAAAAGAAGCAAAAACAATGTAAATAAGAAACAATAACAATGCAAATCAACTAATGACTCGGCAATTGAAAACTAAATTAAAGTGTATAAAATCAATGCAAAAAATGCTCAACATATATTGTACTTAGCTTTAAATGCGCACAGATAAATCTCCAAAACTTTTATCACTAAATTATTAATTTATATACAAAGAAATAATGAAATTTCAATATAAAAATCAGTAGCACAAAGAAAACACAACTATACAGCTTGACGTTTGCGAATTAAACTTGTAGTTAACACATATTTTATTCCTGTCGAATGGTGTATGTTTAAATCTTCACTTATGAATCGTATCTCGTATTTACAGCCATTTTTAGAATAGACAGGCTCGTTTACTGGCAGGTGCAACCAAACTTTTTTTTGAATTTTTTTCGGAATACTTTCATCTATTTTGATACTGGTTAGATTAAAAAATAACTACATACTACCTCATCCAGTATGCAAATAAGGGATTTATTTTAGTTTTCTGAAACCTCGGGCACAAATTACGTTTTTCGGTTTGGACTTCCGATTTGCAATTTCAGTTTTCATTGTGATTCTTGTTTTATGACACATTTTTCCGGATACAGGTTTTATATTATATTATATTATAACCCAACGGAAACCCACTTTCCCGCCCAACCGACACGAGGGGCTCAATTCGTATAACGTACGAATGTTTTTTATATATACAAATCTTTGGTGCCGAGTCGTGACAGAACAAAGTTTCTTAAGCGTCGAGATCCCAAGCTGCTCAGCTACAGAATAAGAATTCATCAGCTGAATACAAAGTTAGAAAAATGCAAAGTAAGAAAATTGGATCGTTAACTGTTATTAAGAGAGGATAGAACAGTTCTTTTAATTATAAAAAGTGAGTCCGATACATTAAAGGTGCTGGAATTATTGTTAAAGTCTCTGAAATGGTTCATTCACCTCAAAGTTAGTTCTGCATAGTTTCAAGAAAAGTGGTTCAAAGTTTCTCGTTGCACGGGAGGGTACATTAAAATTAATTTGCTCTAGAAGAAATGGACTTTAGGTCCATCCATTGACTAATTTTACCATAAATATTATACCTAACATTTCTCTGCGAAAGAGTAGGAAGATTAATAAGTTTCAAACGACTAGTGTAAGGGGGCGGATTGTATGGCGAATCCCTTCGAAGATTTCTCAAAGCAAAAAGTAAGAATTGTTTTTGTATTGACTCTAGTTGGTCTGAGTGGACCTGATAACGAGGATTCCAAGCTATGGAATCATACTCCAGTATTGGTCTTACCAATGATGTAAAAAGTGTTTTAGTTATATACGGGTCGCGGAATTCCTTTGACCAACGCTTTACAAAAGCCAGCACACCCCTTGCTTTATTAACTGTGGAGTTAATATGAAAATTAAAATTGAGTTTACAATCCATACCAACACCCAGGTCAACAAAACTGTTCTTGGACGTAGTTATTTATTTTGTAGAAGGCCGGCTGAATAGTTCGTCGAGAAAAGCACATGAATTTACATTTGTTAAGGCTAAGCGGCATATAATTAATTCTGCACCAATTGACTATGCTGTCAAATCTTGCTGCAGCAAGGATCTTTCTTCAGCCGAGGCATAAGTTTTAAAAAGTTTAACATCATCCGCGTACATCAATATTTTAGAATACTTTACTACTGTAGAAATGTCGTTTATGAATAGCAGGAACAGAATCGGACAGGCAGGTGTTCCTTCTGGCAAAGTTAGAAATGTCACAAAAAGCGAAAACTATTTCTGCCGCAGCCATTAATTTGTATAATCTCCACATCGAGTAATTTTACCTTTATTAAGAATAAATTTTCCTTTGCTGTGTTTTAAATATCTTCAGATTATTAAATTTCTGCAATTTAGCTCTACGTTCTGACCAAAACGAAACAATCAACAGGCGAATTGGCATTAATAGCAGATAGAATACAAATTCAGCCACGGATATAAAACTGAACCCAAAGAAGAGTCCAATAATAGCACCAACGCTGGCTGTAAATAAAAAGATGACATTAGCTTAAGATTTATATTTATTATTCATATATTTTACACAAGAAATCCGTTATGCCAACATACTCCGATTGCTTGTTGCTTCTATACCAGTTCTCTTTGAAGTATACATTCACCACAGCAATGTTTTTACTCACATAAGAGTCACTAATGTTCCTAATTGCTTGGTTTGTGGTTTGAAACCTCGAGTGTGAGAGTGGTGTAGTGAAGAAGGACGGCGTATAGGAGAGATCATGACAGCCAGGAAGGCAATCTTTTGGGCAGCCCACACCATTTTTGGACACCATCGATAACAGCTGAACTCGTTCTACGCATGTTGCATCATATATGCTGCATATGGTTTCATTTCTAAAAGCCATGGCCATGAAAAAAGGAACACATCCACAATATTTCAACATCATATTCGCTATGCATTCCTCCATACAATTGCGATGCGTATACGCCTTGTAGTTCACCAAAGTTATTTCATCCTGGAACAAGCATGCGCGTGCATCCTTATTAACCGAACGCAAATGTGGATCAGATTCGGTTTTAAGTGTATGTATGAGCACTTTGGTTTCTAGGCCGGGCGACAATAAGAGGCCAATCTCTCGTATATTAGGCACCTCGAGTGGATTATGCAACATAATTTTGAAACCGACACTATTTGCTGACGAGCAATAATAGTAATCTCTCTCAACATCTAGTGTTAGAGTTAAACCCAAAGACTCGCCCGAACCAGTCGCGGGCCTTGGAGTATATGATTTTGGCAAATCGGAGGGATAACCACGCTCTGGACTCCAGTCAACGGGAACGGTGCCGTTTGGTGTGTGCTCGTTGCAATTATTACACAGAGATATGCTAAATTTAGTATGATAACAAGGGAGAATATAAGAAAACTAGCTGCAATCCGATAGTCAGCCGAAATACTCTTAAATAATTAAATGCAATACACTCAACTTTTTTAATATGAACTTTGGCGAGATCATATTGAAAACACAACAAAGTCCGCTGTCAGTAACTACAGGGCTGAAAATCTCGCTGCAGTTATAATTAACTCCACCAAACCGGCAACTGAGCAACATTTCATGGCATGGTTGAGAAATCTGCATAAGAAATAAGTCAATATTCATTATTTTTTCCTAATTCAAATAATATTTTAATTCGTTCTTGCTTTTGTGTATTAACAAGCGTTAATATAATGGCTAATACATCATACATACTTCGGTAATAAAATTTGGTAAGTTGCTCCAATCCGAAATAGAACTGGCAATAGTAGCGTTGACTTGATTCTTGCAAATCAGTTGTATCATAGCATATTCGAGCGAAAAGCTTAGATAGGAAGAAAATAGTATTTAGTATTAAGAAACACAAGAAACTATCGCATTATGAAAGTCATCCGTATACACTCTGGAAGTGTTTAAGTTAAAAACAATTGCCAAGATTTTTTTAAGTATGCAACATTTTTGGGAATTAAAGACAATTAAGTATTTCGCTCCATTTGTGGTACAGCGTAAAGAGGAATTATAAAATACAAGATTTCGGCAACCGAGCTGAAAGCAAAGAAGAAATCGTAAAAAGCAAGACGAAGACGCGAACGGCTTATTAGGTGCCTTCATGTCCCGACAATAAAAAATCAACCAAATTTGAAACCCGTAAAATATGAATGATTAAATGAATTTTTTACCATCATTCGCTTAGATATAGTTCTCGCCCCGTCACTCATGTCTGAAAACAAGTAAGATCGCCTGCTAATTGCATGAAAATACTACTACTACTACGCCATCGAATGGATAGGTGCTGTCAAATCGACAAAGAGCGGAATAGCAAGGTTGAAGTGCCCTCAAACTATCACTTATTTTTGAGGTTTTTGACGCATTTACATACTTTCTTATACCATTTGAAACAAACAAAAAATGCCAAATATTAGTGGTAATTTTTTATGAATAATTTAATGGATTAGAAAACTGCATACTCAAAAATTTTCTAAGAAGTTTAAAATTTCGGGTTATACAGTTTTCGTAAGAAGATAAACATTTTTTTGTTGAAAAAAAATTAATTTAATATAGGGAAACAAAACTACCAAAATCTAAAAAAATTAAAGCTGCTATTAAAGTAAACGTACACGCAATTTTGTTTTGTCATTTTCTTTCAATAAAATAACTTAGAACTTTATCTATGTATGTATGTAATTGCCAAATTGTCTGTGATTGGTAAAGGTGTTCTGGGAGATACTCTAATTTTAAATCGATTAAGCGATAAATTCCTAAAAAAAGTAAATGACAAAAATATGTTTTTAGCTAGGCAGATCTAACAGGTAACTGCAGTAGAGAAATTGTAACCCTCTCAGGTTACAGAACTATCAAATTAGTCTAATAAAAACAAAAGTTGACAATTCACAA
Organism: Philophylla caesio; assembly: GCA_963971545.1. Taxonomy (NCBI): domain Eukaryota; kingdom Metazoa; phylum Arthropoda; class Insecta; order Diptera; family Tephritidae; genus Philophylla; species Philophylla caesio. The sequence continues at coordinate 59,079,425 of OZ020607.1, read as the reverse complement.
ATTCAATTCATCCAAAATAATTAAATACAAAATGTATATTTTTGTTTCAGAACTTAATGTTTAAGTATTGGGAGAGAGTTGGGCTTCAAGTGAAACGGTTTGCGCCAGTATCTAAATCAATCGAAATGTACTATGGACATCACATTGTTTTCGTGAACGTGATATCACAAGCTCTCTTCCTAACAATCCTTCGGTGTGGCTCTTGCGGCACTTTTAAGAAAGAAACTCCGCCTTTTACGAGTCACAATATATTTTTTCACTAAAAGCTCAAACCAGATAAAAAAAATATTTTTTTTTGAAATGAAAACAAAGTTTGACATTTAAGATAAATGAAAAAAAAAACAAATTATTAATTATACTGAAGTTACCTGATAAATCTGCTTAGGTTTTTAGATAAATAATTCATGTAGATAATGTTCCTCGAAAAATATGTAAGCAAATGATATGAAATTTTACCTTTAGTAGTATTAAGATTATTTTTAATTGCCGATATGTTGAATTCAAAAAATTAACGAATCGCACAGCTTTGCATGATGCTATTACATTGAGGCGCTAAATTTCTGTGTTTTTTTTTTAAATAGCTTATTTGCTAAGTAATGACGGCAAGCGTATTATGTCAAAAAGTCAACTTCAATTATGTATTTACATACATTGATTTTACCCATAAATGCACATTGGAGGCAAAAGATCCAATAAAAATTAGGAAATTCACAGTTTCACAATGCATTTCTTCTTCATGAAGTACACATTTCACGCAGTCCCACAGTTAAAATTATTGACAATAACAAGCGAAGCTTATGTATATAATATTTTCGTTCCTCATTTTGACTTCGGTGCAAGTGAATTATAATCCAACAGAACAAAAAATGGACACTGAAGATGGCACAACGCCGAAACAGGTTTGTCTCCAAACCAAACTTGACAAGGGATGACGGAAAATCGTAATATGTACCAACTTTAAAGTATTAGCTGAATAGTAATATTACGTACTAAATAGTATAAAATATATACATATTTGTTTAATAATAAATTTGCGCTTAGACTAAATATGGTTGACCGAGCTTCTCCTAACATTTTGTATTCTACCACAAATCGAGGGACCTATAGTTTTATGCCGACTCCGAACGGCAGATGTCTTTTAAGTAGCATGACACAAATATACGTGGATGTTTTCCATTACGTGCCAAAGCTTGATCGCTACCAGAAAATTCTTATTCTAAAATTTTAGATTTTATTTGCAGAGGTTCGTACTTCGTTACTCAGAGCAAAACCGAATTATAACACGCATCACTAAACACTCACCCACAGCGGACGATGTATGTATGTATGTTTGCTTATATGTATTTATATATACATATGTATGTATGTATATATATTTGATTGATTAACGTCTTTGCTGTTTTTGTAATCAAATTAAGCTGTGCTGGTGCAGCTGGAAAATGTTTTGAAGGTGTTCCATTTGTTCACATTTTTTATTTATACATACAATACATATGTATGAATGTAGGTTGCATGGATGAATTAATGAAAGTTGTTGTACGTTGAGACAGCGCCAGTTTGAACGCCCATAGCTCAATGTTGTATTTAGGAGGTATAAGAGAAACGGGAATAAAAGAAGGCCGTTCTTAGGAAAAGGTATAAATTAGTGAAGATATTTACATAAAATTCAACCACAATGATTTGAATATTACGAATTTTATATGAAAACTGACAAAAGAATAATAATTTATATTCATTTATATTCATATTCATATGAAATATGCGCACAGTTTTAGGATGCCAACATTAAAAGAGACAAATCTCTTCGAAAATAATTATTATAACGCAAATGCATTCCAACCGTACCAACAACATAACAATGTTTGTCCATCATTGATTCGTGAAGAAACTGAAGGTAATCGTAAATGGTTATGAGCATGAACGCACTGAAAGCGGTTTTTTGATTTGAAAAGAAATATGTACTTATTTATTACTGAAAAATCATAAATATACAGGTCTATGTAGGTCATTCAGCATTTATTGATATTACAATACATCACCCATAGGTTGTATTGAATATAAAATTAAAATGATTACAGAATCAAACAATATTTAACCCTCATATCGAAAAAGTTTATAAATCTTAGTTTAAAATCCTACAAAATTGAAACTTAAAAGAACGCAAAAATTTGAAATTAGAGGTTTGAATTGAAAGATTGAAATTAGGGAAGGGGTTAAAAATGAACAATGTATAGAGATTGACATATTAAAAACATTTGACAAGGTTAAACGGCAATGAGTTTTATATTTACTAGCAGTATAATTTAGGTAATATTCTCTTGAAGTGCGATGTGACCCTGCTTCAGTATTAGGCAGGAAGCTTTTACCAAAGGCGAACCGAGAAAATGAACAATTGACGTTCAGATATCATTGAGCTGAAATTTAAATGTAAGAGCCTTATGTGATCGAGTCGGTTAAAGGCGGCTTTTGAGAAATGGGTGCTCTTTTGTGACTATGTGTTTATGCAGCAGCGTCAAAAACTTAAGTTTGAGCAGATTGTAATCGATAATTATCGAACGATACAGAGGATATCTTCAGAGCCCATTGAGATTTAACTATTTTTCTTAATAAAATATTGAATTGAAAATGCAAGTAAAATTTTTGATCCTGTCCTGTCTGCTATGACCCTCAGAGCTCAATTGCACTTAATAATTTAACAAATAATGTTTCATTACAAAAAAATTCTTGACAATTTTTACAAAAACTTATTCAAGCTTTCGCTTTTAGAAAACTAATTATCAACAAATAAGTAAAAAATTTCAATAAAAATATAAGTAAGAAGTAACCAAAGTCTTCAAAGGAACAACACAGTTTCTAACGGCGTTCGGCCGATTTAGAGCGAGAAGTTGCTAACGTACAACACCTTTCATTATTGCGTCATGAGTATGTTATCGAAAACTTTTAATCATAAATTTTTCATGTTCATGTAAATTTTTTGTAATTTTTGCTTTATAAAACACTTTTAATTATCATTACCTGCAGTAAAGGCCGGGTTTAAGATAAAGCTTAAGCAGAAAATCCCCAAAACTGCAGAATATTGCAAGTCCCTCAATGCAAATAAACTTTAAAAGTATGACTCAAATACACTAGAGTTACTGATTGATTTTTAAAAATACAAAATTATTATCTTAAAACTTGTAAAATAATACCCAATAATAACGATCATTTCTCGAGAACTTCATTTAAATAAAAATCAAACTTAAAATTTTCAAATTTAAGTCTTCTCATATAATGGAGTCGAAATATATGTATGTATGTAGGTGAGAAAAAGAAATCTATACCATCATATTTTACATTTTTTCATAATGATTTTTTGAAGCACAGTTTTCATCAAAAGCTCTAACTTTTCGTCCCTCATCTAAACTTATAAAAAATGATTTTTAACATTTTATAAAAAACGGTCTTCCTTTCTTCCCGCAGCATGAAATCAAGCTGTCACAACGTATTAATCCTTTTATAATTGAATCAGGTTGCTCCAATAGAAAAATTGAACAAATTAATATGAATCTTGATATAGTCAAAGCACCTCAAACAGGTAGCAGCAGCAAACAAATTACTTTGAATTTTTATTTTTTATTTGAATGGTCAAATTTTGTATTTTGCTAGATGAGAATATTCTTAGTACAATTCAAGGTAGTTGAAAAATATGTTTGAAAGACACAAAGCTTTTTATTTTTTTCAATTTATCTACTGCTGGTTCCGGTTCAATATGTCTTGGTTTTTCAGTTTGCATACTTAACTCGATTTTTTATTTTTAGTTAATGATAATTTTAAATAAAAATATTACACTGTTTTATTTTAAAAACATCTTCCAATCGGGCATTTAACATCAACAAGTAGCAACTTACATTGAATATTGTAGAGCATTCTGTTTGTAGGCCAAATTTAAATTACAAATCGTTACAGCAGGAAACGGATCTTGAGTAATCCAAGTCGGATTCGAATTAATGCTGATTATCACTGGCGTATTACTCCATTTCTCATAAACTTTGCCAACGAAGAAAGCTGAGCCGAAAACAACGCTTATAAATGAGAATGTGAAAAAGATTCTGGGAGAAAAAAATAAAAATTTGTTTATACTCGTAGATGTGCATACAGTTAACTGAAAGGTTTTTAGGTTTTAGAAAAGCGAAACGAATACGTCTGGATGTGAATAAAGGTAAACCAAAGCACCACCTGGAACCAAACAAACTGTGATAAAATTCCAGGTATGTGTTTTTTAAACAAATCTTTAAAGTTTTTCATCTACATATGAAAATAGTGGAATCTGTACGTTGAGCCCATAAACCGTTTATCAAATTGAGCATGCATGATCAAAATTCTGGGCAACTAAAAACTAAAACGAAAATATGGAAACTACTTAACATAATTTAATTATTTTTTACAAGATTTGTAATTTTATAAATACTTAACCAATTTTTATTAATATTAAAAATTTAATTCCCTGTCATTCGCTATTGAAATTTTGTTTTTTTCTTTGTACTTTACCTTTCAAGTGGAAACATTTTCCTATTTGCTATATACTTCAATCCATGTATCGTTGTATTATTACAATATTCTTGTAAATTTTTTTCAACAATCGACTTGATTCTCCTCAATTTAGTTTTTGCTAATGGTTTCGTATCCTGATCCATCTCCTTTTTGATGTAATGCTTTTATTAGAGACTCCAAAGCTTATGCACATATTACATTTACATTAGCTAGTAAAATGTCTTAATAAAACAATTCAGATATTCGAACATCCGCTTTGCTTTTATAGTCAAGCACTTCAACGATTAAAAATATAATTTTGGTAAACTGCTTAACCAGCCTTACAATTAGCTGTTCAATTTAGTTCTATTAACAGTTTGGGAAGTGTGCTAAGTGTGAATTAGTTTAAGTGCAGTAATGCAGGTGTTCTAAAAGTAATTTCACAAAAGTGGGTTTCCCATTTCGTTTCTTTGTAAGTATAGGAGCTGTAATTTGAAAGTTGTTAAATGTACTGTAATAAATGTATGTATTATGGCCCTTGGTTAATTCAGAGTCTGTTTTGGTTGCTTGTTTTGCTATATTCATGTTTCCCTAGTCACGTATTGTGATTTACGGCGCATTTACAAGAGACATTGCTGTCAAGGCAAAAAATAAGTTTTTAAAAACGCTGATAACACTATCCAACAAATGAAGACTTTTTGAATGGAACAGAATAGCGACCCCATAATTATGAAAGGGTATGTTGAGTAGATAATTTTTGTAGAACAAACTTATGGTCCAGCACGTCTGAGTTTTTTTTTACAGTGGGTCAAAGTTTTCAAATTTTTGGTCGAAGGGAGCATTATACTATATGAAAAAAATGTTGTAAGTTGGTCAGAGTTGTATTGTGGAATTGTATGAGGATTATTTTTGTGGAAGATCTTAACCCTCTAACTGGTCTCTTTATGGGTCAATTTGACCCTTTTTTCGAGAAAATCACAAAATATCCTTTAAAAAAGGACATTTAAGGATTAAAATATTCTACGAAAATGTTTGGCGGAAAATTTCAGTGGGGGTCACCAAAGACACCATTGTTGTAAATAAAGCTCTTTACGATTAATTGGCAAAATTACACGCCAACTTCTATAAAAAAATTATAATTTTGTTTTCATAGTGGTTTAGTATAGTATGTATGTACATATTTATTTTTTTGCTTCAGCAGTAGTATGACAATGGATTAAAGATTAAGCTTAATATGCTTTCCTGTATTTAGCTTGACGTGAATGTTCCGATGTGTGAAGGTTTCTGTACAACCCCATACGTATTCAGCAAGCATTACACTTTGGGATTTCCCTTTGAATCTTTCTTCCAATACCTATATATCCTGATGAAACTTTTCACCGTGTTCATCTGAAACCGCTCCAAGGTTTTCTTTAAAAAAATTGAGATGAGAGTGCAGAAAATGCAGCTTTAGTGCATGCTTTCAAAATTTTCTGCATAGTTTTGTGCTTTTTAGTTTCCAAGGAATTCTGATATAACCAGCTGCATAAAGTCAAATGCTGTCTTTTGCATATCCGACAGATGACCATACAATTCTTCATCTTGTAATAATTTTCTTATATCGGGTCCAACGAGCATTCCTAGAAAAGATAATTTACATTAAATGAAATAAATTATTTCTTAAAACCGTATTTTACCTTCTTTTAATTTTGCTGCAGATAATCTGGGGAAAATTGTTTGAATGCGTTTGAAAGCATTATCTTTTGGGACAAGGGATTCATGGATTACGTTTAAGTCACCAATAGTATTTTCTTTACGTTCTTCGAAATATTTAGTATGATAATGGCTGCTGGTAGCACGTGAATCCCATTTACAAAGAAAGCTCATATATTTAGTGTATCCTGTTTGCATTTCAGTCAATATTGCAATCATTTTGAAGTCTGCGCATACTTCCCATTTATATTTATAGTATTCAATTTTATTTAAGAGATTTGAAATATTTGCGTATGTTTCCGTCTTTTTTGTGGAATACGCAACCGGTATTGATGGATGCTGATTTCCATTGTGCAGTAAAACTGCTTTTAAGCTGTGTTTTGAACTATCTATAAATAGTCGCCAAGCGGAAGAGTCCAGTGGAAGCTTTAGATATTTTAGAACCTCTTCAATACTGCAACAGTATACAAGTTCTTCTGATTTTTTAAAATAACTTTCCAGATCGGCGTGTCTTTTTCTTGGCGATGTAACTTTTACATCGGCTTTTATCAAATTCCTGTTTTTCAATCTGGAACATAATATTTCAGCTTTCTCTTTTGTTAGTCCTAAATCTCTTACAAGATCTTCAAAATAAGCTTGGTCTATCAAATTAGGACATATGTATGTTTAAACCATCAGGAGGCAAGTAACTTATATCTGATATGTTTTCAACCGCCGCTGTTATTTCTGTATTGGCGTATGTCATATTGGCCGAAAATGTATGTGTAGGCGGTTGAGGCACCGGAACACCTTCACAGCGCGCACTTCTGGTAAAATGACATTATTTGTTGCTTTGTATGTCATTATCGCGTAGTGCCTTTGGCTTCTACCAAATTTGTAATTTACGCAGAAATAGCATGTATCTGATTTGTGATCTTCAGGTTCAATCCATATAATAGGCGCAGAAAATGGCAGCGCCTTAGTACCGCCTTTGTACCAGGTCAAAAGACCACTTTCGCAAGTAGTACATACAGTTTTTGGTATCAAAGCTTCACATAAAAATCGTATTCCAAAGAAAAGAAAATATGGTTCTTCAATTGTAGGGAATAATTTTCTTCTGCTTTGATGGTGCGTAAAATGTCCACAAATAAAACAAAACCAATCTCTTAATTTGCAAACAGAATCCGCCATGCTTATTTAAGCTTTAATTGTTCTTTTTTTATATTAATTTTAGTAAAAATCACACCCGATATGTACTGCTTAGTAGCTCAGTTATGCTTAATTTTATCACACCCGATTTGTAAGTCACAGCTGATTTGTAAGTCACAGCTGACTAGACGCGAGAACTCAGTGTTTGGCCCGGCCGAACTTGACGACGTTTTCACCTGCTTTGTATATGTTGGCGTGTAATTTTTCCAATTAAACGTAAAGAGCTTTATTTACAACAATGGTGTCTTTGGTGACCCCCACTGAAATTTTCCGCCAAACATTTTCGTAGAATATTTTAATCCTTAAATGTCCTTTTTTAAGGGATATTTTTTGATTTTCTCGAAAAAAGGGTCAATTTGACCCATAAAGAGACCAGTTAGAGGGTTAAGATCTTCCACAAAAAATAATCCTCATACAATTCCACAATACAACTCTGACCAACTTACAACATTTTTTTCATATAGTATAATGCTCCCTTCGACCAAAAATTTGAAAACTTTGACCCACTGTAAAAAAAAACTCAGACGTGCTGGACCATAAGTTGTTGTTCTACAAAAATGATCTACTCAACATACCCTTTCAGAATTATAGGGTCGCTATTCTGTTCCAAAAATGCTGTTGGACAGTGTAATTGTCTCCGTGAAGTAGGCACTCTGACAAAGGTAAAGACAATTCATTTTCAGAACGTCGCACATGGATCCTCAATAAAAAGTTGAGAAAATATGCGTTTTGTGAGAGCTATGTTTGCTTGCAAATAAAAACATTTAAATCTATTATATAAAAATGAATCGCAAAATGTGTTGGTAAGCGCAAAACTTCAGAACGGCTGGCCCGATTTCGTTGAATTTTGTTTCCAGTTACTCATAGTTAGCAGGAGACGGCCCTTACGTACGAAAATTTTGGGAAACCCCTCCGTAAAAGTCGGAAAATTTAAAAATTTATTTTCTGTATGGGCCGATTCCGTTGAATTTTTTTCCAGTTATTTGTAGTTACCAGAAAAGGTTTTTGTGAAAGAAAAGTTTTGGAAAACCTTCCGGAAAAGTCGAAAAATCTTCTATTTTATAAAAATGAATCGCAAAATGTGTTGGTAAGCGCATAACTTCAGAACGGCTGGCCCGATTTCGTTGAGTTTTTTTTTCCAGTTACTCATAGTTACCAGGAAAAAGTCTTTGTCAAAAATTTTGGGAAAACCCGCCGGAAAATTTGAAAAATCTAAAACAGATTATTTATAGGGAGTTTGGTGTGCAATTTTTCTGGAATGGCTTTTTGAAAGGAAAAATAGAAAATTCTTAGTGTAAAGGTGGACAATGTCAGAAAATTTGGGGAATCATTTTTTTTGTGTTCGTTATTGCCATGGCGAGTTTTGTTTACAAAAAAAAATTTTAAATCGATTAAGATTTCGGTGACAAAGACGCATCAACACCCAAACCTATTAAAAAAATGGTGTTGGTGTTTGAAATTAAGGTAGATATGTAAAACTATAAATTTTCAGTATTAAGAAATATTAACCATTAAATTCCCATGGTAGTTTTAAAGATACAATAGTCACAAAATATAATAGATCATTAGTACTGATTTTCAATTTGGTTGGCTTCGCGATATTATTTATTTTGTTTTATTTTAAAATGCATCGGTTTTCACGTTTTCAGTCAAACACAAACCGCGTTACCAAAACGGTTTCATTATTTTTAAACGTCAAAAACAACAAACTGTAAATGCCGATTTGCCAGTGTACAAGTGTTGTTTTTCTTGGATTTTCTGTTACCTACTCTACTGAGTTTGCCTACTCTTTGAAGCTAGCTTACCTCGAGAACCCTAAGTTAACGCTCAAAAATTCGACAATCAATAACAGTAACAGCCGAGAAATTAAAAAATTAAAGATCTACTTCCAAAATATGGGAGGTATACGCACCAAGTCTGAAGCTATCCGGATTTTTAGTGCTAACTTGGACTACGATGTCCTAGTTCTAGTCGAAACATAGCTAAATTCGAATTTCTTCGATCAGGAATTTTTCGACTCTAATCTGTTTAATGTCTTTCGGAAAGACCGGGACGATATCAAAACTGGTTGTGCGTTTGGTAGAGGGGTATTAATAGCTGTTCAGCGCAAGCTCCGATCTCTTCAAATAGCTCTTCATGATCCTGACTCTATACTGGATCAACTATGCATCTGCATTAAAGGCGCCTCAACGTTTGGATCCCTGTATCTGATGGCATCCTATATTCCACCGGGCATTTCTTTCGAGATTTATAAATCACACACGGACAACATTATGCACTTGGTTCACAATAGCTTGGCTAATAATAATCATCTGTGCATACTCGGCGATTTCAATCTCCCTAACATCACGTGGTCAAAACGTTTCTCTAAATCTGGGCTACTGCCAAATAATATAAGTACTTTGAAAGAATCTTATTGTATTGATCACATTTTAAGTCTAGATCTAGTCCAATGTAATAGTTATATGAACCAGCTCAATAGAATTCTCGATCTTGTTTTCGGAAGTACTAATATAATTACGAATATCAATCAATGTTTCTCCCCGATTTCACCAGCGGATAAACATCATATTCCATTATGTCTATCAGTTGAATTTTACGAATTTGCCATCGGTAGATCAGAAGATAAAATCTCTTTTAAATATGGGTCTTGTAACTACTCAAACCTAAATGTTTGCTTAGGCAAAACTAGTTGGACTCACTTGCTTTCTAATCCAGATGTCAATCATTGCTACTCTGTCTTCAAGTCTCGCTCGCTTGAAATTATTTCTGCGAATGTTCCAATATTTAAAAAGAAGCCCTACAAACTTCCGTGGTACACTCACGAACTAAAGAAAATTAAGAACCAACGAAATAAATTATATAAAAAATTTTGTAAAACTAACAGCAACATATTTTTTGACAAGTATCAACGACTCTCGAAGAAATTCTGTTGTTTGAACAAATTTCTTTATAGAAATTATACCTTAAGGGTAGAATCGAACATAAAATCAAATCCTAAAGTATTTTGGCACTTCATCAAATCGAATAAGTCATGTTCCGGGATTCCATCTGCAGTTTGTCTGGGAGAAAAAACAGCAAGCTCACCCCTCGAAATTGCCTGTTTATTTGCCGAGTTTTTTAAATCAAATTTTGCTGACGATGATGCACGATGCTCTCGTTCCTTTCAACATGCCAACTGCGACTCCACCACCATTAATTTCGGCCATCTACAACTCACGTCTGATGACATTATTAGGGGTATAAGTACTTTAAAAAACTCTACACAAACTGATTTCGATGGTTTCTGTACTGACTTACTGTAAAAGTGCACGCCTTTAGTTGAACCTCTTAAACATCTTTTTAACAAATCACTAAATACTGGGACTTTCGTTGGTGATTGGAAGATAACGACAGTCACTCCAATTTACAAGAGTAGCTAATTATAGGCCAATCTCTAAACTTTCGTCTATCTCAAAACTTTTCGAGGTAATCGTTAAAGATAAGATGTACTTCGCCGTAAAAAACTTAATTTCCCCATATCAGCATGGCTTTGTTGCCAATCGGTCTACAGTTACTAACTTAGCCGTCTTTAGTGAGTTTTGCTTGGAAACTTTTTCATCCAACCAGCAAATAGACTGCATTTATACTGATTTTTCCAAAGGTTTCGATAAGGTATCACACAATATATTATTACATAAACTAGCCTCCGTTGGTTTTCACTCCATTTTTCTTAAATGGTTGCGTTCATACTTAAGCAATAGACACTGTGTTGTCTCGATCGAAGGGGTAACCTCTGATCACTTCATAGCCACCTCAGGTGTACCGCAAGGAAGTATCTTAGGTCCTCTTCTATTCGTTCTCTTTATCAACGATATTGGAAACTGTTTTAAGTCCTCACATTTTTTTGCTATATGCAGACGACCTAAAGGTATACTCCGCCATAAAAAGTTCTGAAGATGCACGTTGCCTTCAGGAAGATTTAGACAGATTATATCTTTGGTGTAGTAGATCACTCCTTTGTCTTAATATAAATAAGTGTTTTCATGTAACCTATTCCAAAATGCGTAACGTGTTGAAGTCGAAATATTACATTGAAAACAAGGCTCTTCAGTCTCCTGATGAGATCAAAGCTCTTGGAGTAATCTTTGACCCTACTTTCTCATTTAACAGCCATATTAATTTTACAATATCCAAAATCGTATGCTGCCCTAGGTTTTTTACGACGAAATAGCGCCAACTTTACCGACCCTTATACGTTAAAGTTACTTTTCTCAACGATAGTTCGCCCTAAGCTTAAATATGCTGCTTTCATCTGGAGACCTTATCACAAATTTGCAATAGAGCGGATCGAGCGTATTCAAAAAATTTTCCTCAAGTTTGCCCTCAGATCTTTAAATTTTTCTGATCCAATTCCTTCTTACCATTCCCGTCTCCTACTCATTAATCTGAAATCTCTTGAAATCAGAAGAACTACTCTATCCCTCTCCTTTATCTCCGGTGTGATCAGGGGTGATATTGATTGTCCCTCCTTACTTCACGCTATTCAATTTCTCATACCAGTTAGAACTCACCGTTCTTACTATCCTTTTTATATTAAGAACCTCACTACCAACTATGCAAGGAATGCTCCTTTAGTGCGTTCTCTTCGTGAATTAAACGAAATCTCGGATTCTGTTGCGCTGGACTTTTCTTTGTCGAAAACTGTGTTTTCCAAATTTTTAAACTCAATTCTATAACATATGAGTAAGTCATCGTTTTTAGTCAGTAAGAACCTTTGTAGTTTTTTGACTTTTTTTAAATAAAATAAATAAATAAATAAAAAGTATATTACTAGCACCGCCCATACGAAAATACATCGGGAGGGTATATAAAATTCGATTTCCTTACTTGTTTTATTTATTTCCAATGCAACAGGTGAAATTTCTGATTATTCGCAAATTACGCTGAAATAATTTTATACATTTATTTCGTCCTCTTCTTTTATTTGAGCTTGTTATTTTCAACTTATGTTTCGTTGCTAAGTAATAATGTTTTCGAAAGACAATTTTTTCCTTGCTCAAAGCAAGACACAAAAATATATTACTTATAAAACAATTATTTCAATGTCTTTGCATGCTGTTTACAAATCGAAGTCTGTTTACTCAGCATACCTGAGTTATTTGATTTTGCGTTGCATTACAAATTAGAGTTATGCTCAAAATTTCTTTTTAATTTTTTTATAAAACATGAGATTGCAGAAGAATGGAACAACAAATGCATGAATAATATTCATGGTATTTGTAATGAAAATACTACCTTACTGTTTCCAAGATGGATTCAATAATTGAATTTACCTTGACCGTTTCCTTACTATTCAGAAATTGCTATTAGACGTTTCATTGATATTCCGTGCGAGAAAAATAATTTTCACCCAATAAATATAAAACAATAAGTCAAAACGAAACAATGGGCGCGTTCATAAGACACAACTGTTGAGCTCAACTGTTGCGAAATTGAAGGCAACTATTGGACTAATAACTAAACAGCTCAAAAGTATATATTTATTTATATATACATATATAAGTATATATACATATGTATATATATATTATATATGCTTTCGCCAAACACAAGTCTGCATACCATGAATTTTCCATTTTTGTTTTATTTTATTTACTTATATGTGCACTATAATGAAATAGTTGCGCCGTTGAGTTCTAATGCAACGCTACCTAAGCCGCCAGTGCGTAAAATATATCGTTCATCGTTTTAATCATCTAAACAGTGTATAATTTCAGTCACACATCATAATAATAAGCATATATTTAGTAAAGAAGGATTAATTCAAATATTTTAGTTACTTTATGGTATAAATAATGCGAAATTGAAAAAATAAGTTTGTAGCTGCCTCCTAACAAAGCGGCGTTGCATTTTGATTATGACGGCACGACTATGTTCGATCAGCTGTTTAGGCTGACTCATTTTATGATGGAAAAAAGGCGTCAAATAGGCAACTGTTGAGCTGAGCGGCTCTACTCAACTATGCGTTTCTAAGACAAACACTCAACTGTTGCGCAACCCAGAAACACATCAACTTTTGTTGTTTGTTTTTGTGTTTTTTCATGATATTTCTGATGGTGAGCAATTTATTCCTATAAAATAAGCTTCGGGTATGTCTCCAAAATAGAACGCACCAGAAAAAGTTACAAAAACAAAGAGTCCGGCATTTGAATATTGCTCATGTATTTATCTACAATTACATATACAAATCAGAATATTAAAATCAAAACGGTTACCGGAAACATTTTTTTGGAAAATATTTTTATTTTTATTTTGTGAAATGAGTTCGTTTATATCAATCTTCTTCTTTTTCTTCTTTCATTGGCTCGATAACCGCCTATGCGATTTTGGCCGAGCTTAGCACAGCACGCCAGTTATTTCTCTCTTTCGCTAACTGACGCCAGTTGGAAATACCAAGCGTACCCAAGTCCTTTACCGCCTGGTCTTTCCAACGCAGAGGAGGCCTCCCTTTTCCTCTGCTACCACCGGCGGGTACCGCGTCGAATACTTTCAGGGCTGGGGCGCTTTCATCCATTCGAACGACATGACCAAGCCAGCGAAGCCGCTGAATCTTAATTCGCTGCACTATATCTACGTCGTTATAAAGCTCGTACAGCTCATCGTTCCATCTTCTCCGGTATTCGCCATCGCAAAGGCGTAAAGGCCCATAAATCTTTCGGAGAATCTTTCTCTCGAACACTCCCAGAGCCTTCTCATCAGATATCTTCATCGTCCATGCTTCTGCGCCATACATCAGGACGGGCATAATGAGAGACTTATAGAGCGTAATTTTTGTCCGTCGAGAGAGGACTTTACTGCTCAGTTGCCTACTCAGTCCGAAGTAGCACTTGTTGGCAAGAGTGATCCTCCTTTGGATTTCGAGGCTGACATTATTATTGATGTTAATGCTGGTTCCTAAGTAAACGAAGTCTTCTACTTTTTCAAAGTTATAACTGTCAACAGTGATGTTTGATCCCAGTCGTGAATGTGCCGACTGTTTATTTGATGACAGGAGATACTTCGTCTTGCCCTCGTTCACCTCCAGACCCATTCGCTTTGCTTCTCTATCCAGTTTGGAGAAGGCAGAACTAACTGCGCGGTTGTTAAGGCCGATGATGTCAATGTCATCGGCGTACGCCAGCAGCTGCACACTCTTATAAAAGATAGTGCCTGACCGATTTAGTTCTGCGGCTTGAATTATCTTCTCCAGCATAAGGTTAAAAAAGTCACACGACAAAGAGTCACCCTGTCTGAAACCTCGTTTGGTATCAAACGGCTCGGAGAGGTCCTTCCCAATCCTGACGGAGCTGGTGGTGTTGCTCAACGTCATTTTACATAGCCGTATAAGTTTTGCAGGGATACCAAATTCAGACATTGCGGCATAAAGGCAACTTCTTTTTGTGCTGTCGAAAGCGGCTTTGAAGTCGACTAAAAGGTGGTGTGTGTCGATTCTTCTTTCTTGGGTCTTTTCCAAGATCTGGTGAATATCTGGTCGATAGTAGACTTACCAGGTCGAAAGCCACACTGATAAGGTCCAATCAGTTCATTGACGGTGGGCTTTAGTCTATCACACAATACGCTCGACAGAACCTTATATGCAATGTTAAGAAGGCTGATACCACGATAGTTGGCGCGAATTGCAGTATCACCCTTCTTATGGATTGGGCAAAGTACACTTAGATTCCAATCAGTAGGCATGCATTCGTCCGACCATACTCTACAGATAAGCTGGTGCATGCGCTTTACCAACTCTTCTCCACCGTATTTGAATAACTCAGCTGGCAGCCCGTCAACTCCGGGCGCTTTGTTGTTCTTGAGCCGTGCTATTGCTATACGGATTTCATCGCAGTCGGGTAACGGAACATGAATTCCGTCGTCATTGATTGGGGTTTCGGGATCATCATCTTCTCCAAGGTGGTCTCTGTCACTACCACTAAGTAGTGTGGAGAAGTGCTCCCTCCATAAACTAAGTATATTCTGAACGTCAGTTACCAGGTCGCCGTTGTCGTTCTTACAGAAATTCGCCCCGGTCTTAAAACCTTCTGTTAGTCGTCGTACTTTCTGAAAGAATTTTCGGGCGCTTTTCCTGTCGGCCAGCAATTCAAGCTCTTCGCACTCACGCATTTCGGCCTTTCTCTTCTTCTCTCGAAAAATGCGTCTCGCTTCCTTTTTCAACTCACGATATCTCTCCCGCAAGGCTCGCGTTGCGCCCGATCGCAACGTGGCCCTGTAGGCAGCATCTTTCCGTTCCGTGGCAACGCGACATTCCTCATCGTACCAGTCATTTTTCCGGGCTCGCTGGAAACCAATAGATTGTTCAGCGGCGGTACGTAAAGAGCAAGAGATGTGGTTCCATTGCTCTGAAATATCGCTGTGCTGATTAGAGCTCTCAGAGAGCAGGAGTGCGAGTCGAGTAGCGAAGTGCGTGGCTGTCTGTTGTGATTGCAACTTTCCGACGTCGAGCTTTCCTTGTGTGCCTTTATGCACGCTTTTTGACGCGCAGAGGCGCGTGCGTATCTTGGCTGCGACAAGATAATGGTCCGAGTCGATGTTGGCTCCTCGGATCGTGCGCACATCTAGGACACTGGAAGTGTGCCTTCCGTCTATCACAACATGGTCGATTTGGTTTCGTGTCTTACCATCTGGAGACAGCCACGTAGCCTGATGTATCCTCCTATGCTGGAACCTGGTACTACAAACTACCATGTTTCGGGCCCCGGCGAAGTCGATCAGTCTCAATCCGTTGTCAGACGTTTCCTCGTGGAGACTGAATTTTCCGACTGTGGAACCAAAGATGCCCTCCTTACCCACCTCTGCATTAAAATCGCCTAGCACGATTTTTATATCGTGTTGGGGGCAGCGTTCGAACGTGCGCTCCAGGAGTTCGTAGAAGCAATCTTTGGTCCCATCGTCCTTCTCTTCCGTCGGGGCATGAGCGCAAATCAGGGAGATGTTGAAGAATCTCCCCTTTATGCGGATTGTGGCGAGACGTTCGTCCACCGGAGTGAACGACAGTACTTTACGGCGAAGTCTCTCTCCCACCACAAATCCGACACCAAATTTGCGCTCCTTTACATGGCAGCTGTAGTATACGTCGCAAGGGCCTACCGTTTTCCTCCCTTGCCCCGTCCATCGCATTTCTTGGATGGCGGTGATGTCAGCCTTCGCTCTACCGAGGACATCAACCAGCCGGGCAGAGGCACCTTCCCAATTAAGGGTTCGGACATTCCAGGTGCATGCCCTCAAATCATAGTCCTTTAAACGTTTGCCGTGGTCGTCATCTAAAAAGGGGGGTCCTGTCCGAGGCTTTGCTTTGCTTTTCATTGGAAGTTGTTTTTTACGTGGCGGGTTCCAAGCCCTGCGCACAACCCATTGCTGGGGGTTGATATTTTAAATTCGTTTATATAGCGAGCCGCTTGCTCCAAGACAGACGCCCGCTTGCAGCCGCACCTCCTGGTGAACAGACGCTGCGGACTTCAGTGGACCCTTAAACCGAATATGTCGGAGTGGCTCCACTAAAGCTCCCTCTCTATTAGCCGTGACCCATGGCTCCACACGGGTTGGTTACCGTATCTCGCACATGGGTTGCTCACGTTGCCCAGGGTGCACGAACGTGGACGTAAGAGTAGGGATTGAGTACAGCCGCGCAACTGTATCTGCATACCCAGAAGCACCACTGTACCCCATTGCACCCCCAATCAATCAATCACCACTACCTTAAATGAATTCGCCTTGGATTAACATAAACATTTATTTATTGACCTACGGCCAACTTTTTCCACCCAAAAAAAACAGTTATTTGGAGTATCTGATTCTTAATTATAACAGCCAGTTGGTCAAGTATTGTGCACACAAGCTATCACAAATATCAGCTCTCCCTATGTTGACAGTGTTAAAATAATAAAATCAAACTTAATACTCGTGCATACATACATATGTATGTGCTCTTAACATTGTTATTATTATAATAATTAGAGGAGAAAAGTTATTTACCGAAAACTTTAGCACTAGTGGGACCACCTTCCACTCGAGCTCCTAAAGCACTTTAGTTACAAATTGGTTTCTTAAGTAGAAATTGGATAACCCGGTATGTATGCATGTAGGTAGATAGAAAACGGCAAGTCAAGTATTTGTAATACATATGGTGGTGTTAGGGTATTAATTCATATTTAAAGTAATTGGTGCATATCGATTGGTAAATTCGTTTTGGAGCATATTATTAAGTGTAATTTTAGTATTTGACGCCTGATTTTGGGGAATATTCCAAAGCCTACTTTCTTAACTCCTGCTCCTTGTTAAAAGTCTCGGCTATACTTTTAATAGAATTATTGGTCAATCGCATATAGCCTGACTTTTGTTTGATTGCTTTATTTGCTTTGCTGTAAATTGCACGTAAACGTAAATACTTTCGTAATCTTTTATATCTCTGAACCGAGGACCATTGTCGGCATAATGTTGCTTTATCACATGTAATCAGCTTCTCTGCCGGCATTACGCCCGGCTTCTTTGCGCACTCGAACTGCAGTAAGGTGCGTATGGGATGTATGACGGCATAATATACTAATTCTACTATTGAGATGAAACTAAAACCCAGAAATAGGCCCATTAGTCCTCCAACAGCAGCTGAAATTTTAAATGATATATTAAAATTTTTTTTTTAAATTAAATGCGATTTTCACTTACACAAAAAGTCAGTTGTGCCTATAAACTCCGTTTGTATGCTGCTACGAAAAGAGTACTCCTTAAAGTACATATTAACAACAGCGATATTCTTCTGAGCGTAACTCCTATTATAACGTTGTACGAACTTATTTTCAATGATAAATCCATCACTCGATAAAGGTATGGCAAAAACGTCTACCAGGAAAGTTAGATCGTAACAACTCGGCCAACAAGCATCCAGACATGAGCCGATCGTAGGATCTTTCCGTAAACGTACCATCTCAACACAATGCATTGCATGGATATTACAAATTGTCGCATTCTTATAGATCTTCGGCATATAAAAGGTGATGCATCCGCAGTGTTGCAACAACATTTTCGCGATGCATTCCATTTCGCAATTGCGCTGTGTATAGTGTGCAAAGTAAAGTAATTTCCGTTCGTTGTGGAACAGACAGCGCCTGTATTTAGTAGCCACCGAACGCAGTTTTTGAGTGGTCTCAGTCTTGTCAGGACGTACACGCACCTTCGTCTCCTTGCCGGGCGCAATCAATACGCCAGTTTCGTGCACATTTGGCGATTCGTTCGGACTGTGCAGAGATAGTTTAAAGCCCACGCTATTCGTCGAGGAGCAGTAATACTTGTCAGCCTCCACGTCAAGTGTTATAGACAAACCTAGTGATTCGCCCGTGCCTGCTATGCGTCGAGGATAGTATTTCTTTGGTAAATCTGGTGGATAACCGCTCTCTGCATACCAGTCAATCGGCTGAAAGTTATGATCGGGAATATCTCGCATGCTGAGTGGTATGCTGCAAAAAATACGAAGATAAGAGTGTGAAACTTTAAAAACTGAGTAATTTAACTATTCAAAATGCATACATACTGAGAAATAAACATAAACTTTGGATGCACCATATTAAATACACAGCACAGTCCCTCGTCGGTAATAATCGGTATAAAGTATTTAGTGCAGTCGTATTCATTTGCAGCAAACCTGCAAGCCACCATCATGTCTTCACAAGGTTGTGATATCTGTACGATATAATAAGATTTGTACTAGCAGTAGTGGAGAGAATGCATTTTTTAGATACTCACATTCACAATAATGTTTTCTATATTACTCCAATTGGAGCTAATAGTAGATTGTTCCTCATTCGACTCATTTTTGCAGAGTAACTTAAGCATGGAACGTCTTTTTGGGTTTCTAGCGGAATGATGTATGTATATTGTTAATATTAGAATGAAAATTAAAGCGACCACGGAAAGCGCTTTCTTATATAATTTTTTATTTTTCCCTAACTGGTTCGAAAGAAGTCTACTAGGACATATTTATGTAATACATACAAAGATAGAATGACATAATATGACTTGCGACGTTAATATGTATATGCGAACGATTTTCCCAAATCACTCTCCCAATTTCTATTATATGTTTTATTTAAATTGTGTGCAAACAAACTCGATAGAAGTTGAGATCAGGTTTAATTCATTTAAAGCCCGGCTTATAAGTGCATTATAGGCATAACTAGTTCTACTGTACTTTCCATAAAACGGATAGAAACTACGAAGTTCTCTTCTTGGAACATCAAAATTTATTTTCTTTAAAAGAGCGGGCAATCAAAAGCCCCCTGGGTAATGCCATGTACAAAAGATAAAGAAAGTATAGATCTCTTATTTTCTAAAGACTTAAAATCTAATAGTAGTAATAGGTAATGTATCAGTGAAATGCAAAGACCGTAAAGCATACTTTAGGAAAACTTTTTGAACTCTTTCGATCACGTTTATGTTAAACTGTTGAAATGGTCGCCGAATAACAGTGGCATACTCGAGATTTGATCGCACAAATGAGATGTAAAGCAATTTCCATGTATATGAAACTCGTGCGAAAAATATAAATATTTATTTTCATAATGCGTCTGGTATAAGAACAAAGTCTAAGCTGTTATATGATTTGCGGGCACAATTGGAATACGACGTTTTTGTGATTATTGAGACCTGGCGAATTCTTAATTTCTGAGCTTTATAACGTGTACCGGAAAGACCGAGATTCTTCCAAAACAGGACTTCTCAGGGGTGGTGGTATTCTTATTGCAGTTCAGCGGAAATTGCGGTCATCAATGGCTTCTCGACCAACTCTGCGTATCTATTCATCGGACCTCTAAACTTTGTATTTGTGCTTCTTATATCCCTTAAAGGGTAGTGAAGTGCAACGCGACGGCTGATCTTCGGATGTGATGCCTTTTCACCTCTCACTATCAATCTCCTCCTTTTCCTTCACGCTTGGTAGCACCGTTAACCTAAGCCTCGGCTGGGGAACAAATAAAGGAAGGTGAGAACCCTCCCCTTGGCCTGACCTTATTTCGTCCCTTGACTACCCTCTCCCTAATGATTTGTTTTGTTGCTACCGAGCTGGTGGTTGCGGTATTCTGTTACCTGAGTATGCAGGGGTGAAACCCTGCAGAAATGACTTACAGGCTAATGCCGTGACTGCCTCCGTCCTGTTAAAACCCTGGCAGGCATCGATGTACGTTCCAATCTCGTCGCCATTTAGTTGGTGGTTGTAGGTAGCGGTTGAGGCGACCTTCCCGCTTTTGCGCTGGATCTGGCCCCATAAGGGTGGGTGCCAACCCTTGCATGGCCTCCCTGCTTCATAGATAACCATGAGATCCTATAGCGACTACAGCACCGAGTGAGGATAGCGGCTTCGAGTGGGGACCCTACTAAACATGGAAAGGCCAATTATTAATAAAACTTCGTCTTCCCCTCCACGGGGTAAGACAGTGCTGGCGCATGCGCCTAATGCACCGCTTCGCCGCATAGCGAGCACTTCCGGTTCTGCTCCGGGGGAGACCCCGAGCCGACCCGTGATTACGGGCGTTATGGTGGGGCCAAGCACCAGTAAGGCTGCGAAGGCTATGCTGGAAACGGCAGGTCGACCCGCGGCCCCTGGCGCAGTGTGCCTATCAAACGCCGGCACGGCTGCGAAGCCTCCACCCATAAAGGCAAAGGTCTCACGACCTGGCTCAACTGGGGATGGGCGGCAAGCAGCCGAAAAAATTTATAAACGAGGAATCGTCGCGATGGCAACTACGGGCGATTCCCTTCATGGTTGGTCGAGCGGGCGGTCCACACACGTTGAGAAGCGTAGGGCTGCCAGAACGCTCAAAAAGTACGAGGGGGTGCCGTTGGAAACGTTGCCTCAGAGTGCAAGGGAGGCGGTAGAAAGAGCGAAAGCTCTACTACCCAACTACCGAAGCACAGCTGGGGTAGCGGCTGAAGATAGAGTACCCCCAACAAAGAGACCTCTGCAACAACCTGCTCCTAAAAAGAAGTGTGTCCGACCCGGTGTGGCCAGACCCAGTTTTGCGGATGTTGCCAAAGACAGGATCCTTATCGGGGTTCTGGACCGCGGCAACGAGCACGGGTCGATCCCAAGGAACCAGTGGAGGTGGGTGAAGGCGGCTCTGGCAAACGTCATCATGGATGTTCTGCTAGAGAACCCTGGAGCCCCTCCTGCGTGCAGAGATGCCGGCTGGTTCCAGGGCTACGTTAAGGTAGTGGCATGTGATGATGCAAGGTCGGCGGCGCTGTATAAGGCCGCCGTTGCTAAGCTAGGGGCTGTATACCCCGGAGCGAAACTATCGGTTGTCGACTGGAAGGATATTCCAGTCAGTCCTAGAGCGAGGGCCTAGGTGCCTGTTACACCGTCATCACCGGAGAGCATCTTAAAGATGCTCCAGATGATAAACCCGACAATACCTACGGGCGACTGGAAGGTCCTACGAGTAGAGGAGCCGGATGGGCCGTCAAGGCAAGTGGTCCTGTCTCTGAACAGGGACTCTTTGGAGATCCTGGAGAAGAGACAGGGCCGTGTTTACTACGGCCTTGACGAGGTGACTCTGCGAGTGTACCGTGGTGACGCGCAGCGTGCCTCCGAAGCGGGTGCCTCAATGGAGGTGGACATTGAGGGACCTGAACCGGAGGCTGACTTTTCCGACGCGGAGAGCCGAGCCTCCTCGCAATCAAACTTGGCATCGGCGATGTAAAGAATGTATGCTGAGGAGGAGCTGCTCCTTAGCGAGGGGGAAGACAGCGCTGACGTCACTGTCGTTGCGGTGGAGGAGTTGATGGGAACCTCAAATGATGAGGGTTCTGCAGATCAACCTCCACCGGTCTAGGGCAGCATCCGCTGCTCTCCTGAGTCGCCTACTTGGCGACGACATAGACATCGCACTTATCCCTGGGTTAATAACTCGGGGTATGTGGTCTAGGTGCGGTGGGCTATAGGCTGCTTGTTGAGCGTGGTAAAGGTAAAATAAGAACCTGCGTAATGGCGAAGAAAGATCTAAACATTTTTCTTTTACCTTGTTATAGTAATGGAGACATGACGACAACACTGCTGGAGATCGGAGGCAAGTCTTTGCTATTGACCTCCACTTATATGGCGTATGAGGCTGAGAATCCCCCTCAGGATCTACTCCGCGATCTAGTGAACGACCACGCAGAGGGTTTAGTTCTCATCGGGTGCGACGCTAACGCCCACCATGTACAGTGGGGTAGCACCGACGTTAACAATCGAGGTGAGTCTCTTTTCAATTACCTCTTAACCACTAACTTAGTTATATGCAATAGGGGCACAGAGCCCACTTTTATCGTCAAAAATCGACAGGAGGTCATAGACCTCACTTTATGTAGTGAAAAGCTATATGATATGGTAACCAATTGGAAAGTTCTTGATGAACACTCCTTTTCAGATCATAGATATATTAAGATAACTCTAGATCTGTTCACCAGTGCTCCGAAGGTTCGTAAGAACCTGAGAAACACTGACTGGCTTCTCTATTAGGAAATTCTCGAAAGCAACCTACCACATCCATTACCGGTAGAGCCCAACACCATCGGTAAACTGGAGGACATGAGGGACTTTTTTACTGTGAGCTGCTCGCAGGCTCTGGCCAGAGCCTGCCCTGACCCCAAAACTTGGGGAAAGCGTAGGCCACACTGGTGGTCCCGCGACTTAGACTCGCTGCGCAAAGATTGCCGAAGGCAGTTTAACAGGGCGAAAAGGCTGAGTCAGGAGTTAGAATGGCAGACTTATAAGCAGCTCCTGCGAGTCTATAAAAAAGCCCTACGTGAAGCAAAGAGGTCCTCATGGAGGAAATTCTGTACTGGCATTGAAGGCGTCAACGAAACTGCCAGACTAAGAAGAATTCTGTCGGGCACAACAAACCCGATTGGATCTTTACAGAGACAGGATGGCTCCTGGACGGCTACAGGAAAAGATACGGTCGAGCTGCTTCTCGACACACACTTTCCTGGAAAATCACAATCAAGGGAAGTAGAGTGCCCCCCTTCGGGTGCAATCGTTAATCTCCCTATCTCAAGAGAAAGTATTATTTCAGCGATAAAAAGCTTTAAACCTTATAAAACAGCAGGGCCGGATGGCATCATACCTGCGCAGCTGGATGCAACAATCGAAACTTCTGCGAATTGGCTACTAAGCATGTTTAGGGCCTGCTTTAAACTAAACTACGTACCAACGGCATGGAGATCTGTTTCAGCGGTCTTCATTCCCAAGGCCGGAAAAGTATCAGATACGAGCCCGAAGGCTCTCAGACCAATAAGCCTGTCATCCTTTGTTCTCAAAACTCTAGAGAGGCTGATTAATAACCACCTCTCTTTCACGATCGATAAAAGACTTTTGTCAAATAACCAGCATGCTTATCTAAAGGGAAGGTCCACAGACACTGCGCTACATTCCCTAGTCAGCTACATTGAGAGATCTTTTAGTTACAAGGAATTTTGCCTCGTAGCTTTTCTTGACATTGAGGGAGCTTTTAACAACATTAATCCGGGGGCCATAACTCAGGCCTTAAGAGGACTCGGTGTAGAAAACTCCCTGGTTGAATTTATAGAGCAAATGCTCTTAGGTAGAAAGATTACAGCATAAGTCGGCGCAAACCGTGTTTCGAGACATGTGTCTCGCGGAACGCCACAGGGTGGTGTACTTTCACCCCTACTCTGGAATCTAACTGTAAATTCACTCTTGCGAGAGACGGAATGGGGTGCCGCCAGGGTTGTCGCATATGCAGATGACATCGCCATAGCATACATGGGCAAGTTCCCGCAGACCTTGTGTGATTTGATGCAAGGAACACTCCGCGCTGTAGGGAACTGGTCCACGCAATGTGGTCTTAGCGTCAACTCGGAAAAAGTGGAGTTGGTACTCTTCACTAGGAAGTATAAGACACCGGAGTTAATTACTCCGGTACTGAATGGTATTCGTTTAAATCTAAAGAAGGAAGCCAAGTTTCTTGGCGTCACACTAGATACGAAACTAAGCTGGAGAAATAATATTGTCCAGCGCACTCAAAAGGCTTCTGTGGCCCTATACTCCTGCAAAAGGGCCATTGGAAAGAAATGGGGTCTAAATCCAAGCGTATGTCGATGGATCTATACAGCGGTAGTAAGACCAATTCTTCTTTATGGAATCATCGTATGGTGGCTTGCCTTGAGCAAAAATGCTAACCTCAATCTACTTAGTAAAGTACAAAGAGCCAGTATTATCTGCATTAGCGGAGCTTAACGAACAACACCAAACGACGCCTTGAATGTTTTTCTGGACCTTCTACCCCTCGACTTAGGGGGTCAACAGATGGCGGCTCTTGCCGCGCTTCGACTAAGAGAGACATATCAATGGGAGTCTACCCTATGTGGGCACTCAAGCATACTGAGTAAGTATAGCTTCCTTCCGGACTGCACTGATCGCTGCGTCGATATCATGGTCCCAGACAGAAACTTCGCGATGTTGATTACAGGTAGGGAGGAGTGGTCTAAAAATTTCTATACCCCACCTGGAAGTATTACGGTGTTCACAGATGGTTCGAAGCTGAATGGCAGAGTGGGAGGAGGGGTCTTCTCGCGAGTCTTATCTCTGAGCTGTTCTTTTAGGCTGCCGGATCACTGTAGTGTTTTTCAAGCTGAGGTTTCAGCCATTAAGGAGTCTGTGGACAGGTTGCAAACCGTCTTAAAAGCCAAAAACGTTTTCATTTTTAGCGATAGCCAAGCGGCAATTAGAGCAGTGAGCTCAGCTGCGATAACTTCAAAGATTGTACTGGACTGCCGCCGATCTCTTCAGGAGATGGCTAAGCAGAACAGACTAAACCTCATCTGGGTTCCAGGCCACAGGGACATCGAGGGTAACTGTATAGCGGATGAACTTGCGAGGGAAGGGACAACCAAGCAGATTCTTCCTGGTAAAGAACGCATTGGTATGCCCTTTGGTATTTGCAGGCTGCTCTCAAAAGAATATGCTTATGCTCGTGCGAATGAGAGGTGGGCACAGACCACGACTTGTAGGATATCTAGGCAGACTTGGCCTAGATGGGATCGTAAACGGTCGCGTGGTCTGTACACCTTAAAACGGGATGATATATCTTAGGTCATTGGAGCCCTTACGGGGCACTGCCTCATAGGCAACAACGCGTCTCGGTGTACCCTTCCACAGATGCTGTAGAAGCTGCAAAAATTATGAAGAGGAGGAAACTGTTCTCCATCTTCTATGCAATTGTCCAGCGCTAGCAAGAAGCAGGCTACGCTTTCTAGGAGTACCACTCTTTGGAGACCTCGGAGAATTAGGTTCTATAGACCCAAGATGCTTGGCGAGATTCGTCAAGAGCTCAAAATGGTTCAGCAAAGGGGAATGAACACTTAGCTAGTGGTATCACAACGGGCCTCCAATCATGGCCTAAGTGGGTCGCTGAAGCAACGGTGACAGCCACACATACCATACCATACCATATATTCCTCCTTCTAGTGGGGATGTTCTTTATAAATCGCACATTGATAATATTGTAAACTTGATCTCTGAGCGGCCAAATGGTAACTTTTGTATTATTGGCCATTATAACCTAGGTAATATTGCATGGTCTAATATGCATGACAGCTTAACTTTAATTTCAGCTAATGTCAATAGTGTATCTGAATCTTATCTGGTAGATAGCTTTTTAAGTCTTAATCTTATGCAGATAAATAACTTTGTAAACAAACTTTATAAAATCTTAGATCTCATTTTTATTAGCGATAACATGAATTTTACATTGCGTGAATGCCTTGAACCTCTGTCGGACCAGAGCTTGCACAATGTCCAGCTTGTTCTGCAGTTGGAATTTTATGATTTTAAACCGATCCATCCTGACTGTCAATCCACCAATTTTTGTTTTATAAATTCTAATTTTGAAGCAGTCAATGCTGAATTATTATAATTGGGTTTCGGAATTTTCAGGGTTTGAAGTTGCTAAATGTTTCAATGTCTTAAAAAACCATAATAAATTACATCTGCATGTATTATATTCCTTTAGCCAAAGGGAGGTGCTACAAAATTCCGTGGTATACTAAGGAGCTAAAAGGACTTAAGAACTTAAGAAACAAATTTTTTTTTTAAATTCAAACTGACTAGTTCCGATATTCATAGGGCAGAATACCTGCGTTATTCCAATGAGTTTAAAGTTCTCAGTAAAAATCTCCATAAAAACAATGTTCGTAAGTTTGAATCTGACATCAAATTTAATACGAAGTCTTTCTGGTGATATGTTAATTCCATGAAGTCTTGCTCGAGCATTCCCTCGGAGCAGGAGTCTTCCACGGACAAGAAAGCGACCACCACTGCGCAGAACAAAGGCATGAAAGCAGCTGAGGCAAATGACACAGATCAGAGCCCCAGCTGCTCAAAAGCCATCAGGCCCCACGTCAGGGCCCAGCGCGATCGTAGGGCAGCACCGAAGGTCATAAAACGGCTGGAGGCTATGCAATATGACAAATTGACGGAGACACAGAAAGCCTCACTCGAGTGGGCTAAGGGAGTCATGGCCGCAAGCGAAAAGCGCCCCTTGGGGAACGGCGGAAAAGACAAACCACCCACTCGACTGGACCACCGGAGAGAATTAGCCTCAAAGAGACAGCGATCTCTCGAGGAGACTCCGAGTGGTTCAAAAAGGTATAGCACGTCCTCCCCTCCAAACCGTCGGTCGATGGCCGTAGTCACAAAGCCGTTCAACGAGGTTGACAAAGAGCACCTCACACTGGCCGTGCTGGACAAGAGCCATCCCGACCGACACATCAACACTGACAATTGGAAGTCCGTGCTGATGGGTCTCTGCAGGGTCTACAAGGGCATACTCGAGAAGTATCCCGGCCCTTCACCAGTCGTCCGCGACGCCGGATGGCATCAAGGGCGAATCAAACTCGTATCATGCGCGGACGAACGCGCAGTACGGCTCTACAAGGAGGCAATCTCATCGGTGGGAGAGCTGTGGCCCGGGGCCGACCTGAGAGCCGTCCACAGGGAGGAAATCCCCAAACGGCCACGAGCCTGGGCCTGGGTCCCAGCGGAACCATCAGAACCGAAAGAGATCCTGGAGCTCATCCGCCTTGGCAACGCAGAACTACCCACCAGCGATTGCAGGATAGTGCGAGTTGGCGAGACCAAGGAGAAGCAGCGTTACGTTGACCTGGTCATCAACGATGCTTCCATGACAGTTCTTGCGGATTGTGGTGGGGTTATAAGCTACGGCTTTTACTCCATCACGGTTAAAATCCACAAGAAGGCGGAGGTTAGAGAAACCGAGAATGCAGGCAACGCTTCAAGCGGACCAGCGACTTCTTCTGTCAGCGAAGAGGTCAGCAAAGTAGGAGACGCCGCGAGCGCCCCTACTGACCTCGAGCCGACGGAGGCAACCGGGGGCGTCCCATTGGAGGTATTGGACACCGCGTCAGATGCCGAGAGCGACGCGGGCTCGGCGTCGGTATACGTGGGATCTGTGTACAGCCAATGGGTAACGCAACTCGAAGAGGACCAGCTTCTGGCTTCGGAACCTGAGGAGGCGGATCACGACACCACGGTCGTAGCCGCCGCCGAGAGGGTGGAGCAAGAGGCAATGGACATCGCAGACTGCGGAGATGGTGCGGATTCTGCAAATTAATCTGCACCACTCCAAAGCAGCCTCGGCTGCTCTTCTTCTTCGTCTCAGCGAAAAGGTTGAAGACGTTATTCTTGTCCAGGAGCCCTGGATCGTCAGGAACAGGGTTTGTGGATTAAACTCTGACGCCTACCAACTAGTAACGTCTCCAGTGACAGGTAGGATCAGAGCATGTATTCTTATAAAAAAAGTATATTCTTATTTTCTCCTCTCTCAATACAGCGACGAAGACACCGTTAGCGTAAGCGTACAGCTGGAAGAGAGCGTCGTCTGGCTCTTGGCGAGCTACATGGCCCACGACGGCCAATCTCTTCCTCCTCCAAGACTGAAGGAAGCCATCAAAGAGGCTAACAAGGAAAAATTCCCGGTCATAATTGGAGCCGACTCAAACTCGCACCATGAAATATGGGGCTCAAGCGACACCAATCCTCGAGGTGAGTGTTTACTTGACTTTATATTAGCAAATAATCTATATATATGTAACCGGGGGAACGATCCCACCTTCATCACCTCTGTCAGAAGAGAAGTGCTGGACATCACCCTCGCCTCAGGCTGCCTCTCGGACCTGATAAGCGACTGGCAAATGTCCAAAGAACACTCCTTTTCTGACCACCTCTACATAACATTTAAGATAAATCTCAATCCCTCTACTTTTACAGCGTATAGGAATAAGAGGCGGACGGATTGGCAGAAATATAAAAGCGTCCTCTCAGCCTCTTTGTCCAGACACGTTTATCACGATAGGCTAGGCCTATCGCAAACACCTGATGAAGCGAGTCCCTTAAACACGAAGGTCGTTTCTCTCGGTGAGCTGGACTCACCGTCAAAAATAGATGAAGCGGTAGACCTCGTAACAAACGCATGTAATTCCGCTTTCAGAGTCTCCTGCCCTAAGACCCTACCGAAGGATAAAAAGAAACCCCAGTGGTGGAATCTAGAGATTTCAGCACTCAGGAAAGAGAGCAGGCGACTCTTTAACCAAGCCAAGAGGATGGGTCTTTGGCAACCATACAAAGACGCTCTTAAAACTTTCAAGAAGGCCATTAAGACAGCACAACGCAAATCTTGGCAAAACTTCTGTAATAACATAGAAGAAAACTCCGAAGCCAACAGGCTGAGGAAGGTTCTCTCGAAAAGTGCTCCAACGATAAATTCTATTCAAAAACCAAACGGAGAATGGACATCTACAGCCGACGAAATGCTGGAGTTACTAATGACCACCCACTTTCCTGGGTGCTCTGATGACTCCAACATTTTGCCAGATCACCAAACCAACTCACTCTTAGGGAATACCGCAGGGGATATAGTGAGGTACGAAAAGGTGGAATGGGCAGTAATGTCCTTCGAACCTTACAAATCCCCAGGACCTGACGGAATTTTTCCCGCACTACTACAAACAGCGAAGGACCTTCTTTGTCCACTTCTCACACAGATTTTTACAGCATGCCTTACCCTCACCCACATTCCTAATGTGTGGACGAAGGCGAAAGTCGTCTTTCTACCGAAGGGAGGCAGGACTGCTCACGCAAAACCCAAAGACTTCAGGCCCATAAGCATCACCTCATTCCTTATCAAAACTCTTGAGAGGCTCATAGACGAGCATATTCGGCGTAATATAAGGAAAGAAAAACTCTCCCCGAACCAACACGCATACTCTAAAGGCAAATCCACGGAGACTGCTCTCCACGACATCGTCTCAACGATCGAGAAAGGATTGGCCATAAAAGAGTACACGCTGGGGATCTTTATTGACATCGAGGGAGCCTTCAACAATGTCTACCCCGAATCTGTTATCAAATCACTCCGTATGGTGGGGGTACAGCAGGGACTGGTGGATTTTGTGGGGCTCCTACTCAGGAAAAGATCGATTTTCTCAACAGTAGGGGATAGCTCTAAATCCAAACATGTGGCTAGAGGTACACCCCAGGGAGGGGTCTTGTCACCTTTACTCTGGAACCTTACCGTAAACGACTTACTCTTAAACCTGAAGGGCACTGGCTGCAAGGCCGTGGCATATGCTGACGACTTGGCAATCATAGCCACTGGTAAACATCTTCAAGTCATTAGTGATCAACTGCAAAACGCTCTAAATATTGTTACCCGCTGGTCTGTGGAGTGCGGACTTAACGTGAACCCTACTAAGACCGAAGCAGTGCTCTTTACAAGGAAATACAAAATCCCCGACTTCAAATTACCATCTGTAAACGGAATGGTACTTAGTCTCTCAACCGAGGTAAAATATCTCGGAATCGTACTAGATAGAAAACTCGACTGGAGGCGGAACATTGAAGACCGCTCCAAGAAAGCAATTGTTGCTCTTTATGCCTGTAAGACGGCCGTGGGGAAGAAATGGGGAATAAAGCCACACATTGTACACTGGATGTACACAGCTGTGATAAGGCCCATTCTCTTTTACGGGGTCGTCGTATGGTGGCCGGCACTGAGCAGGGCTCTAACTAGAGCCAAGCTTGAACGGGTGCAGAGGGCGACCTCAATGCTCACCACGGGAGCACTGCCCTCTACACCCACCAAATCTCTAGAGATAATGTTAAATCTTCCACCGGTGGATCTCTACGGCAAATTTCTGGCGGCCTGCAGTGCTGCCAGGCTAAATGCGATCCTTCCGTGGAGAAATCTTGACTATGGGCACTCAAAAGTCCTGGAAACTCTGCCCGACAAGAAGTTGGATTATACCCTACACCCTTCTTTCTCTGCAAACAGGTTCTCCATAAGAATCCCAGAGAGAAACGAATAGATAGGTATCGTGGATCCAGGATCGACGGCTGTGTACACAGACGGCTCCAAGTTAAACGAAAGAGTAGGCAGCGGGATTCACTCAAGCGAACTCGATCTAAACCTCAGCCTTCGTTTACCGGACCACTGTAGCGTTTTTCAGGCCGAACTAAGTGCAATAATGGAAGCAGCTCGTGGCCTGACAACGTGTACCTCTTTAGAACGAGGCATCACCATTTATTCTGATAACCAGGCTGCTATCAAATCTTTAAACTCCTACGGTACAGCCTCCAAGGTAGCCATTGAATGCAGAGCGGCTTTAAACCATCTTGCAGATATGTGCTCCGTATGTGTTGTGTGGGTCCCTGGCCATAGAGACATTCCTGGCAACTGCCTGGCCGATGAACTAGCTAGGAAAGGGACGGAACTACCCGTAATAAACTCTGCTGAAGAGGTGGGTTTACCCTTAGCATCATATAAACACAGACTAAGATCTGAGCTTATGGATAAGGTAAATTTAAGGTGGGCATCGGAGCCCACCTGTCTCATTACCAGACAAATCTGGCCGGAAGTTGATGGGAAGCGCTCTAAAGCTCTCATTATGCTTGGTCGCTCCTCTCTCAGATTAGTAGTTGGGGTGATAACCGGGCACTGCCTTATGGGCACGCATGGGGAAGACTAGGTTACCCAACAAATGATTTTTGCCGCAGCTGCCGAAACGAGGAGGAGGTGGAGAGCACTGAGCACTATCTCTGCCACTGCCCCGTCCTGGTCAAGACGCGCAGAAAATTTTTCAAAAGTTACTTTTTGGACTGTCTAGCCGATTTGAACTCGGCAAGCATCTCTAACTTTATACTCTACATCAAGCGCACAGGATGGTTCAATTTTTGAGAATAAGGGAGGGAGGGAATGCATGGCCTACGCCATTGGTATCACAATGGGCTTCTTACAGCCTAAGTGTGCCACCGTGCTTTGATTGGAAAGTTTCATATATTTCACCTATTTTCAAGAGTGGTAACAAGAATAATGTTTCTAACTACCGACCGATCTCTAAACTATCGACTGTTTCTAAATTGTTTGAGCTTATTGTCAAACAGAAGCTATATTTTGCGACCAAGCGCTTAATAACGGGGTGTAATGGTGTGCAGTGGTGCTGCTGGGTATGCGGTTACAGTTGCACGGCTGTACTCAATCCCTACTCTAACGTCCACGTTCGTGCACCCTGGGCAACGTGAGCAACCCATGTGCGAGACACGGTAACCAACCCGTGTGGAGCCATGGGTCACGGCTAATAGAGAGGGAGCTTTAGCGGAGCCACTCCGACATATTCGGTTTAACGGTCCACTAAAGTCCGCAGCGTCTATCCACCAGGAGGTGCGGCTGCAAGCGGGCGTCTGTCTTGGAGCAAGCGGCTCGCTATATAAACGAATATAAAATTTCAACCCCCAGCAATGGGTTGTGCGCAGGGCTTGGAACCCGCCACGTAAAAACCAACATCCAATGAAAAAGAAAACAAAGCCTCGGATGATACCCCCCTTTTTTGATGACGACCACAGCAAACGTTTAAAGGACAATGATTTGAGGGCATGCACCTGGAATGTCCGAACCCCTAATTGGGAAGGGGCCTCTGCCCGGCTTGTTGATGTCCTCAGCAGAGCAAAGGCTGACATCACCGCCATCCAAGAGATGCGATGGACGGGGCAAGGGAAACAAGTGATAGGCCCTTGCGAAATCTACTACAGCTGCCATGTAAAGGAGCGCAAATTTGGTGTCGGATTTGTGGTGGGCGAGAGACTGCGCCGTAAAGTACTGTCGTTCACTCCGGTGGACGAGCGTCTCGCCACAATCCGCATCAAGGCGAGATTCTTCAACATCTCCCTAATTTGCGCCCACGCCCCGACGGAAGAGAAGGACGATGGGGCTAAAGATCACTTCTACGATCTCCTTGGCCGCACGTATGAGCGGTGCCCCCACCACGATATAAAAATCGTGCTTGGCGACTTCAATGCCAAGGTGGGCAAGGAGGGCATCTTTAGTTCCACAGTCGGAAAATTCAGTCTCCACGACGAAACGTCCGATAACGGATTGAGACTGATCGACTTCGCCGGGGCCCGAAACATGGTAGTCTGTAGTACCAGGTTCCAGCATAAGAAGATTCACCAGGCTACGTGGCTGTCTCCAGATGGTAAGACACGAAACCAAATCGACCACGTTGTTATAGACGGAAGGCATGCTTCCAGTGTCCTAAATGTACGCACGAACCGAGGAGCCAACATCGACTCGGATCATTTTCTTGTGGCAGCTAAGATCCGCACGCGCCTCTGTGCAGCAAAAAGCGCGCGCAAATGGACACAAGGAAAGCTCGACGTCGGAAAGCTGCAATCGCAACAGACAGCTACCCACTTCGCCACTCGACTTGCACTCCTGCTCTCTGAGAGCAATAATCAACAGAACGATATTTCCGAGCAGTGGAACCGTATTTCTCGCTGTCTACATACCGCCGCTGAAGAATCCATCGGACTTCAGCGAGCCCGAAAGAACAACTGGTATGACGAGGAATGTCGCGCCGCTACGGAACGTAAAGACGCTGCCTACAGGGCCACACTGCGATCGGGCGCAACGCGAGCTGTGCGGGAGCGTTATCGTGAGCTGAAGAAGGAAGCAAGACGCATTTTTCGTGAGAAAAAGAGAGAGGCCGAAATGCGTGAGTGCGAAGAGCTTGAGATGCTGGCCGACAGGAAAAGCGCCCGAAAATTTTTTCAAAAAGTTCGACGGCTTACAGAAGGTTTTAAGACCGGGGCGAATTCCTGTAAGGATGAAAACGGCGACCTGGTGACTGATGTCG
Organism: Philophylla caesio; assembly: GCA_963971545.1. Classification (NCBI taxonomy): domain Eukaryota; kingdom Metazoa; phylum Arthropoda; class Insecta; order Diptera; family Tephritidae; genus Philophylla; species Philophylla caesio. The sequence goes on along the minus strand of OZ020607.1, from coordinate 59,045,798 downwards.
ACAGCATACTTAAATTATGGAGAGAGCACTTCTCCACACTGCTTAATGGAAGCAACTGCAACCCTGGAGATGTTGAACCCGAATCCCCAATCAATGATGATGGACGCGATGTACCATCACCTGACTGTGACGGAATTCGGAAAGCGATAGCACGGCTGAAGAACAACAAAGCCCCCGGGGCCGATGGGTTACCAGCTGAGTTATTTAAGTACGGCGGAGAGGAGCTGGTAAAGTGCATGCACGAGCTCATCTCTAGAATATGGTCGGAAGAACGCATGCCTACTGATTGGAACTTAAGTGTGCTCTGCCCAATCCACAAAAAGGGTGATCCTGCAGTCTGTGCCAACTATCGCGGGATTAGTCTTCTTAACATCGCATATAAGGTTCTGTCGAGTGTATTGTGTGAAAGACTTAAGCCCACCGTCAATGAACTGATTGGACCTTATCAGTGCGGCTTTAGACCTGGTAAATCTACCACCGACCAGATATTCACAATACGCCACATCTTGGAAAAGACCCGAGAAAGAAGAATCGACACACACCATCTTTTTGTCGACTTCAAAGCCGCCTTCGACAGCACGACAAGAAGTTTCCTATATGCCGCAATGTCTGAATTTGGTATCCCGGCAAAACTTATACGGCTATGTAAAATGACGTTGAGCAACACCACCAGCTCAGTCAGAATCGGGAAGGACCTCTCCGAGCCGTTTGATACCAAACGAGGTTTCAGACAGGGTGACTCTTTGTCGTGCGATTTCTTTAACCTGATGCTGGAGAAGATAATTCGAGCCGCAGAACTTAATCGGTCAGGCACCATCTTTTATAAGAGTGTGCAATTGCTGGCGTACGCCGATGACATTGACATCATCGGTCTTAACAACCGCTCAGTTAGTTCTGCCTTCTCCAAACTGGATAGAGAAGCGAAGCGAATGGGTCTGGAGGTGAACGAGGGCAAGACGAAGTATCTCCTGTCATCAAATAGACAGTCGGCACATTCACGACTGGGATCAAACATCACTGTTGACAGTTATAACTTCAAAAAAGTAGAGGACTTCGTTTACTTAGGAACCAGCATTAACACCAATAACAGCGTCAGCCTTGAAATCCAACGCAGAATCTCTCTTGCCAACAAGTGCTCCTTCGGACTGAGTAGGCAATTGCACAGTAAAGTCCTCTCTCGGCGGGCAAAAACCATACTCTATAAGTCTCTCATCATGCCCGTCATCTTGTATGGCGCAGAAGCATGGACGATGACAACATCAGATGAGAGAGCTCTTGGAGTGTTCGAGAGAAAGATTCTTCGAAAGATTTATGGACCTTTGCGTCTTTGCGACGGCGAATACCGTGTACGATGGAACGATGAGCTGTACGAGCTGTACAATGACGTAGATATAGTGCAGCGGATTAAGAACCAGCGGCTCCGCTGGCTAGGCCACGTCGTACGAATGGATGAAATAGCTCCAGCCCTGAAGGTTTTTGACGCGGTACCCGCTGGTGGTAGCAGAGGAAAAGGAAGACCTCCTCTGCGTTGGAAAGACCAAGTGGAAAAAGACTTGGCTTTACTTGGGATTTCCAATTGGCGCCAGTTAGCAAAAGATAGGGACAGCTGGCGTGCTTTGTTGACCTCGGCCAAAATCGCTTAGGCGGTTGTTGCGCCAATTAAGGAAGTAAGTAAGCTTAATAACGGCCCAACAGCATGGATTTATGTCAAATCTTGCATCTTTCTCCGAATTTTATCTGTCCGCTATTAATAATCAAATCCAAGTCGATGCAGTCTATATGGACTTTTCCAAGGTCTTCGAAAAAATAAGTCATTCTATTTTAGTTTCCAAATTAGTAAGTCGGGGCTTTCATTCAATTTTTCTCTTCGCGCATCTGTACTGTCGTAGTAGATAAAGTTTCCTCCCGTCCATTCCAAGCATCGTCTGGCATTCCCAAGGGGAGTATTTTAGGACCCCTTTTATTTATTATATTTATTAACGATATATCAATTTGCTTTAAGCACTCTCAATTTTTACTCTATGCTGATGATTTGAAAGTATTTGCTACTATTTCAAATAATTTAGGTTCACTTAAGATCCAGTCGGATCTTGATAACCTGGCTTCTTGGTGTAAGAAAAACCAACTACATTTAAATTTAAAAATATGTTTTCATGTGTCATTCGCTAAATCCCGCTACCTTATTCCTACGTCATACTACATTAGTGGCACTCGGTTAGGTACAGTGGGCGAAATATGTGATCTTGGTGTGCTTTTTGACTCGAAATTCCTATTTCAAATCCATTTAAATTCCACCATTGCTAAATCATATTCTATGCTTGCCTTTATTCGGCGATTCAGTTCAGATTTTAGTGATCCTTACACCTTGAAACTGTTATTTACCTCACTTGTACGCTCTAAATTAGAATACGCTGTTTTCATTTGGAGGCCATACTTTGAACGCCATATAATGAGACTCGAAAGAATTCAAAAGTCGTTTGTCAGGTTTGCTCTACGCTCCTTGCATTTTAAGGACCCTATTCCTTCCTACAGCGCCAGGTGTCAACTAATAAACATAAAATCTCTAAACTCTAGAAGAACTATACTCTCTGACTGTCCAATTTTATTAGAACGCATTCGTTTTAATATACCTTCAAGAAGCTTTCGTAATCACGGAACTTTTTTCATAGAACGAGTTAGAACGCTGTATGCTGCGAATTCTCCTATTTTAAGAACTCTAACTCAATATAATAAAATGTTAAGTTCCACTGCGCTGGATTTTTATTTGCCTAAAAATAAATTTAAGGAATTGTTAAATGTATTGGTTAAGTAATTTTTATTTTATTCTTACGTACATCACAATAATCTGTGTGAAACTTTTATGATCTCTAGATTATCTACGTTAACTAAATAAATAAATAAATAAATAAATATGGTAAGTGAATATAAACTCGCAGTTATTTTTTAATAATTTTTTTCCACGTATTTTGCTGGTTTTATACGTGTTTTGTGGAAAGAAATATCAAGCACCGCCCGAAAGAATATTATTTTTATATAACTGGGAAATGTTTCTTCTAAAATTCAATAAGTTATAAAATTATAAACGTTAGCTTAACCAGAAATTCGAAATTATACTTTATTTTGAGAAATTTTGTTTAATAGCAGACCAATTAATATTTGTGATTCATAACTCAACCGCGGCCATCCTCATGGAGGTATTTTTACAAGAACTGGAAGAACTTACAACCGGAGTGGAACTAAACGCAGTATATACTCGTAGCATAGCCACAAGCAACGGATAAACAAAAGAGCTCGTGGATAAATTCAGAAAGAATCATGCAGTTCAAAATAGAAGCAACGATAGACAGTAATGACTTACATATGCAGGGAAAATACAATATACACACTGCATTAAGACATTGAATAACATATGACAGATGCTTAAAAGCAGCATGAATTAGTCTAAATTTGCAAACCACTTAGTTAACGAAAAAAGTTGACCCGCAAACATAAGGAAACCCGTTAGCCGTGCTGCACGTACAACAAAAGGGACGCCGCCTGGATGCTATTGAAAACATGTGAACAAACAATTGAACGTACAAATTTCCTGTTGTTTCCGCGAAGACAGTCGACCTTTGGCTTTCTATCTGCACGAAACTCAGAACATTTAACATTTGTTTACATTGACGATTTTGCCCCATTACCTGTTTGGCCAAAAATTAAAATATGTAAATACGGAACAAAAGACCTAGACTGAACAGAACGAAAATTGACACGGAAGATGGCACAACGCCGAAACCGGTTTGGCTCTAAACCATACTTGACAAGGGATGACGGTAAATCTTTCCAATAAACATAAACAGTTGACCCTGTCGGAAAAGAAAAAGAAGATAAGAATACATATTGAATGAGCTCAATTGATGAAAATGAGTAACGATAATTCTCGTTTCAATCACTTATTTCATTGCAGCAAAAAGTTTGGCGCCTTTCGGGGTCCCGTTACTTTAAATTTTTCGGATTTTACAATTGAGTGACGCAATAGAAAGTTATTAGCAACCCATTTTTACACCCGATTCATACTTTTTAGATACTTGAAATCACAGTTTCCAATTTTTAATTTTTCTTCTTTGCATTTTGTCTTCTTATACATTATTTTACTTTTACTAATACAAGATTATATTAAATATAAGAAAAATCGAGGAAATACCAAAGCAATTAAAGAAACTTGAAACAATATTAATGGGCTTTTAAGTTTATTATTGTGCCATCCTCTCTTCTTCGCATCAGCATCTTCCTAGATTTGAAAATTATGTGACGTTGAAGAAATGGGAAGTCGCAATCTTGTTCTCCATCATTTAATTTTATTTATTAAGCTAGCGATTAGTACAATAAGGTTTTACACCTTTTATAGCACAACAAACAATTACGGAAATCATAATAACGGATGATTAAAGTAATGTGCTAAGAAAATAAGTTATAAATAAAGACAAAATATAATAAGTATAAGGATAAAAATTTAAGAAATATTAAACTATGTTAAATTAAATTAACAGTATGATATACATATATACATAACTACATGTTAAGACAAGAAAACAAAAACAAACGAAGATTAAATGTATGCTTAAAATTGACTTAGAACAGTTTTAGTTTTATAAGTGGTGAGGTGGCCAGTTTAAGGATTGAGGAAGAGAAATTGTTATAAAGAAGATGCTTGTAGTTGCTTTGGTTTAAGTTGCTTCTTGTAGAAGCAGGGATTGAGTTCCAAATACGTGTGGCATTGACGAAGAATAGTCTTGTTCAGGTATATTAAAACTTGGTTCAATAAGATTAAACGAACGAGTGGATTTACAAAATATGAGTTTGTCATAGATAGATGATGGCGTTTTTGTTGAGATAAGTCGAAAAAGGCAGATACAAGTTCGAGCTTTCTGATACTCAAAAACATCACAACCAAGCAGTTGAGATCTCCAAGTTGATATGTGGTCAAATTTTCGCAGGTTGTAAACATAACGCGTAATGTAATTGTAATTTTGTGGGCCGAACACGAATCTTATTTATTGTAAACAAATTCAGAATAAGTTATTATTGGCAGAATGAGTTGTACCGCCAGCTTCTTTCGTATATGAAAAGGAGTAAAGTTCGTTCTGGATCTGTTCATACTTCTACTTAAATCTAACCTCTTACTGCTCTCTCTCTCTCTCTATTAGAACTCAATATAAACAATTGGAATATGATTATACTCGTATTTACAAAAACTTTAAAATAAGTTAGAAAGCAATAATTTCTTTTATTTATCCACTTACTTATTTGCTTCGATCGCCTTTGATTTTAATGCCTGATTCAAATTGCAAATAGTCACAGCTGGAAAGGGAATATTTGTGACGAAATTCGGCTCTGGATTTATACCAACAATAACGGGAGTTGTAGCCCATTTGTCGTAAACATTCATTATATAGAATAGCGAGATGATGCAAACAACTACGACGGATATGATGAAGAATGCGCTGAAGCGTCAAAAGAGAAATGTTAATAAGTGCATATGTAAATATCTACATACATGTGTGTATTTCAAGATCCGCCAAATAACTTATGTCTTAATACAAACCGCTCTGCCGGATGCAACGAGCGATTGTTCACATATTTCAATCCATGCAATGTTGTGTTTTTACAAAACTCATCTGTATTTTTTGCCAAAACGTGTCGCAAGGTGTTACATTTCTTTTTAGCACTTTTTGTATTTTCTGTAGACTTTAGAGCCCATTTCTTCGGGACCGTATTGCGAACACAACACTTAAGACAGCCCTCCATTTAGATGGCTAACTGTTAACTAACACTTTTTAGACTGGATCAAAAACTTTTAATCTAATGATGCTAAGGTAGATGGAGGACGCATACACGCATACCTACTTGTGCACATATACACACATTTCAATTTTACATTTCTTACATTTAGCTTTTCCATATTAGCATTAGCAAATGTCTGATAGCAAAATATTGCCAATTACGTTAATGTGTTGTTATACTTACATACGCCAGTGTGTGTGTGTGGCAATTTTTATTTCGAAATATTTACATATTACACAACGTTTTAAATCTATCATTGTTGTACAATAACAAACGCCCATAAATTATTGGAATTACTGCCACCTTAATAAATAGGAAATGGCATTAGCTAAAACAAGAATGAAAAACTGTTTGACTATTTGCAAGGTTTTCGAAAGAACTGAATTGACTTACATTCACACATATGTATGTATGTACGAGTACAACTGTACGTAGCAATAATCGATCAAGTTTTGCATCTATTTCGTAAGGAAGGCGCAACTAATTAAAAGTTATTATTTTAACCATTTAAGAATATGCCACTCGCAATCAAGACATTACATTTCCAAAATTGGAAAAAGAGACTAATCCAAAATCCCTCTATTGGCTGGTTTCCCCGTTAAGTCGTGGTGAAATAACTCGATCGCACCAAAACGTAACAATTACAGAAACAGCAATTTAATTTTTCTACTTTACTACCTTATATAGTTTGCAGCAATGTGCAAATATTTTGTAAGACTATTTGTGAGTTGGGTCTGTGAGGTTATTTAAAAAAAATGTAGGCAGTATAACGACGATAATACGATTTCAAATATGAATCCATTGAGAATTATGATCCATATTTGAAGAAAGGAAAACAGTTTCCCAACGTATTGCCAAGTGCTGACTTAGGCAATAAAATAAAGAAAGAAAAAGATACCAAAACGTTTTAAATTGATGATCAATTAGAAGTATTTAATTGTTGTGCACATAAAGTGCACGTAACGTTTTGCTGTGAAGCTCCACAGATAATCTAGCTTGTGCTTTCGACTATTTTTTCAGTTATTAATAAAATATTAATTTAAAAAAAATTGTAAGATACTATTCTGCTTTTTTTTTCAAATACATAATTAATGCTCGTACTTTTGTTTTAAAACACTGCGAAACAAAATTTGTTAAAAGCTCATGAAATTGCATGATGCAATAATTAAAGGCGTTGTACGTTAGCAACTTCTCGCTCTAAATCGGCCATCTTGAACGATCTTAGAAACTGTATTGTTCATTTGCTGAATTTGGTTACCGGTTTTGTAAAAAAGAAATTTGAATTGTAGCAGAAAATTAAGTTTTTCATGTGGAACCATTGTGCAATAAACTGGTAGTATAATGTTATCAGCTGATTGGAGTTTTTTCATTTATGTGGTCCATAACCATGATTCAATAATAAAAGGTTCTGTAAAAAAGCAGCTTACTCGTTCCCGCATGACATATCGGCTTCTTAACTTATGAAGAATGTTGCTTATTCTACAATTTCCACTTGAAGTGGTAGTATATTGTAAACTTCTTCATAATAAAAAAATGTTTGCATCACTGACTCGTTTGTCTAATTTATTATTTTTATATTAACTGACATTTTATTTTGTGATTGTGTGAACTTGGGTAAGTTTTGCAAAATATGTATGAATTTCTTAGTAATATAACAATTCTTTATTTGAAACATATAATATACCTTATTTGCAGTGTAATTTATCACAACACATAGAAAGCGAACCCTGAAGCTGGTGAGTACATAAATACCAGGTTTGTTTTCATTTGATAACATCAATGATAAATGCATTTATTTGCAGAATATCTTTCCCCAGACAGCATATCGGGATAGACATAATTGCATATTCATATATATTTATACCGCCGATCGACTGGAGATTTTTTCCTGCAGCATATATGGTGTAAACAAAGGCACACCAACTTAAATAAAATGTAATATAGCAACTGCTTCTATAAAGAGGTATTCTAATAATTACACCTTTTTATTTACAGGCTTCTTCGTACGATTGGTGCTTCCCTGCCCAACTGCAAAGCCACTTTCAAATAAATGCATAAATCCTTTTTCCGCGTTTTGTTGTTAGTTTCTTCAGTTCTGTGAGGTTCTGAAGATATTCTCTAAATCCTTCAATAATCTGTTCAAACTTTCTTTTTTGACGCTGCTCCATAAAATCATCGTCACAGAAGAACACCCATTTGTCAAAAGCCGCCTTCAACCGACTCGATCGTCTTCATCAGATCAGCTCTTACATTTAAATTACAATTCAATGCTATCTCAGCGTTAATTTTTCGTTTTTTCGGTTCACCTTTGGAACAAGCTGCCTGCTAAATTCTAGAGCAGTGCAACATCGCACTTCAAGAGCACATTACTTAAACCTGGTCTGATATTTTTAATATGTCAATCTGTATGCATTGTTCAATTTTATCAATTTCCCTAATTTTTAATCTTTTAATTCAAGCCTCTAATTTATGATTTATAATTTCAAATTTTTGTTGGTTTTAAGTTTCAATGTTGTACGATTTAAAAAAAATAGTAAGCATATTTATTACCTTTTAGCTTTAAGGTTTAAATATTGTTTGATTCTGTAATCATTTTAATTTTATATTCAATATAACCTATGGATGTTGTTCGGTAATAATAATAAAGGCTAAAGGAACTCCATGGACCTGTATATTTATGCTTTTTCAGTATTTAAATAGTATTTTTTTTTTCAAATTTATCTAATGGTAGTTTGAAAATCCAGATGCATAAATGTGAATTTATTAAATGAGAGGCTGAATTCATAGGCCATGTTGTAACAGCAGGTGGAATCAAGCCGAATCCGATAAAATTAAGTCTATAGTAGATTACACAACTCTACAAAAAAAATCTTCCCAAATTTGTATGTTTTCAAGAGCCGACGTTACGAATATATTCATGAAAGTTCTCAATGTGCTCGTATTTTCACGATATTTGCATATCTTATATCTCAGTTATTTGACAATATTGAAGTACTTACACGTGAATCTGGATAAGTTGTCATGCTTCAATTACTAAATGTTCATTCTAATATATTTGTCTTGTCTTCTAAAATATAAGTTCGTCACGAAGAAAGTGTAAATTTTGCAGTGATTTATTTTATTATATTTGCGGTGTTTATATTAAAAAAACAAAAAAGAAATATCACAGACTTTGTCAAGATTTATAAATTTTGTAAGTGTGTTGAGTCTTTACGGTTTTGGAAAAAAAACAGAACGTTCTGGATTAGACTTCGCTATTCCTATGATCGGATGGAGCCTACGAATCATTTAGATGATTGTTACTTTTGCTCTGTAGATGTTTAAAGTTTAAATGTGGTGATAGCCAGACTTACAGTCTACGAAATGTTTGGTTCTACACAGTGAAAATCTTCGTTGGGCCAATTTAAGTTTCAAAAGTAATTCGCGTGCCCTCAGAAACAATGATGTTGCCAAATTCACAGAAATCGTCTACCAGTGAAAGTAAATGGGAGGGTGAAACATCTACGCCAAAAGGAACACAGTGATTTAATACGTGATCTCAATTTATCAAAACATATATTGTGCTAAATATGCTGAAAAAATTTCAAACTTTAGGAGCAAATATGATTATTAACCTTCTATAAGGCAAATCCCTAATTTTACAAAAACAAAAACCACATATTTTTTTGTGTACAGTTATTGCATTAACCCCTACAAAAAAAATGGGAATAGTTCCTAAAGCACTGTTGGCTTTTTAGCCCAAAAACGACCTATCACATTTTATTGGATTTTTATTATTAACTTAACTGTATCTGCAGCATAGCAAATCGTCTACTGCTCTTATATGCAGTAGGCAAGCGAAACTGCATACAAGCACCCAATTAATCCTAATTCAGGAACCATTGGTATGCCGTGGGGGTATCTATGGACTTGGAAGCATTTCTTGGGGTAATGTCCTTCAATTCAGAGGGACGGACAGGCCGCAAGTATGCATTATTGTACTGCGCTCGGTTGAATGCACGATGCTTAGGGAGTTCTGCTCTCAAGATGTCGTCGCAACAAAGATTATGTACTGTTGAACACCACAGAACACTATGTGGGAACACCCTCGTGGGAACAAGCTATTGGACTTCATTTTGTCTTCCGGCCTGGTTATACAAAACGTAGGTAACAAGCCTACTTTTGTCAACAGCAGAAGACAATAAGTGATTGATCTAACATTGACCAACAAAGTCATGGTGGATCACATCAAAGGATGGATGGTCTTGGATGAGGAATCTCTTCCTTATTATCGGTTCATTGAGTTCGGGCAAGGTACTGATACTTGTTAAATGCCAAAAGGTTGGAATCCTCGAAAGGCGGACTGGGACAGATATGGGTTGCTCCTAGAAGAGAGAAAACTAGATCTTCCTAAACTCAAAAGTTGAAAATCAATTGAAGAGGCGACCCACAATGTAACGAGTACTTTGGTTGGTTGTTTTGAGGATACATTCCCGCTGAGAAGAATCAGGGAAGGAAAAGCGGTCCCATGGTGGAACGTCAAACTTACCAAGCTTCGTCAAACTTACCAAGCTTCGAAAAAAATGCAAAACTTCTGAATCGGGCGTCAAAAACTCGGAAGGAAGAAGATTGGTCCGGAAATTGTATCGTGCAGAGGGAATATAAGAGGAAAATTCGATCGTGTAAATTAAGCTCTTTTAGAGATTTCTGCAATGATATTGAAAACACGAAAGGGTCGGCCATACTGAGCATGGTACTGCAACAGGACCCTACGGTTAGGCTCAATTCTCTGAGAAACACTTATGGATCTTACACCGCGTCATTGCTGGACACTTACAACACTCTCTCTTGGAAACCCACTTTCCGGTTTGCACGCTTATTCCTGGCACAGGCAGAGATATGGAAATGCATGACACGACTGGGAGAGCCACCAGATTAAACTGGTACATAGTATCGAAGGTGCTGACCGAGGAATCAGTGAGGTTTTCACTAACCTCTTTTAGTGACTTCAAATCACCTGGTACGGATGGTGTGTACCCGAAAATGCTGAAGTGTGATGGAAACAAGCTTATTGAGACTCTAATGAAAATCTTTAGGGCTTGTCTGGCCTTTGCGTATATGCCTATGCTTTGGCGATAAGCCAGGGTTGTCTTCATTCCCAACCCGGGAAAGGGTGATTATGCCCTGACGAAAAGCTTCAGGCCGATCAGTTTGACATCTTTCATGCTGAAGAGCCTGGATCGTATGGTTGAAAGGCACATTAGATCAATGGTATTGGTGGACAGTCCCCTTAGTACTCACCAGCATGCATACCAGAGTGGAAAATCCTGTGAATCAGCTTTGCATGATCTTGTAACAAACATCGAAGTTGGGCTGACATTGAGGGAGCGTTTGATAACGCTACTTTTGACTATATGTGCTCTGCTGCCAGACGGCATGGAGTAGATGAAACAATCGTAGGGGAAGAAACTGGCCTCTCTACCATGGCAGAGGTTGGGAGGGGATGCCCTCAGGGCGGTGTACTCTCGCCTCTCTTGTGGTATCTGGTAGTGGACTCTCTACTAACGGAAATGCAAAACTTCGCCCACATCCAAGCCTACGCTGACGATGTGTGTGCTTTGGCGAAATTTGGAGAGAATACCAGCCAAGCTAACCTAAAGGCTTTGAAAACCGCTCGTGTTTCTTCAAAAATTGTCCAGGAATGCAAGTTAAGGCTAAACTCCATTGCAAAACGGAATAAGCTTGAGCTTGTGTGGGTGCCGGGACACTGTGGTGTTCAAGGTAACGAACAGTTGGACCGGAACCAATCATCGGGTCACTGTCAGGTACATCAGGGAACTTATGAGCAAAGCACGATCCGCTATGCGAATTTTACCTTGAGGATGGGGATAGTACAGAGCATTTTCTCTGCAGCTGCCCGGCGTTCTCTATATTCAGGAGGCGCATCTTTGGGTCGGATGTCCTGCGAATGGACAAGATACATTCTCTCTCCCTCAGCGGACTACGCAGGTTCGTTAAAGAATCGGAGTAGTTACCTCCTATGACTCCCCACCCACCCATTCTCCCTCATCCTGTTTATGCTTTTTACAGGCCTCAAGTACAATGGGCTACAATGTCTGAGTGCTTGGTAAACACATATTTGGTTTTTCCGGTCTACCCCAAAATCCATCCATCCATCCAACTTAACTGTTCTTATCGCCATTACTTGCGATTGTAGTCATAAAAACAATTTTTAACATTTAAACAACACAAATGAATATTACATTTCGTGCATGTGCACTGAGTTTGCGATTTTTTACAAAATTTAGTAGCTGCCAAAATGGTAAAATTATCGAGTTATAGCATCGCGCGTATTTGTTCGAATATGGTAACGGCCCATTATTACATCTATTAAATCCACACCTCCCATATAGCTGTTATATACACGTATTATGTGTGGACAATCAACTTCAACATATTCTTTGCTTTGCGATCATAACAAGATGCCTTAGCTATTTGAAAGTTAGGATTTATTCTAATAAATGGCTTAATACCTAATGCATGAGCGAAGTCAAAGACTTAGGGGTTTTCTTCGATGATAAACTAAGTTTTTCCACCCACGTTAGTTATGCTTTTTCCAAATCTTATGCTATGCTCGCTTTTGTTCGATGCAATTGTTAACACTTTTCTGACCCTTACACACTCAAATTGCTTTATATCTCTTTCGTTAGGTCAAGGCTAGAATATGCTTCCTTTATCTGGAGGCCTTATCATTCCTGTTATATTAACCGGTTAGAGCGAGTACAAAAAAGTTTCTTAAAATTTGCACTACGTTCGTTGAATTTTTTTACCCTATCCCTTCTTACGAAGCTCGTTGTCTTCTCCTGCATTTACAACCCTTGCACAGCAGAAGTATGTACCTATCAGGTGCCTTTGTTATCAACATTTTGGAAGTATAGTTGACTGCCCTTATCTCCTTGAAAGATTGTCTTTTAATGTTCCTTGTCGTAGCTTGCGAAGTGTCAATTTATTTTATATACAATTTGCTAAATCTAAGTATGCTGAAAATGCTCCGTTATATAGAACTCAATCAGAATTAAACCGAGTTCCCGGGCTGGATCTGTCGGTTCCAAGACTGGATATAATCCGTACGTTACTTTATATTCACTCAGTTCATTAGTAAATAAAAGTGGAAGCCAACCGTATACATCTATTATCTTTCCACAATACGGTGGAAATGCAGAGCCTACAAACTCCGTGCAGTAACCTCTTTGTTCATTTTGGACGGAATTATCCGTGGGTAATTTACAATTCGGTTGACGCGCACTGTTCCTTAACCGTAAATTCCTTTCGCACGCAAGTTAACTAACAATGGCAGCGACATGTAAAAATTATCGAAATATATAATATGGTGGGCAAAATTGGTCACTATTTGTGTTAAACGCACCACAACATTTGAAGTTGCACCAAGGTCCGGTGTACCAGGTAATACAATGTTATCGCCAGCACCGTTGTAAATTTCAAGACGGGTTGTCCTTTCGAGACTCGTTCGCTTTCATCCCTGAATGACGAAAAGTTTTTTATTGCCTTAAATCGTTTACTTCTCATAGTTTTTTGAATCGGCGCGAAGGCATTCCGTCCCCAATAGCTGTCCAAATTCGGATAGCAACAAATGGACATATTCTAAAGAATTCCAATGTAATGGTAAAGTTCCTCAACATCGGTCTGCATCTGGGTGTTGATGTTTTGAGTAGGCGCTGCCCGGTTGGTTTCCTAAGCCATCATTTGCATTATCTCGTTTCTAAAAAAATATCAGAAAATTTATTTTGGCGTCTTAAGAGCTTTGATTTCAAGTGGTAAAGAGACGTTTTCTCTGAAGGCTATATCACACTATTGGTAATCTTTTCCAGGCATTCTGAAATAAACTCGTCGTCTTATTCGGTGATTTCATCAGGCACATAGCTAGGATCTTCATCAGAACAGCTAAAATCGTTTTCCTCGTCACTTTCAATAGAATTCATAAGTTCCAGCAATTGATCCTCGAGCAAAGCGGAAAACTTTACCTGTTTCTGAAGTCTAAATGCTATTTCATAAATTTTCACTAGATAAATATAGAAAAAATGTGAAATAATGTAACGGAATAATAACACAAAATTCAATGCAAGGAAGCGATAAATTTGCACCAGAACGCGCATGAGTGCCCTGAGGAACTCTTCAGTTTTTCGATTCTAATTTCACACTTAAATGATTTTAATGAACGCAAAGTCTGCAAAACATACTTTTGAATAAAAAATATTTCACTTCGATTAATTTATAGTAAAGACAAACTTGCCTACACAATTTTTGATACTCACAATCGAACTTCGCACACTGAGTAGTTGAAATAAACTAAACGAATGGCCGAAAAACGTTGCAATGTTCAAAAAAGTTATTACTATAAATTAACGGAAAACTACGCATTGGTTTTGATGATTGTTTTTGGTAATGTTAGAGCATAAGTATGTCGAAATAAGAGATAAGTGCCCTGAGGCACTCTTACCAATTGAAGGGTTAAGTTACATTATCTTCTGAATCATCTAGATACATTTCCGGATAATTAAGGAAATTATAGTGAGATACAGGGAGAACGGTTCCAACAAGATTTAAACGTGATGGAAGAAAGGTATCAAGGTCGATGGGATTGTCACATGATGGTAGATTACTGCTGGTCTTTGAAAAGAGATTGTCCCCCTGAAAAATTAAAGATTAAAAAAAAGAAAAGCTTATAAAAGGCGTTTTATATAATATAATATAATATAAAATATATTTTCGACATTTTTCTCTTTTTTTACTTTTAATCTTGAAGAGGATTATTTTTTATATGTGAATGTTTAATTCATATGCAAATTCATAAACTTCCATTTTCAGTGAGTAAAAATATAATCTTTGACTATTCAACTTAAGAGAAAAAAACATTATTTTGGGTCAACTTAATACGGAAGTGATATGTACTTTTACTATGTTCGCAATGTCGTTCATTTGGAATTCGTTTGTTAATTTTTTTGATCAATATTTTTAATTTTTGCACATAGTATATAATTTAAAAGTATATGGGTTTTGTCGAATGAACTTCAATTTAAAAAATAAAAAATTTATGAAAAATATTTTGGAACGATAAAAAAAATTTTGAGTTCGACATCTAATTTTTGGCTACGCCACTGGATTTTTTTTTGAATTCAGGTGACATTTTTACATTCCATTACTTGGTATTTATGTATATTCATTTTTATATATCTGTTATGTAATGTTTGCTGACTGCACTTGTCGATACTGCCATTATACATATAAGTATTACATATACATATATGTGTAAAAATAAAGATTAAAAAAAAATCAGAGCAAATCTTACAAATACATTGATAGTTTCCTGAATTGTGTGCATTAATATATCTACTGCAGACCAGTGTTATCCAGTAGCTCAAACTGAAAAGCAAATTAAACAGTTCTCAGGATTTTAGCTAAAATAACTAAAAATATTTCAAGAAAGGAAACAAAATTAATAGTTTAGATAAAGATTATATTAAGGCTATAGAAACTAAAAAATTATTAAAAACCAATGAAAAATTATGGCATTTCCAAATTATGAAAAGTTATTCACTCTAACTACTGATGCTTCTACTATGGCATTCGAAGCAGTTTTAAGTCAACAGGGTCATCCTATTTGCTTCGCAAGTCGAACGCTAAATGAGCTTTATAATCAAGAAGAACCTAATTCAATCTACAACGTTTTTTTATTTGTTGATTTAAGTTAAAATTATGTACATCGTTAGAAAACTAATTGAAATTAATTCGATTTTGATATTGAATACATAACTGGTAAGGAAAACAAAGTTGCAGATGCGTTATCTAGAGTGTAAAGTAAATGAAAACCTGGTTGACAATATTTAGGAAGATAATTTTTCAACCGCTGCTACTAAATATTCGGTTGGCAGAAATCCACTGAACCCTCCGCGAGGGTGCCAACTGGTAATAAGTACTACATAGCAAATCCGTACGATGTCGGGAGGGTGGTCAGCTAAGCTCAGAAATCAGTGCTATGTGCTTATGCTTCTTGATAGCTCTATCACATAGAAATGGTCTTTGAGCGTGGTCTTGAGGTAGGGGCTGGATCAAGGTGTCATGCGTACCGTACTGAAGATTAGCCTGGCTGGAGGCCCCCAAATAGCCCAGTCGCTTACGGCGCCCTCTGGGAACCGGGTCGCATCCAGTTGTATTTATGGCCTTACCCCGGGTAATGCGGATCTCTGCCTGGGGTGGACGAACCCCTTTCTCCGCTACTCGTGAGATCTACATTATGGACAAGACAACAACAACAACATTGACAACAAAAAGAAAGAGACCGGCACTCGTAATTGGTCGGAAGGCCAGTCGCCCAAGAAACAAGAGGTCCTAGCGTTCGGCCACGAAGTGGCCACGCAAGGGGAGGACAGAAAACCTGCCGGTAATCGTGCGGAGGTTCTGGGTTGAGTGGCCAAATGGTATTATACCCAACTTCCAGTTAACTGCTCCAGAGGGGCAGATAACCGCAAGCAAGCGCGACAGATCGATGGAGGTTGCGCAAAGCAAACCCAGAAGGGTCAAAAACAATGGCCCATCCTCTGCGGAAGTCGCAAAGGAAAAGATCGTTCTGCGAGCCTGTTAGAAATGGGTGGAGTCCGAGTTATTGGGCATCGCGGTAAGCGTGCTTAGCGCGAACCCTGGGCCATCACCGTCTTGTAAGATGCGGGCTGGTTCTAGGGGAATGTAAAGGTGCTTGCATGCGATGACACCATATCTGCGGAGCTATGTAAGAAGGCAGTGGCCAGTTTGGGAGAGGTCTACCCGGGTGCGAAGTTCCTGGCCATGGATTTCAGGGAAATCCCATCCAGACCAAGGGCAAGGGTGTGGCTGCCAGCGAAGCCTGCGGAGCCAGAGGGTATTCTGGAGAATATCCGGCTATTCAATCTGGCGCTGCCCGCGGGAAACTGGAAGGTACTGAAAGTGGAGAGCAGCACAAAAGCGACGCTTCAGGTGGTCCTGATGCTTAATAAAGAATCCCTACCGATTCTGGAAAGGACCAAATTATGGGTTTGGCACCGCTCGT
Organism: Philophylla caesio; assembly: GCA_963971545.1. NCBI lineage: Eukaryota > Metazoa > Arthropoda > Insecta > Diptera > Tephritidae > Philophylla > Philophylla caesio. The sequence goes on along the minus strand of OZ020607.1, from coordinate 59,028,892 downwards.
GTTAGGGTGTACAATAATGATGTCAATGCGGCGCGCAGCGTAGAAGCGGAGGCAGACCAGTTAAGCGAGGACGAAAGGGATGCAGAGCCTAGCTAGGTCAATCCGATGAATGATCTGTCCGGGTATTGTGTGTCCTCGACATCATCGCTGGGCATTGGGTTAACCTTCCGTAATTATACGGAGGAGGAACTCATGTCGGACGATGACGACGAAGCCAACGAGGGTGATGCAGGGGCATAGAGGGTGCGTTAATAATGGTGCGCGTCGACCAAATAAACCTCCACCACAGTAAAGCAGCGTCTGCTGCACTGCTGCTCCGGCTGGCGAAAAGGGGAGCAGCAGATATCGCCTTCATCAAGGAGCCTTAGACTGTTGGGCACAGAATTTGTGGACTCCAGACGACGGAGTATACACTGGTAAGTGGGCCAACTGAAGGTAGACCCAGGGCCTGTATTCTTGTTAACTCAAACCCAAAATTTCTGTTTCTTTCTTAGTTTAGTGATGAGGACACCGAATAGCTCCGAGATGCTTGCTAAGGGCGGACGGGACGTGGACGGGGTCGGCAGAGGACACTCTCAAACTTCTCCTAGAAACATACTTTTCGTGCGCCGTGGATGTGCTTCCTTTCAGGTCGTCTACAGTGAGCGATGCCGACTTCTCTACAATAGAGAAAGTGACCTGGGCAATTGAGTCATTTAAATCCTACAAGACGCCGGGTCCTGATGAAGTCTCACCGGTGCAGATTCAACAATCACTGAAGCTAATTGCAACTAGGCTGTATGCTATGTATATAGGGTTGCTAAACCTCAACCACATTCCTAAAATGTGGAAGGAATCGAGGGTTGTTTTCATATCTAAAGCAGGGAAAATACCCTATGTTAATCCGAAAGATTTTAAGCCTATAAGTCTCTGCTCCTTTTTGCTGAAGGTATTGGAGCGAGCAATTGATTGCCACATTAGAGATTCAATAACGCACAAACTAATGACTTCCCAGCAAGCTTACATAAAAGGAAGTCCACAGAAATGGCGCTTCATCAAGTTGTGTCGTATATAGAGAACTCCCTACAAGTCAAGGAGTACACACTGATATCATTTCTAGGCATTGATGGTGCCTTCAATAATATAAAACCCTTGGCGATCACAAGAGCTCTGGCGAAGCTGGGCGTTGATCAACATCTGGTGTCCCTCGTTGAAAAACTACTGGTTGACAGGTTCGTGAGGGCCCAGTTCGCGGAGGCAACTTAAGAACGCTGTACAAGCAGAGGAACCCCGCAAGGTGGGGTCATTTCTCCCCTTTTTTGAATGGTGGCTATTAATTACCTACTGAAGGCCCTGGAAAAGGAGGGAGGATCAAAGGTAGTAGCTTATTCCGACGTCCTTGCGGTGGTAGTAAGGCGTGATACTAGACAAAAAACTTTCGTGGACACCGAACGTTCAGAAGCGCAGTAAGAAGGCAACGGTGGCGCTCTACAGCTGCAAGGGAGCCATCGGAAAAAAATGGGGCTTATCTCCCAAAATTATGCACTGGCTATACACAGCCGTAGTCAGACCATGTCTCGATAAGAAAACCACACAATCGCGGCGTGTGCCGCTCTTAGACTACGAAAGTTGCCCGTATGGAAGTCTAGTCAAGTAGGACACGCAACAATCGCAAACAAATTAGACTCGCAAGATACGGATTACTGCGCCCCCATTCAAAGCTTCACAAAGAAGTGCAATATACTAATTCCTCAAAGAGACTGGTGGTCCGGAGAAGTCACTCCATTTCTACACTGACGGCTCAAAGCGTGAGAACAGAGTGGAAAGTCGTCTTCCGTCTTCCTGACCACTGCAGCGTCTTTCAGGCTGAGGTGGACTACCTAAGAACAGAAGAGGTTGAATTCAAAGAAACCTTCATATTTTCCGACAGTCAAGCAGTGCACTTAAGGCACTTGATTCGGTCAACTGTAACTCTAAAACGGTAGCAACTTGCACTATGGGCTAGAAGCAGAAAATTCTTAGGCTCAGAGTTTTTCGGAGACCTTTGCGATCTGGCCAAAGTAGAGATTCGCAAGCTAAAAAAATTCGTAGTTTCCACATGTTGGTTCGAGTAGGGGGATTTTTCAAATCCGCGTGGTACCACAATGGGCCTAAAGGCCTAGGTGTGCTGGCGCGTTCGCTAGCAACCACTTTAACCTGTCCTACTAAATATTCACTCATGAGACGAAGATTCTGAGAATTATATTTTTATTTCGGAGAGGCTTTTGAATGTTTTTAAAAATCAGAGTAAATTAATAAAAGGAACTTATAATAATGTTAGTACTCAAAAAATTTTTTTTTTTTAAATTTGGTTACGAGAACATTTAACAACATAAATGTTGATTATATAAAAGATATAACAAAAAGGTATGTTTTTTATAAGAATACCGCCATTTTTATGCCAGATGATGAAGATTTTCTAATTTTTCAAAATGTCTAATAAAATTTAGTTAGACCAAAAAATAATAGAGTGACTAGAGTGACTAGAGTCTTAGAAAACATAAATAAATATACGGATTTTAAAATAAAGGTTATATAATTTCATCTAGAGGGGTTACATCAGGGTATAGAAAAATTGTTAATTATTTTAAACAAAGATTTTATTTTCGTAATTATATTAAGGAAATCTCCAAATTATTAATGAATGCGAATTATGCAACAGTTGCAAAAATGAACACATTACTACTAAATTACCCTTCAAAATTGCACCACCTATTTATGAGGTTCGTGATGGTGGAGCGCGTCAGTTCATTAAATTGGCTAGAAGCGAAAAGAGCTTTAATAAAAATATTTTACGTGATGGGTCCACCAAAAGCATTAAAGATCGATCATGATTAAGGCTTAAAATAATATTAATATAAAACAATGGTGTGAACAATTAAATATTACAATTAAATATTACTCATTTTATGTCGAAATGACGACAGATAAAACTGGAATATCAGACATCGTTATTAAAGAACGAGGAATAAATTATTTAAATATAATTGGACGAGACACTTATGAATATTGATTTTATTTTTTTATTTTTATGTTGTCATGATTCAATTATAAAAGGTTAGGTAAATAAGGACATTCGAATTTTGACACTCCCTTATAAAGGGTTGTTTTACGTAGTATGGAAAACGGATTAGAATTTGTTCCCCTTTCTTGAAAAGTAAATAATTAGTAGTAAAATGTTATTGATTTTTTAACTAGAAATTTCGAAGGCATTTCATTTAAATTAAGAAATACTACGTTTACAAAACATAATTATGTACTTATTTGTAACTTTTTTTTTTAATTTTTAACCAGTGAATAAATTTTCAATTTATTTGCTCCATGAACTTAACTACAAATTATTTCGATTGTTCATAAAACATTATCTTGAAATATTTAAACTATTAATTCGCATTATTCCTTTTATTTACATACAAATGTATATACCATTGTCATCAGGATTATTCTTAATATTATGACGAACCCCTGGACGGCGAAAACCATAATAATTCGAAATTTAAGAAAGAGAATCTTTATATATTACAAGACAAATTAATCAAACTTCATAACTTTTAGTTCTTTCCAATTCATGTTGTTGGATGATTATCACATTATGTCACATTATTTAAAATTTATTTAAACCCATTCCTTCTAGAAAGTACAAAACTTTTCACTCCGTCACATCGAATTTATATGCGTTCCAAAAGCATTCAATAGAAAAGCGCGTCATTTACATGAAATATTTACGATACGGGTAATTAAGGGAGCTAGCTACTTAGATACCAAACCTTTAATAATTGATGTTGTTAACAATGAAGACAAAATATTTTTTTAGAGGTGGGATACTATGTTCGTTTTCTACTGTTAAGAAATGATCAATTTATTTAAATCTAAAAAGCTTTTGTGATCGTTTCAATACATTTGCAAATTTTATTTTAAATGCATTTTTAATACAAATAAATGCATTTGTATTATATTTGAGCTCACTCTAATTGAACCGGGTTGTTGTTGTTTGACACCTTCATATACTCAAAACCATAGCTGTTAAATAATGATTAGTAATTGCAATCATTAGCAATTCGATTAGATTCATATTCACAATTAGATAATTGATTAGAAAACTTCAATTAGTTTTTTTTTCAATTACTAATCAATTACGATTAGAATAATTGAAAAATAATTGCAATTTTTTGCAATTAGTTGAAACTAATTGAACTAATTGAAATATCGAATTAAATTAGTTTTTTCAATTAGTTCAATTACTTTCAATTAGATCGCAAGTTTTGCTCAAACTTTTCAAACAAAATTTAGAAAAAACAAAAAAGGAGCAAATAGCAATTCTTTGAACTACTTTTATAAACATTTTATAAACATATTACTAGTTGTTTCAATCTAATTTTTTTTATTTTATGATTATATTTCCTTTTTTCATATTTTCTTTATTAACTTTCCTTTACTCATTAGCAACATTTTTAATTTTTAATGTTTTATAAACAAATAAACAAATTAAATATAATACTTCAGAGCAATAGCATTAACATATATACTCGTACATATGTTGATGTAAAAAAGCAATTCATGTGGCAAAAAATAACTTATATAAATAAATAAATTCATTACTCTTAGTTTTTTGTTGCAAAATTGGCATTTGCTTTTAATAAAACCAACTTTTCGAACGAAAGGTCGGTCAAAGCCTGCCGTCTTGGGGCATTTATTATGCCTGCAAAAGAAAACAGTCGTTCTACAGGCGCCGATGATGGCAATAGAGTATTGAACTTTACAAACGCCTCCTTTAGCAAGTAATATTTACTCCAGTTAACTTCAGCACTTGAACTATCATTCAAGTAGCTGTAGAACTGGTTTGCTATTGTGCAATTTAACAAAAAAAAATTTAACATCATGGTCAAATAATTTTTAATTTCTTATTTTGGGCCACCCTATTGATAATATCATATATATATAAAATTTAACTTGCCGGAATATGGAACATTTATCTTAATGCCTTCTTCAAAAAATACTTACCAATCAAATCTAAGAACAAAAGCAAACGATAATTAACAAACCATATATCCACAAATTACAACAAAAAAATAAACCACGCGAAAAAACACATGCCTTACGAAAGATCATAAAAAAGTTATAAATGATAATAAGCACATCACAAAGCAAGGATGCGAAAAAAGGAACATTTGCTTCTTTTTTTTCGTTTTTTCTAAATTTCGTTTGAAAATTTTGAGCAAAATTTGCGATCTAATTGAAAGTAATTGAACTAATTGAAAAAAATAATTTAATTAGATATTTCAATTAGTTCAATTAGTTTCAATTAGTTTCTGCTAATTGCAAAAAATTGCAATTATTTTTCAATTATTCTAATCGTAATTGATTAGTAATTGAAAAAAAAAATAATTGAAGTTTTCTAATCAATTAGGATTATATTTAAAATTAATTCTAATGATTACTAATCCTAATTAAAATTTAACAGCTTTGCTCAAAACCATCCCTGGCTAATATTTACTTTCAGACGTATGTATGTATTTGACAAACACAGCGTATGTGGGACGAAGATTGGAAATATTTAAAAACATTGCATAGTTATTGGGGTACTGTTTGAAGGCCTACTTTATCATTTAATTAATAAGCTAAATTATTTAATAGTCGTTGCTTGTGGCTTTTTCAGTTATACAATCTCATCTACAGCTTACAACTTCAATATTTGTACACGATCCCTAATGCTTAAATTATTATTCTATCTTTTTAAATATGGTACAATGTTTTTCGGAAAAGGAAATCGCTAATTTTTTCGGTAAAAATTCACATAGCAAAGATTCAATGGAAAACCCACTACCAGTAAACTGGCCGGGTAAATAAAAAAATGGATAACAATTCCACCGAAAAGAGTTTGGATTTTATTTTAGTAGCCGTGGCTAGTATACCTGCATTTATACACTAGTATCAATACATAATAGGAGCATAAGTTTTACTGAAATAAGTAACCACCCCAGTAACACATTAATTGTTCTTAAACTGAAAGAAGTCGACTGATAAGCCTAAGAGCGGAGTACCATCTTGCGGTGTGTTAGACTCTTTTATATTCAGTGCTTCTACTGCATTGTCAGTCACATGATCGTAGTGTGGTACTAAGGTTGATGTGCCTGAAGATTGTAAAACTGTCCGTTGTGGGTGCAGCACATTTGCACTCACTAATTTGGTTATACCATCATGCACCAGATCTCCTACTGCGCGCAAAAGGCTTTCCTCAGATGGCGGTAATAATTTACCCCCAGCTGATAGATTTAGCTTTTGAGCTGCTTCGTCGGTTAACGTGTCATCCAAACTGATCGCTGCGTAATCTAAGCATGGTGGATTTGTAGGTTCTACTGGTGGTATACTATGATGTCGCTTTAGTTCCTCTCCATTCAGACTGTGTTGTTCCGGGTCCAGTAATGGTGTTTCAAAATCTATGGCCGACATGTCGAGCGCATATTGTCCTTCGGGTATGCAGAGTATGCGCGCTGTGCGACCACTAACGGAATGCAAGCCAGAAGTATTTCGTATCAGCCGTGTGCTGCGTAACTGCAATTGCTCCACTAAATCGTTTAATTCATTGAGAAAGAGATCAGCACGTTGATCTTCATTGAGTAGAGGTTTTTGCAACTTCGATACCAGAAATCGGAATAGTGTCATATTTTCTTCATCAACTTCATGAAGTGTATGTTGTGCAGGTTTTTTTGTGATCATATGATCTGGATGTTGTGTGAAATGACGCTGCAAACGGCGGCCCAAAAATAACTTTCCACATTTGGGACATATTGATTCGGGTGGCACTCTTCTCTTTTGTAATGGAGAACTTGAACGAATCGGTGATGAAAAATCATCTGTTGTAGTAGTCAAAGACTTAGTTAGCATATTGCCATAAAAATTTTTATCCTTTGAATCGGTAATTACATTTTTTACATTCTGCGAATTTAAAACCGACATTTCAGTGGATGCCTCACTGTGCGATTGAGGCTTAACTAGTTTTACCACCCGTCCGGATCGTGTGCGCAATAATGGATGGGTAACACTTTCGACGGGTTCTTGCTCTTTTACATTCTGCTGAAGTTTTAGTTTTTTATGTGCAGCTTGCTTATCTTCTTCTTCAACTGACAGCTTTTTAGGACGCCCTTTCTTAAGCTTAAATGGGCGATTTGTATCCATACTGTCAACTGTGACGTTTGTAGCGAATTTTATTTGGAGATTTAACTCTTCCGGCCCTAATAAACGGTAAATTAAATTTTGATTTTTTACTACAGATGCTCGACATATTTCGTTTCTCTTTCTAGAAAATACGAGACGTTCATATTATTACAATTTTTTCCTTAACTATAATGAAAAATTTACCTATCAATCACAAACCGGTCATTTTGTGCTGACTTGTATATACTGCTAGCGAACTTAAATAAAGCTTTAGAAGGCATATCTAATAAAGAATCTGCCTGCGCCTCTATCAAACAGAGCTTTTCCGTGTTGTTGGATTGATATTCATTTGCATTCTTTATGGCCGAAGAATTTTCGAAATCATTTCGAGAAACTATTTTTCCTTTTCCACATTTTGATGCGAAGAAGACATTAGTTCCATATTTATTTCCATTATGTGTCACAACTTTACTTGCAGCTACCGGTGCATTGGTAATTTTCTTGTATATACCTGGCACCATAAATGGAGCATTCACGGGTTGCAACTCGTTTTGATTTACCGAATATAATGAAAGTTCTTCCTCTGGTATAGCCTGTGTGTCCACGGATATAAGAAATTCATGGTCAGCACACGTTGTCAGAAAATCCAGAGTTACATTCGTGGAATCAGCAATACTGTTTATAACAGGAGACTGTTGTCCTGCCACGACTTTTTTAGGGCTTTCGCCCGGTAAGAAGTGGATATTTGGCTGGAATTGTTTCGCTTTTGGAGATATTTCTAAGCTCTAGAATTCGAAAAACAATAAATAAGACGATATCATAAGCCTTGTGTTAAAATACTACTTCGTTGTTTTGGAGTAACTGCTCAATTTCATCGAAAATGCTTTTCATTTCTTCGCTGGATTTATCGTAACCTCCGATATCCCCGGCGTTTCCATTGATATTCGTTAAAGACATCAATTATACTTCTTTGGTCGTTAATGATTAACAAAAATATATTTTATATCATATGTATTTATGTATTTCTTGCGTTAATAAACAATGCGCTTTGACAGATATTGTTGAACTGATGATTTATTATGAATACACAATACATGCTACCAAATACTTGAAAATGTATCGTAATATCGATACCCACTTTTTGCTATTCGCCGAGAACGTATAACTGTGGTATAACAATGAGGATAGCAAAATAAATTCCTGAAATGTACTCGCAAGCGAATCCAAAATGTTATTGCACAGAGATTTAGCCGAAACATTTATTGAATATATATTAAACTAACCATCTTCAGCTTCAAATTTACAGTCCAAGCTAATATAAACGCACCCCAGCAATTTTCTGTCAAAAGTTTCTCATGCCCATAGAACTTGTATGCGAGCAACCGCCTGCGCAAAAAGCTAAAGGCTCAGTTATATTTATTTATTTATTTATTTATTGATTCTATTGAACATATAAAAGTTTCCTTCCAGACTATTAACAATATTATGCTTAATAACTAAGAAAAGAAAATTTCAAAATCTAAAAAGTTGAATCCAAAAGATTTTTAAAAGTTTTTTTGAATAAGAAAAATCAAATAATACCCTGTTCGATATCATATTCACCAATGGCACGGGCAATAGGGGCATTACGAGCATATTCCGTTTTGTTATTAACACCATAAAACGGCAAAAAATTTTGTAAACTTCGCTGTGGAATGTTAAAATTAAGTTTTACTAACCAAATTAAAAATAAAAGACAAAGATAGTATGGATCTTCTAGAATCCAACTGATGAAGCAATACTATAACACGTAGGCAAAATATTTTGAATTTTAGCAAAAGTGACTTTAAAGTATTTGCTGAAATTCAAAGGAAGGCGGGATTTAATGCACCAGCATTGCAGCTTGTCTAAGGGCCAGTTTTTCAGTGCAAGTTGAACTCTGTTTGTCGTTTAAACTAAGTTTAAACTCAGTATGCAGTTTTTCAGTAAACTTTAAACGGAGTTTAAACTGAGTTTAAACGCCCGATTGCGCACAGTTAAACTTAGTTTAACTTATCAGCTGCATGCTGACTATTTCGTTTTGGTTGCAACAAATTTAATTGAGCGCAAGAAAACTAAGATTAAATTTAAACTGAGTTTAACTAAACTTAGTTTAAACTGAGTTTAAACCAGCACTGAAAAACTGGCCCTAAATCAGCCTAAAGCTTAATTGCATCAGCTGAGCTTTTTATAACCGAAAATACTGTGGCGATATTCTAAAACACGAAAGACATACGAAAGAGAAACCGAGAAAGATATAGAGACGTCGAGAAAAAGCAAATAGAACAATCGCAATCGAGAACTTTCGATAACGATCGATAATGTTCTAGAGCTGCCACAGTGTACGCAGCTCGGAGTATAAAAAGGCGTTGCCACGCCGTTAGGTAATTCAGTTTGTAATTAAACCTTGAAGAGTAAAGTTGTAAAGTTCTAAGCTAATTGTTTTAAAGTTGCGAGTGCGCAAGTACAAGTATCCGTGAATTAAATAGCGTTGTTAAGTGTTGTCAATTATTTGTAAACAAATAAAGTTAGCATTAAGGAAATCCGAGCGTGTTTTATTTAACAATCCAGTGGTCGAACCTGAAGGATTTAGGAAATCATCGGCGTTTCAGGGTAAAAACGTTACAATTGGTGTCAGAAGTGGGATTGTTAAATAAATCCTAAAGGATAATAGCGGAGAAAATGACAAAGATTCAGGATCTGAAGATTGAAGAGCTCTAGCAGGAGCTGGAAAAACGTAATTTAGCAACTTCTGGGAGAAAAGCTGAATTGGTATCACGATTGTGGGAAGCTATGGAGCAGGAAGGAGTTGAAGTTGGCAACTACGAGTTCCAGGCTAAACCTGAGGAAACGGAAGACGAACGCAAGATGGTGGAAGATAGGGACAAGGGTGCTACTGCATCAACGGCTTTAGATACAAATTCGCTTTTGGCCAGCATCTCGCAGATATTGGATGCAAAGATGGGAGTACAGGAAGCACGCTTTTCCCAAATATCATCACAGGTGTCGTCGGAAATATCATCGCTTAAGGAGAATTTAATCAGAGATAACGAAGTACTTAAAGAAAAACAAGAACAACTCGAAGAAAGGCAGGACAAGTTTGACGCTGAGATGCTAGAGTTAAAAGGTTGTCTCCGTAATTTGCAGCTGAATCGTACAGCTACTCCGACGAACGCGCCCAAGGTAAAAACTCCATCTTTTGATGGAACAATTCCTTTCCAGGTTTTCAAGCTCCAATTTGAAAAGACAGCTTCAGCAAACAATTGGAGCATGGAAGACAAGACTGCCGCACTATTCGTAGCACTAAAAGGACCGGCAGCTGAGATCTTACAAACTGTTCCCGAGCGTGAAAGGGATAACTACGATGCGTTAATGGGTGCCGTAGAAAGACGTTACGGTAGCAAGCATAGGAGACAAATTTACCAGATGGAGCTGGAGAACCGCTTCCAGAAAACAAACGAGACTTTGCAAGAATTTGCTTCCGAAATTGAGAGGTTGGCTCATTTGGCTTTTGGAGATACATCTGGAGAATACCTTGAAAGAGTAAAAATGCAGAAGTTTGTCAATGGAATACGAGACACATATACCAAGAGAGCAACATATGCGAATCCGAGAACAACGTTTGCTGAAACTGTCTCATATGCCCAAACCCAGGAAACAGCAGCGCTCTTAAGTGGTCCAGCATATAAAGCACACCGAGTAGAAGTAGAATCACCGGATGTTATGAATGAAATGCTTAAAACACTTAAGGCGATCGCAGGTAAAATTAGTCCTGATTCAACAGGAAAAGAGATTGGCACTGGAAAATGCTTCACATGCGGAGAAGCTGGCCATTTTGCACGCGAGTGTAAGACGGCTTATGACAGACGTAAGAATTCAGCAGGCTGTATGCGCAGAGCAGACGAACAGATTCCTAACCAGTCGTTAAACTAAAACGAGCCAGCCAGAGAGGGCGTAGGCTGGCTCCTGCAATTGAATGCCCTAGAATCGATACGCCTCGAATTGGCAGGACAGCAAACAACATCACTGTTTGCGGGTATGTGGACGGACATAAGCGAGTACTAAGTGTGGATACGGGAGCATCACATTCCATCATTCGGTCAGATCTGGTCACAAAGGAGGTTAGATCCTTATCTGGAGCAAAGTTGAGGACAGTAACTGGTGAGGACACGCGAGTTATAGGAGAAGTAATCTGCAAAGTTGCGATTGGGAATGTGGTAGTAGTACACAAGTTTATCGTGGCGGATATTTTCGACGAAGTCATATTGGGCATGGACTTCCTAATGAGTCAGGGAATGAACATCGACTTGGGCAAACGGATGATGACGAATAACAACGTGAAAGTACCACTTCGCTTTGGGCATGACAGCCTATTCAGCAGCAAACAAGTGGTCTTGGAAAGTAGTTCTGAGCGGGCTTTTGGCTATCGCAGATCGGAAGCGAACCCTGCGGATAAGTGGGAAGTTAACCAGTTGAAGAAGTGCCAGCAGAAAGATCGGCATTTGAGAGTTATAATGCATGGGTTGTACATGGGTACACGGCCAACCAAAGAACAAATGGCAGCGGAAAGTTCAATCGCAAAGGCGTATTGGGCGCAATGGAACAGATTAAGGTTAATATCTGGATGTTTGTATAGGACTTGGGAGAGCGGGGATGGCCAATTTTCTCGAAATCTCATAGTTGTCCCAAGGGTAAGAATTCCCGATGTTCTCAAAGAATTCCACAATGGACCGAGTAGAGGACACTTGGGAATCACGAAGACCATGGAGAGAATCAAACAGAAGTTCTATTGGGTTAGATGTCGACGATCGGTAGCAGAGTGGATCGGCAAATGCACGGGGTGTGATGCATCTAAGGCACCGAAATCACGAAGTCATGGTCAGACAAAGTTTAAGCGTATTACGACGAATGTGTCCAAACCATTTCCTACGAGTAAATTAGGGAGTAGGTCAGCAGTACACGAAACAACGGATAAAAGTCCAGCAAAGGTAATTTTTGACAGTGAACTTCGGTTACCAAGCTATCCAAAGTTTGATGAAGCGCGCAAGAATTGTAAGGAAACGTCCAACACCCTGGAGGAGGAGTTGCGAGAAGTGCATGATCTTGTTAGGCAGCGTACACAAATTATGAGTGACAAGATGAAGGCCAGGTATGACAAGGCAATGAATTCTGAAGGATTCCACGAAGGAGATTTGGTGCTGTGGTATAATCCACAACGAAAGAAAGGTTTGTCTCCGAAACTGCAGTGCAACTGGGAAGGTCCGTACAAGGTCATAAAACGGCTAAATGACGTGGTTTATCGAATCCAGACAGTTGGGAGACCTAGGAACAAAATGAAGGTAGTTCATTTGGAAAGGCTTGCGTCATTTGGAACAGTTAATGTGTCTGATCGGGACGATCAGACTTAGGTGGAGGGCAGTGTGGCGATATTCTAAAACACGAAAGACATACGAAAGAGAAACCGAGAAAGATATAGAGACGTCGAGAAAAAGCAAATAGAACAATCGCAATCGAGAACTTTCGATAACGATCGATAATGTTCTAGAGCTGCCACAGTGTACGCAGCTCGGAGTATAAAAAGGCGTTGCCACGCCGTTAGGTAATTCAGTTTGTAATTAAACCTTGAAGAGTAAAGTTGTAAAGTTCTAAGCTAAGTGTTTTAAAGTTGCGAGTGCGCAAGTACAAGTATCCGTGAATTAAATAGCGTTGTTAAGTGTTGTCAATTATTTGTAAACAAATAAAGTTAGCATTAAGGAAATCCGAGCGTGTTTTATTTAACAATCCAGTGGTCGAACCTGAAGGATTTAGGAAATCATCGGCGTTTCAGGGTAAAAACGTTACAATACTTTTAAATTATCAGCGTACAGCAGAAAATTAGCAAATGTGAAGCAATTGGTAATGTCATTTATAAATAGCGCAAAGAGTAAGGGCCGGTTTTACAATCCAATCTTAAGTTGAACTTAAGTTCTAGTTAAGACAAATCTTAGCTAAGACCAGTTTAAGATTTTGCACACATTTGCGTTTTACAATGGAGACTTAAGTATGGAAAATATTTAATTCAGAAATATGGTAGCACCACAAGCATTTGCTTTGTTTTTCCATGTTTTGAAATTTGTTCAAACAGAAAATAACTCATATAAATAGATTTGTGTGCGGTTAATTAAACAAGTATTTTTAAGATCAAATATTACAGAAATATATTTAATTAATTTTAAAAAAATTGAAAATACAAAGAGAAGAAGCAATTTCGCTCCGAATTAGATTGACTTGGTGGGTAATCTAGGGGCAAACTAAATTTTGACGCTGTCCTTTTTTCTCTTTGTCGAAGTTTTATAAATTTTCTCAACAATGCTCTAGGGTGTGACGTGAACTCGTATGTTATGGCTCGTGAGACAGTAGCTTATATACTTTCCAGACACAAAGCATGGTTCCTGAGGCAAATTAAAGTAGTTTATGTTTCTTTGGAAATAATAAAGGATACACATACCTGATAGTCTTATGCTTTAATTCGATATTATCAATTTAAGGACATTCCAAGCATTATTGAAATAAAATCGGTGGCGAAAATCTTTCTCATCGACAATTGAAATTACTTTAGTTCTCCTTAATGCAATAATATTTATAACTTCCTCGTAATCTAAGTTAATGTCTTCATCACTACCCCAATCAAATTCCATATTTCGAAAATTCTTTAGATTTTTTCAATTATTTGTATTTAAGTCTTTACAATTATATTTGACAAGCAATGATGAGCTGTTCGCAAAGATAAGATCAGTTTAAGACGAGAAATTCGGCGACTTAAGTTCAACTTAAGTCGAGCTTAAGATTTGATTGGTGAAACGCAAAATCTTAAACTAGACTTAAGTTCGACTTAAAAATGCATTGTAATACTGGCCCTAAAGGACCTAAAATACTCCCCTGAGGAACCCCAGAAGACGCTATAAAAGGATTAGATGTTGCACCATCTATCATTACTACACCGCGTCTATTCAACAAATAACATTTAATCCACTGCAAAAAATTAGAATGAAAGCCCATGCAAGATAACTTGCTAACTAAAATCCAATGAGAAACTTTATCAAAAGCCTTGGAGAAATCTGTATAGACACAGTCAACTTGAAAACCATCCAAGAAGGAATTAATACAGTACTCACTAAAGACCGCTAGATTAGAAGCAGTCGACCGATTGGAGACGAAGCCATGTTGATTTGGCGAAATTAAGCTCTTAGATACAAAATACATTTTTTCTACAATGTACTCTCAAAGACTTTTGATACTGAAGATAACTTTGATATTAGCCTAAATTTGCACACATCACTTTTATTCCCGCTTTTGAAAAGCGGAGTAATAGAGGTCAATTTCCAATCGTCGATAAAAACCCCAGAAGCTAATCACTTATTAAAAATGAGTTGCAACGGGAGCACTAAAGCTGGGCAATTCCTTAGCCAAATGCCTGACAAACCATCAACATCGGCCTTAAAAGACGGTTTTAATTTGGAGATACCATTAGCAACGTCTTCGAGGGACAAATTTAAGGATCCAAAACTAAAAGAGGAATTCACCATGAGATCATAATCAAGTGGCGAAGCGCCCACATCACTGGCGAAGTTCGAACTGAAAAATGTAGCAAACAGATTGTAAACGTCAGCTGGGCAACGTGCAAATTTACCTTGAAAGAAAAATGATGAAGGTATATTGGCACTTGAATTCTTAGACTTTATAAACTGCCAAAAGGTCTTCGGATTTGATTTTAATTTAGACTCTACATCAAGAATGTAGTTTCTGTAAAGAAATTTGTCTAAGCAATTATATTGCTTCTGATAGGCTTCATATTTAAGACGAAAGAACTGATTCCTAGTTGACTTAAATTTCTTAAAAAATTTATTTCTGAGGTTTTTTAATTTTTTTAACTCCCGATTGTACAAAGGTTGCTTATAAGGTCTTTTTGGCGTAGAATACGTCTTACCTTACGGTATGGGCACCCATGTCAGGTTTTTATTGTTGTAATCTCTATTTCTTTAATTATAAGGAAACGGCACGGTAACTTTTTTAAAAAAAATTTTTGTAGTCAAATGAAGATGTTAGCTTTCGTTTGACATACATTTCATGTTGGTTGATATCTTCCTAATATTTAAATTTCGCAAATGAAAATTGTATAAACACATGCACACAAATATGTGTGTGGTGTTTGGTTGAGTGTTTGCTGTTAGGCGATTTAAATGTACTCGTGCAGCCCTTTCTTTGTATTGCATAATTTTAGGCGGGCAAGTTAAAGTAGAGTAAAGGCAGAGAAAGCGCTGCCAACTACTGCTTATTGGTGGTGATTTTAACACAGAAATCACTTCAAATACTAGATTGGCGAAATTTATGAGCGATACGTTTAATTTGGATTATATTCGAAATGATGCTCCCACAACTATTGATAACACAACCATTGACTTAGTTTTTGCGAGAAATTTAAATGTTAATTTAAAAACATATATATCCTATTTTTCCCATCATAAGCCTATATTCTCAAAAGTAACTTTCAAATAATCAAATAGATTTGGGTCTGTTATTTATCATTTATCTTTACTATTGATAACTACCATTGACTTCGTTTTTGCGAGAAATTTAATTGATAATTTAAAAACATTTTTATCCTATTTTCCTATCATAAGCTTATGTACATACATATATCATCAAAAGTAACTATCAAATAAAGAAATTCATTTGCTTGCATTATTTATCATTATAAATTATCATTATACATATGTTTTCTGTCTTATCGGATGGCGTATTCTACGTTAAACTTAATGGCCGTGTCTCTGACACAGCCTGCTTCTTTTTTTTAAGACTGGAATATTGTTAATACATAAATCGATAAAAAGCGTTTTAATAATTAAGAAAGATTTTGCAACGTCAGAGCCATCAAAAACTTCTTCCCAATCAATGTCGGATATTAAATCATTAAATTTAGAGTAATCGCAGGCTGAGTTGTTAAAGTCAACTATTTCAGCGGACTGATTAACTGAAAACTCGTAAAACTCAAATTTTAGAACCAATGATGTTTATCACAAACTGATATTGGAAAGTAACATTATCACTTATAAATATGAGATCAATAACTCTATTCAGTTGATTAACAAAATTATTAATTTGCAATAAATTAGTACTTAAAATATTGTCAAGCAGATACGTCTCAAAAGAGGCAGTAACATTTATTGGCGTAAGGCCAAAATTTGAAAATGAACCGCACCATGTCACGTTGGATAAGTTAAAGTCGCTTAACACACACAAATGGTTATCGCCTAGCTTATTTAAAACTAAAGATATTATATTATCAGCATGCGCACGATAAAGGTCATCATTGCCATTTGGAGGGATATAAGATACCAATAAAAAAAGAGAGGCTTAGAAGAGGACCCACGAACACAAATCCAGAGTTGATCGATAACAGAATCATTATTAGCTAATTCCACAAAATGAGCGCACATCTTTCGTTGGACTGCGATAAGAACTCCACCACCTCTCATACTGCCAGTTTTCGCCGCATCTCTGTCCTTACTTGCGGTCTTCACCTGCTTTCAACGCTCGCTTACTACTGAAAGCAAGCGACATGTCGCACGTGAAGACCGCAAAAAGTTGAAAGTATGCTTCGTCTAGCAAACCGATCGGTAAGCGAGCGCCCGCTTGCTTTCAACTGTCATTTTTGTAGTTTGACAGCCATTTTCGCATTTCGTAGCATCTTTCATTGTGGCAACATCGTTTATCATAGGCTCTTCGAGCACAAAAAAGCCTTTTTATAAGATATATTGATAAAATCGAGTGTCGCGTTACTGATCTTTGTAAATTAATTAATTTATACCGACAATATGAGTGGGTTTGGAGTTTGAATAGCACGCAGGGCACGCACCTTCTTGCTCTACGACATGTTGCAAATGAAAAAGTATGCTTTCAAAATGCCCAGTGAACAAATCTCTCTCTCGCTTGCGACGACAAGAAGCAGAAAGCAACCTAGCATTGAAAGCAGGTGAAGACCGCCCGTTACGATATACACTGTATAAATTGCAGTCAAAAAATTCCTCGACACGGAAATCCGGATTAAGCCAAGTCTCAACAATAATAAAGATGTCATAATCCAACTGAGAGCTAAGTGAACGAACAGCTTCTGATTTCGTTCGAAGGCCAGAAATATTCTGGAAACACACCTTCAAACCACAATTTCCGCAAATAGGCTTGCTAACAATTACCCGACTCCTGTGGCAACTCCTCCTTTCGAAAAAAACGTAAGCCGTGCAAGCGATTAGTCAATACTTAACTTACCGTAAGACACTTAAGAATCTTTTTTATTTAGATTCTTAAGGTTAGTCAAGACTTAACTTAACTTAACTTTACTTAAGAATAGGAGACGATTACTCAACATGTCAACTAATTTTTGATGATTAAAAAAATTCAAGAAATATGTTTTCTTTCCTCCGAAATACGTTAACTTTAATAATTGCAATAAAAAACAACTCAGTGTTTTCTTCGGAAGGAAAATATCTCCAATGTTGACCCCACGAAATTTACAGCCAAATGAAAAATTAGCTGTCAAAGTAACAAAATTACAGCTTATTTCATTAAATAGATGCCAAGACATAAACGCTGACATAAATGGCTGACATGAAGAAATAAGGGTCTTCATTGACAATTTAATTTCTGACATCTATTTTAGGACATCAGCTATTTTCTGTGGTGATGTCGGGTTACGTAAATTGAGAGCGGTAACAACGGTGACAGAATCAGGCTTACCAGATCTTGACATTTACAAATTTTGAAAATAAAAGTATGCTAAAACTACATTTAAAATTAATTTATTTGATGTGGTAACATAGGCACGAACCGTCAAATAGCTGAAAATAAAATTAAAGAAAATTTAAACATAAAAAGGAATGACGAAAAGTTGATCGTATCCTCCAATTAAGAACTGTACGATAAATTCGACCCGGGATACCACCACCTGGATTTGCCACTACCATTTCCTCTGACCAAGTGACAGCTTCTTGCACATTTTGAACAATTGTGCTAAACTTAAAAACATTTGACACAATTCATTTTTCCTTGACATTTTAACAAGCAATATGCGATTCAAAAATAATAACACAAGTGCTTTTATGTACTAATTTGTACTCTGTCTCAGCGGAGATATTCAAAGAACAATATGCAACAAAAATTAATCATCAAAAATTTAGTTGACATGTTGAGTAATCGGCTCCTATTATTAAGCGTCAGTTAGTCAAGACTTAAATAAATTTAACTTAACTCAAGCCAACCTGTTATATGGAAAGCAGTGCAAGCGATTAGTCAACACTTAACATACCGCAAGAAACTGTTGATTTTAGATTCTTAAGGTAAGTCAAGACTTAACTTAACTTAACTTTACTTAAGAATAGGAGACGATTACTCAACATGTCAACTAAATTTTTGATGATTAAAAAAATACAAGAAATATGTTTTCTTTCCTCCGAAATACTTTACCTTTAATAAATGCAATAGAAAACAACTCAGTGTTTTTTTCGGAAGGAAAATATCTCCGATGTTGACCCCACGAAATTTACAGCCAAATGAAAAATTAGCTGTCAAAGTAACAAAATTACAGCTTATTTCATAAAATAGATGCCAAACATAAACGCTGACATAAATGGCTGACATGAAGAAATAAGGGTCTTCATTGACAATATAATTTCTGACATCTATTTTAGGACATCAGCTATTTTCTGTGGAGATGTCGGGTTACGTTAATTGAGAGCGGTAACAACGGTGACAGAATCAGGCTTACCAGATCTTGACATTTACAAATTTTGAAAATAAATGTATGCAAAAACTACATTTAAAATTAATTTATTTGATGTGGTAACATAGGCGGCGCTCCGTCAAATAGCTGAAAAAAAAGAAAATTTAAACATAAATATAAATGACGTAAAGTTGAAAGCAGGTGAAGACCGCAAGTTATTGGAGGATATGATCAACTTTACGTCATTTATATTTATGTTTAAATTTTTGTTTTTTCAGCTATTTGACGGTACAAAGAGTTGAAAGTATGCTTCGTCTAGCAAACCGATCGGTAAGCGAGCGCTCGCTTGCTTTCAGTTGTCATTTTGGTAGTTTGACAGCCATTTTCGCATTTCGTAGCATCTTTCATTGTGGCAACATCGTTTATCATAGGCTCTTCGAGCACAAAAAATCCTTTTAATAAGATATATTGATAAAATCGAGTGTCGCGTTACTGATGTTTTTAAATTAATTAATTTATACCAACAATATGAGTGGGTTTGGAGTTTGAATAACACGTAGGACGTGAACCTTCTTGCTCTACAACATGTTGCAAATAAAAAAGTAAGCTTTCAAAAGGCCCAGTGAACTTATCTCTCTCTCGCTTGCGACGACAAGAAGCAGAAAGCACGCGACAATTGGAAGCAGGTGAAGACCGCCCGTTATTTATCAATCTTGTACCATGGTTGGTGGTGAAATCATAAATTTATAAATGTACGTTCTTTGATGAAATAAGTTGTCTTTTGTGGTGGAAATTTTAATGTTATCCACATCCCACATATAGTCCAAAGTGACAGATGGTATCAAAAACATTTGTTAGTGGGAAAAACTAATTTTTGTTATTAAACAATTAAACAATTACTCTATGTAATTAGTTTTGCATAAATAAAGGATAAAATCTTGCTCAAACTGGCGAAAAATCATGTATAATCCAAAGGAAAACTTGAAGGTGAAAAATTTAGAAGCAAAGTTAAGCAAACTGCGCCATTAAAGGCACAAAGTTGAAAAAATTATGCCAAGTGAGTGTTGTTATTTAGATCAAAGTGATTCCCAAATCAAAAGTCGAAAAACTGGAAAATTATATTGAAAAATCGAAAGTTATGAAAAGAGACGGCGTAAAATATCAAAGTGCGCCCAACAACAAAAACTTGCGTTACTAGGCCAAACAAATTGCAACGCAAATCGAAAGCCGAAGCGACGAGTTTTGTATTTCATTAAAGTGGCAAACTTATCCACTACATCACAGTTTCAGAACCTATAAACATCGATCTGCATGCAGTATCCTCCTAATTAAATTAACACCAATCGCTGGCGACAAAAACAATTTTAAAGAGACTAAAAAAGCAGCTGCCACTCTGGTTATGACAAAGACGGCTAAAGATGCAAACACAGGTGAGGGGTAGTTGCTTTGCCTGGCTATTTTAAATATGTTGGCACTGAGCTCTGTAAGCAGACAGTTGGTTAAACGTTCCCTACGTAACGAGGAATCGTGATTAAAGTATTTAAAAAAGAAAGGATAGTACTTCAGTCATTAACATTGTTTAAAACTATTTTCACAGAATTAGAACTTTTTTGGGCATACACAAAAACATATTTTAAATTACTGACAATTTTCCAACTTAGTTGAAATTTTAGCATTTTTTTCAAAATAAGCGTTTATAAGGCACAAGGTTGTTGTTCGACTTTGACCCAATTGCGCTGTGTAGCTCTGAAAAACGCAATCTAGGACTCTGAATAATTGTGGTAATATTGCCGATTTCCAGGTCCTCTGCTATGCAGGACAATAAGAAACTACCTACTTAAGTTGTGTTTCCCTATATACAAGTAGGAAGGTTACATTAAACATGTTGAATATGTTGGGCCACAAGTGTATTTATATGTGTTCTCAGCAGTTACTGTTTGGGTTTAAAATTGTGTGAGACTGTGCATGCTAATTAGTGGTAATGTATTTTTAGAGATTTGGTTCTTGGCATAGGTAATTTAACAAAAATGTAATTTCCCGCGAATGTTTACAAATATGTATTTGTACACAGATTCTTTTAAATTGTCAACTTACGCATATGTATGGTATGTATGTACATACCAAGGCAAATTCATAGACAGTCGTATATTCCAATCAGCTGTGTGCTTGTTATATCTTTGCCTCGCGCGATAAAGATGTCAAATGGCTATTTTGTTTACATTTTCAGTGGGGAAAATGTATATACTTCTTTAAGTGTATACCCATGTACGTATTAAGGTAAATATGTATATATCCAAACAAACAAAATCACTTTCCTTTGTCCAAAAAGTACATACATACATATGTACATATATATATATGAATGTATGTATTTATGTATGTTTATAGGCATGTATGCAAACCAAAACCTTCTTCTTGTCTTCGTTTAAGACACTGATGCATGAATTTTGCACTAATTATATTCCTTTAAAAAAGAAGCGATGTTATCACTCTCCTTGGCATAATAAGCAATTAAAAAAACTAAAGAACCTTAATAACAAGTACCTTAAGAAATTTAAAGCAACTAATAACCACGCACTCTTCGTAAAATTCCAACATTTTCAGAAGGAATTTAAGTCTTTGGATAACCGGCTTTACAAAAATTATATCAATCGCACTGAGCGGAACATCAAAGCTAATCCGAAGTCGTTTTGGAGGTTCGTAAAGTCAAAAAAGTCGTGCTCTAGTGTACCTACCGCGGTGTGTCTGGATAAAAAAGTTGCTAGTACACCTGCCGAAGCAGCTAATCTATTTGCTGAATTCTTTATGTCAAATTACGTTTCTGACGAGGAGGAGTCTCCGGACTTTTCTTCGGAGATCTCTTCAATTCTTAACATTGGCTCGTTGCTTTTTTCATCCGAAGACATTACCATGGTGTTGGTTTCCCTGAAGCCTTCGACTCAAACAGACTCTGACGGGCTATCAGCTGTCTTCAGGTATTTTTCTGAATGAATGAAAATATACAGCCATTACGCCTTTTTTTAAAAGTGGAAAGAAAAATGATGTTCGGAACTATAGGCCAATTGCCAAGCTGTCTAGCATCTCAAAGCTTTTGGAATGCATTGTCAAGGACAAGATTTATTTTGCGGTGAAATCTTTAATTATACCAGAACAACATGGTTTTGTCACTGGTCGCTCCACAGCCACTAATCTTGCTGTTTTTGGTGAATACTGTATGTCATCGTTTTTGAAAGGACTACAAGTCGATTGTATATACATATGCAGACTTCGCTAAGGCGTTTGATAGTGTATCGCATAGCGTCCTTACAAATAAGTTAGCTTGCTTGGGCTTTCACTCCACCTTTCTGCAATGGCTTAAATCTTATCTGACGGATAGATGTTGCGTGGTGTCAATCGAAGGTGTTTTGTCGAACCACTTTGTTGCCGCTTCAGGTGTTCCCCAAGGGAGCATCTTGGGGCCACTACTCTTTGTTCTTTTTATCAACGACATCAGTAGTTGCTTTTCTTCTTCAAAGTTTCTGCTCTATGCTGATGATTTAAAAATATTTTCAACTGTGCAGAATTCAGTGGATGCTCAGAGGCTTCAAGGAGATCTGAACAATCTTCATCGTTGGTGCGTTAAGTCGCGTCTCTCCGTCAATATTAAAAAATGTTTTCATTTATCATTCTCGAGGCGACATAACGTTTCTAGCACATCATACACCATTGCTTGTTATGTACTACAAAATGTTACGGAGTTTAAGGATCTCGGAGTTTTATTCGACTCAAAACTTTCTTTCCATAATCATATTACTTTTATTCTTGCAAAAGCATACTCAGTTCTGGGTTTCATTCGTCGCAATACATCTGAATTTTCCGATCCATATACCTTCAAACTATTATTTACAGCTCTTGTCCGGCCACACTTAGAGTATGCCGTTATAATTTGGAGACCTTATGACCAATTTTCGATAAGCAGAATTGAGCGTGTTCAAAAAATCTTTCTTAAGCAAGCTTTACGTTCCCTACAATTTGAGGCTCCTGTTCCTTCCTATGCTTTGCGGCTTATGCTAATTAGCCTGGAGCCTCTAGAAAAGAGAAGGACTGTCCTTTCACTTTCGTTCACTTTCAATATTATTAATGGCATCACTGATTGCCCTGTTTTACTTGAGCGGATTAGCTTTAATGTTCCACAAAGAAGTCTTCGCAATTTTTCCCCTTTTTACGTAGAGAACTTTAAGACTAACTTTGCAAGTAACGCCCCAAAGCTCGTGCACTTCGGGAATTTAATGCATTATCTAATTCGAGCGTACTTGATTTCGCTTTATCTAGAAATAATTTTGTGAAAACTCTAGGTTCAATAGCTTAGCATGGTATTGATATTAATTGTTAGTATTATATTAGCCAAATTTGGCCACCCTATATTATTTTTCTTAGTCTGTAAGGTACTTTGTACTGTAGATTAATAACTTAAATAAATAAATAAATAAATGCAGAAAACAATTATGAGTATGTATTCGCCTTACTGTTGCTACAACGAATGCCGAATATCGGCGCAATAGTTGAATATTGTCGCATTACTACGCATTACTACGCCACTGATTACTAAATTTTGTGAGAGAAGAATAACGGACCTGCCCAATGCGTTACCTCTTATATATCAACCTTGCTTCTAAACCGAGAAATATTAAAAGTCTTCATCAGTAGATGATCTGAATTGACTAGATATAAAGCAGTGTTGCTAGAACGAATGCCGAATCTCGGCGCAATAGTTAAATATTGTAGCAGAATCAAGCCTGGCATCGTCAACACACTATTTTCGACACTTACTACTCCTCACACCCACTCATCTATTACTCCTCTCCCACTATTCCGATCCCATCGAAAGCGAACGACATCCGTTAAGTACCCTTTGGTAGCACGTATATTGCAAAGAAGGTGTAAGTCCCGTTCAGTTCCGCTAACAAAATATCTCGGCTTTTTTAACCATACTGGAACGAATTTGACATTCGTTGATTGATATCAGAACCCATTTCAATATAATGCCCGAATTCAGTAACTTCGTATCACCTTAAGTCTCAAAATGAGTTAGAGATTATTTCTTTTCCTCGCTTTCACGTTTTTTGTTTTTTTTAACTAAATTTTTTGTGACCTGCTAATAAATAAATTTTGCTACTTCCCTGACAGTTCATTTGAAACATCTATTTTTTCCGAGCGCGGTTTGATAAGTCAGTAACTCTTTGAATTTTCCCGCGCAAAAACTATTGGTATCTATTAGTAGATCAGTACTGTCAAATTTTAAAAAATAATAACCTCTTGAGTTTTAACAAAAATGGAAAAAAGTGAATTTCGTCGTTGGTCAAGCATTATTTTATGCGTAAAAAATCCATCACCGAAACCAAAGAAAGGCTTGAAAAATACATTAGGGTTACTGCACAATCAATTTGAATAATTTAAAAGTGGTAAGTTTACAGCACAAGTAACACCCAACGTTCAGGCCGTGTGGATTGGCTGAAGTTGTAGGCACCTCAACTGAGCAGGTACATCACATTTTACACGAATGTTTGGATATGGAAAAGCAATCCGCGCGATGGGTGCCACGAACCGCTACCCCATCCAGCATTCTCTCTAGATTTGACCCCACGCGACTAATTTGTATTTCCAAACCTGAACCATTTGCGCTGTGGCTTATTTTATGAGTCTTGAGAAAATCTATTATTTGGAAGGAATATAAAAATTGGAAAAAAAACGCAGGAGTAAGTGTATAGGGTAAAAGGAGATTATGTAGAGATATATAGCGTTTTTTTGCCCTAAAAAATGTATTCCAAAAGTCTCTGACTTATCAAACCGCCTTCTTATTAATTGTGTTGACATTCAATTGTCAGTGGCAAAAATAAGCCAAATTGTTTGTCAGATATGATATTAAGAGTGTTCGTTTTAAAAACCCAGTAAAAATTAGCCAGTAAAATAATTCAGAGAGTAAGGCGTCTTACTCTCTCAAATGCAGAAAGTTACTGAGTTTTTGGCGAACAGGATTTAGTAAAAACTTGCAAGCAAGTTGAAATAACAGCTGTTTGCTTGAACAGTTGCATTTAAATCTATGTGTGTCGACAGTTGCTTTTATTTATACAGTTGGTTTTTTGTTTTCTGCTTACAAGTTTTTGGTAAGTATTATAATAAAACTAATAATTTTATACCTTCAATGCTCTCAATTTGTGTTTCCTCATTACTGACTGTGGGATCTAATACTGATGGCGATGACTCTACCGCCCTCTGATCACGAACACATTTGCCTTTATCTGCCAACTTTTTAATTGCGTTATTAAAATTAAGAAACCAAATTTCATAATGTATTTACTATTTGTAATATGTATTTACTTACTTCTTTTGTTAATAAATCACTCATAATTATGATATTTCAAATTTATAATTTGAAATGTTGAATTGTTTTGTTGACTCAAATGCAACCATATGCTACAATCAGCTGTTCCTTCTTGCTTGCTAATTTGTGCTGAGACAAATTTTCCCAGCACGAATTAGCAACTTCCCCTCCAAAAGAAATGTCAAAATTGCGCTCTCTCCTTGCAAGTTTTGCAAGTTTTTTGGCGAAACGAACACGATTTGGTACAAATTGGTACTGCCTTTTTACTGGGTTTTTAAAACGAACACTCTTATTAGTTCTGTACTCGTACTTCTCCAGTAAGAATTATCCAGTAAAGAAATTTCTTGGAATTTGACAACGTTCGCTCTCAGAGTGAAAAATATACCAAAAAGTACAAGAACGGAAAACCAGTAAAAACTTGCAAGTTTGACGAACAGCTGATTGAATTTTTGTCCTCATGAAAATATACAAAATGAAAAACGTTGTATTAGTGTTTTCCTGAAACATTCCACTAACGAAGCTTAACCAAAGGAACTTGTACTTGCTTCTTGCAAGTCTGATACCCACATTTTATAATTTTCGCCTTTAAAACACTTAAACAAAAATTTCGTATTTATCCAAATTGCAATCAGCTGGTTTTGATCAGCTGTTTTTCATACTTGCAAGTTTTTACTGGCAAAAATTTGTCCAGTAAAAATTATCAACTTCCCCTCAAAATGAAATGTCAATTCGCTCTCTCGATTTCCCCTACTTTGCAAGTTTCTTGCAAGTTTTTGCGTACAAGAACGCCAAAACGTTATAGTTTGTAACAATTGTTACACGACATATGATGGCTACCTTATGTCCTGCTGTTATTAGGTTTGTACTCGTACTTCTCCAGTAAGAATTATCCAGTAAAGAAATTTCTTAGAATTTGACAACGTTCGCTCTCAGAGTGAAAAATATACCAAAAAGTACAAGAACGGAAAACCAGTAAAAACTTGCAAGTTTGACGAACAGCTGATTGAATTTTTGTCCGCATCCAAATATACAAAATGAAAAACGTTACATTAGTGTTTTCCTGAAACATTCCACTAACGAAGCTTAACCAAAGGAACTTGTACTTGCTTCTTGCATGTTTGATACCCACATTTTATAATTTTCGCCTTTAAAACTCTTAAACAAAAATTTCCAAATTATCAAAATTGCAATCAGCTGCTTTTGATCAGCTGTTTTTCCACTTGCAAGTTTTTACTGGCAAAAATTTGTCCAGTAAAAATTATCAACTTCCCCTCAAAATGAAATGTCAATTCGCTCTCTCGATTTCCCCTACTTTGCAAGTTTCTTGCAAGTTTTTGCGTACAAGAACGCCAAAACGTGATAGTTTGTAACAATTGTTACAAACTATTGACTTCGAGAACACTACTATTCTTTGCAAATTGAGTTACAATGAGTTACGATTTGCATTGATGCAGCTAGAGTGAGAGAGTTATATGGAGAAAAATGAGCCAGCGTGATTCAATTGAATCATGACTGCGGAGGAACATAACTGAGTTATGGAGTTACATTTTTTTTGGAGATGGGAGTCTGAGTTACCGACTCACTGACGGGAATGAACTCAATAACTCAACTCTGAGTTGAGTTACCCACCTCTAGTGCAGAAGCAGACTTAACTCCGTAGAAAATGTCGGTCAAACTTTTGTACTATTATTTTGTGCTTATTTATTAATACTAATATAAAGAAATTTGAATTACATTTTTTTCTTTATATATTTTATTTTTCTTATCCTTTTCATGAATTATATATTACTTTTAAGTTGTATTTACATATATGCAGATTATGTGTGTAAGAAAATAAATATAATTTTATTGTAATGAATTAATATTCTTTCTTTCCAACCAAATTTCGCTTTTTCCGTTATCCAGTTTGTCTACAGTTTGTGCCCTTTTTTGATTTATTCACCATCAGAAAATCATGTTGAGTTAAACCAATTGAGTGATTTAAGCCGATCGATAATTAAGTCATTAGGCGAACACGAACCGCATGGTTTGATTGAATTAAAATCTACGTATATTCAGTGCAAGGATTATGTATGAACATTTTACAACCACCCGTTGCTGATCTCTGGTGCCACTACACATCTACATAAATATGTAGAAGTTTCGCTATTTAAGCACATACATTTCACGAAATTATGATAGATAGTGCGAATCAACCCACGGACGCTAAACTAAATCAAACGAAGTTCGGCTTCCGACATCACCAGACAGTTTTTTATAGGCACGTTTAGTAACAGGTCGGGTTTTAGCAATAAATCTTAAGCGATGGTGCGGCGCAGCTTGGAATACAATGAATATTTCACAAATATTGACCAATGGACGTTTGAACTCGTGATATTAGCGAAGACCTTATTTATTTATTTATTTATTCATTGAGTTTATTGAACATATAAAAGTTTCCTTACAGACTTTAAAAATTTTATGCTTAATAACTAAGAAAAGATAATTTCAAAATATAAAAAATTTAATCCAAAAGATTAAAAAAAAAATATTTTGAATATGAAAAATCTAATAATACCTTGTTCGATATCATTAAATTCACTAATGTCACGGGCAATAGGAGCATTACGAGTATATTGAGTTTTGTAATTACACCATAAACCAGCAAAAAATTTCGTAAACTTCGCTGAGGAATGTTAAAATTAATTTTTACTACTAGAAAGAGGCAATCAATAGCGCCAATAACCAAATTAAAAATAAAAGACAAAGAGATAAAGGATCTTCTAGATTCCAACGAATTCGAATTTATTATACGAAGACACCGGTTCCGAAAAATTGAAACCGCGTAAAGCAAACTTAAGGAAGACTTACGTCGAATACTCAATTCGGTTGTGAGCTGGCTTAATGAAATTCGCTACCGGAATTGGTCTGTACTTTTAAAAAATTCGGGGCGGGTCCACCACAGTTGTTGATCCGCTGCGCAATCTGCTGGATTAAACTCAGACATGATTCCAACAATCAGGAGACAGAGTTTCTTGGATATCCGCAACGCGGCTGGCTATCAAGGTCGCCCATCTGCTTGCATCCAAAACAGTGTGATGTTTGAGTCTGTCTAAACATACAGAGTGTAGCGGATATCGCCCAAACTGTGTAACACGCTTCGCATAAATTTAGGGCTGTTATTAGCAATGCAAAGCTCTAAACGAGGTAGTGTCGTTGTTTTGAGCAGTGCTACCTTAGTCTTCGAAGAGATCAGCGTAACGGAGACGCTGCCATCGATATGTAGAGTACGGATATATTTAACGGTGGCATAAGCGCATTCCGAGGCATCTGCAAAGATGTGCAACACCGTAAACGACCAGCCATTCCAGCGATTTCAAGTGAGCCAATTGTAATAATTGCAAGCGATGATTAGCCACATCTTTGCGATTGAGACTGGGATAGATCGTCCCATCTAACTGCAGCGCTCCACATTTTCTGGAACCACATATTGGATCTTATCGTTCCACGAGCAAGCAGGTCCAGAGAATCTAAATGACTGCTGTACAGTGATCTTTTTCTTTGTTCCATATTTGACTAAGTGCATATATTTTTAAACGCGTAACAGTCTTCGACTAGTGTACGGTACTTCTACGCTACGCTCTTGACTATCGTTTCTCAATAGGTTTGCCTCCCTGGCAACCAGTCCCAAAGCCAAAAAGAAACGCTCCTTAAATTCAATAAACGACTACCCGGAACTTACAACCCCCAATATCACTCTCCCTAACCCTAAATTCGTTGTGGTCTGAGCCACAAATGAACAAAACCATTGTCGCATTACTCGTGTTTTGCCATCTATATATCGCTAAAAGTAATTAGTAAAGACATCGAAATCAAGTCGGAATTAAGAGATGGTAGCTTACTCCTACTAGCTAAGGACAAAAAAACAGCTGACAAATTCATTGCCTGTAAACAGCTTACAGGCATATGCGACATAAAGTGTAAACTTCATGAAAATTTAAACTCGGTCAAAGGTACCGTCTTCGCACCCTACCTTAAGTCTCTTCCTGAAGAAGATATTACCAAGGAGCTAGCAGCGGAGGGGGTCATTAGCGTCTATAAATTTTCAAAAAAGCTGGACGATAAAGTCGTTCCGAGTGGAGTTATATTACTGACTTTCGATCTTTACCGCCTGCCGGAAACAATTAACATCTCCTGGCGCAAAGCACATGTAAGGGAATACTTCCCTAATCCAATGCGCTGCCGGATCTGCCAGCGCTTGCGACACACAATCAAGCACTGTAGAAATGATCCGATATGTCAAAACTGTAGCCTCCCACCTCACCCAGACGCAGGATGTCCAAGAACCAAGTGTGCCTACTGAAAGGAAGAACACCCGTCAAACTCAAACAAGTGTCCAAAGTTTCTCCAACAGAAAGAAATCCTTAAGATCAAGACCCAACGCAGGTGTTCCGCCAAAGAAGCAAGAGACATTTACATTTCTCTACTCCCAAAAACCTCATCGCCCTCGTCCTTCGCCGGAGTTACAACCGGCAATAGCAAGGCTCCGTTAACTGATATGAATTCAACCAAAAATACAATAGCTACCCCATCTTCACAGACGACCTCATCCATCAACAATTAATCCAAGAATATATCAATTAAACCTATCACTTCTCTATCTACTAACAACAATCCCATAATAGAAACCCCACAACATCCACAGCTATGACCCCAAACACCACATCCCCTAATTCCAACCGAACGTATAACATTTCCCCCTTAACGCTTCGCCGGGTTCCGAACTCACACAAAGGCTTATCCAAAGTCACAATTACTACATAACCCCGTCACCAATCGTATCCGAATTCGACCTACCATCAACAGCAGACTGTCATTAGAATATACTATCACCACCCCGCAATGACGATTAATTTGGATTAATCAACAACTTCAATGAACTACAACTCTTAATAAAAGAATATTCACCGACAATTATCTCACTACAGGAAACCCATATTGCTTACCGACAAACCGTCCCAATATCTAATTCATACACAAGCTACTTTTACAACCTACAACAAAATTCTTCAAACAAACAGGGTATCGCCATCCTCATCAAAAATGGTATCCCCCACAGACAGGTTTTTATTCAAATTCAAATAGCGGCTTTGGCTATAGAAGTGGTGTTGGATTTCAAATTAACAATCATATGTTTATACATATATACCTCCACAGCAGTCTTTCTCCGTAAATGATTTGCATAACATAATTGCCAGCATATCTTCCGATCTTCTAATTGTAGGAGATTTAAACGCGTGGAGCCCTCTCTGGGGGTCAATATCTACAAACCAAAGAGGCAAGATAGTGGAAGACTTTATTCTTTCAAACAGCTTAATGGTCTTAAACGACCTGGCCCCTACTCTCTTCTCAACCCATCAAACGTTTACTCATGTAGACGTATGCATTTGCTCCAACGGCATAGGCCCTAAGCTCAGCTGCTCTACTTTAACACAGCTCCATGGCAGCGATCGTTTCCCTCTGCTCACCAAAATAATCACAGCCGCGTCAAATCGAGGCTCCCCCAAACCAAAGTTTCTAACAGATTATGCAAATTGGCCAAAATTCCTGTACCTCGTAAGTAAGCTCATTTTCAAACATGCACAGACAGACAATATAAACAAGGAAGCAAAAAATATTTGCAGTTCAATCCGAACTGCTGCCCAAACATCAATTCCGCAAACCCATCGGAAATCATATAAAACGGTCGTCGCTTACTGGTCCGCATACCTTGGTGACCTAAGGGACAAAAATCAGCGTCTATGGCACTGTTACAAAAAACATAGATCCCTTGGAAACCTTTTAGCATATAAGAAATCGAATGCCTACTTTAAAAAGAAGCTTAAAGAAGCCAAAAGACAAAGCCTAGAGAAACTTACTGAATCAATAAACCTCGACTCTGACCCAAAAAAAATCTGGGCTAACATTAAAAGGCTTACAGGGACTTACACTCCTCCCTTAATACACCTCTTGAATACAGCCGATCGGCCAATCTACTCCTCAGCAGACATCGCAAATCATTTCGGCCATTTTGGTCCAATTATTTCAAAGACTCCAATTTTCACCACTTATTCAATAAAGAAAAAAAAGTCTGCTTCAGCAGAACATACCCACATACACAAACTTCACCTACAGCAAATAAAATTGAGTGCCCCATTTCTAATATTGATTTTGAAGTAATGCTCGCAAAAATGGCAGGGAAAACTCCAGGCAGAGACCGTATTTCATATCCAATGATAAAAAACCTTCCCACAGAAGCGAAAAATCGAGTAGTAGAGTTATACAATAAAATACTTTTACAAGGACAGCTACCACACGCGTGGAACAGCGTCATTATAATCCCAATCCCTAAACCTCAGCAATGCAGGTCCAGTGTGACGGGATATATACCCATTCGCTTCTCCTCTGTTTGAGTAAAATATTGGAAAAGATATTTGCTGTGCGTATCATGTGGTTCGTAGTCTCCGATGGCCTCATAAGCCCAAAACAAGTAGCATTCAAAGTAGGCCAAGGTGTAATGGACGCATTACTCCTTTTCGAACACTTCTCCACAACAGCACTGGCTACGAGAAACCATGTAACTGCACTTAGCCTCGACTTCGAAAAGGCTTATGACAGGATAGGCGCCCATGTGGTACTACAGCAGCTAACTAGATGGAAATCGGGCCAAGAATTTTCAATTTTGTAAAATCGTTTTTATCGAACCGTACTTTTTCGGTTAATGGCATACCTCAAGGCTCTACTTTGTCTGTGGTACTGTTTATACTAGCTTTTGTAAAGTAAACAAAATAATTAGTAGCTTTAATAGAATTTCTCACATAGTATACGCGGACGATGTCCTCATTTTTTCCAAATGTAAGGATTTAACGGTGGTAAAGAGCGATTTCTTGCAAATACTATCTAAAATCACAGATTAGACAAACATATCAGGAGCAAAACTTTCGTACAATAAATGTAAAACCTTCCACATCTGCAACAAAAAGCTATGTCCACCACTAAATCTATTCTATAACAATGTAAACATACCTTCCTGCGATAGCTTAAGAATACTAGGTATTATATTTGATAAAAAAACTTACTTTTAAACAGCACTGTATATACTTAAGATCCATCCTACATAGTAGACTCAACAAAGATACACTAATAAAAGCAACAAGAGCTCTCATACTGTCAAAAATTAATTACGGTCTGGTCATTTACGCGTACTGTGCCCGGAGCAACATTGGACACATTCTACAGCCATACCATATGTCGGCCAGAAGATGCATACGAGCGTTTCCAACATCTCCAGTGAAATGCATTCTGAGTGAAACAGGTCTCCCCTCCCTAATGGAGCGAATCAAGTATAACACTCTGAAGCTAATACCACGGCTCATGCAGTCCAATAACGTGATCCTCCAAAATGAAATTAAAACTACAAAAAAAGAAAAAAAAAACATTGAGCCGTCAATCAACCATTACGAGATGTATCAAGATAGTGGCCGACTCAGGCTGTGATTTCACACCGCTCAAACTTGGCACCAACCGTCCACCACCATGGTTTAATTTTCAACGGCTAATGATCCTCAACCTGGCAGTCTACAATAAAAGCACCACGTCCACATCCACCTACAGAGTTAACTTCACAAAAATAGAAGCAGACCTTAAAAAACAAAATTATAGTTTCCTATATACTGACGGAACTAAAAGCAACGACATCACAGCATTTGCGGCGAGAGAGGCAAACGGCAACACCATCGCGGTGGGTAACCTACCCTATTTTTTTTGGGTGTTTACTGCGGAAGCTAATGCCATTCTTTCAGCAACACAATTCGCTATAAAATCAAAAAAGAAATACTGTAATAGTTTAGGTATAGCGTGTAAGCATAGACTAAGTAATAGGTTAAGCATTTTGTGTCTAGACCGTAAGTTATTTCGTTGTGTTTCGTCCCTTAAGAACAGCTGTAAGAAGAAATGTCAAAAAGGAAGAGAATAAAAAGATCATTCTGGATTGACCAGCGAAACTGAGCGTTACGATTTATTAAAAGTCGCTGCTAGTACGTCAAATTTGGCTTATAATCCTATACCAAAAACCGATAGACAGGCTGAAGCAAGTAAGCACACAACGGCAAGGACGGTGAGCGTAAATAATAATCTCGAGACGTAAGTAGATTGTGCGGCGCGTGCATATTTCATCAGAAGTGGTCTTCAGAACTATTCCCTACGCGAAATGGAGTCCGAAAGGATCAATGCGGAGCGGTACTCCCTTATGCAGTTAAAAAGTTGGTGTGCCGCCGTGGGCGTAAACGCAAGCGGCGCTAAAGCATCGCTAGCCGCTAGGTTGAGCGAGCTGTCAGCGGAGGCACGCGGCATTTGTCCTGGCACAAACGACGACGAAAATGTTACAATGGACAATGGAGCGAGTGATGAAAGAAGGAACGTTGCGGACAATGGAGCGAGCGATACGGAC
Source organism: Philophylla caesio (assembly GCA_963971545.1). Lineage (NCBI taxonomy): Eukaryota > Metazoa > Arthropoda > Insecta > Diptera > Tephritidae > Philophylla > Philophylla caesio. Next base: position 58,995,118 of record OZ020607.1, on the reverse strand, counting down.
AATGAAAATGGTGCGCCTCAAAGAAAAGACAACGGTGGTACAAATGAGGTTGGAAACGATGGTGACGACGTAGTGTACGTTGAAAGTGGCGTCACGCGCATAAGTAGCGGTTTGTTTGGGTACCGTTCGGACCAACAAACCGAACAAACACACAATGAGCCAAACCAACCCTTGTGTGAGCGAGACAACGTAGAGATGGAAAAATTAAAGTTAGAGTTGCTGCAGAAAGAAGTAGAGGTCCTACAACTAAAAAAACAGCTACTCGAAAAAGAGCAAATGGCGGCGAGTGTACGGTATGACAAAGGCGCGAACAATGCTTTTGATGTGCTAAAAGAGGTCATCAGGAATTACGACGGTGGCAACGATTTCAACGCTTGGCAAAAGCAATTGTTTCACTACCGTGATATTTTCAATGCAGACGATGCGACAATGGGAGTTATTGTTCATCTGAAGTTAAGAGGCGCGGCGTTGGCCTGGTACAACGCAAAGAAGACTTTTCCGAAGGACGTGAGTGAACTGCTAGGAGATATGAAGATGGTATTCGCGTCTTGCGAAAACAAGTTTGAAATTTGACGCAAGTTCGAAAAGCGTGTCTGGTCGTCGGACGAAAGCTTCGCAAATTACTTCAACGAAAAGTGCGTTCTAGCTAGCGGGTTAGACCTCGGCGATGGTGAGATAGCTGATTATTTGGTCGAAGGGATTCCGGATAAACAACTGCGCGTCCAAGCCAAGCTGCAGAATTTTTCAACAGCGAGGGAAGTAGCTAGAGCGTTTCGATCGATTGAACTACCGCAAAGGCCAACCACAAGCACAGGGATAAGCGAAAGGGTGAGGTGTTACAACTGCAACTGCACGGGCCACTATTCCAAAGAGTGCCGGAAACCCAAAAGAGAAGTCGGATCCTGCTTTGCCTGTGGTGAACAGGGACACTACGCATCCGACTGTAAGCACTACAAAAAATCGACAACAAAAAATTCATTCGTAAGTTATTTTAATTTAAGTATCACAACAGAATCCGATATAAGTATGTTTGTAGAATGCCTAGTTGACTCCGGAAGCCCTATAAGTTTGATTAAGGAAGTTATGGTGCCAGCAAGAGCGCAGTTACATGAAGAACAAAGTTACTACTATGGTCTAAATAAGTCAGTTTTAAAAGTTAATGGAAAAATCAAATGTTTTATAAAAGTTTTGAATAAACAAGTTTTAGTTGAACTTTTAGTGGTTCCAAATGAGTCAATTGGTTATTCTGTGTTACTAGGAAGAAATTTTATAAATGAGTGCGGTGCTAAATTAAAAATTGGAAACGTAGAGTTTTTGGATAAGACGGAAGAGATGATCGTCAAAGAAAATGTTAATGAAGTTGAGAAGTTACATATGAACAAAGATAAAGACAAGGTTAGCAAAGTTGAGGAAATGTATACGGCCAAGGGCAAACACAATGTTAATGAAGTTGAGAAATTGTATACGATCAAGTGCGATGATAATGATACCAAAATAGGAGTATGTACTGTAGAGGGTAAAAACTACGTTGACAATGTTGAGAAACAAGAAAATAAGATAATTGCAAATGGAAGTTGTGAGTTGAATGATGTCGTTAAACAAATTTATTCGCAATAGAACAGGCGAGAGGGTAGTTTACAAGATAGGTGAAGAGGTAAAGTTTAGGGATGAAAAACGTTTTCGCGAAATTTTCGACGGAACGTACCTCAACGCTAAAAGACCAAGTAAGCCTATCGTAAGGAAGGAAATGCGGTTGGTGCTAGAAAGTGATAAGCCATTCAGTTGTAGCCCAAGGAGATTATCATACAATGAGAAGCTAGAACTACAGAAAATTATTGACGAATATTTAGCAAAGGAATATATACGACCTAGCGAGTCAGAGTTTGTGTCGCCAATAGTATTGGTGAAGAAAAAGACAGGTGAATTGCGGCTGTGTGTCGACTACAGGAAACTAAACAAAGTTACGTCAAAAGATAATTACCCTATGCCTCTCATAGATGATTTACTAGATAGGCTTGTAAACAAGAAAATATTTACCAAACTAGATCTCAAAAATGGGTTTTCCCACGTTTTCGTAAGCGAAGACTCTGTTAAGTATACCTCGTTTACAACGCCACTAGGGCAATATGAATTTTTAAGAATGCCTTTCGGGTTGCGAAATGCTCCAGCGACGTTTCAGAAATTTATTAATAAAGTTTTCGCGGATATGATTAGAAATGGAGAGGTTATTATATATCTCGATGACATTATGATTGCAACGTATAGTACTGAAGAGCACTTAGGAATTTTACAGAAAGTTTTCCAAAGACTAGTACAAAATAATTTAGAACTACGGTTAGACAAATGTGAGTTTTTACAGTCGAAGGTATCATACCTAGGTTATTTGATAACGAGTGAAGGCATACAAGCAGACGAAAGAGGATTAAAAGCCATAGAAAATTTTTCAGTCCCAACTAAAGTTCACGAAGTTCAAAGTTTTCTTGGCCTGTGCTCATATTTTCGAAGATTTATAAAGGATTTTTCTACTATAGCCAAACCCCTTTATGACCTTACGAAAAAAGATAGAAAATTCCAGTTCGGTGAAACAGAACTCAAAACCTTTAGCAGTCTCAAAGAAAAGTTGATAAGATCCCCTGTGTTAGCAATATACGAGCCGAATGATACAACAGAGCTGCATTGCGACGCGAGCGCTTTGGGTTTCGGAGCAATACTACTCCAAAAGAAAAAAGACGGGAAATTACATCCAGTGTTTTACTTTTCTAAACGCACAACAGATGTTGAGTCTAGGTACCACAGCTTCGAACTTGAAACGTTAGCAATAATCTACGCACTCAAACGATTCCGAGTATACTTGCAAGGTACAAAGTTCAAAATCGTTACTGATTGCAATTCGTTGACTCTCACTCTTAATAAGAAGGATATGAACCCAAGAATCGCCAGATGGGCGTTGGAGTTACAAAATTATGATTACGAACTTGAGCATAGAGTAAGCAAAAGGATGCAGCACGTTGACGCGTTAAGCAGAGTAAACAATGTTTTAGTTATACATACGAACACGTTTGAGGAAAATTTAATAATATGTCAAAGTAGAGACAAACGCGTAACAGAATTGAAAAATGCTTTAGAAAAATCGGAAAACAGCTTTTACGAAATGAGAAATGGTATAATTTATAGGAAAAAAGGCGACGAGTTGTTGTTTTACGTACCTGCTTCCATGGAGCAGCATATTTTCTATAAGTACCACGATGAAATGGGGCACATGGGCGCAGATAAGGTTGTTGAAACTGCAGGCAAAAGTTATTGGTTTCCCAATATGAAGAAAAAAGCGTTGGTACATGTTCAGAACTGTCTAAAATGTATTGCATTCTCCAACAAAAGCGGGAAAAAGGAAGGGTTTTTGAACATGATCCCCAAGGGGAACAAACCGTTCGAAATGATACATATCGACCACTACGGCCCAATAAACAGTAAAGATACAAAGTATAAATACATATTAGTAATAATAGATGCGTTCACAAAGTTTGTACGCTTGTACCCAGCAAAAACGACTGCACCTAAAGAAGCAGTTGTGTCACTGAAAGACTATTTTAGAGCGTATAGTAGGCCAAAGTGTATAATCTCAGACAGAGGAACCTGCTTCACGTCAAAAGAGTTCGAGGAATATCTTGAGAGTAATAACGTGCAACACATAAAGATAGCGACGAACTCGCCTCAAGCGAACGGACAGGTTGAGATTATCAATAAAAGTTTAGGACCGATGATAGCGAAAATGGTAGACGAAGAAAAGGATTTAAGCTGGGCAAAGGTCCTAGAGTCGGTGGAGCATGCAATGAATAACACAGTTCACAAAGCCGTTAAAGAACAACCTAGCGTAGTATTGTTCGGGGTTAGACAAAGAGGGGAAGCCATAGACAGCGTCAGAGAAAATGTATTAGAGGTAATTCAAGAAAATACCAGAACAATAGAAGAAATTAGAAATGAAGTAGAAAATGAGCAATGGAAAGCTCAAAACTATAATAAAGGTTATACAGATACTAAACGACGAAGTCCGCATAAGTTCAAAGTAGGGGATTACGTAGTAGTTTCCAATGCCAATTCGCAAGTAGGGGTAACCAGCAAACTAATTCCTAAATTTAAGGGACCTTATAAAATAACTAATATTTTAGAAAATGACCGATACTCGGTTGAGGATGTGGAAGGGTTTCAACAATCCCAGATACCATACAAAGGCATTTGGTCAGTCACAAATTTAAAGCCGTGGTACCAGTGCTAAACACCCAAAGTTAGGAAATACGAGGTAGACTAAAGAAATTGTGCATCGTAGAATCAGGAGATTCTATTGATCAGGATGGCCGAGTTGTAATAGTTTAGGTATAGCGCGTAAGCATAGACTAAGTAATAGGTTAAGCATTTTGTGTCTAGACCGTAAGTTATTTCGTTGTGTTTCGTCCCTTAAGAACAGCTGTAAGAAGAAATGTCAAAAAGGAAGAGAATAAAAAGATCATTCTGGATTGACCAGCGAAACTGAGCGTTACGATTTATTAAAAGTCGCTGCTAGTACGTCAAATTTGGCTTATAATCCTATACCAAAAACCGATAGACAGGCTGAAGCAAGTAAGCACACAACGGCAAGGACGGTGAGCGTAAATAATAATCTCGAGACGTAAGTAGATTGTGCGGCGCGTGCATATTTCAATACGTTATCTGCTCCGACAGTTTGTCAACCGTCCAAGCCATTAGCAACACAAAAAACAACAACAACCTTCTCGTAACGCTCATACGCAATGCCCTGTACCAAAGTCGCGAGCATATAAAAATTATGTAAGTTTCCAGCCATGTTGGCATACACGGCAACGAAGCAGCTGATATTAGAGCAAGAGAAGCAGCCAATCAACCTCTCCACACAATGCACCTGGTCCCAAAGAAAGACTTCCACAACTTGGCTAAACAAAAACTAGCGGGATGGAGGAGAGAAAGTTTAAAGGATTTCAATCACCATTACACAAATCAGAACCCGAATGGCATCAAACCCAATTTCCCTACCAGCATAAGATGCAACAATATAAAAAGGTTCATTAGAATGTGCATTGGACACACAATCGCAACGCACAGCTATCTTCTCCAAGGTTCGCCCCGGCCACAGTGTCCGTATTGTACCAACCCCGTACTCTCAATCCCGCACCTGTTAAACGAATGCACCGCCTTCAATTCAGCAAGGCGCTACACATTCGGAACGACAACACCAACAAATATATTACAAAACACCGACAGAGATGCAATCCAAAAAATAAACGACTTCCTCAATCTGGCAGACCTGGTGAAGTTGATCTAAAGTTAGCTTTAATTTAGTTATAGGCTAGTAACATATGACATGTATTAGAAAACGTAATGTTAACTTTAAAGCGAGCCGAAGGTGTTGACACTAGTGCTCCTAACAATAGTAAAGTGGTGATTTAGTCACCTCTTTTCTTATAATAATAATAATAATTAAACGTGTAAGAGATACTCTCGTTCAGTTCTATACAATTCTATGCCCACTTGCGCAGTTCAAAGCAACCTTCTTGTAAAATTAGAAACATTTTGTTGTAGCGACTGAAGCTTGGCTTTGGAAGACTCATCAATAAGCAGATCTTACAACTATCGGTTGAATCCCTGGTAGTTTGTTGCCAGATAGGACGCGGAGGCTACACCATAGGTAACGTAGCATGCGGTAATCCTTTATGATGAGTCAAAACGTCAAACGATGCGTAACAAATCGGTATGCTTTGCCGATACACAAACTTGGCGATACAGCTTTGCAACGTCAGCGGTCATGGCGTATTGGTGCGTTCTGAAACGCATCAATGGCTCTTGCTGTAATTGAGGTCCAATAAAAAGCGCGTCATTAAGTGAATTTCCCCTAGCGTTTTTGGCAGATGCGCTAAAAACTACCTTTAGTTTCTTCGTAACGCTGAACTCTTTTATCATTGGTTGACGCGGCATGTAATATACATATGTACGTCATTTCCTGTTTCGTATACAACTACCATATGCTCCATCTTAATAAGTTCTCGCACGAAATTATTAAATCGCGATCGCAAGTCGTTGTCACGAGCCAGCTTCCGATCGATGCGTAACAGATTTCAAACTGCGAGGCGGCGTGATTCGTCAAAGGCATGATCGGTTTCAGTGGTTACTCCACTAGGAAGCGACACACGTGTGTTCTCTTTACGGGGCGAAACGACACTCGTAAAACTGCCGTAGGCGTAGCTCTCGCAGATCGATATATCTATGCGGCCAGGCTTCGTATATTCAGGGCCAGCTAGGCATATTCCTTTCAAGTGCAACCGAGTAACTTGCCAATCACTTGACCCATCGCGATCTGTTACTAAGGCCGTAGATAATAATAAAATAATACTGTTCTTTGCGCTTCAGGTAGCGGGTTAGAAGCAGGATGATGTGCATGCATCAGCAATGGTATTCGAGTGGTTGGCAGAAGAACCGTTAACTAGATTGACGTCGGATGTGGTGCTAGTAGCAGTACGGGTGGCCTCGGCGGTATGAATGCGTGTGACAATAGTGGTACTATTAAGCAGTGTGTGATGCCGTTGGTGACATTTTCGGCATGCAGATGTGCTATTAGAACTATCATTGTAATGTCCCGCACTCAAGCAGTTGAAACCGGCTTTATATTCTCGCATGAATTTAGACTTAGCAAGCATTGTCCATGAACGACATCTTAGTTCCAAAAACGCGGTGAATTGGTCATACGTCGGAGAATCATCACTATCTAGTGATGCTCCCGAATGCAAGCTTTTTTGGTAAACGTATTGTGGTAGATACAGGTGCTGATGTAAGAGCGAGTTGCCTTGCCGGTTCTGCCCGACCCTTCTGTTCACGTTTGAAGTTAGCTAAGGTTATAGCGTCCAAGTTTGGCCTCGGCATTGCCAGCTCCACAAGACATCTCCACTCCATCTTGAGCAGGGTTGAAATGTACCCATTGTTCATTTGGCGAATAACGAAATGTCAAAAGACAACTGCTTGTTAACACTTGGTAAATCGCCTGAGCATTAACCCATGTGTTTTTTTTGCATATAAAATCTTAATATGCGAAATATACAAAACCTTAATTATAATTTATATAAATGTAGGATGGGATGAGCGATGAGCTCAACCGCAAAATTCAAAGTCAAACGCACTGTTCGTATATTTAATTTGCATTTAATTACTGTTTAACATATCTTAACCGCTCACATTTATACATTGCCGAATTACAACTACAGAGTTCACAAATAACTGGGCTGATGCCCTTACAATTATATTTTAAGTTTTGTGGTCCGTTCGAGTTGCGCGCACGTTTAAAAGTAAGTAGTCCGTTGTTAGTTTTTGGTTTATGTCTGTCTCTTGTCCTTTGTTCTACAGGGTTGCATTTCTCACCAATGGTTAGCGCTGCCAGATGTCGAGTGCGTGGTTCGTTTAAAGGAGTTGCCGTCTCGGTCAGATCCTACATAAATAAAATTAATGACTCCTTTAAATGTCCCTAATTGCTGTACCTAATTCCCTGAAAAGATGTCCCTAATTCCGGTATGTGTAATAAATAAGCAGATTGCATGTTATATAAATGCAAATATCTTTATTTTTAAAATTATAAATTAATTTTTTCAAGCACAAAATAAAAATGTTATTATTATTATTATTATTTTATTATATATTAACTTATAATTAAAATTACAAGCTAATGGTGTTCATAGGAGCAATAGCAGCGTGGACCTTCAGCTCGCGTGATGTTTAACTTATTGTTGCCGTAGCTTATGAGCTTATCTTAGGATAGTTTTTTACAGATCAAGGAGAATAAATCTCTAAATAATATAATATAGGCGGGTGAATTTTAAAAAGGATATAATATTCTGTATATTTTCACTATTTGGTGTAGATAGGAAGGTTAGTGGGTTCGTGTTGGCAAATGATCTGGTTCTGTGGGTTCGGAAAGCTGGGCAGTCGGTTAGGAGGTGGGGGATGTCGATGATTGTTGGAGAGTGGCAAAAATGACAGTGTTGTGGTGGGGTATTTTCAAGGCGATAACGGTGCGTAACGTTTGTGTAACCTAAGCGGAGGCGTTCAAATTTTATTAGGTCTAGTCGGGATATACTAGTGTCAATGTGTTTGGTGATTATTTGCATGTTAGATTGATTACTGTTAATTGATTGGTACCATGGTAAAGTTTGTGGGAATGAGTTTTTGTGAATTTGTCTGAAGTGTGAATTTATATGTCTTTTTATGTCTTTAGTGTTCCAATTATGTGTGGTAGTCAGTGGAGCTAGGGACGCTAGCTTTGCGCTATGGTCGGCTAGTTCATTTTCTTAAATTCCGGCGTGGCCGGGAATCCATACTAAGAGAAATTTCGGGTAGTAATCACTTAGTAGGTTTCGAATTTTGTTGGCGTAGTATTCACTGTTTTCCAAATTACATAACGAGTCTAATGAGGAGAGTGAATCGGTGCAAATTGCGTATTTACCTTCCGTTGATAAGTGGTGATCTAGGGCAGTATAAATAGCTATGATCTCAGCTGAATAGACGGAGGAGTATTCGGGAAGGAGACAATTACGGATTATTGTTGTATTGGTAGTTACGCTGAAACTGGTGGACTGGCTTGTTTTAGATCCGTGGGTGAAGATGAGTAGTCCTGCAGTTTGCTTGAAAGTTCGGAAAAGAGTTTTTGATATATGGTGGTGGAAGTTGAGGATTTGGTGTGTCGGCGAAGGGATGTGTTGATGGCAAATGTAGGAAGCTCCCACGGCGGGATTTGCAGGCTGGTGGTGGTTCGGAAAGATATGGTAGTTGGCTAAGAGAGCATTTTGTTATAGTTTTGGCCATAACTGATTCTAGTTTTTGTGTTTGCTTACGCTTTGCAGCAGTGGATATGAGCTTGTGAAGTGGTGTATCATGACTAGTTAAAAGTAATTTAACAATGTTTTTGGTGATAAGTTCTCTTCTGGTCTCGATAGATTTGAGGTTGGCTTCGTACATCATATTGTGGATACGAGTGGTTCGAAAAGCACCGAAAGCTAAACGGACAGCTGCATTAATGATTGAATGAACTTTACTTAGTATGTTTTTAGGAGCGTATCCGTAGAGGAATAAACCGTAGTCAATTTTTGATACTATTAAAGCGTTTATAACAGCGATGAGAGAGCTTGTACTGCAGTCGAATTTGTTGCTTGCCAAGCACTTGATAATGTTGAGGGAAAGTAAAAAAAAATTTTTTGGTTTTTCTTTTGGTCTAGTTGCACTATGATATGGAAATCATCTGCGTAGGCACATAACGTAAGCTCTTTGTGCATCGATAAGGTCCTGGCGAGCTTGTTATAAGCGATCACAAATAGAAGTACTGACAGGGGTGATCCTTGCGGGATTCCGTTGTCGAGGCTTAATGTGTTGGAGTATCTGTCGTTGATTTTGACTTTAATCTTTCTGTTTTTCATAAAGTTTATTATGTAATTTATTATTTTCTTTCCAACTTTCCATTCAACAAGCTGATTAATAATGAAGTGGATTCCCACTCTGTCAAAGGCTTTTGCAAAGTCTAGTGATATGATCGAAATGTGTTTTTTTGGAGGATAAGGAGTCTGTTATCATGTAGTCTAGGTACACTAGACTATCAGTAACAGATCTGCCTCTTTTAAATCCCATTTGATTCCTATTTAGTAGTTTGTTTGAGTTAACAAACCACCATAGCCTATTGGCTATAATTTTATCTAGAACCTTTGCGCATACGGGGTTCAGTGATATGGGTCGGTAAGATTGTATGTTAGTTTTGTCTGCCTTGGGCTTTAAGATCTGGGTTATTGTGCTAAGTTTGTACAGCTGTGGTATATAATTGTCAAAGATATTGTTGTATAGGGAAATTAATCGTTTTTTTCTGGTGTTGGATCATACTATATGTGATTCTATCGAAGCCTGGTGATGAACCTTTCAGTTTTTTTAACGCGATATATAGCTGAATCTATGATACCGGTTTTTCAATAACTTTAGCCTTCACGTCGGGGTCATAGTCAAGTAATTAAGAAGTAAGCGATTCTTTTTGTAGCCTGTACGTTTTGGGAAACTTGGAATCGGAGGGTTCTTCCGACCAGTGCATGCAGAGTTTGTTGGCAATTTCAGAGTGGCCTTCTACAGTGAAGTTGTTAAGAGCTAGGCAATGAATACCGGTTCGGGGTTTTAGACCGCAAAAACGTCGAATATTGGACCACACCTTTCCTGGGGGAGTGTCAGGATTTATGTCAGCAGTAAATGCGGATATTGAGACCTTTTTCGCAATTTTAATCTCTCTTTTGAGTTTGGCGGCAGCTTTTTTATAGTTTGTGATGTTCTCGTTTGTGATTGACCTTTTAAGTTTACACCATTGTTTGTTTTTTTGCTGTTTTAATTTTTCTAGGTCTTTATTCCACCAAGGAACAGATTTCTTGGTGGGACGAATTGATGTCTGTGGAATTGATGCATGTGCGCTTCTTAGTACTATTTTTTGTATGTTTGCGGCTTCTTTGTTGGTGTTTTCGCTTGTCGCTATTACTCTTGTAAATTTTTCTGAGAGGTCATAATATAAAGACCAATTTGCGTGTTTTGTCGAGAATTTTGGTTTAATGTCATTGTTGCAAGGATGCATTTTAACGTTAAATTTAACCGTTCCGAAATGTTTTCTCTTGTTTCGGTTGAAACATTTCAAAATATTATCGTTAAAGCAATTATCATAATCAATTTCATTACTTTTTTAACCGAAACGAAATGCTGGCGTTAACGTTAAAACGTTAAGAAAAACGCTGAAGATTCACTCGTCGCAAACAGAAGGGCAAACAGGCGCAAGCAGAAGCGCTGCATACTTTTAGGCACATTAAAATTAACGATTTGATTTCGTTTTGACAAAGAACGTAAATCTATAAGAAGCGACAACACGCTGAATTTTAGCGAGTGAATCCGTGCCGTCCATCTCCAGGAGTTCACCACACGTCTTCACATCCTCTTTCGTCAAAATTCACCAGGACGGCCGAAAATTCGCTGTGCATTTGCTTTTCGCTGCACGAAAATAAGAAAGAAGAACGAAGATGCGGCCATTGAAACTCATTACCAATATTTGATTTCGCATTGCGATAATTAATATGTATATGCAAATAATCTTGGTATTTTACTAATTAATTTAATTAAATACCCTATAGAATTCGGCAGAGTTGAAAATGTGATGTAATCACATTCATATGTATGTTCACGTTTACAAAATAGCATAGCTGTTTTGCCGACGGCATTTCGCATGCGCATATCAGAATTTTGTTTAATATAAAAACAGATTTTTTCTTAAATATGCTTTACAATGAATTCATATTTTTTGCTTATTTTACATTGGGCAAAAAATTTAATTTCAGGAATGAAATATGTTATGTACATACATATGTATGTATAAATATCACATATGTATACATACATACATACATATGTGAATAATGTTAGTAAATGCAAGATACATATGTATGTAAGTATACATATGTATGTATACGTCGACGCCAAAAACTCTAAAATACTACAACCATTAATAAATGCGGTTGTCTTTCCATTCATAAATGCAAACCCAACTCCTTACCCTTCGCACACAATCGCCATCCACATGCTAATTTCAGACTTTCGCGACCAAGAATTTGAACAAATTTATGAAATTTGAGTCTTCCGTGCTCGCACCAAAAAGGAGGATCACTCTTGATTTTTTGGCCCAGTCCGGCATTAATGAATATGTGAACACATTTACTTAAAATATATCAGACATGCTACCCCCGGCAAGATTTTCAATTTCTAAAATCATATATAATATGAATATTCATATGTATATATTGTTAAACACAGTTTTGTTAAGTTTTATGAAAATAAATATTTAAATTCGATACGATTTCCCAAATAGGGCGTTAATTAAATCACGGCCTGTCCTCACCTCCATGCGCACAGCGTTCATATGTATGCGCACATATATATATGTAAATATGTCGCCGAATTTTGTCGCATTTGCACACCAGTGTTTATCATCGCTGCTATTACACTAATTTCACTGCGCTTTGCCGCTGTAGTAGGAATTCTACTACTTAAAAAAACGTAGTCACAAAAGTTAATACAAATTTTAATTCTCAGTGTACTATACAAACGTATTAACCTCTTATCTAGCTTAGTATTTACTTAAAACATTAATTTATAGTGATTTTTTCGCAGATCTATATCTCAAAGCTCTTTTTAGTACCTTTTTATACTTCTGCTATTTTTCATCAAATATAATACCAAATTAAAATAGTTTTCTCTGAACCCCATGGTATGGCGAAGACTTTTTGAGCTCGGCACTATTGAAAACGCGCGGAAGTAGACGTATTGAAATATTTATGCAAAAGTTAGCATATTTATTCATTTGCTAAATTTTTGGAAAACATTTATGTATATGCATACATATGTATACATACGTACATACACTTAGATAGTAGGCTTTGAATCATTAACACTCTTTTAATAAGGCTCCTCCATATTTCGATTTACGATTATACTGATGACAACAAAACATATATACAGAAATAAATAAATGCATAGGTTTCAAAACAACTGAATGCAATCTATATATTAAATGTACACTAGTTTTGTTAATTACACTTGTTACACTTACACTTATTAGGCACCGACTTTTATGAACTCTGCAACACAAATTTATCACTAACCCACTACTCATGCCACATCATTTTAACACTAAATCACTCCAGTATATTCAAAATATGTTAAGATATTATTAAAACACTATTAGAACTACGCGAGCAAACCATAATATCATAGTTTAATATAATTTTTGCAACATTTTCCACAATTTCTCGTGTATTTAAAATTTTGGTTGACACTTCAATTTCGGCCACACTCATTCTTTGGCACTTTACGCTTTAATACCGCACTATTTTCACTCATAACTGATTTATATTGACACGACAATTAATATAATACATTTATTATGCACATTTTTCACAATATTTAAGGTTTTAATTGGATTTTTAATAAAAACAAGCAGCACTTAAAATTTCACTCTTGCTTTTATTTGTTTTGATCGCAAACTAGCCGGCGAAAATATTTTCTTCGCTTCTTTCGTGCGGACAGCGTATCAAAGCATGTGGTGAACTCCTGGAGATGGACGGCACCATACGGTCTCAGAAATCTTTGAAATTTTTCATTTCAGCGTGTTGTCGCTTCTTATAGATTTACGTTCTTTGGAATAAGCAGCGCCACACCTCCGTATGATGTTGAAGATTCGTTTTTGTGTAATAATGTAAAGTTTATGGGAATTGGGATATTTTTTGTTGTATGAAGGTGGGTTTCCTGTGGAGTTATTATTTGTGGATAGTGTTGTTTTATTAGTATTAAGAGCTCATTGTAGTGATTAACATAGCCGTTAATATTCCACTGGATTATTTTAAGAGTCATTTAAGGGAGAGAATAAAATAGTATATTTGGAAGTGGGAATGATTGACAGTGGTATGGAGATACTTACGTGTTTCGGCTGTGAGGAAAGAGAAGTCTGGTTGAGTTATTAGGAGTTAGTTTACTGATGATTAATGTAGAGAAGGGAGTAAAGATTGTATCACGATTTGACGAGTCTGAGTCTAAGTATAGTGGCGAGTTTTCGTGAGCTAATGTTATCGATGTTGGTAACAAACTTAATAGTAAAATTAACAATACGCTATAGTTGATAGAGATTCTCGATAATATCTTGTTGCTAGATGGCTTATAAATCGTCTTCATGTTGTAGGTCCATCGTTAGAGATTCTGACGAATCGTTGGGATTACGTTGTGGTGGTTGTGCTAGTTTAGTTTTACGGCTTGGCAAGTTTTGTAATTTGAGTTTGGTTTTCATTTTGTTAGAAATATTTTTTGGAAAATTTTTTATTTTTGTTTCAGTTATACGGTGCGAGGTAAGTTTCGGTGTACTTTATTTCATATTCTTTTTAGTTGTTGTGGTTTCCGACAGGGTAATTATACGCTGTATTTTGGAACGAATTTCCGTCATCCCTTGTCAAGTTTGGTTTGGAGACAAACCGGTTTCGGCGTTGTGCCATCTTCAGTGTAATTTTTCGTTCTGATTATTTTCTGTACGTACGTTAGTCTTTATAGTATTGTCCTTGTCTGTTGCTTTTGGTTAGGTACTCCTTAGCGGACCCTTTTTTGTGTTTGTATTGTAGCCTTAAGTTGCTGTTATACCTGCAGGTATATATAACTTAGTTGTTTACATTTTATTGATTGTTATTGTCTGGATTCGAAGGTAGGTAAAAATCCGTTATTTTCTTTCGCTTGGGTTCAGTGGTTTGCATTTGCGTACCCTTTTGTGTGTTAGTTACGGGACTTCTGACCTGTTTTGGGTATAGTAGCCTAAGAGGCTCGAATGATACATCCGAGGCTGTGTTTATCTGTTCGTTTATTATTTTTCCCACGAAGGTTTTCTGTTTGTATATTTCCATGTTTTCTAAAACGTTTAGACGATGTCCTTTATGTTGTACGTGGAGAACTTTGGCTGCTTTCCCTATTTTGCATGGTGTACATTTGTTTTCTGCCATATGGTTTGAGAAGTTTGACTCCGGCGTAGTGGATGGTTTTAGCCTTTTCTTGTTGTAGTCTCTGATATGTTCACGATATCTTGTTTTTATCTTGCGCCCTGTCTGTCCTATATAGCTATATTGACATTCGCAGGTCAACTTGTATACACCCTGCTTATCTAATGGGTCTTCTTCGTTGGTGCTATTCTGTAGTATTTTGCCCATATTATTCCTTGTTTTAAAGGCTGTTTTTATATTGTATTTTCGGAACACTTTAGCCAATTTGTAGGAAGTTGTTCCTGTATAGTTTAAGACTGCCCAATTTTTATCGTTATCTTCCTTCTTATTCGACTTCTTTGTTTTAGTGCCTTTCATGATTTTGTTTACCAGCTCTTTTTTGTATCCGTTGTTTTCGGCGATAGCATATATTGTTTTAAGTTCTTTGTTGTACGCATCTTTTTCTAGTGGAGTTCGTTGAAGTCTCGTTATTAGATGCCTAAATGCGGCATTTTTGTGTTGCTGCGGGTGGTTCGAGGTGTTATGTATTATTGTGTCTGTGGCTGTGGGCTTCCTATATATTTCGAATTCAAACTTGTTTGTGTCTTTATTTATTTTAATTGTTGTGTCCAAATAGTTAATTTTTCCTTCCTGTTCTGTATCCATCGTGAACTTTATGTTCGTGTGTTGGTCGTTAAGATAATTAAGTATTTGTTCCTCCTTGTCTTCCGTTACAAGGCAAATGATATCATCGACATATCTCGCGTAGAACCTTACTCCTAGGTTGCTTGCCAATTTCTCCATGTATTTCTCCTCCAAATGTTGCATGAATACTTCCATTAGGATTGCGGATGTGGGATTACCCATTCCCAGTCCTTTAGTTTGCCGATATATCTTATTATTGAACTTGAAATAGTTTTGGTCGAGCGTTATTTTCAAAGTATTGACTATTTCTGTTGCTATGTTCTTGTCCACTTTATCTCTCAATGCTTTAGTTAGGACGGTAAGTGTTTCTGTCAATGGTATTGATGGATAGAGATCTTTGACATCAAATGATACTAATTTCGCGTGGTTTGGTACGTCCATCGATATCATCTTTTCAATTAACTCCGTGGTGTTTTTGATTATATGCTTGTTTGGTAGTTCTAAATGATCCACCAGTAGTGATTTCAGATGTTTAGATAGTTTATATCCTGGGGCCGATTTGTGGTTGACTATTGGTCTCATTGGTGTATCTGGTTTGTGTATTTTTGGTAGCGAGATCATTGACGGGGCTGATGGATTCATTAATGTCATTGCATATTTCTGTTTCTGGTTAATAATCGTCTTTGCTTGTTTAATTGCATCTTTTATTGCCACTTGGTACTCCTCAGTTGGGTCTTTTCTCATTAGCCGACAATTTGTTTCTTTAATTAGGTTCTCGGTCTTTTCTACGTATTCTTGTTCGTGCATTAGTACCGTTGTGTTGCCCTTGTCTGCCTTTGTTGTGATAATTTTGTTTATTTTGAGCTTTTGTTTAAGTCCTTTTATGGTTTTATTTTCGCCTACCCCTTTCTCTCGCTCTGTGGATTTTATGTCTTTCTCAATTATGTGTTTACATAGATGTCTAGCATGATCTTGATCTGCGCTTGGTAGCAAATGCAAACCACTGAACCCAAGCGAAAGAAAATAACGGATTTTTACCTACCTTCGAATCCAGACAATAACAATCAATAAAATGTAAACAACTAAGTTATATATACCTGCAGGTATAACAGCAACTTAAGGCTACAATACAAACACAAAAAAGGGTCCGCTAAGGAGTACCTAACCAAAAGCAACAGACAAGGACAATACTATAAAGACTAACGTACGTACAGAAAATAATCAGAACGAAAAATTACACTGAAGATGGCACAACGCCGAAACCGGTTTGTCTCCAAACCAAACTTGACAAGGGATGACGGAAATTCGTTCCAAAATACAGCGTATTATTTCATCTTCGGAAGGTGCGCTGCCGTAGTCAACGGGCTCTCTCGGTGGTGCTAGGCTGGGAATCGTGACACTTTGGGTGGCAGATGGGTACGATGCAGCATTGGTAGCTGTATTATTCTGGGTGATGGTGGAGTACGATGGTCCATTGTGTTGATGTCGTTCTTTGTATGTGATGATGGCTATTCTTCTGTCGATCCTCTCAAGTGTTATAATAGCTTGAATTTCCTTTTCTTGGACGAACACAGGGCATTTTTTGTCGAATGAGTTATGGTTGCAGGGATGGAGATTATACTCCTTGCAGTTAACGCAGATCTTCGGGTTTTGACTCTTTCGTACCCTATGAAGATTTCGGACGGGAGTGATAATGAAGAGAAAGTGAGTATAACTAACCCAGTCTCTTGTAGTTCGTTGTTGGATGCTTTTTTAAGAATTTTCTTAACTTCTGAGACGTTTTGGTTAAACTCGGCGAGAATTTCTTCCTGGGCTATGCCCCGTAGGTCGTTGGAATATTAGTATAATTGAGTGAGAAATGTTCGGTTATTTCGATATGTATTGTAGGAGAGAGTGACTCGAGTTTTACTAGCTTGTCGGCTTGCACGTGGTTTTTAGTTTTAATAAGTATATTGCCATTTCTAAGTTTTTTGCAGGTTTCCACTTTATTTCCTGCGGTGTAGTCAATAACTTTTTTAATTAAAAATGGTGATACATTTGCAAGGGTATCTTCACTATATTTTCTAGACATCACTAGATACTTGGGTCCACATGTTTTTATTTTGAGTGTTTTGGTTTTATCGTAGGTAATCATTGGTTGAGCACTAGTGACTTGCCCCAGGGGCAAATCCGGCGGGCCGGGCATTGTATTTATATTGGGGTGGTAAACCCCGGATTGGCAAAATTTAGGACACAGAAATTTGTTCTTAAGCTTTCAGGTGGATTTGCGAGCACTGATAAGAATTTATATTCTGCAGTACGCTGCGGAAGACGAGACGCAGACACTAGGCGAGAAATCGCAATGGCAATCTCTTATTACACAGCTTTACTGACACAACCGCTAAGAGTGAGAGCTACCGCAAGACTGAAATAAAAATGTTTTTGACTTACGATTTCAAATTCAGTTGTAATTGTTTATAATGATTAAAATCATTCAAGGATATCAAAAATTGTTAGGCTATTGAATAGCTCTAAAAATAAACAAAAATATATCAAATAAATAGTTCAATGCAATTACTTTTCAACTGCTTTTGAAAACTTAAATCATAGCATATTTTCGTACATCGGTTTTCCTTAGCTCTTCTCTTGTGTTGGCTTGGTTTTCTCTATCTTATTTTTTATCTGCAGCGTTTTTTCTAACTTGATTCTTTTTTCCTCTATCAAATCGTCAGCTATTGCTACTGTGGGTGTTACTCTTTTTAAACTTATTTTAGGCACATTGCTTTTAGGTGTTTTCGGCCACAATAAAGAATTATTAAATGGAGTTGGATAACCTGATTTTCTAACATCGGAAGCCTCAACATTTTGAGAAGTATAAGTTGACTCAGCTACGGCAGCATCACATGCTGGATATAACATATTTTGAGGTCTTTGTTTATTCGGAAATGTTGCTTCATCCATATTCACGGCTGGACGTTTCGGGGTTGCAGTAACTAATTTACTATCAGGTACATTTTCCATATTAAGCAAATCCGCCATTTGTACTTCGAGAGTTGCATCCAGAACACTATTTGCTGTGAGTGTATTAATACTAAAATATAAGTCATCCTCAACATTGTTTCCTTATTTTTGAATGGTTTTCTCCAAAAATGAAAATGATTTTTATCTTTAAAGTCGCCTGTTGAAATGACTTTACTTTCTGAGTTCCCAAGCTGTCCTCAAACTTTCGGAGAAAGTCTTCATCAGATTTTCCTGTAGTGGAGACTGTAGATCCAAAAGTATTGTGTTTATATGCCAAAGGTCCTTCAGTGCCTACAAGTCGTTGATATCCGGGAGCACCAGGATTAAATGTGTAAAGTCCACATGTCTTGAACCCTGCTTGTATGGTATTAACTTTTATTGTGAAAATGCAATATTGAAGAATTGGCGCAAAATCATCCATTTTCAGTATACATCCACTGTTCTCTATTCTCCAATTATGAATTTTTTTTCAGGTAGCTTTAAGTGGATGAAAAACAGCAACGTTTATGGGCTGCATTATGTGGGTAGAATAAGCCGACAAAGCAATCAAAATAATTCCTTTTTCTTTACAAAATTCGCAAGTTTCGCAAGTCATCTAGCCATTGTCCGACTTACCAACAGCCCAACCTGTAGGGTACTTGCCAAAATATTTGGTGTTATTCTATTATATGGGAACAAAGCGAAATTTGTCATTATTTTTCCGTACGAAGAAGCTCCTAAAAACAAAGTCAAATTTTCCTTCGCGTCGTTTCCTGAGTTTATGTAAACTGTTTTTGCTACTTTGTGTGTCAAAACTCTTTGGTCTTTTGGGCACATAAAAAAGCTGACTCGTCGCAATTGAAAATTCTAGACGGATCATTTAAAAGTTCTAATTATGATCATTTTATTTTAAGTATGCATGAACTCGTTTAAACCATCCTCTTATTTCTTCTACTCGATGAGGAATTCAAGGATTTCGTGATAAAAAACCGGCTTACCAATGTCTTCCGGGCGCACCGTTGGTGAAATTACTTTTACGACTAAATTCCTTTACAAATTTCGAAACTGAAAACAAAAGTTGGCGTTTGCTGTTGTATAATTTTGCCGCTTTATAAAAACTTAATTTTAGATCATTGACAGCACTTACGGCTGGGGCTAAATATTGTTTTGAATAACGCCGCTTTATCATTTTTGCTAAAAAATCCAACTATTTCAATACAATCATAAACGAGTGGAACGCAGTTTTAAAATTACTTGCAAAATATCCTTTTTTAAAATTCCTAGTTTCAAAGACCTTCTGCAAATTATTGCCACGCAATTACGTGCTTCTCTTTTCAATACTTGAACGTAATGCGTGGTATACCACGGAATATGGAACATGTGCAATTCGAACTACATAATTCCGTGATAGTAGTTAAGACATCAAGCAAATCATGTATTCGTATTTTTTCTCTTTAGTATGTATTCTCTTAATTCATTATTAAAATGAAAAAATCAGAATACCACGGAATAACGTACTACCACGGAATTAGGTGCACTTACCTTACCTTCTGATTGTATAACTGGCAATATTAAAAATACTTTCAAGGACAGCTATAGCGGCCATACATTTTACTTGCAACAGAATAAGTAAAAAATTTCAGTAGTTTAGGAATATATTATATCTTTAAACTAAGTTTCCATGTGTATAATTACCTTAAGCTAAGAACAACATACTCTTAACTAGTTATAAGGCATCGTAGTCATGTATATATACGGTGACCATATTTCTGAAACAAAAATAAGGGACAAACTTTTTTTTATTATATATGCATGTATTTAACGCTGTTTTTGAAACATAACAAAAAACGAGCCGTCTTGGCTTAAAAAGAATTCAAAAACATAACAACTTATGTTAAATATACTGTATATGTATATTATATACATATGTTACTTAAACTTAATTACGTAAAAAAGATATTATTGATATTTTTGGCTTCCGCTTTCTTTTAAAAGTGAAGTTTCATCTTTCAAAAAGTCGTGAAATTCTATACAAGTAAATCTTAAATTACATTTGGTCAAAAGGCACGCTTCTACTGTCTGAACATTCATCTGAGTTTTTTCGCTTGTCCACATATTGTTGATTAGCGAAAAAACGCGTTCGGTGGAAACGTTTGAACCAGGTAAACAAAAAGAGAATTCAACTATTTTTAATATTGTTTCAAAAGCAATATCATTATTTACAAAATGTTTAAAAATTTCTACCCACTTTTTATCATCTGAAATTTGATTGAATAAGGAAGAATCGTCAAAATCATATTTTCTTTTGCTTTGCAGAAACACCGCACATTTTTCTACATCTTCCCCTTGAGGAGATTTTTTCAAAAGAACCCATTAAAATAATCGTATATCTTCAAAAGAAGAAATCCAAAGATTTATATAATTAATACAAGTTTCATAAAAATTTTCAAAGGCGTTTATAAACATAATTTTTTGATCTTGAGTGGCTTTTAAATCAGTCAGTAGTTCTGTAACACTTATTGGTACAAATCGTTGTATTTTTCGTTCAAATTAATTTGTTTTCAAATCATTTAAAATTATTGAAACTTCAATCATTGATATTTTTTGAGATTCCATTTTTAAAATATGTTTTTGAAAGTTAGTTGCTTGCGAATGTACAAAGTGCAACCATATTTCAGATAAATGTTTTACAAAAAAAGTTTTAAGAATAATTCGACACTTATTGATTTAGGAAATATTCTTTTAGAGGTTTAAATAATTTAATAATTCTATCCAGAGCGGGTAAGATTGTTAACCAACGAGTTTTGCTGTAACCGAGTAATTTTTTATACTCAACATCTAAATTTCCTTTAGTTTTCTTACTCGAACTGTATACAAATAAAAAAAAATAGTATATTTTTACAATGATTATTTCTAAATCAATGGGTAAGCATTCAACTGCTTTATTTTTATTACAGTTATTGCAAACATGACAAGGGCAATTAACTGCAATTAAATCGCATTTAATTGCTTTTTGCATTTTATAGGAAACGTTTCTTTCGCCTTTTTTGTTTGCACCTCCAAAGTAAGTGTTGGTATTATCAGCTCACAATCCAATGAGTTTGTCCTTTGAATGAAATTTTTCGAGAATTTTTAATAAACAATTTGTTAATGTGTCGGAATCTTCTGCCACAATATTTTGCACGCTTAAAAGTTTTAAGACGACACCTTCGTTGGGTAAAAAATATCTGCCTTTAGCAAGTCTGCTGTAATAGATTCTATAATGAACGGTGAGAACACATTTGAAGCATTTGTTTTTATTAATTTATATGTGGAATCCGAAGAGCGAAAGGAATGATATGCCCAACATCCTTCTTTAATGGCCAAATTCTTACTTTCGTTATTAAAAATTGTTGGTCTCTACATCGATGTTATTACTTTTGATTGAGCTGCAGCCTTGTCAACTTTCCTGTGTTAAGCAGTTTGCAATAATAGTTTTTTTCATGAAGGAATATTCTTTTTCGAGTGCAGAATTGAAGACAAATTTTCTTTTAGACATTTGATCTGCTAAGATAAGATATTTATTTACTATTTACTATTTAATCTACAAATCAATTGAATCTACTTACACCAAAAAAATGATAACTGGACATGAGGCAGCAAAATTAACAACTGACATAAGCTCATTAGAGGTGGAAAACTATCGATAGTCGGTACCCTGATTGTGTGCGATAGATAAATAGTAGATAGGTAGATAAATAAAGATTGTAAATATATGATTAAAGCAAAACAATTTTTTTTCTATTTTTTTTTAAAAAGGACAAATGACAAAAAACATAGGACAAATGTTAAAATAAATGACAAAAGTCAGTTTTAAAAAAATAAATAAATGTAAAGGACAGACCATTGAAATAAAGGACTGTCCTCTGCAATAAAGGACAGATGGTCACCGTATGTATATATGATGTAAGAAGATTGCAACTGCACACTCGCCTTAAGCATTATGATAGGAACTATCTACTGTAACCTAGTTATAAAATTAATGTGTTGTTGGCAACAAGAGCGATAAATAGTTCATAATTCTTGGTTGGCAACCCGTGTTCCAGAACACCATTTTAAGAGATAAAAAATAAAGAACATTCGATCACAAGCAACCAAATTTATTTCTACCGATTTCAGTAGACTTATTTGAGGACACCTTAACGTCACACTTGTATACATACATTTTTTTGATTTTTTATTTTATTTTTTCATTTCCAGGGGCGTTGTGGTAGCACACTACCCTCAAGTGGCCCTTTAAAACCAGGAAAAACCTGTTTTCGTCGAATTCCTCTCCCCACGGGACTACCGTCAAGCATTACATCATGGGGGAAAGGCGGTTAGTCGCCGCTGCTTCGCTGTTGTCTGGTGAGAGTTCTCAACCTCTTCATTGTTTCTGCTATAACATCACATATAGTTTTCCATATTTTGATTTGAAGCCATAGTTGCTGCATCTACTTATCTTGCCGCAGACTTCATTAAGAGCATTTAGTATGGCAGAGTATTTATTCGCCGCTGCTTTGAATAAGCGCGAACGTGGAAACGTACGAGATTCCGAGCAGCCTCGCTGGTAGGCTTCGTCTAGGGATGAAGACCCGGAAGCACTAGTTTGTTGACTACTGCACTAGTGCACTAGTTGGCTTTTATTATTGTCTGGATGCCAAGTCTATAAAGTTATTTGTATTTTCAATCGGACACTTATATTTTTAAAGAGCTCGTCGGAACGGACGAGGTTCCTAGCAGCACCCTCTCTATCTATCTAGGGTCTGTCGGAATGGACGAGATTCCGAGCAGCCTGATATAGAGCTTCACATTTTGGGTCGGAACGGACGGGGTTCCGAACATCGCCTTCGCTGTCGGAATGGACGAGATTCCGAGCAACCTCTTTTGAGCACGTGGTTTGTGGTAGTTTAATGGTTCGCTCGCCGCTGTCTCTCCTTGCCTCTAAGTTGTTTTAAAATTGAAGCAATTGCATCCATTCACTAAGACCTTTCATCATGTGACTGATGATGGCCTCCGGTGCAAGCACCCCACCAATTGTAGTCCTCAGTACATTCATTTGGCGACTAAAACGGGGGCACACAAAAAATACATGGTAGACATCTTCTACGTCGCCATGGCATATATCGCAGTATGCGTCGTTGTCGTGTTTGTACTTAAACAGTTTTGCCACTCCATGAGGCTACTCTTCCGAGCACGATCTCGGTCCTGTTGTGTAACGTAGGGTGATGCCGTAGCCAGCATACGCGCCTCTTTTGCCAGTATGTCTATGGGTGTCATACTAGCTATTACGAAAGCTGCATCATCAGATACCGTTCTAAATGCATTACAAACCCGTAGTGAGCAAACCCAGTATGTAGAGTTGATTCCGCGGTAATATGCCGCGCACTGTGTTGCATGTGCCCAGATAGGGGCCCCATAGAGAATTTGGTTTTTAACCACACTCGCTAAAAGCAGACGTCGACGCCCCTTTGGTCCTCTTGTATTTAGCATTATTCTCGACAGTGCCGTTTCTGTTGCAGCTGCTTTTTCCCTAGCGTAGTTCAAGTGGGCTTTGAAGGTTAAGCGTTTGTCCAGTATCATACCTAAGTATTTAATGGAAGGCTTAGTTGAGACAGTGTAGTCGCCAATTTTCAGCTCCAGTTCTTCAAGCTTCTTTCGACTCGAGATGAGTATTGCTTCTGTTTTATGCGGTGCCAGGTTAACCCCGTAACTTTCCATCCAGTCTTTAATAACTGTAACGGCGGACGAGGCTTTTTCGCAGACAGTTTCACGATGTTTCGCTTTTACCAGTACTGCGATATCGTCTGCAAAGCCAACTATAGTTGAGCCTTCGGGTAGCTCCACGCGGAGTACCCCGTCGTACATTACTGTAAAGGTCCAAGAACGGACCCTTGTGGAACTCCGCCTGTTATTTCTGCTCTCTCCAAACCTTCCTCGGTCTCGAACAGTAGTACACGGGAATGGAAGTAGCTTCGGATAAGCCTGCGTATATAGTACGAAACTCCGATGTTCTCTAATCTATCGAGTATTTTGGCCCAATTTGCATTATTGAACGCGTTTCTGATTTCCAGGGTGATGATTACACAGTATACATACATAGACATGTTAATATGTATGTACATACGGCATTTTTAAACGGCATGGATAAGAGATAAGTAAAGAAAACCGCTGATAACCGCTTAGAAGTCAGTATCCGCTGCACAATTGTCAGTTACCTCAACGAAGAATAATACCGGCATTGTGGTTTCACTACTCTTAAATCCATACTTTTGCCATCCTTTCTTCGTTGGTGCTGTTGCTCCCATTATGATATTATCATGAATAGCCACTGACAAAGCAAATTAATTGCGTAAGATGCTGATCATGCATAATAACATACAAATTTGCTCGCCTATAAAAAAAATCAAAGACATATTTCCAACGTCCAGCGCGCTCACATCCTCCTGAGAGGCCAATAACCTTTATTTTAGCGCTGGTCATCGGCATTTCCAGACCGGAAAACGAAATACGCAAACCACCAAAAAGTAAAAATTAACAATGATAAATTTACATGCAACTGTAACAGCAGCCGTTAGAGAGGTGATCGTTAATAGCGGGGCAGACAGCGTAACAGAACAAAACGTTGAGAAATTATGCGGCAGCCATTTAATTAAAAAAATAAAAATACTTGTAATAAAACAAAGTGGCCCCTCATCGTCTGCGGCATACGGAATGAGGAAAATATAGAATAACGTGCATGCACAAACATACATATGTACATATGTACATACAACATACTATGTACAAGTCTATTGACTTCTCACTATAGTAATCGACGATTTGCTATTAGCGCAAACTAAAAAAGAACAAAAAATGAAGCAAAGGTAAAGAAGCAAATGTATACAAATGTACATATGTGTATATGTATGTATGTAAATATAAACAACGAGTTCGAGAGCTGTTGTGATTTTATATACATACATATAGTCATATGCATGAACTTACATCCATAGACATACATACATATGTACATATGTGCTTCTTTGTCACTCATGGACAATGCGCATGAATTGCAAAATCATTTGGCGCTCCAACATGAGCCAGGCATCAAGCAAATGAATGTACACAGAGAGCAGCTCCCAATTCCATGTGTACACACATACATACATATGTATGTATCTACAAAGATGCATATATGTATTTATATAGCATTTAGCGCGTTTCTCTACTCAACTCAGTATAAAAAAGAAAAAACAAAGCACAAAACAACAAATATTAATTTAATTTCAAAACAGAATGTTTATATAAACAAACGCAATTAAAAGTTCTCGCAAAATGTCAAAGTAGGTCTCATTATATTTTGGGTCAATTACACATCAAGTTTATAGTTACATACTAGCTTTGACATATAAATGTACCTATTTACAAATACACTTGTGCATTTGCCAAACTTCTCAGCAAACATTTCGAAGAGCTTCTCCTAAAGGAATCGATTCAAATATGCATTACCCTGGTGTCATTAAGAATATTTCTTCTTTGAATATTTCTTATTTGAATTTTTGTTTTTTCGGCCTTATAAATTATTATTTTTTTTTTAATAATTGACAATTTTATTGAGCTCCAGGCCAGTTTTATTGAAGATGGAATTTGGAAAAAACAAAAAAATTTTTTAAATGGTAGATGTTATAGTACTATTTCGGAAATCACCACATTTTCTCATCAGACTTCTTTATTTAATTAATTATATTTATTCCTCATAACCACTTCTAAAAGGCTATGAACCAAAAAATATATTTACAGACTACGGCTTACCTTAAAATTTTTTTTTTCGATTTTATGTACCACAATTTAATAGTTTGGAAAGAAGCAATTTAAGAACAAAACGCCAAACCCCAATGTCCGTCTATGGGTTTTTGCTCAAACTCGATATCACTTTATACATATCTTCTTCTTAAGGTGAAGTCATAGGATTTGTGTTTTTGTTCCTACAGATTTGTTCATTCTACGTATAACAGTACATATGTCTAAATCGTGTAATCCCAGCTTTATATGCCACTAAAACCGTGTGTCGTTTTGGGACGAGACGAAAAACCTTCACCAGTTACTCATACAATGAGAAGACTGGTCCTTCCATCGTCGTTGCCATACCATGTTCATATCACTATATAGCTCATACAGTTCATTATTCCCTCTTCGCTCGCAGATTGGTCATTGCCTGCCGTAGGGTGACCGCTATTAGAAGACTATTTTTTTTGAGGTTCGAACCACGAACTCAGCGACATATCCAGTTCTAGCACGCACCGCTACCCACTCGACCACAGCGACCACAGCCTAGTTATTCCTTTCTTAAAATTTATTGTATTCTAGAAATCTCGACTCATAATATCTGTGGTCACAAGCGATAACCGCCTGAGTCCTATGCTTTAATACAGTACTTAGGCGATTATCGCTTGTGACCACAGATATACATATCTAACGCAATATTAATCTTCATACAAGTTTTTTGTTTCCTGAAAGCAAAAAGCCGTTTGTTTTTCTGAAAGCTTTTGCCTTTGTGCTATCTTAAGTGCATGGTTTGACCCGAAAGCGGTTGGTTTCAAGACTAAATTTTTCATAATATGACAATATGGAAAATCGTTCCAATATACAAAAATTACATACTTACATATATGTACATACACATCAACTTTTCAACCAAACTAAAATTAAAAAGAACATTTAGAAATATCTTTTAAATAATTGTTTCGTGTTATTTTGCTATTGCGACAATTTGAAATTTTGATCTATTAACGTTGATACTGAAATAGACATAATACCAAACCAAATATGACAAGGAATAACGGAAATCGTTACAGAATAAGACCCGTAAAATCATATTTTATTATTCAACAAAGTTGCCTTCAAGGGCGATACAATGATTATAGCGATCTTCCAACTTTTCGATACCATATTTGTAGTGCGATTTGTCTTTTTCCTCAAAATAAGCCTCAGTGATGGCAATTACTTCATCATTGGAGCCAAATCTTTTCCCCGGAGCATTCTCTTGAGATCCGAGAAAAGGAAATAGTCACTGGGGGCCAAATCTGGAGAATACGATGGGCGGGGAAGCAATTTGTAGCCCAACTCATTCAATTTTCCATCGTTTTTATCGATTTGTGACACAGTGCATTGTCTTGTAAAACGCTTCCGCATGTCCAAATGTTCGTGTAAAATGGTGCTATCTCGTGCACTTTCAATTTAAGATTGGCCAAATAGATTTTGTAGACTTTTTTATGTTTTCCGGTGTAACAGACTCATTTAGGCGTCCACTGCGTTCTGCATCACTCGTGCCCCTATGACCACATTTAAAATCGACAATCTACATATCCACCAAATGTCTCGATGGAGCAGAGTCCGGATAACATTTAACAAGCTATTCTTTGGTTTGCACTGTATTTTTTGCCATTATTCACGTAAGTATAGTCAAAATAAAGCCGACTTGTAAATTTTTTTTTAAACATTTTGAAATAATTTTCTACAGCGATCTTTCAAAAATGCCGATCCTTACTTAAATTGGTTTTATATTGACAGGAACTTAGCTCCATAATTTTAGTCAATCAATTACTTGACTCCAGATAATCATTGAAAATAATACTGATAATTAGGTTTCACTTCTCTTATACATTTTTCGTTAGGCAGAATATATCAAGTATCGCCAATTGCCCTCCCATCATAAATGACTTCTAAATGCTTGATACAAATGTTCACTTTTACTATAGGCAAAATTATTGCGTGAATACTCAGCTGATTTGGAAAACCAGTTCTTATACGAGGGTGTCAACGCGATGGCGAATACGAATATATAAACATACCTAAAAAACATACTCGTATATACATATACATATGTTTTGTATGTATGGATATATACATACATATGTTGACTGCGACTTTGTGAATGTGGGTTGACTAGTTAGTTTGTAAATGTGGGCTGATTTTGCCGCCACAGTCTAGTCGCTATTATCATTTTTATCACACCATTTATTTCTCCGGTTTTTTTTCGGAAGTTTCATCACAGTATTAAATTTCTTGATAGTACCGCATAGTTCTTTGTTTTGCATTCATTCGTTTTTTCAGAAATTCATACTACGAAAATAATACTAAAATAGCAGGATTCTTGATTATCATCTCACTTATGATTATTCAAATAACTTTACTCGATGCAGCAAATATACTTTTCCATAAGGAAATTGTATGTTTGTACATAGTAAGTACATACATATGTATGTACAGAAGTAGTTAATATTCAACAAACTGTCAGCAGATTCTTGTCTCAAAAATACTCTCTCCTTTGCCATTTGGTTCTGAGCAGGCCATCAAGAACAAAATTTATCAAAAAAAGAAATAATCAACGCGAATTAATTTTCTATAGAATTTCAAACTAAGGGAACATTAATATTTGATATTTCATACCGGTTGTCTCAAAATAAAATTAAATAAATGATGGCAACTCGTTCCAAAAACACTTTACAAAAGAGAACCTTGTTTTATATTTGAAATGTTGTTATACCCGGGCGTACTTGTACACAAGGGTATATTAACTGTGTACAACGGCTTTTTGTAACAGCCAAAAATAATCGAGATACATACATAGATATAAATATATGTATGTATATCAAAATCATCAGAATGAAAAGAATAATTGATTTAGCCTTGACTGTATGTCCGCCTGTCTGTCCGCCGACACAGTAACTTGAGTAAAAATGAGATTGAGATTTCTTAATGAAACTTGGTACATAGATTGCTCTTTGCCCTAAGATCGGTCAATAACCACGCGTACCTCCCAACTTTCGTTAAAAAATACAAAAACTTTGGTTTTACGGTATCTATTGGAACGAATTGGGTAAAATTTGATATTTACAGCTATTGGAAACAAAGAAATACTTCATAAATATTTTATGAAATTTATACAAATAAAAGTTTAACGATTTCATACCTAAGTTTGGTAGTTTCCAACCAATAGTGGCAACACTGTATTATGGTTAGCCTGTTGCTGTGGTATCCATGGCTACCAGTATTGTATTCTCGTTGCTTTAATTTATGTTTTAACGTGAAATTGTTGTTGTAAATGGAGGTGATAATGTACTCTTGGCGACAGCGTGCTGTGACAACTTTTTAATCTCTCGTCTGCAATTGATAAAATATAAAATGCCAAGATTTGTCTCAGACGTAACTTATTTATTTTTTTGCTAGTTATTGTGCGTTGGTAGGCGTTATTCGATATATGTACATACATTTTTTTACTTCTATTACATTACATACTATTATTAACGAGTATTTTACTCAATACGGTCAAATATACAAATATAGTAAATAATTTAACGAAACTTATTTTGATTCCTGTATCACACTTTAAAAAAATGTATACAAATTTCATGCATTTTTATTTAATTTTTAGTTTTTTATTTAGTATTTTAAGCTCGTTCCAAGTGGCTAAAACTTCATAGAAATTTTTGACAATTTTTTGAAAATGGTCTACACTTTTTTTTGTAGATTTGTTAAATTTCTTCTAAATCATATATGTATGTACATATTTAAGTTAGATAAAAAATAAATAAATGTTCATAAATTTACTGATTTTCTATAAATTTTGTTTAAAGTTTACAACTTTGTTTTGCTCGATTTTTATATTACTGTGATCTAAGTATATATTTTATTAAAAATTAGTGAAAAGCAAGTTTTGCTTTTGCAAAAATTCGCTCTCTCGCTTGTACAATGGCAAGCCTGTCTATATTTATATTATTTTTATCTTCAGGTATAAACCGCGGTCAACAGTTATAGGTTCACCTATGTTTGCATCACTGTCGCCGTAAGCTCTCCTTCTCGCTCTTGGTCTTCGTATACCTTTAGTCTTATACGAGTACATATTCCTCCTAAACAATTTAACAATGCATTCAGCCAGCCGAACCACAAAGTAGTAAGTAAAACCGGTCGGACAGCCAGTCAGCTGGTTGGACGAACGGTAGTTATATCCGTACATAAATATGTATCTATCTCTATATAGACAAACACATTTTATTATGAATATCTATTTACATATGTAGCCAATGGTTCATACATGCATACATAAATTTTCTCGCTAGGCGCTGCCAGCTGTGAGTTTGTTTAAAGATTTTTAAAATAAAACGTTATAAGTTCGGGGCTTATTAATCTCTGTGAGGACACCCCGTTATCTATTGCTGGATAAATGTCAGATATGAACTCATTCCTCTTGCCGGGGTTCGAATTGAGAGAAGAATGGAGATATCTTCTTGAACCTATTATTGTCCTAAACGAAACCAAAAAGATCCGCGATTTTCATCTTCGCTATCTCCGCCAGACTGTTTAGAAAGCGCAATCTCAAATGCTTTAGACGCTTTGACTGTTGAACTTGCAGCTTCTGCATAAGGTACTTGCTGGTATGCACAATCATTAGTTTATTGGAAATGTAGAATATAAGTTTAAAAAATTCTTTTGATACATTATCAGTCAAGTTTAGTTTAAGGCGCAGTAAATATCACAGCAGCGATGCGCTGATTTTCGTGATAGTCGTCAGAATATGGGAATAAACTTGTCATTCATGTGGCTATTGGCTTAACTACTGCGCCTGAATCTTTACCACAAAACTTTGATGTAATGTGGTGTTAAGATAAAAACTCTCATTGAGACAGTTATACCAATATATGGCAACGATGAAACAGTTTTAGGCGCAGTAGTTATATCAATAGTCATGCGATGAATTTTGGGATAGGCTAGCTTTCGTTCTTATCTGCTGGGTACACACTTTACTCCAATTATAAACTTCCATCGGAAATTAAGTACAAAGTCCATGTTTATATAGCTAAAATTTACTGTTAATTTTTTAGCATTCGTTTTGCCACAATTGACTCCATAGTACGAGTATACTGCAGAAATATTTTGTTGATCACAGAGGTGATTTTTATTCACTTTAAACCAGCATAAAAATTAAATGAGATTGTATATGTCATACTAAGTTTTTTTTTATAAAAAATGCTATTTGAAGATTATATTTGTATGGCTCTTGTTACTGTTAAGACTAATTTCTTATAAAAACTTAATGGGCGCAGACCCTTTTTTACCAAGCGTATAAACAAACAATGGCAACACTCTTGTGTTGTCCCTATTTGTTTTGTTCTTGCCTCATTATTGTTGTCGCAATTCATCGACATCATCGGGCGGCAACAGCGAGTAGCAACATTCGAACAACCGACAGATAATACATTTCAACTGCAACTGTAAGAACAGTTGGTGTTTTGCTGCCATCACAAACGTGTACACCGTGCGCTGTTGCCATTTCTGGTTTTTATTTAATTTAAATTCGAAGTTGTACTCGTTGTGCTAACAAACTACTGTGTTGGAGAGCTTGCAAATTCCGTATAAGTTGGTAAGAAGGCTTCAACCGGAAAGCTACATACATATGTACGTTTCATCAGTTTTGTTTTGTTTAAAATAAAAATGTGTGTTAGTTTTACGCCATAAAATCGCAGTGCTTGTTTTTATTTTTGTATTTTTGTTTTCTTGTTAATTTTCTCAATTGTTTACAATTTTTGTTTTGCCTTTTGTGCTCTCTCTGCGCATATGTATGTACATACGTGATTGTGTTTTCGCGTCGCGCATTTTTAAGTGCCTTTATCTGCATCAAGAAAAACAGCTGTGAAAAACGTTTTTATTGTTATAGTACAAAGGTGATATTAGTTTGTTTTTTTCGTATTTTGCTTTTTGCTTACGTTTCAGCTCTACTGCGTACCTAAATTCTGTGTGTTAGTTCTGTTTTCTTCAACTTTGTTTTTAGATGATACACAAAAACAACGCAAAATGTTTTACATACGTAAGCATGCATGCATGTACGTACATACATATGTATATGTATGTAAGTATGTATATGTTTGTAGATAAAGAGGTAGATACTGATATACAATTTTGTGTGAACATTCATTATTTGCCTTTTTTCCAGTCACTATTATCAGCCTGATAGTCCGTTATTACATACATATGTATGTACATTTATATGCGCCGCCTATTCACGAATTCCACTCTGTCTAAATGTATGTAATTCCCAATTCGTTGCATATACTACATACATATGTACATACATACATACTACATACACAAAAAGCAATTTATGATTTTCTCCTCCTTTCACAATTTGATGAATCGCCACTAACGCACTTCCTTTGTGACATTCTTAGCCATCTTATTTTGTGGTTTCTGCTTTATTATCACATCTAGTTCTGACTTAAGAGTTCATCGAACTAGGTGTTTTCCTTTGTTTCTTGTCTCCCACAGATGCTTTCTCATTTTTTGTTGGATGTGTCATTGTACTACACTTATGGCGTTTAACATTCTAACTTTTACTG
The DNA here is from genome assembly GCA_963971545.1 of Philophylla caesio. Lineage (NCBI taxonomy): Eukaryota > Metazoa > Arthropoda > Insecta > Diptera > Tephritidae > Philophylla > Philophylla caesio. The sequence continues at coordinate 58,962,537 of OZ020607.1, read as the reverse complement.
TTGTTATGATTATTCTAACGAAGCTAAAGTGGCGGTAGATAGACTTGAATTTGTTTGCGTGCATGTATGTATGTGCATGTACATATGTACATATATACATAGACACGAGTACGAGTCTGCTGGTTTAAGTGGGAGGCAACTCTCCCTGTAGGAAAAAATTTAAATTCCGAACTGCTTTTGACGACTGCGTTGGACTGATTACAATAAGGTTTTTTGTTTTAAATAGATTAATGTTCGTTTTGAAGCTATATTAAAATTTCCACAAAATTCGCGAGCTTGTGCATTCCTAGAGGACAAAACATATGACCTTCTACTTTTTCAAAGAGTTGCAAACCGCGGTTGAAAATAATGGATTATATTATGACTGCCGATTTTAAAAGTCGAAATATGCAGGTTAGAAATGACATTTAACACAAAATTGCAGTAAAATATTGCTTCTTTAGCTGAGGGGTGAATACCTTTAAGGATACCGACTTCGTTAAGTGAAGATGAAAAGTCGTTTCGACATACTACATACATACAACAACTTTAGTATACATGTGCATATAGTTATGACCACGTACACGTAGTGGTAAATTCATTTGAAACAAAATTAAAATTATTGTTATTAATTTTCGATTAAAAATAAGCTTTGTTCAATCTCTAACGAAAATCATATTGAGCCAAGTAATGGAAAGTAAAAAAAAATTATCAAGTTTTCATCCAACTTTAACTTTATTGAATTAAAAATGCATATCTACTCAAACACACTAACTAGTGTGCTCAACTTAAAAGTTCTTGCTAGTTTTGCGTTTTCATACTCTCTTGCAAGTTTGGCACTCTGAGTGCAAAATATGTAAATTTCCAGAAAAATAAGTTGCTGACAAGTTACTGGATAAATTTAACGTGAATAGAACTGTGTATTATCGAACGAACCATAGCTTTACATATGCCCAAATTGGTGAAAAACTTTTTTCTTAAAAAAAAGGGTAATCTCAAAATAATAACATTTGATTGTTCATTATAAGGTCCTTTGTCTAAAAGACCCACAAGAATTATCCAGCAACGAAGTTTGTGACAATTTTGGAATATTCTCTCTTAAAGAGAAGATGCTTGCAACTTTTTTGCAAAAACTTGCAAATTTAACGAGAAGCTCATTGAATTTTTGTCCGTTTTTATATATGCAAAATTAAAAACATTGCACCATATTTTATAAATTTCACCTTTAAAATTCTTTAACAAAAATTTCTTATTTATCCAAACTGCAATCAACTGTTTTTGATCAGCTGTTTTCTTGCTTGCAAATTTGTGCTCTGTAAAAATTTTCCAGCAAGAATTTGCAACTTTCCCTCAAAATTAAATGTCGTTTTTCTCTCTTAATTTCCCCTTCCTTGCAAGTTGTTTGGACACCGCGAACGCGATTTGACAAAAACTGTGATATTTCGTAACAATTTGTGAAAATTATTATTTTTCTCCTAATAAATTGTCTTTGGGTTAAATAAAATGTCGCTCATTATAGAAATTGGATTACTCATACGACCTTGTGTACCGACATGCATTCTAAAAGAAAAATTGTTTTAAAGGTATCGACAGAATTTTAAAATCCTTAACACACTTTTTTTTTTGGGTTTTTTACCATTTGATGCAATACATTTTACATTCCAGCAGATGTACGCCGAATACGTGAACAGATTATGAGTAGCATTATTACTTTTTTGGACAATATTTTATTATACTATTTAGTTTAGCGAAAAAAAAACAATTTGCTACTTTACATAGAACGGAATAAGGAGCCATCTTTGATCTCCTTTAATGCATTTGAGATATAGATGCACCTAAGTATATACATATGTATTTTGGACTCTTCGTCTAGAATCCTTAGTCAGGCCCATTTTATTATTTAAATTGTTCGAGTATTATTATAATATTTTTATAAAGACTGAAACTTTTGTCTGTAAGGGTTTTATAAAAGAATAAACTGTACACTGTACCAATAATCAGTGTGAATTTTTGAGATGTCAAAATTTCTGATTTCCGGAACATGCCAATGTATACGTACATATGTATGTATACAAACCTGCTGAAAATAATAGTAACACATCACTTCCCTGAAAGTTGAATTGCTTTTTTTGTTAAAAAAATTAAGAATACATTAACTTCACTTTTAAATGAGACAAAACAAAAATAATAGGTGCACTTTTGATGGGACAATAAAATAAAAATTTATAAAAATATTTGTTATATGTTTTACTTTACTTACACAGTACAACACATGATTTGCCAACTCAATTCTGAGAACTGTATGTGAAATTAGACCCAAAAAGAATAATTTCTGCATCATTCGTTTTGTGTTCTTACCTGCTAAAATATTTTTAATATCGATTTGAAGTTAGTACTATCGTATAGGGGAATTTATCACGTTTTAGGCCCTGTTGTTTGACATAGCTCGACAGCCACTAGCCCGATTTAGTTGAAATAAATTTTAAAAAATTTAGAATTACAATTCCCTTAATCTGTTCATATATTGTTTTCCTATACAAGCAACAGTTTCCAAGTAAAAAATAAGCGCATGAAGAAAATATTTTTTTTTTTAAATTCATAAAAAATACAAAACGGAAATAAGTTTCAAGTCTAGTTACTTTTTCGCAAAGACACATAACCTATGAGCAAAATGAGACAAAGATCATGAAAATCGATGCACGCGTTTCGCTTTTATTCGCAATTGAGTAAAGGTATGAATTTCAAAAATTTGCTCAACATATGCACAACATTCTTCGGAATAACCCTCGATCATATTTTTTATGATTCTCAGAAATAACAAAACGGAATAAACAAAGGGTTATTTAATTTTTATGATTGCGTAAGCAAAGTAATTTTTAATTATTTGGGTTTTTGATTTGGCTACCTGCATGATTTGTTTACAGAAATTCAACCCACATTTAAGGGTGGTCATTATTCGTAAAATTTAAAACTCACACATGGTGAAACAGGTATATAGCCACCGTAAAAAAATATGCACCCATTTATAAGTACCTGTCAGTAAACTAGTGAACAATACACATTATAAATAGGTGTGCATTGATTGATTTTACTTATTTAACAAGTGTCGACGAACAATTACAAGTCGATATTTTAAAAGTGCAGTTTTTAATAGTGAATAACAACAAAACATAAAATATATCAATATGGAAAACAACAAGTGCCCAAATTTGGATGAATTTTGTTACAGAAAAAAGAACGAAAAATTTTGTTTACTGAGCAATTCAAAACCGCGTATTGTAGTTATTTCGATGAAGCAGATTCAAGTGGTGCAAATTTTACGCCGAACACAGTGTGCAATAGTTGTTATACTACCCTTCTGAAATGGCTGCACGGAAAAAGTAGAAAGTTGTCTTTTATAAAGCCAGTAATTTGGGTGGAAGACCTAACTGGACATGATGAATCCAGGTGCTACGCATGCATAAATTTTCGTCCTGGATTAAACAGAAAACAATTGAAAGCAAAAGTATACACTGCTGCATTTACTGCCACACTTCCAGCGCGACGCCATGGATGCATTGCTTGCGGAGGTTTGTTGGTGGAGTTCCACAATTATGCAGTTTGAAGAAAGCACCGAAGATGAAGACATTTAAATTGGTGGACACAGTGAAAGAAACATGCCCTTGAATAGTATGTGTATGTCGGATGACGATACAGACTCAGACCATAAACAACAAGGGCCTAAAACGTTATAAATTCCCCTATACGATAGTACTAACTTCAAATCGATATTAAAAATATTTTGGCAGGTGAGAAGACAAAACGAATGATGCAGAAATTATTCTTTTTGGGTCTAATTTCACATACAGTTCTCAGAATTGAGTTGGCAATCAATGAACTGAAAAATGTTGTACTGTGTTAGTTAATATCCAGTATATCCACCACCCTTCTGTATAACTTTGACAATTCTTTTAGGCATACTATTAATTAAAGTCTAGCAGGTTTCTTTAGGTATCTCATACCAAATTTTTTGGATACACTCCCACAATTGGTCTTTGTTGGAAAAAGTTTGTTTGTAAGTGCAAGTTTCAAACTTAAAAAAAAAATTTTTTTAAAAAGAGTTTATTAAAAACAATTTTTGTATTTAGCTAGAACAATGTGCAAATTTGAAGTGACTAATGATACATGTTGATATATCTGAAGTAGGCAGTATTTCTTTGAAACACCTTTCCCTCGCTTACCGCTGATAGCTAGTTCTGCTAGCTGTCAATCCATTATGGATGCCTCCTTCGGCTTCTATTGCTGCTACCAAACTGGTTTTTGCTATTCTTTCTAGGATTTTCCATCTCTTATCAAGCTTGAAAATAGGGCGGTACCCCGATGGATCTACTGGCGGCTTTGCTGCGTTTAGTAGGAGAACTAAATACCTTTTCTTCCATATATTGGGAAACACTCTTTCTGTGGGGCACGTATTGATTGTAATGATAAGTACATTGGGACATGCCTTCGAGATACCTTGCGGCATCCATAATTCCTGCAATGTGATTACTGGGAAGGTGCAGGTTCCTTTTGGGAAGATTTCTCTGTTAAAAGCTGGTTTTTTGCGGGAATAGCGTTCTTACAATTTCTTCTATTTTCTCTGAGCAATATATGTGTCATTGGTCTACAATGTAGCATAGGTACTGGAAGCATTTTTTCTTGCTAGTTTGCCGTATGGACTTGTTACTTGGTCTCATTGTAGCTGTTGTATCACTCTGGCTTTGCCTCTTCTCGTTTATGGAGAATATAATTGCCTTGTGGTGACTGTGTGTTTACCTGCTGCTAACTTGCCCAGAAGCCCGCTGGAATAGTCTGTTGCTCAGAAAAGTGAGATCAATAACAGATGTAAACATATACGAGTATACATACATCTTGTTTTCTTTCAACACTGCGAGGCATGTATTCCAAAAAATTTTTCGTTGAGTAATATTTTCTTGCAGATAAATTTTGATTTACTTTCTATTCCGAGAATATCTGAATTGAACATGAAAGGTGCCTCCTTGAATGTGTCATTGAAGATTATCGAAGGCTATTGTAATGGCGTGACAAACCCCATATGTAAATAAATTTGATCTAAATGTCAATATGTTCAAACTTCGTATACAAAAATTCGTCACTAAATGAGCTTCATTTTTAGATTCAGCGACCCCATTATAGCCTAGATATTACTTTTTTACCGAGGTACTTTCGCGAAAGTCAAAATTTGTAAACTGGTGTTATTTCTCCCCGACCCCTTGCGCCGTTCTTTGCTTACATTGTGTGTCACGGGTTAACGTTGGAATACGTGTGGGTGGTTGCTGGGTAAAATACTATTATTGATTACTTTATCAAACCACAAAACAATATCAGTGATAAACTTAATCTGCTATTGATTATTCTGTTGAATAGTTTTTTATATATATTTTTAAATTAATTGTACATCAAAAAGATTTATACAAGTTGCATAATATGTATGTATGTACGAGTCTTTAAATAGTTCGTCGTTCGCTTGTGTATCTTCCAACCATTTGGGCCATTGTGTCAACGCCAGCTTTATACTTATTATACAAATTTATATCTGAATGCATCACTAACTATTGATAGTTTAGGAGAAAAATATTAAGACGTGGGTAAAGTTGGTTACTATAATAAGGGTTAAATAGTCTTCACAAAAAAATTTAATTAAAAAATAATTAACAAATTCCTAACTTTTCAATTAGTTTTTAGAATTTTCTGAGTATGCAGTTTTATTAACTTTAAAGTTTAAAACGTAAGGATATTTTACTCCTGTAAGAGAATTATACATATGTATGTAAATTAAAATATGAAAAATTAATAAATTATTGTCAAAACTTTTAAGTAAAAATCACTAATATAATTTTAATCGCCTAAACAAATTGTTATGTGCTAAGCTTCTATATTTGTGATATTTTATTGCCCGATCAAATTTCAAAAGAAACTAACTCTGTGATTTTAAATATCTATACAATAACTTCTGATAAGATTTAAATTCAAATTTAATAATTACTTCGGAGCAAGGTATGAGAATAAAAAGTATATTTTTATATACTCTTGGTTTTGCACCAAGTGAATTTATTTAAAATATTCCATTGACATGATTTGTCTTTAAATAAAATTTTTCGCGATAACATCCCTCAACAATCTGGCTTTATTATTATATTCATTTGATTATACTTATGTTAATCATTTTTGGCTTTGACCTTGGGTGCGTTATAGTCGAAAATTTCAAGTTCTGGCAGAAAAAAGTACTAGTAAGGATATTCTTAAGTCTTCGAAAAAGAAAACAAATATACCCAAAATGTAGAACCGGAAAATTAAAGTGTAAAATTTGGCAAACAAAATACAGAATTGAACAATATCTTTAAAAAATTTAAAAAAGGTTTCAATGCGTTCGGTTCTTATTTAACGATGACAATGGTAATGACAGGAATGATTGACACACCGTGATTGCAACACCAACATGCTGATGGAATCATGTTATTGTCATATTTTTACAACCACTCAATTATAATTGCATATGCATATTTAATCTAAAAGGCAATAATATGGATTAAAACTGAAGTATTGTTATCTACATATTTTCTTACATATACATACAAAGCTCCATAAAAAATAATACAAGCACATGTTTGGTACAAGCCTTCTGCTTTTACGCACGAATGAAAATGCATATTTATAATAACGTAAATCCAAATGCATCATCGTTGATACCAAGAAAAAAAAAATTAAATATTTAAAGCAAAAACTAGTTTCCTTTGTGCTGCTGGCTTTGTCTCACCATTATTGTTGGCTGTCTGCTGCCTGCCTTCCTTCTTTGTTCTGTGCATGCGCGTTTTTGCATTCGGTCAATTACGATATATTACAATGCCGACACAATGCACAAAGCGTTGTAGTAGAGAATATTAATATGAATAGCCACACTTATTCTGTGCGCGTCTCATTAAATTTTGCATTGCCAACTAACTTGAACAATACATACTCGTATGAATGTACATACGGAAATTTGACAAACACACTTATCTCCACTTATGTATAATATAATATAATTTTAGCGCGTACACTATATAGCTCAGTATTTGGCCGAGCTTCTCCTACCATTTGTCGTGTGCGGCTTTATATTATACCACAAATGGAGCGACCTACAGTTTTGTGCCGATTCCGAACGGCAGATGTATTTAATGAGAAGCTTTTTCATGGCAGAAATACCCTCGGAGGTTTGCCATTGCCTGCCGAGGGGTGACCGCTATTAGAAAAACTTATTCTATACCAACTCGACCACTGTGGCCAACTTATCTCGACTTAGCAGTTTTTTATCAAACTTTTAATAAAATAGTTCTAATATAGTTTTCAAACAATTATTTAATATAAGTCAGTCAACTTCTCATAAATCAGTTTGCCAGCGAAAGGAAAAAGCTATCAAAATAGAAGAATTGGATTGTTCTTTTGCCTTATATACCGTTTCTTTAATTAAGCGTAAGAAATTTCTAAAAAATATGTATATTTTTTCCTTTTTTTAGGAAAGCTACTTATGAAAGAAAAACATTTTTATACTTATACATATGTACATACATACTTTATAGCTCGAACTTTTTAGGTCTATTACAGATACGTTAGAGCACTGACAATCATACATAGAGTCGTGAGTTCGAGTATTGGCACCGCGAAAAAACAACTTTTTCAGTTATATGATATTACTATTATAATTAATAATTCACAATTTTATTGAGCTCGGGGAAGATTTTATTTGGAAAAACCATACAATTTTTAATGGTAGAAGTTATAGTCGCTATTTCGGAGAACAACAACCACAAAAGCAAGTTTAAATTGCGGCATATTAGCTGTTCTTGTTTGTAGTTGGTGTGTTTAAGGAAGATGGAATAAACACACTCGACAAGCGTAGCACAGCATGTAGCTTGATGGCTCTGCAACCCGAGGTTCCTTGGTTCAAAGCATGGGAACGTGGTGATGAATAATAAATATAATTAAATAAAAAGAAGCCTGATGAGGAGATGTGGTGATATCCGAATTAGCGGCTATAACTTCCAACATTAAAAACTGTTGTTGTTTTTTTTTTCAAATAAAATCTTCCACAAACTGTCCTCGAGCTCAATACTTCCCTGTGTATTCGGTTTGAAATCACATGATTGGTGCTCCCAATTTCACATTCACATATGTATGTACATTTTTGTGAATTTTATCCGAATGCTTGGTTGTATGTGAAATGAAAAGTAAATGACAAAAACTGTGTGAATGTTTAATTTTTTCGATTGGAATAATTTTTTAAATATTCTTTGATGTTTGTAGAAGCCATTCATGACATTTCTGTATAAGTTATACATTGAAATATGCGTATTTTTAACTAATTCACTTTCACAGGAAATTTTTAAAATCACATTGTGGAATTGAAATATGAAACTGGGAGCACGGCTATATATTTTGAAATTTTTTAGTTTTTATTTAGAAATAATGTTGTATACACATATATTTAGGTCGGAAAAACTAGGGGTATTCATCTAAACGCGCAAATGCCTCGCAACCGCATAAACCTCGTAAACGATTTTATTATTGTATGAAAACCGGTTTATTTACGAGGTTTACGCAGTTACGAGGCATTTGCGCCTTTAGATGAATACCCATACTATAATATGTATATGTATGTATATATAAAATCAATATTTTACAAACGTAAAACTCAAGGATATTGCAATATACTCGTAATAACCTACAATATTAAATATTTATTCCTATTAAATTTAAACTATTATTCATTTTCTGGGTGTATTTTGGGGGTGCTATTAACAAAAAGAGTTACCTCATAATATAAAATTAGTTAAAAAAATAATGTTTTTTTTTTTTTTTGAAATTTATTGAATTTCAAGATTTTTTTTGTAATTTTTCCTGATGTAAAATTTCCGCGTTATGTTGAGCGTTAAATTTTAATTAATTGTATTAAATTAACAATTAAAGAAAAAAATTGTAATTACAATTTCAACTTCCATGTTAATCATTTAAGTATCCTCGAAAAAAAATCACAAAAATTAAATTTTTAGCGACTTAATTCTACAAATAGATGCAGAAATTAAACGTGATACAAAACAGCATACTCAAAAATTTCGAAATACGTCGAAATAATATTTTCTCTCTGAAGAGTAAGAAGAAATATGTAAGTTTCAAGAAGAATGAACTGCATTTAAATTAGAAATTGTTAAAAATACATAATGTAACCTTAGATACAAATAATATAATGTTCAATTCGATTGAAAATTATTGGCTACTACGTACATAGATATGTACATACGTACTCTAGCCCTTTACGACTAGCCGATGGGTGTTTTGTGATTTATAATAATTGACATGAAGACGAAAAGAACGGATTATACAGCCTACCGCCCATCTCATTGCAAGCATGTATTTACTTCGATTCCAAATTGAGGTGCATTGAGTTCACATTTAAATATACATGTACATACCCATATCTATATTTTATGTTACACATGTACATAAATGCTTATATGTATGTATATGTACATACACATATATTTACATACATATGTGTGTGGTTATGTGCTCCGTTTCAGCAGCCACAGTCGCCAACAGTTGTCTGATCCTTTGCAACGCATGTAAGTACATACATATTTATATATGTGGAAATGTATATGTATGTATATTCATATGGCCCCATTTTAACCTTTATTCGTTCTTCTTTTTGTTTTGCTATTTATTTAGTCTGCATCACCAAAAGTATATAAATATATATGTATTTTTTTTTTTTTCAGGGGCGTTGTGGTAGTGCACTACCCTCAAGTGGCCCTTTGAAACCAGGATGAACCTGTTTTCGTCGAAATTCCGCTCCCCACGGGACTGCCGTCAAGCATTACATCATGGGGGGAAAGGCGGTTAGTCGCCGCTGCTACGCTTTTGTCGGTTGAGAGTTCTCAACCTCTTCATTTCTTCTGCTATTGCCTCACAAGCTTTCTTCCATTTTTCGCTACTGCTAAAGGAGGCCGTCGGAACGGACGAGGTTCCAAGCAGCAACTTCCCTGGGTAATCTGGGGGCTGTCGGAATAAACAAGATTCCGAGCAGCCTGGTAGTGAGGGATGTCGGAACGGACGGGGTTCCGAGCATCATACGCTGTTTTCTTGAGCTGTCGGAATGAACGAGATTCCGAGCTTAATGGTTCGAACGCCGCTGTCTCTTCAGACCTGTTTGAAGATCCAGGGGCACCAGTTTGACGACTACTTGGGTGTAGTTTTCTCCCAAAATTTTTGGTGTACTTTTCGCCCGATGTGCACTAGGTGGCATTTATTAATATCTGCATCCCACGTCTATATAACTGTTTAATAGTAAGACACTCATGTTTTCTAAGAGCTGTCGGAACGGACGAGGTTCCGAGCAGCACCTTCCCTGGTTTATCTGGGGGCTGTCGGAATGGACGAGATTCTGAGCAGCCTGATAGTGAGCTTCACATTTTGAAGGATGTCGGAACGGACGGGGTTCCGAGCATCGTTCGCTGGTTTCTTGAGCTGTCGGGGTAGACGAGATTTCGAGCTTAATGTTTGCAGTTCTTAAACATCTATATGTATGTAAACATCTATATGTATATATGTATAAAACAGGATGTGTGTATGTATGTAACGTATGGACTCCAAAACGGCTGGGCCGATTTTGATGAAATTTTCAGGGAATCTTCAGAATATTTTCGGTCTGTGGGCGGAGGGGCGTGGCAAAATCCAATTTTCATATTGCACCACCATTCTATATCTATGTATATCTTCTATACTATTTATAAAATTAAAGCCGAAATTCTTTGAAATAACTAAAAAGCTGATCTACTGGGTCGATTTCTATGATTCAAGTTTTAAAATGACATATTCGATATATACATATTCGATAACACAGGGGTATTTTTAAACTGAAATTTTAATAACAAATATGTTTAATTACAGTATTAGGTTCCTAAACAATGCTAAGCATTGCAAGACCGTTTGCCATTCAAGCGTTTGTGCTTAGAGAGCATCAACAAAACAACATGTTGCTCTGTAATCTCCTCTCTTTTTATGCTCAGCTAGCACAGCCCCAGAGAAGACGTATGTATGTATGCATGAATGTATGCATGTATGTAAGTTCGCTAACAGCGCAAAGCGAAATATACCAGCAGCGCTGCACTCAAAACAAACGAAGTTTTGATTTACTGATTTGATTAAACAACAGGAAAGAAATGTATGTTTCCCTTTATGCAAATTCTACACAAAACTCAACTGTGTTCAGGGCCGTACACATAAGACTTTCGCTTTGCTTTGCTTCAGAGTTTCACTTTGACAGATAAGTTAAAGTACTGATGTTATATGAGTGCTGCTAAATACAAGGCGAGAAAAGTAAAGCAAAGCAAAACGAAGCAAAATCATGGCGAACTCTCAACTTTTGTACACTTTGACAACCAACTGTTTACATTTCCATTTTATTTCTGCGTGCATATACACACGATTTAGAGAATTCACTTGTATTTCATAATTTTCGCATATATAATTACTTTTAAAAAGAGAAAAGAAGAGAAATATGAACAAATAGCAAATGAAACACCTCTTTGTTAACCACCCTCATCGTTTTCCTAAAATCCCCTATATAGGTTTTTATTTATTTTGTCGAAAGATGCTGCAAGAAGACTTGTTACATCTCAGTCTTAATAAAGTTTATTACACTCGCGAATTTCAAACATACATAAGTAGATGTAAAACACATTTCTTATTCTTTTATTAATGAAAATACTCGGAATAAGCACATATCGCACTTCAAAACAAACAATTATCGCAGAAACTGTCAAAGCGTTCTATGTAGCAAACCTTCTACACCTCATGCTTTGTTGTTAAAGTTCGAATTGTCAAGTAAAGCGAGGAAAGTTGCATGTGTACGGCCCTTTAGTTTAGCAGGCCAACATGCAACCAATAGCGCTGCGCTCAAAACAAACGAAGTTTTGATTTACTGTAAGCGACTGTTGATCTTCGTCTTTTGCTTTTATTTCATAAAGTTGAATTCGTTTTCTGTCGCACGCACAAGCACAATACGCAATAAAGAAAAAAGGTACTGCCCATGCTCAGCGGATTCCTAATTTGACAACACTGTACTGGCAGGCAAAATAAACAATAGGAAAGTAATGTGTATTTCTCTTCATGTAAATTCTACACAAAACTCAACTATGTTAGTTTAGCAGACCAACATGCAACCAATAGCGGCGTTTGCTCGATATAACATTATAACATGTTCAATGTTGAATAGTGTAAACGTTAAAACTGTCGCTGCAGTAATGGGAGGTGTTACTTTTGGCGATTTTAGGCAAATACTGCCAGTTGTTCCGAGAGTTACACGAGTTGATTTCGTTAAAGGGTCAGTTAGTCAAGACTTAACTTAACTTAACTTAGGCCTGTTATATTGAAAGCCGTGCAACCGATTAGTCAACAATTCACTAACCGTAAGAAAACTTTTAAGGGCCGTACACATAAGACTTTCGCTTTGCTTTGCTTAAGAGTTTCGCTTTGACAGATAAGTTGAAGACCTGATGTTATATGAGTGCTGCTAAATACAAGGCGAGAAAAGTAAAGCAAAGCAAAACGAAGCAAAATCATGGCGAACTCTCAACATTTGTATACTTTGACAACCAACTGTTTGCATTTCCATTTTATTTCTGTGTGCATATACACACGATTTAGAAAATTTACTAGTATTTCATAGTTTTTGCGTGTGTAATTACTTTTAAAAAGATAAAAGAAGAGAAATATTAATAAATAGCAAATAAAACACCTCTTTGATCGGTTTTTATTTATGTTGTCGAAATATGCTCGGCCTCAATATAGTTTATTACACTCGCGACTTTGAAACATACATAAGTAGCATAACTACCACTTAATTATATAAGTAAAACTCATTTCTTAATATTTTATTAAACAAAATATTTGGAATAGACACAAATAACAATTGAAAACAAACCACTTACGTAGAAACTGTCAAAGCGTTCTATGTAGCAAACCTTCTACACCTCATGCTTTGTTGTTAAATTTCAAATTGTCAAGTAAAGCGAGGAAAGTTGTAAGAATCCTTACGTAAATTGAGAGCCGTGAGAGCGGTGAGAGAATCAGGCTTACCAGATCTTGAAATTTACAATTTTTGAAAATAAATGTATACAAAAATTACATTAAAAACGGGTTTATGAAAATTTTAACCTAAAAATGAATGACGAAAAGTTAATCGTATACTCCAATAAAGAACTGTACGATAAATTCTGCCCTGGATGTAAATTGGCACAACAGAAAGTCTCTATTTATCGGGTGGATTTGCCACCACCTTTTCCTCTGAACAAGTGACTGTTTCTTGCACATTTTGTACATTTGTTCTAAACTTAAAAACATTCGACACAATTCAATTTTCCTTGACATTTTTTCATCAATGTACGATTCAAAATTAATCACACAAGTGCTTTTATTTACTACTTTGTGCCAACGGAGATATTCAAAGAACAATATGCAACAAAAATTAATCATCAAAAGTTAAGTAGACATGTTGAGTAATCGTCTCCAATTCTTAAGTTAAGTTAAGTTCAGTTAAGTCTTGACTAACTGACCCTTTACGCTTGCTTAAAAGCTTCGGAAGTTTGGCCATATTTGAAAAAACTGAATTTATCAGTTAACATGCGCGCGCATCTCAGTGAAAATAGTCGGTCTGATGTATTTGCTCAGCGCCTTCTACAAATAGGCAACGGCCCAGCAACTACAACACGCAATGTGTATGTTAACATGTCCGATATCGTAGGAACCTGCGTTAGAACTATTGACGAGTTTGTTGTTAAAGTTTATCCAAACATTGCAAACACACCAAATATTAATTCGACTTGGCTTTGCGAACGTGCAGTTATCACTTCAAAAAATTTAGCAGCCGAAGAAATTAATGAAGCAATATTGAGCAGAATATCATCAGAATACAAGCTCTATAAGTCTGTAAATACAGTGACAGACTCCAACGATGTGGTTCATTACCCTGCGGAGTTTCTTAACTTCTTAAATCCCGCTGGTATGCCTCCACATGAGCTGAAACTTAAAACTGGTACATCTATAATCCTTTTACACAATCTTAAGCCTCCAGAGTTGTGTAATAGAACGCGTCTTCAAATCATACGTTTTTTCCCCAACCTTATAGAGGCTACGGGTGAAATTACGATGATTCCAAGAATACCAATGATCCCAACACATTTTCCATTTACGTTTAAACGTGTCCAGTCTCCAGTAAATACAAGCTTTGCCATTACCATCAATAAGTCCCAAGGGCAAACCTTCAACGTTGTCGGAATTGATCTTCGTAATGAAGTGTTTACCCATGGCCAACTATATGTGGCACTTTTACGTACCGGTTCTTCAGCAAATCAAACTTTTCTTATTCCCGGAAATGGAAATGAAACGCAAAATGTTGTTTTTACTGAAGTTTACAATAACTGAAATGTAAATAAACACGCCGGGTATTAGCTAGTATGTATATAAAATAGAAAAAATATTTATGTATGTCCTTTATAGGCGTCCAAAGTACCAAACCGATTTAAATAAAATTTTTACAGAAAGAGCATATAATCACTGAGCGTGTCATAGAGCAAAAATAATAGGTGGCGGTGGAGTCGAGATATTTCTAAAATCCGTATTTACAGACCGATTTGTTTAAATTCAAAACATTTATTAGGCTCCTAAACATAAATACTTTGTGTGAAAATAAAATGCCCCACTTGAGAACGGCTGAACCGATTTGGTTGATTTTTTTTTGTTGTGGTAAAAGATCAAAAAAGAAAAATTTGTATGATAAAAAAGTGGAACAACGCCTAACGATTTGAAAGAAATTTTAATGTGGAAGATACACCACACAAAATGGGTCAAATTGACATACGACAATGTGTTATTTGTTTTGTTTCATCTTCTGGGGGTTTTCGGGTTCGAGAAATCTGTATCTGCATTTTATTTTTACTAACAACGGCCACTAGGATGCGCTTTGGTGGGAAAAATCCATATTTTTAGGTTTTTCCGACTAAGAAGGTAGTTATTGTATTCTATCTGTTGTTCATACAGAATGTATAAGAGGGGGCAACAACACAAAAATACTTTAAAGGCGCAGCGAAGCACCCTCCGTGTCTGCTTTCACACCACTTTTCTTACATACCAATACACATTCAAATTTGCAACTATTAATTGTTTGTACCAGCGGAGTCCTGTGTGATAGTGATGTGCGACTCCGTGTTAAAACCGGTTACCGAGTTCGGTTCCAAAGAGACGCGGGTATTTGATTCAGTTTCGGCCACATAACATTATTACAATATTAACAAGAAAACCCTATTTCGTTTTATCTTTTAATTGCAATGTCGAGTTGGTAGCGGTGCTTGCTATAACTGGATATGAAACTGACTTCGAGGTTCGAATCTTAGCCAAGGCAACTAAAATCTTAATCCCAAAAAAGAGTTTTTTGGACACATTTCAGCAAAATTTAAGCTGTTGTTTAAACGCTGCGAAAACATACAAGAAAAGAAGTTTCTTTAATTTTACAGAATTTGTAGCGGTTTTGTGAAAGCCTTTTGAGCTCTTAAATTTTAAGTTGATTTTAAACGAATAAAATATTTATTATTATTTTATGCTGACTTCAAGCGGTAGACGAGTTTTATAATAAGCTTTTTGATGTTGAAAAATTATTCGCAGGTTTGCAATTACCTGTTGATTAGTTACAGATTATGCTGCGGAAGGAGAAGTATGTAAGGACTTCTACCACCTACTCCGTAACTTTTAATGATCAGGAGAGGGAATGATGTAGTGAACGACGGCGTTGGGTGATTCTTTCCCACTTCTTAAACTTTATGGGGGATGAAACCACTTCGAAAAGATTGGCTCTGTGATACTCCGATCAACGCAAATGATCATCTTCAAGATTATAATTTCCGCAGTTCAGCCATAAGCTAATGTTCAAAAACAAGAAAAAAGTAATGCACGATTCAAAGTGCAGGCCGCTTAAGCATCTTGTTTTTGCAGTGTTGTTAGTTAACTTCATACTTACTAATCCAGCAACTAGCCTTATGCCGTAGAGATACCGTTATTAGAAAGGCTTCCTTAAAATAATAACTACATACATAAGTCGACACAAGTTTTTTGACGCGTATCCATACATACATACATATGTATGTAAATACATGCATATGTACGTGCATATGTATGCATTCCTTGTATTTCTTTGAAATAATAAAGAAATTATCGACTTTACCTAATATACAAGTACAGGTTTGCCATTGCTCACGTTTTTTGTATTCGTTGATTTGTCTGCATAAAATTTTATAGCTTTATGTCTGCAGCTGCTTATTTATTTTATTAGTCATTGGAGTTCGAGTGCTAACAATTGCGCAGGGTTGCCATTTGAAAGTAGATTCAATATTAAATTAATTTAAAAGTTTAGACGTTCGTAAACTGGAGCTTATAGTATTGAATTAATGAAAAACTTGACTTTATTGTCAATTTAAATTTCTCAATTTAAGCTTAAGCTTGTTACAGCTTGCATTCCACTAATTAAGAATACTTTATTTTTGGATAATTCAATCAATATTTTTGTATGTGTTACGACTTTAGTCGAGATAAACTTATTCAGAAATGAGGTGCATTTCTTTTTACACGGTTAATCAAGATACGCTCCACTTGCAATCTCGCTTCGACATGAAATTCAGAATATGGAATTAAAAAAGAACCATTTTGAAAATCTTTCAAGACATGCTCGTTATCAGTATAAAATTCACGAGGGAATAGTTCGGGATCATTTCGAAAATATTAATTTGATTTTAGAAGGAATCATATGAAAGCATCATTTCGATTTTAGAATTCGTCAAATGTACTTTAGTTTAGCCAAATTCCTTTTAGAAATCAATAAATGTACTTTAAAAAAACATCAAATGAACTTTTGAAAAAAGTCCTGTTTTATAATGTACATCCATCCAGTCTAAAGTTCATTTGATCCTTTCTAAAAACGAAATGATGTTTTCTTACAAACTATCGGAAGTTATCCCAAAGTGAACCTTTTATATTGCTTTCTCTTTTACTTAATCACAAAATGTATAATAATTGTGTACTTATTATTAATTGACACATGCATATATTTAATACTTGAACCTTTTCTTAACATTACAGGAAATTTGATATTTAATCACTGGCAAAGTAAATAAAGACGATCTTGGTTTGAACCTCGTTATCAGTTAACAAAACCACCAAAAAAAAACATAAGACGAAAAATAAATATATATGTTACATACATATGCATGTATGTATGTATGTACAAGTGGAACGCGAGACAAAGCGAATTGTAGCATAGTACTCAGATCTCTAGACAGCCCACTAGACAATAGCGTCAGTGCAACAAAAACAAATCGAAGCAGGTGTACCGACGCTATCTGTGCTGTTTTCTGATTTACATTTTGTTATGTGTGGCTTTTGAACTGTTGGCGTTGGTCGATGTGATGCAACACGAGAGAGGTGTGCAGCGTAATATAAACAATCACTTATCAGTGCGCAGTGATACTTATGTAGATACCGCAAGCTATCGCTTTTCCCACACACACAAACACCCGTTAGTCCATATATTAAATATAACAATAATATCAGTAACCAGAAAATATATCTGCCGAAAAGTGCTGGTTTGTACAAGCGCAATAACACAACCGAAAGCGTCGGCGGTCAATTGTTGTCTTCTCGACGTAGTCGTGAAAATACAAGCAAATAAGATAAATAAAAGTATAAAAATAAGTAAATAAACAACAAGGGAAAAAACCAAAGCGCACTAAATGCGAACAAAATAAAGAGCAGCGCGCTGTGTATGCCATTGAGTTGTTGTTGAGCCGTGGAGCTACGAGTATAAGCTGGGAAACTAAATGGTTGCGCGAAACGAGCTGACTTGAAAATACGGACACAGCGCTAAAGTGAATGTTGTTGAAAAGTTGCGGTTGCCTTGCTTCACTTGTGTTGTGTTGCTCTAATTGTTGCAAGTGCTTTGGAGTGTGCAGCATCTAAATACAAAGATATTGGCGGTTGTGGAGGTGTGTAGTGGCGCAGGCTTGGGAACTCGCAAGTGATTTTTTTTTAAAAGCAGACGAAGCGAAAAGCTAAATTTTAACGGATATCTTTTGTTGGTAAGTTGGAAATTTTTATCATGAACATAGCGTGTCTGTCAGCTGAGTTTTAGTTTCGCCATCGTCTGTTTCTAGTTTATTTTTGTTATCGATTGAAGCTAATTAAAATTCTTTCTCTTTACTGCACCAATAGCTGGCGTTATTAACGCTGAACGAGATCAACAAGAAATCTACACACTCACATTTATAGATATACATACATATGTATTGAGTCAAAACCAAGCAAAGCAGTCGACTTCAATTTAAACAAAGGATATTCAGACTGCCACAAGCGTTTCATCTCTCTAACGCTCTAAGAGAGTTGTAATTCAGCAAAATGGTAAAGACATTTCAAGCCTACTTGCCGTCCACGAATCGGACGTACTCATGTGTTCATTGCCGTGCACATCTTGCCTCGCACGATGAGCTTATCTCCAAGTCGTTCCAGGGCAGCCAAGGACCTGCCTATCTCTTCAATTCGGTAGTGAATGTGGCATGTGGCCAAACGGAGGAGCGTGTACTACTCACTGGTCTACACGCCGTTGCAGACATCTATTGCGAATGCTGCAAAACGCCATTGGGTTGGAAGTACGAGCACGCTTACGAGTCCAGTCAGAAATACAAGGAGGGCAAATATATCATAGAGTTGGCGCACATGATCAAGGAAAATGGCTGGGATTGAACGGCAGTATAGACGCCGATGGTGCTGATGCGATCGCGTATGATGAATCGAAGCATAGCGAGGGCGAATGCAATACTTGCTGATGCTGATGACGTTAGAGTTGTTGCGTTGTTGAGAATGGATTCGGTGTTGGCTTGTGAGATGTGCCGGAGAATGTAGTTGAAATTAAGAGTTGACGAGACGTGGACGTTGAGTTTTGAAATTGTGTTGTTTTGTGAAGTTGGTATCGGTATTGGAAAAGTTTCAAAAGTGATTTTTATGCGTTCAAATGACTTTACGTAAACAAAAACACTGCGAATCAGATTAAAAGCAAATATTGATTGAGAAAGTGCTTTTAAATAAATTCATACATACATAATTTGAGTTTAAGTCTATAATTATAACTGGTGTCTATCAGCTTTTTAAAGGACATGACTTTTTTATATATTACTTACAAACATATTCATATACTGAATCAGCGGCTGCATATTTTAACCTACACGCTCCTGTACCGACAGATTCACACGTTTCCTACGTCAACACTCGCTCTTTTCGGTGGTCCTTAACGAAAATAAGTCCAAACGCGAAGAAAGAATTAAAAATTGTTAGTTTTTTTTTGGCTGATTAAGAATAGGTGAGACGAAAACATGCAAAAGCACATATTACTTTTGAGTAATTGTTTAGATGAAATACGTAATGCTATCAAACGAGAGTGCACTGAGCGAAGACGCGGTTGCAAAGCTAGCGGAAATTGTAGCAAAATTGGCTTGGGGAGTTCGAAATTTCAAAACTGTTGCCGCTATTTCTGCATTACTGCCACTGACGGTCATTTAACATTATTGCTGTTTGCTTTCTCGGCAAATGCGGTTGTTACTATAACGCTATAACAACAGGATTAACTGATTTACTATAAAAATCTTTATGAAATTTTACTTAATCGATAAAACAAACTTGGTTCAATACAAACTTGCTATTAGCAGCACAAACTATGCATATGGTTTTCTAAAGTCATGATAATTTTCAAATATTTAGAAAGCGGGAATTACTAATGCATACTTATTATAAATGTGTATGAATAACTAGTATTGTATTCATGTAACCATTTGTACTTTATGTTAGTTATTGACAATTCGCTGTTAAAAGTTTCAAGATCTACATATGTATATACATATATTCGTACATATACAGACACACACACATACTTACAAGCATATATACATACATCTGTTCAACTTGCTATTTTTATTTTGAGCTTCAACCACTGGAAAGCTTAATATGAAAAGGTCTTAGTATATCTTTTTTTACTCGCGTTTTTTGCATAGCCGAATAGAACACTTTGGAATATCTTATGTCCATATATGTATGTACGTATGTATCTGCTATCAAAATTTTATACAGATTGAATAATAAATATTTCGGTGAAATTTCAATATATATTTTGTTTTTGTTTTACATCCTTCAATGAGTTAATACTCTATTTGAGTATGGGTGTCTGACAACGAATTAGGTTGACTAATCTGACTTCATTCGGGTAACGTTATAGCTGCTGTTAAGATGCATTTTTTTTTTTACGTAACATACACGTATGTAAGCAGAACTCATCGTTTTATTAAGTTTTTTTATTGAACCGAAAATTGCGCTGATGACGCATAATAACCTTTTCATATTAAGCCAACTAATGATTTTATGTTTAAACTGTAATAATTTAACACTTTTTATGTTACACATGTCTTATGTATAAAATTAGCAATAGAAATGATGTAAATACATAATTTAAAAACTATATAATTCTTTGCAAATCGAAATATTACTGTCGGCGATAGTCGAAGAACCTGGCAAAGAAAAAAAAAACAATAAAATAATATGATGACAGGAAACAACGAAGAATACAAAAAAGGCTTCAACGAAGCAATGCATTATGTTATCGTACCTATGTATATGTATGTATGTATGCACTTGTTTATAAGAATTCCCCGAATTTTGTTATTTTGTTGCGATTGCCAAAGAAACTTTCGCACATTCGAAAATACCATCCTTGCGTTCGATTTGCTTTGAACGAAACATACACAGTACATTTTACTTTCAGGCTACGATACTTTCGGTGATAACCCATATATGTGCATATGTATGCATTTTTGTTTATTTAAACTTAAAAGGAAAATGATGCGAAATAGTCAAAACAAATAACAGGCTGCAATCTTATTGCATAAATGTGCTAACTAAAATAATATTACATAGTAAATAAATGAATAAAAACAAATAAGTATGTATGTAGAAATATGAAAAGAAACGAAACAAAAAAGAACTGCCAAGAACAAATACGCATCATAAACGGCGTTAGTTCCCTTATAATATTGTATTATCAATTATTATATACTATTATGAAAAAGTTAGAATATCAAATTGTATTGCGTTGTAACTGTAGTAGTGGAAAAATACAATGAAAATCAAGTGATTCGTCATAAAGCTTGTGAGCATTTTAACGCATTCAAATAAATAATAATTAATACATGTTGACATAAATAACACATGGCCGATAATGGTTAAGCTGCGGCAGAAGTGAGTACAAGTAAATGGTGAATCGCATTGATAAGCAGCATTGATTGCATTAGCTTTCGGTTTTTTACAGTTTTTCTTTTTATCGTAAGAAAATTAAGTTACACAAAAAACTAACATCAGTTCGGCAGCGATAACCTTTGCAAATTAATATAAAAGCTGTGAAAAAACAGTATATATGTATGTACCTACGTACTATATCTATGTATATATGTATGTATATTTAATTCTATAAACCACATTCACACACATGTGCATATATACATTCCTCAAGCTTCATAGTCCAGTTGTAGGCAAACAATGGAAATCGAATATTTGTTTTAAAAATATAATCCGTTATCGGTTATTGCTTATTTTGTTCTCTTATTTGATCTTAATCAAATATAATTTCAATACAACGTTTGAATGATGAATGTGAAAACTAGATTTTAAAATCATTCAGTATTATATACATATGTATGTATGTAGTTCAGAAACCTCTCCCTGAATAATTGAGTTTTCAGAGAGTCGATATACATAAGTGCACAGAAAATGTCAAATTAAAATGCACCGAGACAAATTTATTCGCAACAAAACAATAGTAAAAATGTGTTTTTTACTAAGATCAGTATAAGATGATTTAAAAATAGTAAGACCCTGTGTTATGATACGAGTTAAAACAGTCATATATACTGTATACAAAATAAAATATTTAAACAAATTATAAAGGGCGCCACCTTCACTTAATTTAGAAATTTAAATTGCTGATCAAAAAGCATGATGCAGAAAATTAATATTTATGTATGTAAGTGTTTCCGTCTTTCATAAAAAAATGTAAAAAATCTATTTTCTCCACACTATAATAAATTCGTATTTCAATTAACGTGCGAATACATGTATGAATGCACTATATATTTAAAGAAACTTAAATGTATAAGTTGGTGCAAATGAATACATTATTTTAGCAAAAAGAATTTGATATTTCATAAAGCTCATGCTATCATAAAATCACGTACATATGTACATACATACATATATGACTTATGCTTACATTCGTGTCTACATATTAGAAACAAGTATTTTATAAACGCATAAACCATAATAACATATTCTCATACGTTCAAGCTTACAAAACTACCTAGTTTTATGTTGTCTTGATGAGGAAACGTGATAAATAAATATAATATTTAAATATACAAATATATATATATATATATAAACTCAAAATGTATTTCATTTACCATGCATATCCTAGAATATATTTTATGAATAATAGAAAAAATAGAAAAACATTTAAGCGGTATATTAGTCATTGAAATATTATGTTTGAAGAACAAGTACTAAATTTGTACTATCACCTTAAAATGCAGAAATGAGAAACAGTAAAGGGCCGTACACATACAACTTTCTTCGCTTTACTTGACAATTCGAAATTTAACAACAAAGCATGAGGTGTACAAGGTTTACTACATAGAACGCTTTGATAGTTTCTGCATTAGTTGTTTGTTTTGAATTGTTATTTGTGCCTATTTCGAGTATTTTGCTTAATAAAAGAATAGTAAGTGAATTTTACTGATATTATTAAGTGGTAGTTATGCTACTTATGTAGGTTTGAAAGTCGTGAGTGTAATAAACTATATTAAGGCCGAGTATATTTCGACAAAATAAATAAAAACCGATCCAGGGTAGTTTAAAAAACAGCTGAGGTTGGTTACCAAAGATGTGTTTCATTTGCTATTTATTCATATTGCTCTTCTTTTATCTTTTCAATAGTAATTATACACGCAAAAACTATGAAATACTAGTAAATTTTCTAAATCGTGTGTATATGCACGCAAAAATAAAATTTAAATGCAAACAGTTGGTTGTCAAAGTGTACAAAAGTTGAGAGTTCGCCATGATTTTGCTTCGTTTTGCTTTGCTTTACTTTTCTCGCCTTGTATTTAGCAGCACTCATATAACATCTGTACTTTAACTTATCTGTCAAAGCAAAACTCTGAAGCAAAGCAAAGCGAAAGTCTTATGTGTACGGCCCTTAAAAGTCTATAGTCGTACACATACATATGTGTTTGAAAATTAATTTTACTATGCATCACCCACGGCGAATTCGTAAAAGATGGTGCCAATAAATCAGCTGATTGGTGGTTGGTTGTCAAAATCAATTATTTAGTTGCAAATAATCAATAGTTTAGTTGCAATTAATCAATTGTTCCGTTTTACTACAATAAATTTAAAGATATGGTTCAATATAACTTTTTGCAGTGACTCTAATAGTGTAAAAACTATTTCGCGAAAGTTAAATACAACGAAGATAAAGTTTAACAATAACCAACCAAAGCGTTGCATTTTTAGAATCACCTACCACCTTACATGAATTCGCCTTGACATCACCAGAACCCGTAAATGATTTAAGCGACTATAAAAAAAAAATTTAGACAAACGTAAACGCCATGATTTAATCATGCGTAAAGCAATGTTTCTTTAGAGTAGTTGAAAAATTACTCAAACACCAATCTTAGATTATGTATCAATGAAGTGTATTTATCCGTTTCAAACAAACTTTTGTTAATATTTTTAAAACAAGTCAGTTGTTTCCGAAAGAAGAGTTTTTATAAAAATAAAAAAACAGGGATGCATTGTAACGTTTAAGTTCACATTAACGAAGTGCTTCAAATTGTTTTGGTGAAAACATTTCAAAATATTTTTGTAAAAGCAATTATCATAATACATTTCTTTACATTTTTAACCGAAACGAAATGTTGACGCTAATGCTGAAACGTTGGTTGTAGCCGACATTTAACGTTTCAATCAGAATTGTGCCACGTGTAATAAGCAAAGTCGTCGCGTTGGAGTACTCGCTGCTGATGAACTGCGCTACGCATAACTAAAGAAATAAGTTTACTAAGCAATAGCACTATTTATTGATGACCACAGTAGCATCCGTCGGCGGTCGGTTACAGCACGCTGCTCTGGATTACGATAATAAACACCCAATAATACTTCCGAAGTCGCACGCCTTTATACGCGCTCTCTTTGCCCACAATCACATAGAGGATTATCACGCATTATCGAGTATTGTTAGTAAGAGGTTTTGGCCAGTACATGGAAAGAGGGTTTGCACATTTTATCGTTTACAACTGCACCCGTTGCTCGAAGGCATTGTCAATTAAATCGAATCAACTCGTGGCTGATCTACCAGAGCTTCGGGTTCAACGAAACAGACCATTCGATACTATCGGAATTCGTAGAAATTTTTGACTGTTTTAAAGATCTTCACTTAGCGCTTGTGGAATGGCTCTGCACGAAGGTCTTCTTAAATGCTCTAAGGCGGTTCATCTCACGACGAGGTCGTTCCGCGGTCATATACAGTGACAACGCTACACATTTTGTTGGGGCGCGCTATGAGTTGAACGGATAATATGTATGTTGCGACAAAAAGTGCTTAAGATGAAATTTAAAAATAATGCAGCGAAAATGTAGTTATTTGAAAGCACAAACCTCCCCGATCTCCCCACTTCGGTGGGCTATGGAAGGTAGCTGTTAAATCGTTTAAATTTTAACTAAAGTGCGTAGTTAATAACTCCTCGCTAACATTTTCAGAATTCAATACATTAATTATTCAATTTGAGGCTATACTAACTTCCAGGCCAATAAATCCTATCCCTGAGAATGCGAATGCCATGCCTGCATTAACTCCGGGTTATTTCATAATTGGGACTGACCTTAACGCCGTCCTAGAGCCCGAGTAGAAAATGTAAACGGCCTGCAAAGATATCAACAGCCCCAATGGTATTTCCAACAGTTTTGGGATCGCTGGTATAAAATACTACTAGCAAAGACTACAATGTCGCACCAAAAAGAAAAAACGACGTATCGCCGTGAACGTCGGTTACATTGTCAATTTACAAGAAGAAAACATACCACCTCTACAATAAACTCTGACGTATCACGCAGTTGCATCCAGTTAAAGAAGGAATTACGAGAGTTATAACGATTGTAAAATATATTTAACATACTTTATAATTGATAATTGTTTTAATTATGTTACCTCAACAATACTATTCTTCGTCAATGCCACACGTATTTGGAACTCAATCCCTGCTTCTATAAGAAGCAACTTAAACCAAAGCAACTACAAGCATCTTTTTTATACCTACTTATTTCTCTTCCTCTAATTTTTAAACTGGCCACCTAACTACTTATAAAACTAAAACTATTCTAGGTCAATTTTAAGCATACTTCTTTCTTTTTTTTTTGTTTTTTTTTTGTTTTTGCTTTCTTGTCTAAACATGTAGTTATGCATATATATCATACGGTTAATTTAATTTAACTTAGTTTAATATTCCTAAAATTTTTATCCTTATTCTTATTATATTTTGTCCTTTTTTATAACTTTTATTCTTAGTACACTACTTGAATTATCCGTTATTATATTTCCCGTAATTGTTTGTTGTGTTATAAATGGTGTAAAACCTTATTGTACTAATCGCTAGCTTAATAAATGAAATGAAAAGGCTCAATTACACCCAAAACATTTTTTTGATTAGTTCTTATTTGTATGTAAAATGAGTTGAAATATCAAGGCTGATTTATTTTGGCACCTATTTCAAAAATAATTTGCACTGAGCGTGCTGTGTAAAGTTAACCTTGGTGTGTTCGCCATCAGAACGAGGATTAATTACCGCCATATTAGTTTACTGTTTTTGTTTTTGCACAAGGCAGAGGGAAAAGACGAAAAAAGGCGGTAATATAAGCGAAACATTGTTGCTGTTGATTATTTGTGAAAACTAAAAACCCTCTGAATCAATTAAAAAGTAAATTAAGCAGAAATAATACCTGTTTGAACATAGCCTTACATTAGATCGCATTATAATGCATTCTTCGGTAATTCGAATATGCGTACTTGTACGCGACAATTTACGATTTGATTTCGCACACAATTTACACATTTTGACTCAATGTCAATATAGTTCAACGCTCCTGAAATTCTGAGACTTGGATCCGACTTCATATCTCGATACGAAAACAAATTTGTACGAACCAAAATTTTGTTTTTTATGGTAGCAAATACAAATAAATCAAATTATTAGATTTTTTCTAAAATTTAGTTACGTACATACATATGTATGTGTGTATATCTATAGTTGCCCCCTGCTCTATATGGTAATCGATTTTGTTTTTTCTACCTGTGTCGGAGAATCACAAAAGAAATATATATGTATACTGGGAATCTCCTGTATATTTATTTATTTTTTTTTATTTATTAGTATTCAACACAACAACCATTGGATATAATTTAAAATAACATTATACATTATAAATCCAAAACTTAATCTAAAACAGGTATTAAACAAAAAAATATAGAAAGATACAAATTGAAACTTAAATAATATGTATTACAGAGTTTAGCTACATTATAAAAAGGATAGAAAATGTGAAAAAGATAGAAATCAATACTAGTCAATAATAATAAAGTGTTTACGAAGCTCATTTTTAAAACGCAATCATTACTGATATTTTTCAGCGTAAGTGGAAGACTATTCCAAAGACAAATAGCGAAAACAAAAAACTGGCGTTCAGAAATTTATAATTTAAATTTAACGTGTAGAAGCTGAGAAGATCTGATTGACTTGGACCTTTGCCGTCTATGACAGAGATACTGAGGTTCGCCCGTACATAAAGTTTTTTGCCACAATATCTTAATTGTGTTGGGCAATTAATAGATGACTATGAGAAGCTGGGCTTAGCACCGAAACAATGCCCTGTAGAGCTGAAACTCATTCCTGATGGTGTTATTAAACCATTTCGTCAGTCACCGAGTCGCTTATCAGCATATGAAGCAGTTAAAAATCGTGTCGACGAATGGCTGAAGTAGGACATTGTACGGAAGTCGTCATCGAACGCAGATATTCGAGTGGTCGTTGATAAAAAAAAGGATCACACACTCAGAGTTTGCATAGTATACAGAAAATTAAACAGTATGGTGCTGGATGACTGCTTTCTAGTGCCACTAATCGAAGACGTCATAGTTAAGCTGCAGGGAACAAGGTGGTTTACGGTTATGGATCTGGAAAACGGGCTTTACCATGTTACCGTCGAAGAATGCAGCAAAGCATAAACAGCGTTTGTCACGCGCGAAGGACTTTTTGAATTTAAAAGAGCGCCTTTTGGATTCAACAATTCTCCAACACCGTTTATGCGTTTCGTGATCCATATTTTTCAGGAACTCGTCAACGAAAGTATAATGCATTCATACATGGACGACATCATTGTTTTCGCCCCATCACCTGAGGAGTGCATATACATACATATATAATTTTGGCGCGTACACTATATATGTAGCTCAGTGTTTGGCCGAGCTTCTCCTAGCATTTGTGGTGTGCGTCTTTATATTAAAATGTAATTTAATGTGTTTTAATTAATTCGATTATTCTACAGCGAGCGCCTATCTTGGTATTCCAGCATTTCCGTTACTTTTCGGGTAAGATTTGTGCGAAATATGAAATCATAAAATGTATATTCAAATTCATATCTTTACAGAATTTGTTTCACGATTTTGCCATCGCTGCTCAACTATCCTGGCTGCTGTACCCAGCACAATATTTGGTTTCTGCATGCATGGTGGCCGCTGTGGTCGAGTTGGTAGCGGTGCGTGCTATAACTCGATATGCCGGTGAGTTCGAGGTTCGAATCTCAGTCAGGGCAAACAAAATCGTAATCATAGAAAATTTTTTTTCTAATAGCGGCCACCCCTCGGCAGGCAATGGCAAACCTCCGAGGGTAATTTCTGGTATGAAAAAGCTTCTCATTAAATACATCTGCCGTTCAAAGTCGGCACAAAACTGTAGGTCCCTCAATTTTGTGGTATAATATAAAGACGCACACCACAAATGGTAGGAAAAGCTCGGCCAAACACTGAACTATATAGTGTAAGCGCCAAAATTATATTATGAACTATATAGTGTAAGCGCCAAAATTATATTATACATATATAGTATTTAAAACAAAAGGTAAACGGAAAAAACCTATTTTTTGAAGTAAACATTTTTTTTTGGCATTTCTTGAAAACAGACCATGGTAGCACTAGATAAGAACCTCATTAAGACTGTATTTATCATTAGTATACATACACATTTACACTCAACTACGAACAGGGAAAATGCAACGCAATAATCCAACAATACCTTCTAAACAACTTAAATAAAAACAATAAATATAAACAGACTAAGCCTGAGAAAATAAATGGCAATTGGTTGGTTGTTGTCATATTTAAAGCTGATAAGAAAGCGGCCTTTACTTAAGGCATAAGTAAAAAGTATACATCTTCATTCAACAATTTTTATCAATATATAATACGAGTATTAACACTTACCAGCTAACTTATAAATGTGAATGTGTTTGTGCAAAGTACGGACACGTTATCTAGCAAGCCAATAAACTTTGCAATCAAATATACATATAAAATATTCTACACACATAAATACACACATACATATGTACATTTGTCTGTATATTTCAATAGTAAAGCGCGCGTATGTATACAACTATTTACGAATATGTGCGTTTTGAATCTTCGATTGTAAATAAAATGAAATTAAGTAGTTAAAAACCTTTTTAATTTTTACTCATTATATGTATATATAATGCCTAAGCAGTCATATAACATAACCACTGTTGAAAATTTTGTGAGGAAAATATGAAAATAGTACCAAAGAACCAAGGACCGAAAATAACTGTTATGTACAAAATTTTAAACCAAAAAATCATAATGAGAAGGCCGTCGCCTTATACCAAAAGGAATAATTTGTTGAGCTCTTCAAATTTGTTGTGATCGTAAATTTAGACAAAAAACGTAAGAAGTGCTAGTTAATTTTTAAACCATATATGTATGTATTTAAATTTAACATAAAATATTATTTTATGACTTTAATTTTTTGAAACAGAAATAAAAGTCTTTTTGTGACAGATATTTTTTCTGCTTTTCAAAACAGTTATAGTTGAACTTTTATTTTTCTATCCTAAAATAAAAGTCTATATATGGCAGAAAATCGAAATCTCGTCGAGAAAAGTCACCTAAACCTAAAGACCTTTATAAGTAAAAAAATATTATAAAATTCCTATATTTTATTTTGCATTTTAAAATATTTTCTGTAGAATTTGGTCTATGGAGATTTCATTTTTACATGCCGAATTTTGTGGCTAGACCGATTTTCGTTTTTCTATAAATAAAACAACAACAAATTTAAGTGTTTTTGATTTGTCTTTCTCTGGTAACCATGTGTAGCAATATTTTTATAATGGTGTATTTATTTTTAAGAACACATTTTTTTTAAAACCATCTGTTAAAACTAGCTTTAAGGCTGAAAACGTTCATACTAAACTAACTTGTGTGGCAGGTACAAATTGCATTATTTTGGTTATAGAAAATTAGTTGGGATATACATACAAATCTTTAACTCTCCCAATACTGCATAGAGCTGGCAATGGCAAACCTCCGAGCGTATTTATGCCACAAAAAAGCTTCTCATAAATTCATCTGCCGTTCGGAGTTGGAATAAAACTGAATGTTCCTCCATTTTCCACAAATTTTGTACACATCCTTTCACGTTGATCTGTGTTTAGTAACTTCAGTTCTGTGAGGATAAGAATTTATTATTTTCTTTTCGGGGAATCGGAGACAATATTTTAAAACGAAAAAGAAATGCTCGCTTTTGATGTATAGCAATACTATTCATTTCGATTCCGGCAAACTTTGTATTGTCCACGACGTTCATAAAATTGTCTGCATATTTTATAATCTTTTCGACCAATCTCTGCACAAAAAAAAAACGCATTTGAAATTATGTTTGATTATTTTGTACTCTGCTGTAATAAATTTGATTTTTTGTAAAAGTCTTGTAAAAAAACTAAAAAAAAAAATGGTTTCCAGCTGCGCATTCTGTTTTGACAGTAAAGGAACAGCGAAACATAAACTTTTTAACTTTGAATTTTAAGTATGTATGAAAACGATTAACTCCCGAATATCCCGGGATATGTCTATTCAGATTCCCCTTTAAAGGGCAAAACAAAGCCAGCTTGTTAACTCTCTTAAGGGTTTGTTTTGTCCTTGCCATTATTAATGAGCTGTAGAATATCTCACTCGAGTAGAAAAAGAGCCTCACTATGAAAACGATTTGGTGCCTGAAAAGCATACAATTTATCAGAAGGCTTGGTAAAAGAAATTGATAGTTTTTGTAATGAGGCGATTTATGCAAATTTAGGTCCAGGTTGGAGGATAACACACTTAATGCTTTTATTTCTTTAAAATTGCATTTTAATCAAAATAATGAATAATTCTGCCTCGCTCAAAATGGAATGGGTGATGTATTTAATTTTACTTGATTTATTTATTTTTTCACTGATAATGTATATAATAAAATTTAGTATTGGTCTCAAACAGTGATTTAAAATAATTTTACTTTATGTAGGTGCATTTGCTTCTGTGCCAAATATGTATGTATATTTGTACTTGAAGTATAAATTACACAGGTCTGCAACAAAAATGCTATATGGATATTTTCAACTGATTTCTATGTATTTAGGTGCTCTGAAACTAAAAAAAATGCTCAAAAGATTCCAGAACGTAAGGTTATTTTACGAAACGCAACGTAAGTTAAATGGTATACCAACTGCATTTATTAAGGGAAATTCTTATAACTAAACCTTTTCATTTAAAGATTTCTTCGACCGTTTCGTGTATACATGCCCAAGTGCAAAGCCATCGTCTTTTAACTTTTTTCCTGCGTTAGACGCACACACTCACACGTAAGTTAAATGCAAGATCGCAGTTGTCCACCGAAACTAAAAAAAATACTCAAAAGATTCCAGAACGTAAGGTGTTTTTACAAAACGCGACGTAAGTTAAATGGTATACCAACTGCATTTATTAAGGGAAATTCTTATTATCTTAAATTATTGGAAGAGTGGCCGTACCACCTCTGAATTTTTAATACCGCATTTCTCGGAAAATATATACATACATATGTGCGATTGAGAACTGAAATTGTGTTTTTATACACAACCACAACGAATGAGTTTTTTAAATTTAAATTTGTATTGATAATATTGATTTTGGCGACCTTTCCATTTTAAATTTAGTCCTTTTGCTGGCTCAAGGTTCGACCTTATATATTTAAAATAGAGTTAAATCTCCACATACATATTTATTTGTATAAAATGGAAGGGTAAAATTCCATTTTTTTATTTTATTTTATTTTTTTTAAGCCGTTGTCATGTTTTTCAAAACGAGATATCAAACTCTTAAATCGATTATGTAGTTCCGAAGATATTTACAAAAAACCGTTGTCAACCCCCCCGTCAAACACATATTTTGAAACATTCGAACAAACACATATGACTGGCCAGACCCCTATACGTTTTCATGCATTTGTGTGGCAAAAAGGGTACCGTAACTTTGAATTTCTAAGTATGTTCGTATATTGTTTTGGTCTTTAGACTAAATGTAAAATAATTTTTATTTTTTGTTATTATTTTATATTCATTTTGTGGAATGCATGAAAAACAAAATGTTGTTGGCACACAGGATTAGTGCATTTGGTGCAGTAAAAACGTGTCTTCCTACGCAGCTTTTCGTCTTGCTTCACACAAATTCTGCAATCTTTTCTGGAACTCAGTGAACTAGGGCTTTGTTGGTTAGGCAGCATGTTGCTGGGAATATTCAACGGCCTTCCAAAGAAAGATTCAAAAGCCAAACGGGTTGAATGTTGTCCCAAAATATGGTTGTTGTTCTTGCGATTTTCAGTGTTAGCAAGCACCAATTGTTTACTCAGCGTGTTCAAGAACAATCGTCGCTTCTCTTTTCTGGTTCCTTCTACATATACATATTTTCATTGCATATGATGTAAGCGGCGAATCCCATGACATCTATCATGTTGAAAAAATTTGCTAATGGCCAACGTCTTGTTGGTCGTTTTGTGGAGTAATGCGTTACCATTTGGTCCATTGTATCAACGCCGGCATTTGTTGAATTTTAAAATAATATAGTTTTCGGTTTTTTGCTACGCCTTAAACTTTCTTGGTGTAGTGTACAGTGGATAGTAGATTTACTGCTTTGTTTTTCTTTGGAACGTAGCTGCACAGTGATATAAGGCTATCATAAAAACCGAACACAGATGAAAGCACTGGCCGTTTGCTGTCTTTTTTCGCGTATGCTAGTCCAATCGACGAAAGACGTCAAGCTGCGTCTAATGTTGTAAAGAAGTTATTAGCAATAATAGTTCTGCCGCTGTTGGTGTATTGATTAGCCAAACTCATGAGCACATTTTCACCTTGGTTTGTCTCTCGTTGTTCTCCCTCCTTACCAGTGTCCAGTTTTCCTTGCAACGGATATTTGTTTTTAGCATCGCATGCCCGCCATACTTTTATGTCATACTTTGCGGGCTTTGATGGGATGTATTGCGTGAACTTTGAGCGCCCACGGTATGGAAATAGTTGATCATCGATGGTTACTCTTTCGTATGGTTCAAAATTACTGGCAAGATTGTTATTCAAGAAGTTCCATGTGTCGCGAAAGAGAGCAGCTTTGTCGGTTTGTTGACGAAATGCGCGCGTACGACTATCGTCAAATCGAATACAGCGCATCAAAGTAACAAATCGTCTATATGACATGGCTGCACTGAGTGCGATTACTGTGATTCGTGCTGAAGTGCATGCATGTTCGAACTTTATGCTACTCTGCACAAAGAAAAAAGTGAACTCATTAAAAAAACAGAGAACATGCATATGGACTTGTTAAGCATGCGTAGTATATTAAAAGAAAAAGAGAACACAATTTCGTCACTCTCATCACAGATAATAATAAGTTGATCAGTACCAATGTTTGCAGTGATAATGCAAAGAAAAAACCTGCCGGCAATGCAAATCAAGTGTTCCCACGCTCTTTATCCACCTCTATTTCTAATCGTTCACTGCCCGCTGCCACTATCGGCTCTGCGCCGGCTGCTATCGTCAATGTGCCGGCTACTCATGTTTCTCTCAACAAGCAACCTAAAAGTGTACGAGGTTCTGACCAGCCGATTGCAGCTAACGCCGCTGCTTCTTATGCCGCGGTATTTAATATCGCTGCTACCAATGCCGTTGTTTCTAATGTCGCCGATTCTTTTGAGCAGCCGACTAATTCGAACATCGCTACTTCCAAAGTCGCTGTTTCTTATGCTGCTGTTTCTAACGCTGCAGATGTAAGCAAAACCTCAACAGTGTGTGCTACTAGTATTCAACAACATGATTCAACTTGCGCATTTCCTCTTCCTCCGTCTCAGCAACATGACTGGATTACGGTACCCAAAAATAAGAAATCTAGAAGAAAGCAACTGCGGGTATTCGGATCAAATCCTAACGATGAACAAGACGTTGCTTCACAATTAAAGTGGTTACATTTATCATCGTTCCGACCGTCTGTCACATCTGATAATATTCTGGTATATGTCGAAAAACACACCGGTATCGGAAAACATCTTTTATACTGCTACCGGCTTGTTTAAAAGGATACTGAAACGGACTCTCTGAAACGAGTTACTTTTAAATTGGGTATTCCGGCGGACTTGTTTGAAAAGTGTTTGATGCCGGAGGTCTGGCCTGCTAACGTAACTGTGCGTCCTTTCCGTTTTTTTCAACGGCCGGGAGGTCCAAAGTCTCAACCTTAGTCGAAAAAGCTATAGGTCAGTAGTCAAAGCCTAAGCCTATTGGTGAATTAAGATTTACATATGTATACTCTTTATTATCAAAATGTTAGTGGTATGCGTACCAAGTCTTCTCAATTTTATCGTAGCGTTATTTCACATGAATATGATATATTAGCCTTAACGGAGACTTGGCTCAATGAAAATTGTTCTTCGAATGAATTTTTTGATAGTTATTATCATGTTTTTCGTAATGATCGTTGCCCGAACGCCACTGGTCTTGAGAGAGGTGGTGGGGTCCTACTTGCAGTCAGAGCCGATTTATGTAGCAAACTTATTACTCTTAAGTGTTGTGATGGCGATGTATAACAAATATGTGTAAGCGTAAAGTTTTTCGGTAACAAAACCATAATTTTTCTATTATCCTTTATTGCACCAAGTAGCGGTCTTGATATTTATCAGAGACATGCGGACGACTTGGCTCATATAACTAGTAATGCTGATGAGATAATATATGTAGGCGATTTTAATCTAAGTAACATCTCTTGGTTGAACGATTGCAATAATATTTTACCTACCAATCTCAGGACCAATATCGATATGCTAATGTTAACGGTAGATTCCTTGATCTCATTTTTGGAACTAATGATCTTAAACTAACATGCTTGGAGTGCCTATCTCCTATTTTAGAAAATAGTTTTCACCACAATGCTTTGGTAGTTCATTTCGAGTATTACAACTTCGATAAAAAAACAGCTGAACCTATGGTTGTATATACATAATTATTACATGGCTGACAGCGCAGCGATGAATAACTTCTTGCTTGCTACCGACTGGACTTTTTTGAACTCTTCTCGCAGCCCAGGTACGTCTAATGCTACTGTGCGAAAACGGCTCCTATCAGCTATTTCGAGTTTCATACCTCTGTCAATATCAAAGCTAACAAGCAGTGCAAAGCCTGATAGTGAGGGATTTTGTCCGTTATTCTTCAAATTATGTTCCAATACAGTCGCAGAGCCCTTGGCTCTTCTCTTTCAAGAATGTCTGAACTGTGGAACTTTCTTAGATTCTTGGAAATTATGCACAATAAATCCAATATTTAAGTCCGGTAACAGAAATGATATTTGCAACTACAGATCTATAATTAAACAGACCACCCTGGCAAAGCTATTCGATAACATTCTTCAACGTAAATTATTTGATCACGTTAGCAAGGCAATTGTTGAATGCCAGCATGGAGTTTTTCCTGGGAGATCTACTTCTACCAATTTAGCCTTAGTAATCTAATTGTCAATGCTTTCGAAACTCCTTCACAACTCGACGTCATTTACACAGACTTTTCAAAATCAAAATTGATCATTCAATTCTGTTACGGAAGTTAGAAATGTATGGAATCAGTGGAAAACTGTTGAAATTGTTCTCCAGTTTTCTAATAAATTGGAAATTATTTGTGTCAATTGGTTCTGATAAGTCATCTTTGCTTATCGATGCTTGGTCAGGAATTCCACAAGGTACTCACTGTGGGCCTTTATTGTTCCTTATATTTGTGAATGACTTGCCCCAAAAATTAAAATTCTCTAAATGCTTAATGTTTGCAGACAATGTTAAACTGTTTTAAGAGTCCGTGATATCTGTGACTGTATAAAACTACAATCTGATCCCGATAGTTTTGCCGAATGGTGTACTGAAAATAACTTGTTTTTAAATACGAACAAATGTTGCGTTGTTTCTTACTCGAAAATCATAATTACCACTCTTTTCAACTATCAATTAAATGCTTGCTCTCTAAACCGTTCTTATGAGATTAAAGATTTGGGTATAAGGTAATTTGCATTAAGGTACCCGGGTACCCTGAGTTTAATGTTTTTGCATACAGGGGTCCATGACCAGGGTACCCGGGTACCTTAATGCAAATTATATTTCAAAGAAAAAACGTTTGTTTAATTTTTATTTTGTTTCATAATGTTTATTGATGTGTAAAATATGAAATGTAATTGTTTCTTAGTTGAATTATACATACATATGTATATATTTTATTCATTTTAACTTATTTCTAATATTTGATGTCTTATGTTGAGTCATTGTTGAGACATGAAAAACATTTTGATATTGTTTTAAATATTATGTTGATCGCAAACTGGTTTCTTGCAAACGCTGCAGACTTTCCTCGTCTTTCTTCTCCTTTTACTGGCAAAGAAGCGCACAAATAACAGCTTCCTGTTATTGGCTTTCTGCCATCAGTAGAAGCGGCCGTAGAAGTAGATGGTTGCTCGGTATAGTTTACCGTCTCCAGTGGTCTTCACAAAAAGCTCTCTTTTCCTGTTTTGGTGGAAAAGAGGCGCGTTACTTGGCGATTGGTTACTCATTCTTCTATTATTGGCGCACACAAGTCTTCAGCAAGGTTACGCAAAAAGCGTTTTCTATGTTTTCTTTGATATGGAACAGTTGTGTTGTTCTCATAAAATATAATGTATGCCGCGAAAGCACTAACATCGAGCATATTGTACAAAAACGACAAAGGCCACCTTTTTGTGTGTGTGGTATACTCCCGAAGCGTCTGGTCCATAACATCCACGCCACCTTTCGTTTTGTTATAAAAATTGATGATTTCTGGTTTGCCGTTTTTTTCTACAGTTGCATCATCATGCATAGCCGACAACATTAGTACGGAATTTGTTTTCCTCTGTTTGCATGTAACCATAGTCACCTTCTGGTGGAAACCAAATTTGCTTGTCACAATGGTCCACCTCTTATCGTCTTTCATTTCTGTTGGTATATGTTTGTTTCGCCGCAGTGTTCCGACAATGCTAAGTTTGACGGATATCAGCTGCTTTGCCAGTGGCAGCGTCGTAAGTATGGCCCAACCAAATCTCTGACTACTCTTTCGCCTAAACCAATTTCGCGACCACTGTCTTGTTTGCCAGTATATGTTTGGCCATGAAGAGGATATGAATTTTTAGCATCGCATATCCACCATACCTTGATACCGTATTTCGCAGGCTTCGATGGAATATACTGGGTAAATTTCGTTCTGCCGCGGTACCGATACAATTGTTCGTCGATTGTTAAATTTTCTGTAGGCACATAATATTTTGCGAGATTGGCGGTCAACATTATCCAAACATCTCATATTGGAGCAGCTTTGTCTGTACACTACCTCTCGTTTCTTGTTCTCGCGTCATCAAAACGTATAAAACGAATAAGATTCCAGAAGCGGTTTAATCCCATTGTTGCGCGGAATAGAGGATGAGACAATTGCGTCCATAAGTTCCTTGCATTTTTATCATTGGAATGATTTGCGCCTGCCATTATTAGCATTCCAATGAATGCGTATATTTCTGCCACTGTCGTATCCCTCCACTTCAATTGACGCTTTGTTGGGTTTGCTGCATTGTAGGCTTTTTTGTTGGTATGACGCACGATTATATCGACCATTTCTATTGTAAAATAACTCTTGAAGCCTTGCATACCAGTCATACTTTCCGTCATTCGTAATGGATCACTGCGAGTTCTAATGATGTTGTGACTCCTTATTTGTTGACAAACAGGCAGTGTTGGTTGCCATTGAGTACCATCACGTGAAATCATACTTTCTGTTGTGCTTGATGTTGGTGCATTTTCTTCAACCATTTCAGTTTCATTGTCACTTTCATCTTCAGTTACATCTTGCTCAATTTGCATTGGCGTGTCAATAGCGGCTGGAATTTTGTTGTCATTGTCCCAGTCTTCACTCTCTGAATCTTGCACTTTTCCAGTAAATACCTCTTCTTCTTCCTCAATTGGCACTAAAGCGTCGTCCTCCTCTATCATATCATCAAGTATAGACTCAATATATCTGCATCTGGCTTCTTCACTCAAACGCAGATATTGTCCTTCAGTTAAAAATTCTATTTTGCGGTTAATTTTTCTTCAACTTCACTGTTCCAATGTTCAACTTATAATGACGAAATCATTGAAATGTATTCTTTTTCTAGCGTAGCTGAACATTTGCTACATAAAAACACAAACAATTCACAAGCAAGTACCAAAAACAAGCAAAAAACCAACCCTTATAAAACCAGTTTCGGTTTACTTTTGTGTGCATGTTAGGTACAAACATGCCTATAAAGACCAGTATTATCTTACAAACATTAAATTTGTACAGTTCAGATGTAAGAACTAAGCGTTTCTAATAATCTGTGCAGATATATATTATTTTATTCGAATATAAACGAAAAAACTGCACTAGGTACCGTGGTTATGGACTCCCGTTCATCCAGCTGGTTATGGACCGTAGGGTTATTTAAATTAAATTATGCAGTAAATGTTAAATTAAACCCAATTCATTCATGTTATTGTAAATTTTCTGAAATCATATAAATATGTATGCAGGTTTTATGTATACAGCATTATTTGGAAATATCTACAAAAATAAGGAACAAAACTATTTTTACATGGACTGAAAATTACGTTTCTTATTAAATTTATAAAAGTTTTCATTATCGAAGAATTTGTTGCTTACTACCAATAAAAATTATAATTCACAATTACATTTAAATTTTAGTTAAAATCTCAGAAAAAATTATGAAACCTCAAGTTATATTGTTTTGATCTGAAGTAAAATTAATTTTTTTTGTTTGAATTTGAATCCAAAATAAATTTGTTAGTTGCTATTTTATGATCAGCAATAATTATAATTTTAATTAAAAATCAATTTTATTGCGGAGGGATAAGCAAAATATCGCTCAAAAAGATTCGTTCAAAATTAAGGCTTTTTTTTTTGATTTAAAAAACAAAACCCATTTTAGTTTTATTTTTGATTACACTGTTGTCAGTTGCTGTTCGTAACACAAATTTTTAATTCAATGGTGTTGCCGGTTATATAATAATTTTTATTCTATTTAAAATATTTTATTATTTCAACTTTTTAATATATTTAATACATCCAGAAAATTAATGATCAAAAACATAAATTGAAAAATATAGAAAAACCAAATTTGTATATGAACTTAAAAAAATATTAAACTAGTTAAATTTTATAAAGTAGATATATTATAAACCCTACACCAGTAGATTACTATAATTAAATGCTTGCTCTCTAAACCGTTCTTATGAGATTAAAGATTTGGGTATAAGGTAATTTGCATTAAGGTACCCGGGTACCCTGAGTTTAATGTTTTTGCATACAGGGGTCCATGACCAGGGTACCCGGGTACCTTAATGCAAATTATATTTCAAAGAAAAAACGTTTGTTTAATTTTTATTTTGTTTCATAATGTTTATTGATGTGTAAAATATGAAATGTAATTGTTTCTTAGTTGAATTATACATACATATGTATATATTTTATTCATTTTAACTTATTTCTAATATTTGATGTCTTATGTTGAGTCATTGTTGAGACATGAAAAACATTTTGATATTGTTTTAAATATTATGTTGATCGCAAACTGGTTTCTTGCAAACGCTGCAGACTTTCCTCGTCTTTCTTCTCCTTTTACTGGCAAAGAAGCGCACAAATAACAGCTTCCTGTTATTGGCTTTCTGCCATCAGTAGAAGCGGCCGTAGAAGTAGATGGTTGCTCGGTATAGTTTACCGTCTCCAGTGGTCTTCACAAAAAGCTCTCTTTTCCTGTTTTGGTGGAAAAGAGGCGCGTTACTTGGCGATTGGTTACTCATTCTTCTATTATTGGCGCACACAAGTCTTCAGCAAGGTTACGCAAAAAGCGTTTTCTATGTTTTCTTTGATATGGAACAGTTGTGTTGTTCTCATAAAATATAATGTATGCCGCGAAAGCACTAACATCGAGCATATTGTACAAAAACGACAAAGGCCACCTTTTTGTGTGTGTGGTATACTCCCGAAGCGTCTGGTCCATAACATCCACGCCACCTTTCGTTTTGTTATAAAAATTGATGATTTCTGGTTTGCCGTTTTTTTCTACAGTTGCATCATCATGCATAGCCGACAACATTAGTACGGAATTTGTTTTCCTCTGTTTGCATGTAACCATAGTCACCTTCTGGTGGAAACCAAATTTGCTTGTCACAATGGTCCACCTCTTATCGTCTTTCATTTCTGTTGGTATATGTTTGTTTCGCCGCAGTGTTCCGACAATGCTAAGTTTGACGGATATCAGCTGCTTTGCCAGTGGCAGCGTCGTAAGTATGGCCCAACCAAATCTCTGACTACTCTTTCGCCTAAACCAATTTCGCGACCACTGTCTTGTTTGCCAGTATATGTTTGGCCATGAAGAGGATATGAATTTTTAGCATCGCATATCCACCATACCTTGATACCGTATTTCGCAGGCTTCGATGGAATATACTGGGTAAATTTCGTTCTGCCGCGGTACGGATACAATTGTTCGTCGATTGTTAAATTTTCTGTAGGCACATAATATTTTGCGAGATTGGCGGTCAACATTATCCAAACATCTCATATTGGAGCAGCTTTGTCTGTACACTACCTCTCGTTTCTTGTTCTCGCGTCATCAAAACGTATAAAACGAATAAGATTCCAGAAGCGGTTTAATCCCATTGTTGCGCGGAATAGAGGATGAGACAATTGCGTCCATAAGTTCCTTGCATTTTTATCATTGGAATGATTTGCGCCTGCCATTATTAGCATTCCAATGAATGCGTATATTTCTGCCACTGTCGTATCCCTCCACTTCAATTGACGCTTTGTTGGGTTTGCTGCATTGTAGGCTTTTTTGTTGGTATGACGCACGATTATATCGACCATTTCTATTGTAAAATAACTCTTGAAGCCTTGCATACCAGTCATACTTTCCGTCATTCGTAATGGATCACTGCGGGTTCTAATGATGTTGTGACTCCTTATTTGTTGACAAACAGGCGGTGTTGGTTGCCATTGAGTACCATCACGTGAAATCATACTTTCTGTTGTGCTTGATGTTGGTGCATTTTCTTCAACCATTTCAGTTTCATTGTCACTTTCATCTTCAGTTACATTTTGCTCAATTTGCATTGGCGTGTCAATAGCGGCTGGAATTTTGTTGTCATTGTCCCAGTCTTCACTCTCTGAATCTTGCACTTTTCCAGTAAATACCTCTTCTTCTTCCTCAATTGGCACTAAAGCGTCGTCCTCCTCTATCATATCATCAAGTATAGACTCAATATATCTGCATCTGGCTTCTTCACTCAAACGCAGATATTGTCCTTCAGTTAAAAATTCTATTTTGCGGTTAATTTTTCTTCAACTTCACTGTTCCAATGTTCAACTTATAATGACGAAATCATTGAAATGTATTCTTTTTCTAGCGTAGCTGAACATTTGCTACATAAAAACACAAACAATTCACAAGCAAGTACCAAAAACAAGCAAAAAACCAACCCTTATAAAACCAGTTTCGGTTTACTTTTGTGTGCATGTTAGGTACAAACATGCCTATAAAGACCAGTATTATCTTACAAACATTAAATTTGTACAGTTCAGATGTAAGAACTAAGCGTTTCTAATAATCTGTGCAGATATATATTATTTTATTCGAATATAAACGAAAAAACTGCACTAGGTACCGTGGTTATGGACTCCCGTTCATCCAGCTGGTTATGGACCGTAGGGTTATTTAAATTAAATTATGCAGTAAATGTTAAATTAAACCCAATTCATTCATGTTATTGTAAATTTTCTGAAATCATACATATAAATATGTATGCAGGTTTTATGTATGCAGCATTATTTGGAAATATCTACAAAAATAAGGAACAAAACTATTTTTACATGGACTGAAAATTACGTTTCTTATTAAATTTATAAAAGTTTTCATTATCGAAGAATTTGTTGCTTACTACCAATAAAAATTATAATTCACAATTACATTTAAATTTTAGTTAAAATCTCAGAAAAAATTATGAAACCTCAAGTTATATTGTTTTGATCTGAAGTAAAATTAATTTTTTTTGTTTGAATTTGAATCCAAAATAAATTTGTTAGTTGCTATTTTATGATCAGCAATAATTATAATTTTAATTAAAAATCAATTTTATTGCGGAGGGATAAGCAAAATATCGCTCAAAAAGATTCGTTCAAAATTAAGGCTTTTTTTTTGATTTAAAAAACAAAACCCATTTTAGTTTTATTTTTGATTACACTGTTGTCAGTTGCTGTTCGTAACACAAATTTTTAATTCAATGGTGTTGCCGGTTATATAATAATTTTTATTCTATTTAAAATATTTTATTATTTCAACTTTTTAATATATTTAATACATCCAGAAAATTAATGATCAAAAACATAAATTGAAAAATATAGAAAAACCAAATTTGTATATGAACTTAAAAAAATATTAAACAAGTTAAATTTTATAAAGTAGATATATTATAAACCCTACACCAGTAGATTACTATAATTCTTTGCGTTTAAGGCACTTCTTTAGCAGCGTCGAGCTGTTGCTACAACGTAAAACTCCCAAAATCTGTATACTGCCGAAGAAAGTATTTATTTGGTCAATTTAAAACCCATATAATTTACAAATGTCAAAACTCAATTAGTCTTTAATTTCCATTTAGTAAAAATTTTCCAAAAAAACGCAATCCGCAGTTTAATATATTTGAGTATACGCGTAAATCAGAATTTTTGCTAAGAAATATAAAACGCAAAAGCCAAAATTAAACAGTCTGTCGTTTCAGTGAAGTGTTATCCTGTCAAACTATTTCAGCAAAATAAGTAAAGCGAGTGTTTCTGTTCAGATTATCGAACGTTTTACAATTACAAAGGTGTTGTACGCCGTGACATCGCCCTTTGCTCAATGTTGTATTTAGGAGGTATTAGAGAAACGAGAATAAAAGAATGCCGTTCTTAGAAAAAAGTATAAATTAGTTAAGATATTTAAATAAAATTTAATAACAATGATTTGAATATTACGAATTTTAAATGAAAACTATCAAAACATTATAATATGTATTTAAATTGCTGGAGAAACCAGCGCACAGTTTTAGGATGCCAAAATTCGGAATTTGACGCTGTCTCCTGCTAAGTCCACGGCGACCCTTTTTACATCTTGGACGAAGGAGGTCGGGCTCACCCTCGACATCCACATCGAGGGGACCCCCATTCCGACGGTTAACCACCCAAAGATCCTGGGAGTCAGCCTGGTCTCCTTCTCAGCGCATACAACCGCAATCGTCAACAACGTACAGAGCCGCAACAAAGTCCTCAAGTCGCTCGCCGGCAGCACTTGGGGCAAAGACAAAGAAACGTTGTTGGCAACATACAAGACGATTGGCCGGCCGCTTCTAAATTATGCCGCGCCAATATGGTCGCCCGGAACTAGCAGGACTCAGTGGTCAAGACTGGAGACCTGTCAGAACGCCGCACTCAGGACAGTGACGGGATGTCTCCTGATGACGCCTGTGGATCACCTCTACCATGAGGCTAACGTGCTTCCAGTGCAGGAGCACAACATTATGCTCACAAAACAGTTTCTACTGGGGTGCCACTGTCCGGGGCACCCCAATAGAGACCTGCTCGCTCTGGAGCCGGCACCCAAGCTCATCAGGGGACATCTCTCACAACTGACGGACGAGGTCCAGACATACGTACACCTACCGCTGGACCCAAGGACGTACCGACAGGCTCTGGACAGCATGCACAGGGAGTCGGTGTCCAAATACATCGACACCCGCCCTGTGAGTGCAGTCCTGGGAGTCCAACCACCACCCATAGCAGCTGAGGAGCTCCAGCTGCCTCGTGAGACCCGCGTCACTCTGGCTCAACTCAGATCCGGATATTGTAGCAGGTTAAACTCCTACCTATCCAGGATCAACCCCGACACCCCCAATACTTGCCCGGCATGTGAAGAGTCTCCGCACGACACCAATCACCTTTTCACATGCCCGGCCAAACCTACTCAACTAATACCCCTC
Organism: Philophylla caesio; assembly: GCA_963971545.1. Taxonomy (NCBI): domain Eukaryota; kingdom Metazoa; phylum Arthropoda; class Insecta; order Diptera; family Tephritidae; genus Philophylla; species Philophylla caesio. Next base: position 58,918,636 of record OZ020607.1, on the reverse strand, counting down.
TTCCTATGGTCCGACCCTGTTGAAACGACTCGTTTCCTGGACCTTTCATTAGTTGAGCTTGGCGATAATGATTGAGGGAGTCCGCCAACCCAGTGGGGTGTAGCTAGCCGCTACAACAACAACAGGATGCCAAAATTAAAAGAGACAAATCTCTTCAAAAATTCTTTAGAAAGTAATATAGAATGATTAAATATGATGCAATGCATTAAACCGTACCAACAGCATAACAATATTTGTTCAGCGATTAATTTTTTTTCGGAACAGAAGAACCTAACAGGTTTTTCCCACATTAATTTAGTTTAGTTCAAATCATTGATTCATGAAGAAACCTCAATGGTTATGAGCACAAAAGAACGGTTTTTTTTTGGAAAAAAATACTGATTGATTACTGAAAAACCATAAATATACAGGTGCATGTATGTACGTCCTTTAGCCTTTATTTCTATTACAATACAACACCCATTGGTTATATTGAATATAAAATTAAAATAATTAACAAATCAAACAATAATTAAACCTTAAACCGAAAAGTTTATAAATCTGAATAATATTACTTTAAAATCCTACAACATTGAAACTTGAAAGAACGCAAACATTTTAAATTAGAGGTTTGAATTAAAAGATTAAAAATTAGGGAAGGGGATAAAAATGAACAATGCATAAAGAATGAGATATTAAAAACATCTGACAAGGGTAAACGGCAATATGTTTTATATTCAATAGCAGTATAGTTTAAGTAATGTTCTCTTGAAGTGAGATGTGGCTCTGCTCCAGAATTTAGCAGGTAGCTTGTTCCAAAAGCGAACCGAGAAAACGAACAATTGACATTCATGTATCATTGAGTTGTAATTTAAATGTAAGAGCTGATGTGATCGAGTCGGTTGAAGGCGACTTTTGCGAAATGGGTGTTCTTTTGTGACGATGATTTTAGGGAGCAGCGCCAAAAACTTAAGTTTGAGCAGAAAATCGAACGATATAGAGGATATCTTCAAAGCCCATAGAGAAATATTAACTTATTTTGATACGGGTATTTTTGTTTGCCAATAAAAAATTGAATTGAAAATGCAAAGAGAATTGTTGATCAAAGAACCGCAAAGAACCTCAGAGCTCTATTGCACTTAATAAATTAACAAATAATGTTTCATTATACAAATACTTGATAATTTTTACAAAAACTTATTCAAACTCTCGCTTTCACGTAACTAATTATCAACAGATAAGTAAAAATAATTCAAAATTCCAAAATAATAAAAAGTATGTGCAACACGACCGCTGATCTTCGGATGTGACGCCTTCCCACATCACACTATCAATCTCCCTCTTTTTTTTACGCTGGTAGCACTGTTAACCTAAGCCTCGGCTAGGGAACATATATAGAAAGGTGGCTTGACCCTTGCTTCGTACTTGGACTTCTCTTCGCTTCCTTTAATGATTTGTTTGTTACTGAGCTGGCGGTTGCGGTATTCTGTTACCTTAGTAGGTTACCTGCAGAAATGGCTTTTAGGCTAATACCGTGTCTGTCCCCGCCCCGTTAAAACCCTGGCAGGCCTCGAAATACGTTCCGATCTTGTCGTCATTTGGTTGGTGGTTGTTGGCACCCATCAAATGTCGGCACGGCTGCGATAAACAGCCATTCTAAAGAGCAACCAGGAAATCGTCGCGATAGAACCTACGGGCGATTCCCCCCAAGATTGGTCGAGCGGGCGGCCCACACAAGCTGAGAAGCGTAGGGATGCTAAAACGCTCAAGAAATATGAGGGCGCGTCACTGGAAACGCTGCCCCAGAGTGCAAGGGATACGGTAGAAAGAGCGAAAGCTCTACTACCAAATTACCAACCCACATCTGGGGCGTCTGTTGAAGGTGGTGCACCGACATTCAAAGGAAGGACATTCCAGTCAGACCTAGAGCGTGGGCATGGGCCCATCACGCCGTCAATAACTGACTTTGTTATATGCAATAGGGGAACCGAGCCAACTTTTATTGTCAAAAACCGACAGGAGATCATAGACTTTATTTTATGTAGTGAAAATCTGCATGATATGTTAACGAACTAGAGGGTTCTGGATGAACACTCTTTTTCTGACCATAGGTGTATTGAAACGATTTTAGATCTGTCACCGGGTGCTCCTAAGGTTCGAAAGAACCTGAGGAATACTGACTGGGTTCTTTACAGAAAAATTCTTGATAATAACCGACCGCATCCAGTACCGGATAATCCAAATACTGATGGTGAACTGGATGACATGGTGAACACTTTCAACACAATCTGCTCGCGGGCTCTGGTCAAAGCCTTGCCTGACCCCAAAAAGGCTGAGTCAGGAATCTGAGTAGCGGATTTATAAGCAGCTCTTGCGAGTGTACAATAGAACCTTACGTGAAGCAAAAAGGTCTTCATGGATATAATTTTGTACCGGCGTTGAGAATGGCTCCTAGACAACAACGGGTAGAGAAACGGCCGAATTGCTTCCGGACATTCACTTTCCTGGAAACTCACAAATAAGGGATGCGGATTGCCGTATCCTGGTGGACTCATTCATTTCCCCATCTCAAGAGACTATACAATATTGGCGATTAAAAAATTAAAACCATATAAGGCAGCAGGACCAGACGGTATTATACCGGCGCAGTTGGCTGCCACTATTGATACTTCTGCAAATTGGCTACTAAACACGTTTAAAGCCTGCTGCAAGCTAAATTACGTACCTAAGGCATGGAGGCCTGTTTCCGTGGTCTTCATACCCAAGGCTTCACACAAGAATCCGAAGGATCTCAGACCCATAAGTGTGTCATCCTTTGCTCTTAAAACCCTAGAAAGGCTAATTAGTAATTATCCCTCTCTATCCATCGACAAAAGCCTATTGTCTAACAATCAACATGCGTACTTTAGGGAAGGTCCACAAACACTGCACTGCATTCCTTGGTCAGCTATATAGAAAAATCTTTCAGCTACAAAGATTTCTGTCTAGTGGCCTTTCATCGAGCAAATGCTCTTGGAAAAGAAGATAACAGCAGATATTGGTGAGAACCGTGTTTCAAGGCATGTATCTAGGGCGACCCCGCAAGGTAGTGTGCTTTCACCCCTCCTATGGAATCTGACTGTGAACTCTCTCTAGCGTGAGACGGGAGAGTCCGCCGCCAGAGTTGTGGCATATGCGGATGATACCGCCATAGCGTACATGGGCAAATTCCCCCAAACCCTGTACGATTTGATGCAAAGAACACGCAACGTAGATAGGTGATCCGCGCGATGTGGTCTCAGTGTTAACTCGGGAAAGGTGGAACTTGTACTCTTTACTAGGAAATATAAGATTTCGGAGGTAACCCCGCCGGAACTGAATGTAATCCGACTGAGTCTTAAACATGAATCCAATTTTCTTGGCGTTACCTTAGACTCGAAACTAAGCTGGAATAATAATATTATCCAGCGACATCAGAAAGCTTCCGTGGCACTATACTCTTGCAAAAGAGCCATTGGAAGGAGATGGGGTCTCAACCCCAGCGTATGCCGCTGGATCTATAAGGCGGTAGTTAGACCGATTCTCCTCTATGGAGTTATTGTACGGTGGCCTGCCTTGAGCAGAGCTACTAATATCAAACTACTTAGCAAAGTGCAGAGGGCATTAGTGGATCGTTACGAAAAACGCCAAACGATGCCTTGAATATTTTTCTGGACCTTTTACCACTAAAATCAAAGGGTCAGCAAGTGGGGGCCCTGACCGCGCTTCCCTTAAGGGAGACATGTCAATGGGAGTCTAGCTTACGAGGGCACTCATGTATACTGAATAATTAAAGCTTTCTTCCGGAATACACGGATGGCTGTGTTGATACTGTGGTCCCGGACAGCAAATTCGCGATAAGGATCCCAAGCAGAGAGGAGTGGTTTAGAAATTTCCATACTCCGGATGAACTTGCAAGGGAGGGAACAACCAGGCAGATTCTTCCCGGCAAATAACGCATTAGAATGCCCTTTGGTACTTGCAAGCGGCTTTTAAAAGAATGCGATTATGCTCGTGCGAATGAAAGCTGTGCACAAATTACGACCTGTAGGATCTCTAGGCAGACTTGGCCCAGATGGGATCCTAAACGGTCGCGTATTCTGTACTCCTTAAGACGGGATGAAATATCCTGTAATTGGCATCCTAACAGGGCACTGCCTCATGAGTAACCATGCGGCGCGTTTTGGAGTACCTTTCCGTAGAAGTTGTAGAAGCTGCAAGGAGTATGAAGAGGAGGAAACAGTTCTACACCTCTTATGCATCTGTCCAGCGCTAGCGACTTCGGAGAATTAAGTGAAAAAGACCCAGGATGCTTGACAATATTCGTCCAGAACTCAAGATGATTCAGCAAAGGGGGAGTGAGCGTTATGATGGTGGCATCACAACGCTCTATATAATGGCCTAAGTGTGTCGCTGGTTATCAGTGGCAGCACCCCTTACCTACCTACCTACCTGTGTAAAAGGAATAAAAGTAGTTGCATACGCAGACGACGTCGTAGTGGCAGTATCTTTTCTCTTTCCCTCCACGATAAGCGAAATTATCGAGGGAGCTCTTCTGAGACTCCACTCATGGGCCTCACGAAGCGGGCTGGGTATCAACCCAAACAAGACATAGCTAAAGCTGTTCACTAAAATAACGACGTGCAAAACCGCGAGAGAAATTTGGCCTACTTATCATCGATCAAAAACGGTTGACCTCCTCAACAGATCAACTAAAGAAATATTCCGCCTAACAGCTACAATTACGGGCCACAGGCTGGCCTTGCATTCAACAACCACTGCAGGAGCTATAAATATGTAGACAGCAGAGAAACCATCTTTCACTATTTGTGTGAGTGTCCCGAGGATTCACGAAAATAGCGTAACAAAATGGTGCTAACGTACAACACCTTTCATTCTTGCATCATGTTATTGCAACATGCACTTGATACAATCATAGGCAGTTTCACTCTCTCATTTCAGACGCCATATTAACCATTTGACAGAAACAGTGTTCCGGATTTTTAAGCATTACGAAAGCAAAGACAAAAAACATTTGAATATGTGCAAAGCTGCATATGTATAAGTATGTACATAAGGCTATTCAAAAATCGCGTGCTTCAAAGGACATAATAAATAAATAAATGTCGTGTGTGAAAATTGTGTTAAAGTTAGTTAATTATGCACATTCTTCATAAATATTCCGTGTCGTATGCCCCAATTGCCTTGGTAAAAATTTTTATATCTCTAAAACTTTGTCGTAAAAATATGTAAAATTCGCACGGATAATTATTTGTTGTATGTAAAAAATTTGCAAATAAAATTAATAATGCAGTTATTCTCCATCTATCAGCCATTTAAAATGGAGTTATTCGTTTTTTGATATCGTATTTAGTTTTCAATACATTGAGTTTAATTTGAATCACATTTAGTCGTATACACATTCCTGCAAAACTGTTGCCAACATATACACTGAAGAACATCATTCATAAATTCAAAAGTAATTAAGAATAAACGATAAAAAAGAAATAATTTAAGATTTTCGTAAACTAGTAATATTCTCCGAGACTTTAGGAAAAAATTCTATCCTCGCCTTTTTGATGGCTCGGTCATCATATCGTCATCTACATAGGTTTAAAGAATAGGCCATAAATTGTACATTTACATACATATATCAATAAAATTCCATTGCAATGGTGAAAAAATATACATGCAATAAATGAAACATAGTATGTACACTCATACATATATGAACATATAAAATTTACACGATTTGTCTTTGAAATACAACAAAATTAAAATTAAAATCCCCAATGTGTATTTCAAAGTAGTGGCAATATTGTGCGTCTGCTGTTGAACACAGTTTCTGTAAAAAAATTAAAAAGAAACTACCCCTAAAATATTTGGATAATGGTACATACGTATGTACATATGAACCTATATACAGTGGCTACAAAATCTCATCGTAATTTGTAATATCATAAATGTTACTCATTAAGTATTTGATTCGTAATAATTTTCATAAAAATGTTTGTTTAAAAAAAAAAGTTTACAATTTGTTTGAGTAAGTAATTTTGTAGTGGATTAAATTTAATTGTGTTTTATTTGTGAAACTTTTGGCAACGTTTCATTAATTTCGTTTCAAGTGTTTTATTTTTGTTAAGTTTTCTATCGAACTTAAATGTTTAATAATATACAATTTTTTTTAAAAAGAGTTGCAAAAAACACACAACAACCACATAAGCAAGTTTAAATAGCGGCAGATCAGCTACTCTTGCTTGTAGTTGGTTTGTTTAAGGAAGATGGAAAGTACACAACAGCCCACTCGGCAAGCGTAGCACAGCATGTAGAATGTTGGCTCTGCAAGCCAAGGGTCCTTGATTCAAAGCTGCGGAGCGGTGATCAAGATTAAATAAATTTAAATTAAAAGATGTCTGATGGGTAGATGTGGCTATTTCCCGAAATAGCTGCTACCATTTTTTTACAAATAAAATCGTTCATAAACTATCCCGAGCTTAATAAAATTTTCAGTTGTCAAGTTTTTTATTGTAATTCACCCGTTTTTTTACATTATGAAGTGTTAACCTATATATGTAACTTAACGAGTCCACAGAGGTCGGCTCGAAAAAATTAAAGCTCTCCCGGAAGAATACCAGGCAAAATATTCTTAAAGCTAACACTTAGTATCTAAATGACATGAATTAAATAAATAATTGCTGACGCTGCGCTTCCCACGAATTGCATTTTGCATTTCGCCTAAATATCAATTACGTTGCAGGTCGATTACCTGCATTGGCTATGCGCGTGTTTGGGGAAGTGCGGCATCAGCACTTTTACAGTAGTTTGTGTGCTGGCCCCCTTGTTAACTACCCTCCTTCAAACATCTGCGTCCCGCAGATGAGTCAATTTTTGAGGAAGATCCTAGGTGTGGGTCGTTGGCTGGTCCTGATGTGCTGCTTCGTTTAATCTAGGAAAGTTGATTGTAGTCGTAAGTTTCTTCCAAAGTATATAGCATATGGCTGCCAGGACTGTCAGGGCAACAGCGTCACAAATTAAGGAGAAGTGAAAATTATTGCCAAGCTGCTTTAGATGGTGAATATTCTCTATACTGAGCTCGTGGATGTAGTCCAAATTTAATTTCAACCCATCGCTTGTAACGTTGACCAGAGCGGGTGGCAAAGCTTGGACTGCGCGTACTGATCTGCTGGTGAACGTTTGATTTCCCAAAGTGATTGTTTCGATATTTAGTAAAATTGCATAGGTTCCATTGAGGTGCGTGGAGTAGTTTCCCCCTCGCAGTTCTCCTTGAAAGTTTGTTGCAAATACTGTTGCGTCTGCGATCATCTCGACGCTTCTGCGGTTGTCCGGTTCAAAGTGGCATTTGGCATCGCCGCGTTTTACTAATCTAGCTAAGCATCCGTCTTCAGGAAGTTTCGTTAATGCTTTTGGCGAGCAGATTGTTATATTGCTAATCGAAGGACAATCTTCGGTCAGTCCGAACGTTTCCCTTTCGTTTATCAGCATCTTGTTGTAATTAAGGTCGACGTGTTATCCTCTTATAACAGCGGCCCGCGTTATTAAAAGCCTGTAACCCTCTGATTTCACTTTTGGCATTGAGAGAACGTACAGAACGTACTGCCGTTTGAATATACGGAAGCCGATCCGTACTCTATAGCTTCAATGGTATTTTGATATGGTAGCGAATCTTCTTCTGTAATAAGCTTTTGGATTTCATTTCGGTCGAGTAGGTTTGTATTTATGACGCCAGATTTTGCCATTTGGCAGGCTTGTATGACTTCTGAGACTTGTTCTTTCAGGATAAGAACCTTACCCAAGTCCAGAAGCTCCAGATTTTCTTCTTCAATATTTTTGCTTACAGCGTTGATATGTAGCATCATTTCATTCGCTCTCTCGATCGCCTCTCGGGTAACGTTGAAGAGCTTTTCGTTGACGCGGTACTGGTGATTGTTATTTACTATAACGTCGTTCGTGCTTCGAAGGATATAATCCCAATCTGCTGCATCTGGGGACACGGCGATCCACTTCCATGCCGAACCAATCCAGTCAATGGAACGGGTTTTTCTCGACCTACTCATTTGAAGATCGTCGAGTCGCAGCTTTGTTTGGTTTAGGTGGAATTGCAGTACAGTACGCACAGCTTTGCTTTGGATATCGTGCTGTGCTGCCTCGATCAATTTCCCCAAAGCCACGTTGAAGTAGTTAAGGTCGACTACATGGACTAGACTAAAATGTCCAACCACGCCCATGTTCAATGGTGACCAGTGGGGAGTCGTAGTTGTAAATGTTGAGGCCGCAAACGCCAGATATTAAAAGTAAGCTGTCTTACCATCGAGATTGAAAAATAAGTAAAAATAAGAAATTTTTTTTTTTTAAATTAGTATTAGCATTTTTTGCCGCCTATCTCGCTAGCTTCATTACTAATATTATAAAAAAAAAATTTTGTGCAGGGACGGTGAGAAGAAAAAAAGGAAAACATTTTGCAAAAACAAAGTATGAGATGATTATATACAATTATTTTCTTAAATAATATTATTTTCTTAAATTAATTCACATTTTTTATTTGTTTGTTTTTTAAACATATCAAAAATTAGTTACTAGTATTTACTACAACAAAATAAAAAAAAATGGAAAAGGATGATTAAAAAAATGTTTTTTTGTTTTTTTTTGTTTGTTTTTTTTTTACAATATATTAACTTGTTGGACTCTTGGGTTAGAGCTATATTCCTGTATTATACTATCCTACCGTCCCCAGTTCTCTTAAACTAGTGATTAGAAAATCCACAGGATCCGAGAATATAAATTTTTTTTTTTACATTTCAGATATTTAGTTATAATTCAAAATCCTAGGGTCCTGTGGTAAATTCTGCAAAAGTTGGGCCATTCGTGCTTTCTTTAAAAAAATTTTTTTTTTCTTGATGAGCAATTTTTTGCCTCTTTTTGTAAGCGCTATTTGGTCTCGCTTTTATGATTTGTAATGGGCCAATTTTGCCTCTTTAATTTAGTGCTTTTTGTGTCGTCTGTGCTATAGTAATTTTTACTCTTGCCATTGATAAATTAATTAAAATTTTGAGTTTCTGTTCTTTGTACCTTGTTTATTGGTTTTTTTTTTTTTTTGTTTTTTTTTATTATTAGTTGTTTTATTTTGACATTGTTTTAATTTGTGCCTTATGCATCTTCCTGCCATGGTTTGTGACTAAAGTCACTCTATTATTTTTACCAACAATTTCTTTTTTATAAAGTGCCTTCTGCTTTGCCTTTATTTGTTTATCCCTAACAAAAACCGCGTCTCCTGGCTTAAAATTTTGTGGTCTTTTCCGAATCTTATTCAGTCGGAGATTCCTAAGCTCCTGATTCTTCCTAATTTGTTCCCTGATCTCTTTGTGAACTCTCTCTTTGAAGTCGGTCAATCCCTGGTAGTTTATTCTTTCGGTCCTATTGAAAAAAATGTCGCTGGGTTTCTGTTTCGTTACAGAGTGTATTGTTGTGTTGTAACGATCAACTGCGATATACACTAATTCCTTTGGTATGACGTTTTTTATCTCTTTCCGAAGGCATCTATAGATCTCAATGATAGTAGAATGCAGTTTTTCAACCTGACCGTTTACCTCACTTCTTTGAACCGGAGTCTGATACAGTTCAACTCCTAGGCCTCTTATATAATTGCACACTAGAGGCGTCATGAATCCCCTCTCGTTGTCTGTTACTATTATTTTAGGAGTTGTGAAGTAGTGTATTAATTTCGCTAGCTTGGCGCGAAGGGTTAGAGAAGCTCGGTTTTTAATGTGGAAAAGCTTGGCAAATTTAGAAAATTTGTCTATGCAGGATACAAATTTTTCCCCTTGAATTTCGAAGATGTCAACATGTACTATTTCAGATGGGTATTTCGGCACAGGAGTGTCTTTTATCGGCGGTACCGCAGGATGTCTATCGTATTTGTTTGCGAGGCAAGTTTCACAAATGGAAGTAAATTTCCTTATTCTGCTCGCCATTGTAGGAAAATAGTACCTTTCCAGTATTTGTTCCTTGTTTTCCCTCGAGTTCCTATGAGCCCGCCTATGTTCATCTTCTATTATCTTACAAATTCTATCTTCGTTGGCTACATCTTCGACCACTCTCTGTGTTATCCTGATTTTATACAAAAGAAAATGTTCTAGGTATACTTCTTGTAGAAGCTGCAAATGATTTTCTGAAATTTTTATAGCGTTTATAAGTGATGGATTCAGACGTTCTTTCAAGGTTGCGGTCAAGTTGGATTTTTCAATGATAGGTAAACTGACATAGTGACGGGTGAAACCGGAATGAGGATTTTCAACACAAATCATTGCGTTCCCTTCCGTAAAAATTATTTGGTTTCGAAAAACGTTTAACGGACTTTCTACATGTGGAATGAGGTCTGACGCATCCTGATCTGCACTGTGAACTGTCCCTTCTTCGCTTCTAGCTTCTGCTGGTAAATTGTTTGGTTCTAAAGGTTCTGTTACATGGTTTGCCTGGCATGGAATTCTGGAGAGAGCATCTGCCACGACATTTGATTTACCGGGAGTGTAAATCAATTCGTGGTTATACTCTTCAATTCTAGCCTTCCACCTCTTCAACTTTGCGTTGTAGTTTCTACTTCCCAACGCAAACGTGAGAGGTTGGTGGTCAGTGAAAATCCTAATTTTTTTCGCCCCATAGAGATAAGATCTCAAATTGTCTAGAGCCCAAACTATTGCCAACATTTCCTTCTCGTTCGTGGCGTAGTTTTCCTCTGTTTTATTTAAGGATCTTGAAATATAGGCAATGGGCCGATCTTTTCCTGGCTCTCCTTGTGATAGCACGCCACCAATGGCATAGTTAGAAGCGTCAGTCGTGAGGTTAAAAGATTTTGTGAAATCGGGAAAAGCGAGAATATCGGAGGAAATAAGCAGTTTCTTCAAATTATTGAAAGCTTGAAGGGATTCAGAGTTTAGATTTATGCGTACCTTCCTCGATTGGTTGGCCTTGACTTGCGCGTTTTCGCCCCGTGTGAGATTAGTTAAAGGTTTCGCAACCTTCGCGTAATCTCTGATGAATTTCCGGTAGTATGACGTCATTCCCAAAAAACTCTTCAGTTCTTTGAGTGTTTCTGGGGCCGAAAGATTCTCTATAGCCTGCACCTTTGAAGAATCTGGTTTTATTCCGTCAGATGTGATTACATATCCCAGAAATTCTACTTCCGTCCGCATGAATTTCGTTTTTTCCAAATTCACCCTTAAGTTAGCCTCCGCAAGCCTAGCAAATATTATTTCCATATTTTTTAAATGTTCGTCAGTATCTTTCCCAAAGACAATAATGTCATCGATATAAACGTAGCATATTCGCCCAATATACTCTTTAAGGACATCATCTATCATACGTTGGAATATAGCCGGCGCATTCTTCAACCCAAAAGGCAGTCTCAAAAATTCATACTTCCCATTCATGGTTGAAAAAGCGGTTTTAGGTATATCTGCCTCCTTCATTGCAATTTGATGAAAGCCTGATGTAAGGTCAATTGTTGTAAAATATTTAGCGTTTCCTAGACTAGCAAGTGTCGCATTAATATCCGGAATAGGATAAGCGTCTGACACGGTAACCTCGTTCAAACGTTAGAAATCTACAACCATCCTGTACTGCTTTTCACCGGAGGGTTTAGGCTTCTTCGGGACTACCCAAATGGGAGAATTATACGGGCTTTTCGATGGCCGTATGATGCCCTCTTCGAGCAGTTCGCTAATTTGTTTTTCTACTTCTTCCCTCATGTTTGCGGGATAAGGATAGCTTTTTGTATATATAGGCTCATCCGTAGTTGTCTTTATTTCAGCACGAACTGAAGTTTTGATGTTTGATTTAATATTAAGTGGACCGAATAAATTGGAATACTTTTCTACCAGAGACTTCACAACTGGAACTATTGCCATAGGGATTTCAGATAACTCAGAAAAACTAATGCTCCCAACGGGTTTGTTTCTCAACGGAATTTTGATATTTGGTTCGATTGTGAGAATATGGTTTTTTCTATCTATCACTGCACCGAATGCCTTAAGCGTATCGTCCCCTATAATTCCATCAAAAGTTTGGAGTCCTGATAATAGATAAAATGTTGTTCTGGTGTCGTTTCCTACTTTGTGGAAAATTTTTCTGTTTATTGTAATTGGTCCTGCTACTGTCTGTACCGAGAATGGTGGATCGACTGGTGTGGAATCAGTTGCTAGACTAGGTTTAATAAAGTTTTTGTTTGCCCCTGTGTATATAAGAAATATTAAGACATTACTGCCGTTGGTTAGGCACGTCAGGTAGGGTATGCTTGAAAAAGAAGCAGTGTTTCTCATATGAAATAGGCTGGTGGACCGGTCAATAAAAAATTTACTTGCTGTTCATCGTTGTATGTGGGTTCACAATGGTTAGAGGAGTTATATGCTTGTTCCGGACTACAGGTTTCGATGTTATATAGTTTCTGTTGTTTTGGGAAGCCACTTTTGACGATGTAGGCCCTCTCTTAAACGCGTTTGTGCTTGATGGTCTGTTCATGTAGTTGACATTTCTTGTTTGCGCACTGCCATCAACTTCCATTTTCTCAACGTGGTTAGGACCCGTTGACCTAGCTGGTGGTAATGGAGTCAGGCCTTGGTTTGGCTGAGGCCTATTATAAGGGTTCCTCTGATATCCCGGATTCGAATTCCTGTTCACCCAGTTATAACTCGAGCGTGCACGTGGCGGTAGAGGTGGTCTCTGCATTAGGTTATTCGTGGGTACAACGATCCTATTGGCTGAGTGTGAATGCACCATCGTATTCCTTAAAGTTAAATTCTGAATGTCCAGGCAAGCTGAAAAAGCTTCTGGCAAAGTTTTTGGTTTTTGCACAATGAGCATTCTAGATAACTCAGGGCTCAACCCACGTATGAACACATCTAGCGCCCTATTGCGGTAAGTCTCTACAAGAACGGAAACTGTTTCCTGTGAGTAATCGTCGCACTTTACTTTGTTGAATATTAGCGACAGTTGGTGGTTTACCGTCGCATAGAATTCGTCCAGCTTAGAAGCTCCTTGAGTAAGTTGATTCAACTGATGCTCGAGCGTTCGAATGTCCCTCTTATCCGCGTAGTGAAGCGATAAGACTCGCTTGATCTCTGCCCAATCGCTCTCAAAAACGTTGTACGCCACCAACGCCGCATCAGCTCCACCCCGGATTTTTTGCCTGATATGCTGCAGGATGGCGCGATATAGAGGCTTCTCTTTGACCACTTCGTAGTCAGCGAGTATGCCCTCGACGTTATGAACCCACGATATGTACTGGGAGGGGTTACCCTCAAAAATTTGCAGCTCTTTTACGCAGTCGGGGAGTCTGTCAATGTCCTTTAGATCCTGTTCCGATAGGGGTGTTCGCACCGCTACCGGCACCCCTTGCGGCCTTAGGCTAGCCTGCTCTACACTACCATTGCTCTCAATCGCACCAAGTCGTCCCTCAAGTCTCCTTATCTGCTCGAGAAGAGCATTAATACCCCCATTGAGTTCATTGACTTTGGAAGTTAAGGCGTCCATTTCACGAAAATTTAAAAATTTATTATTTTAATCAACAGTTTCTTATACGTAACAGATTCAAGGCACGGGATTGGCACTAATTTTTTTTTTTTTTTTACTTTATAGCACAGTACGATAATGATAATAAAATCAATTGTTTTCTAGTTTGGCACACAGTGGCTCTTTATAAAATTTTAGGTATGCGTTTTCTGTTCCTTTTTTTGTTTAATATGTTTGTTGTTGTTGATCAAAATTAATGGTCTTTTCTTACACTTTGCTTTATAATTTTTTTTTTTTTTTTTTTTTTTTGTCAGTAATAAAATTTACATGCTTATATCAAAGATTTCACTTTTTATCTCATTATATACCTGAGGGTCTTCGGGGTCACAGGATAATTTCAAGTAATGTTATTCCTGTATCAGCCCGCAAGGGTTGACAGGAGAGGACGTAGTAACTTATGGTCTAAGCCTGAGGTTCCTCGGGGTCACAGGACATAGCCGTGTTAGTTTAACTGTGCCTTAATTATTTAAATTTGTTTGACCTCTTCTAGGAAGAGGAGCTTTTTAACTCTGGAGTGCCCCGTGGGGATCGCAGAGCTAAGCTAATATTATAAACAGCAGGGTTCTAGTGAACCGTGGTTTCAAAATAGTTTTTTATGCGGATGTACAAGCCATTATTTATAACTTCATATTTTAATTTATTCTTCTTTTTTTTTCTCTCACACTTTGTCATAACCACTTTATCACTTAGCACTTTCGAACACTTTCTACAATCACTCGGGAAGGACTCCCACAATTAAGGGGATCCATCCCGGAGTAGCTCTACAGCTAAGTAGGCTCCTCACAAGGACCCACATTTCAGTGGGTCCCTGCTCGGGCGCCACTTAACGAGTCCACAGAGGTGGGCTCGAAAAAATTAAAGTAGGGGGCCGCCCCGCGGCCCCAGGATATTCCTGTGAAAATAAAACGATCTAAATTGGTTAGTGATTTGTATATTTACCATTCCTGCTCTCCCGGAAGAATGCCAGCCAAAATATTCTTAAAGCTAACACTTAGTATCTAAATGACATGAATTAAATAAAAAATTGCTGACGCTGCGCTTCCCACGAATTGCATTTTGCATTTCGCCTAAATATCAATTACGTTGCAGGTCGATTACCTGCATTGGCTATGCGCGTGTTTGGGGAAGTGCGGCATCAGCACTTTTACAGTAGTTTGTGTGCTGGCCCCCTTGTTAACTTGTATGTATTTATTAAAGAAAGTTTGTGATGAGTTACATTCATCATAAAACCATCGAACGAGCACTTGTTGGAGTCACTGTGCGTATGAGTCTAAAAAAAAAAAAATGTGTTCATTGCCCTACAAGACAGGTAATGGTTAGTAAACAAGTAAGATAGGAGTTTGCGTTCACTTTTATATGTGTTAGCGAATTCGTTTATTTTGTTTGAGATGCTTTCTCTCTGATACATAGGTTACAGAGTTTGTTAGTCGTTTATTCGCAGTATGCGTTTTATTATACCCGAGCGTACTTGTACACACACTTTGTTCGCATAACGGTTGTTTGTAACAGCAAAAAATAATAGAGATAGATACAAAAATGATAATGAAAATATGAATCGATACAATAACTTGAGTAAAAATTGAGATATCTCAATGAAATTTTGTACATAGAATACTCTTTGGACAGGGTAGGTATTGAAAATGGCCAAGATCGGTTAATAACCACGCCCACCTCCCATATAACGGAAGTTTTGGAAAATGCAAAACCTTCAATTTGTGTGAAGTAAAGAATTTTATGAAATTATGGGCCCCGACCATACAAAAATACGTCGCGAGGGTATATAAAAATCGGTTTCGCCCGAATTTAGCTTTTCTTACTTGTTATACTAAACATTTGAATTAATTAAGCTTAATACATATTTGTGTTCTTATTACCTTTCACATGCAGGAACAGCTGGTAAAGATGTTGTCAGCATGGTGAAAGCAGGAACTTAATTGTAGTCTTAATTGATTGCTCCGTTTGTAATTAATACCAGTGTTATTTGTAATTAATACCAGTTTTCAATATTTTTTATGATATACACATATGTATGGTTAAATAAAAGAAATCCTAATAATAATCTTTCGTAAATTAAATTAATTTAGTAGTAAACATTAAAGTTTGCTTAAATTCCACAGCATGTAATCCCAAATGTTAAATGCAAACGATCAGTGCCTTTTTCTTTCTAATTGTGTACGATGTAGATTCTGCAAATATAAAAAAAATTAGTTAAAATATGTTATTTGCATACAAATTCATACGATTACCTCTTTAATATCGCCTAGATGATGTTTTCACTGCAATTTAAAACCAAAATATTAATATTTAAAGAGATGTAACAAAAATTCGAATGAACTTACCGCCAAACTTTGCAAATTTTACAGCAAATAATTTGTAAAACCAGGAGCGATGCATGGTTTTGATCGAATATGGCGGAAAATCAACAAGAGGGTACTCATAATCCCCTATTTTTAAATTTAGTTTGAAGGACATTACCAAAATTTAAATTAAAATAAACTTTTCCAAAACATTTGAAAGAGTTTCCGTCTTATAATAATAATAATTTTAAAATATATTATTGCAAACTTTAGTATTCCTTTACATTAACCGAGTAATCGGTAGAAAAACCGAGTACTGTAATACTTTTCTCACATTTTCAACTTGTTGAGTGACAGCCTGCTGCGATCAAAATATCAAATTTCCATTCGCTGCAACCCTCTGGCTATCGTGTTCTAACACACGTGTTTTCTATGCTACGTCGCGACGTTAGGCATTTAGTCGTTTCTTCTAACACTAGGAAACCAGACAAAAATAAAATTGTGAATGTGTTGGTAACAGCTGATAAGTTGTGATGGTATTTGTGAATTGAATTCGCCTTGATTACCTTCGTCTTGTAGGGTGATTGGCCGGGCTTCTCGTACCATTTTTGATGTTTCACAAAAGGAGGAACCTTCAGTTTTATGCCGAATCCAAGAGCAAATGTATTTTATTAGAGGCTTTTTCATGTCCAAAATAAATTCGGGAATTTACCATTGCCTGCCGAGGGGCAACCGCTATTTATTAGAAAATATGTTTTTAAATATATTTTAGGTAATCCGTCTGATATTCTGAGTTATAGCATGCACCGCTATACGGACACGGATAGTTATGAGTCTATCTTATTTAAAAACAGATATTTATGTATCAACTAGAATTGCTCTATATCGAATTAATATACTCCTGTTTTTTTATTTTTTAATGAAACAATATTAAGAGTTCGCTCAAGGCGCTCAAATCTTCCCTTCTATTTAATATGGGCAAAATACCACCAGGGGCATTGTCGAAGCACAAAATATCTTCCAAAACCCTATGAATAGATTTTTTTCGGAAAATTAAAAGAGCTCTTTAATCGTAAATTATATGAGTATAGAGGAGACCACAATGAATCTTTGAGAGTTATCTGTGGGTGCGTTTTGGGGACGTTGAAACACCTCCTATAATGAGTTCTATAGGACTCTATTCCACCTTATTTTAGAATCCAACTCAAAGACTCCCTAGGAGGGCGAACGCAACGCAGAGGGAGCCCTAATTGTACCCTTAGCGTGCTCCTCTTTTGGCTGGGAATACTTTCGCACAACCTTTTAGACGAGTGAGAAAACCAATCGAAAATAGAATTTCCGTGCTTTCACAAAACCTCCCCTGTCGGAAATGAATGTGTTTCTTCGTAAAGTAATGTAATTTAAAGTAAAATAAAAGAAGATATTATTCAACAAATTGTATTTAAAGTGCACACCACAAGCTGTTAATATTGAATAAAGAGTACTTCATAATTTAATTTTAAAGTAGTTTCATAAGTGCATTAATTGTCAACTACTTTAAGCCAAAACGATTAATTTTTACTCTAGATACAGAGAGAAGAGTAACGGAATTTGTTCCTTTGCTCTTTATGGAAAGCAATACAATAAAGAAAATACATATACATATGTATGTACATACATATGTGTTTACATATAATGTATTTTCGCAATTCCATAAACAAAAATTAACCTTTCGAATAACCCGAAAAATAAATGTTTTTGTTTCAGAATATGATTTATGCTTTCTTCTAAACTGAAATATGTACATACATAGATAAAAAAGGCAAATGCATAAATGTAGGCAAAATATAGTGTTAGTAAAATGCGCAATAAACAAATTTAAAAAAATCACAAAACACTTTTTTTTTGGCTTAGCAACGATATACATACATATATTTTTGATGTACTACACATATCCACGATTCAGTGTTCGAAAGGTGACGCTACCTCGTTTTTGCCGATTTTGACAATTCTCAAGTAAAAGTAAACTAATTAAAATTCGATAAAGCGGTTAACACAACCCTTTTTATTTTAGTTTTTTTGGAAATTTAGTTATTTAACTACTGACTATAACTCATATTTTAATATTTTTTTTTAATTAAAACATGTTTATCACTAAAAATCGGCTTCAATGCCAAGTTATTTGTTTAATATTTAATGTTAACTTTTACGTGTGATACTTAATCGGCCGCGCGAAGGCACAATCTTGTATTCTATCGTTTTTGGATTTATGTAAATAAGTAAAATTACTCAATATTGGTTTTAAACAATTTAAAATATGAGAGTTAAAAAGTTTCATAGCTTTATTTGATAACAGTTTCTCGCTTTTTTCGAAATTTTTGTAATTGTTGTTATTTTACAGCACAGTCACCCTATGTAAAGCAATATTAATAGCTTCACCACAATGCCGGCGAACGACGCAAGTTTCTTCGCGAATGTTCGTCGTGAAAAATAGAACACTGAACCTTATACGAGAATGCGCACAACCAATGTGTTAATTTAAAAAACGTAATTTTAGTAAATGCTATTTTCAACACCTTAGTTTTGTTAAATTGCCTTTTTCTTACTATATTAATTTTATGTTTTAAAAGTTTAATCTGTTCAATATGGTCACTCTATAAGCTGACATTCAAGCTGTTTATGTTGTCGCATTTATTGTGCTTTGTTAGCGAAATTTTAGGGCGAGCGTCGCTGAGGACGTCGCTGTGCTGGACGAAAATTCAACTTTCGTTCGTTGAGCTCAAGAAATATTTTTTGTCTACATATAAATATACATACATATATAGAGTTTTAAGTTTTCTGAAATTATTAGGCGACCGTAATTTTGGATCCAAAAGTAGAACTCAAACGCTTTTGAGTACAAAGCGAGTAATTAAAAATATTACTTTTATCGCAAAAATAATAAATCTCAACTCGAGCCCATTACGTTAACAAAACAAAGCCTAAAATTATAATAGAAAAAAAATTATCAAAAAGCAACAAAAACATAGCAGCGTGATAACCGCGATTATAACTATCCATATGTACATACATACATAAGTACTATATTCCGGTTAATATATATATATGTATATATATATGTATATACATACATATATAGATATGTACATATATATTCTGTATATACACTATTCTGATGATGTGCTCATTATTGTTTGCCTTCCGCTTTTTATAGTGTTACTTATTGTTATCGCCTTTTGCCTTGTTGTTGTATAAAAAATAAGTCACTAGGTCAATAAAAATAATCAAATGCAAAAAATCGTGAGAATTACAGAAAAAAACGAACACAAATTTTCGTACACTTACTTGTGTACAAATAGCTTTTCTAGTAACAGAAATTTCTGGTTAAGAACTACATAATACCGTTCGGCTCACTATGCGTCATTTGACATCGAAATCTGTAAACTTCAAAGACAAAAATAAAACGAGTAATCGCCATTCTCGATGAATCGATTGCAAACCAAAACTGGCAGGGCATTAACCTTGCATTGAAATTCCGAATTTTTATTAAGCATACAGTCACCGCTGACAATGCAAAATTTAGGAATCATCTTAAAAATAAAGTTCTTTTAAATTATGCGATGACTTCAGAAGAGAATAGGAATGTCTTTAAGGGCTTTCTAAAGTAGGGCTTTATGATATACTTACATATGTTTTTCAAAAAAAGTTATTGAATCCGATTATAAACGTAAGCACTTATTTAAGTCAGGTAGTCAAACTTCAGGAGGACTTAGCTCTACTTAATAATTTTTTTTTTTTTACAGTGGCATAATTTTAAATATTTCTTCAGAAATGCGCTTAGTTCGTTTTAAACACAATTATGAATAAGTAAATCAGCTTAAGTTATGATACCCGTCCTGAAAGACCTATGTTGGTATAATTAATTTTAAGGAGAATTTTATGTTGGAATATTTTAACTTTTTAACTACTACTTAATTGGGTGCAAAATTGCAATTTTGTTTCTTTTACTATTATATCATGGTGCAATTAAAAAATGGTGGAGTCAGTTTAATTGACTTTTTTCAATATCATTTACATTTGCATATTTTAATAGGAAGCACTAAGTAGCCATCATTGTTTTTCTGTTATATTTTGTACTGCGTATGCAAGTTATACATACATATGTACTTAAATGCATTTTCAATATTTTAACACAAAATTTGACTACTACTCAATGAATTTCACATCGTCCAAAGCGAAAAGTAGTGCTCAGTGATTCAACAATAAAACTTTATTCAACAACGACGTAACTTCCTTTTGCTGCATCGTAACAACTTTATTATACTTTAGATGAATAAGTAATCAAACAAGTTTTAGTGAAATATATTAATTCAATACTATTTGAACTGCAAAAAATTGCTGCAGCTAAAACATTTAAGATAGAAAAAATCTCGCTGAAATGACCTAAACTATTTGACCCACATTATGTATGTATGTATTTATGAAAAAAAAGGTTTGGAAAACATCAAAACACAATTTCTTATAATATCTACAAATAGCAGAGGATTTTATGTTTTAGTTTGGTTTGAATAAAATGCACAATTCAAAGCGTATACATATATTGCAAATATGTAGTTGATTTATTATTTTTTAATTAAAATTAATCATTCATTAAACTACTATTATTAAGAAATTATCAAAAAATAGTACTTAAAGTTTTCACCTTTCTACTAAGTTCAAATTTATGACGAATATGAGGGACTGCAAATTTCAACGTTTTTATACTAATATCACCTTTCTTTTATTGCGCCAAGCTACTGTACAAAATTCCCTTTTCAGCCTACTTGTACAGAGATTTTGTTAAATACTCATACATCGTATTAATAAAATGAAAATTACCCCTACGCAAGGCACATCAAACAGGTAGAAACAGTAAAACATAAATAAATGTGATTTAATTTTTTTTATTATATTTAAAAAAAATGTGTAATGTTTAAATAAGAACGCTTTCAGTAAAATTCACGGTTGTTGGTAAAAGATTTTTGAAACCTTAGCTCCTGTCATGATATAATAAAAAAGTAATGTACTTAGCAGGTTTTGACTCCTACGTATTTCGTATTTTGCAGGTACGAGAAAAACGGACAAAAAAGAAACCGCTTTGGTATTTTGCAGCACTTACATACTTATTCCACGATTATGTTCATATAGTAGATACACAAAAAATCGTGATATAAAAAAATTGTGGATATAAAAAAAATTTCCCAATGAACATAATAAAATTAAAAAAGAGGTTCGTTTGGCTGCGCTGATATAAATTAAACATGATAAATCGAGTATACCTTTATAATTAAAATAAATGGTTAGTTTTTCTTTGCGGACATATTTTCTGTATTTAGAAAAAAATTTTAGGTTTAATCGCTTAAATCACAATTTTCTATATCTTGTTATATTGCAAAATATTGGCTCCAGTTCATTTACCTTATTTAAAAATTCGCACGAGGGCTATGAACAGGATCTTTTAAAACTTGGTCGATCCAAGTGAATGTACTCTCCAAGGCTTCTGTATTTTGTGCTGTTAATATGTATATTTACTTTCGTGCCTTGTTAATTTTTATTTCAAGGCCGGATTCCATAGCCGGTTAACCGCTTATCTGAGGAATAGGAGCCAGTTAAAGCTATAGCTACATACCCGGTTTCTTGGGCTTTGAAACTTTCATCGCTTAAGCCTTAAAAGTTAATTTTGTGCAATTGATGAAAACCTGCCGTAGTCCGAAAAGGCGAAAATGATGCCGGCTTGTGATCAATTATCGAGCTTTTTAGGGATCATATGATAGCTAACTTGCCTGCACATTAGTACTGACAACTAGCAAGATCGATTCTTAATATACATATAACATTTTTAAAGTTACTTTATACATAATGTGATTTTAAGGAAGCAAAAATAACAATAGATTTATCCTTGCCAGCAAACGTGAAACACAACACAGAAGAAAATACAAACAGCTGCAGTTCTCTAAGACCTGACGGACTGAAGCAAACTTGGTGCGCAAGTTCGTGCCTACCTAAACTGGAGTCATTTGACAATAAAACGACTATAAATACCTGAAACAAATACAAAACTAGTCAGAACGAAAAACGACACTGAAGATGGCACAACGCCGAAACCGGTTTGTCTTAAAACCAATCTTGACAAGGGATTGCGGAAAATCGTTCCAAAATTCAATACTTTCAAAAAATCTTAAAAGACAAACATTGTTTCAAATATTTACTGTAAAATGTCAAAACAACGAATAAACCTATTTTGTGGAGTGGCGCGTCGGAAAAGCCTAATGAAAGCTAAAGCCCAAATTTTGCTAAAAAATTGTCTGTGAAACTCAAAATTTTATTTCTTAAGCTAAATTCAACTAAGAAATGCATTGTAATACCTGACCTAAGTAGCATATCTTTAATAGTCTCTTAATGAACAAATTTTTTAAGTTTGCCCCTTTTAAACAAAAAAGTGGATCATTTGTCTGTTCAAAGCATGCCCATTAGACCGCCATTAGTGCATATGGGCTGTTTTGTTGTTGTGATTTTGGATGATGGCACGCCCCAGATCGGTTCCTTTTCCCAAAAAAACGATTGTGGCAAAATTGTATCCAAATCGGTTCAGGGGAAGTGGTGCCTCAAAGCCCCCAAAGTTTCGAAAAATCAGCATTTTTTCAAAAAAGTTGACTTTGGCCTTGAATAACTCAACTAATATCAATTACTCATAAAAACATTTGAGAGAAATGAAGAAAATTTTACGCCAAGTAATTTTGCCATAGAAAGTTTTTGATTATCTTCAACCGTTTTCTATTTATACCCCTAGCAACAACATTTGCGCCTTTAAAAAGCTCATTTTCAAAACGTTTTAATTTTTTTTTATTATTTGTATTTGAAAGGTTCTTATGATAACAATGTATTAACAGTTTGTATTTAATAAAGTGTATTTGTTGCAGTCAAGAAACCTGCGGCGATAATCTTGAACTACTTGTAGTACGTATTGTTTTTGTTCTTAATTTTTCGATAATATAGAATTATAATCTTGTATCAATTTAACCTCTCTTTCTGCCGTATCATTCACTACTTTTATTCCTTTAATTATTTCTATTGCCTCATTATAATTTCCATCTACATCCCACTCTGATGGTGGCTTTTTTAAAAAGTTAATATTTATATTAAATATTGTCAAGCAATTTAATGTTTTTTTTTGAAACAAACTGTTCGATGCCCTCTTCCAGGATTTCAGAAATCGTGACATTAGCCATTTCATCATTTTGTTCAGATGGTGATTCTCTATTTAATTTCTCTATCAAATTTATCTTTGTCTCAGAGCTTAAAAAGGTGCCTTAATTGGTAAAGGAGCTGTGAACCATGCATCAGCGTAAATTTTGAAAAGAAAAATGCAAATTTTGCACAAAGCCTTTTCTTCTTCCTTCGTAAGCTTAAACTCCTTTCTAAATAAAAATATTTTCAAACTGTATATGGCCTTTGACATCCATCTGGCATGAAGCATAGCTCCTGGAGCTTTAATTTTTACACCATTTTATAAGTCCTAGAAATTCCATAAAATCGGCACGGGGCTGTTTCTCATTTACAAATTTTTTCAAATTTGATATTATGATTTCTATTTCACTTGCACAGAATATTTTTTAACTCTTTTGTCACTAATGCCACTGCTAATGTTTTTGATATCAATTTTTGGCCACGATTTTTGATATTTCTGGAAAATGACAACACAAGGGTATTCGGACTTTGAAATTTTTAAATCAAACACGTTTCTTAAAACTAGTTCATATATGTATATGATGCCGGCATGGTAAATACAAAAGATCTTTTTCTAATAGGCTTTCAACAATAGTAGCTGTTCCGTTTACGTGACCCGTGTTTACTGCGGTTGTATCAAAAACTAACGCTTTCACTTTATCTTGCAAACCCCACTCGTAAACAGCTTTACAAATAGCTAATGCTTGGGCTCTTCCAGTGCTTGCGTCTAAAGGTGGAACCTCGAGTAATTGCTATATTTGACCATTGGAGATTATTATAGGGAGCCGGTCTACTTTCTGTTTTCCTTCTAATCCTGGAAGTAGTTTTCCATCCCAATGCAAATCACTATTTTTCATCTTGGCTTTGATTTCATCAACGCGTTCTTTCCGCAATTTTTGTCTAGCAGTACGAACTGAATTTTTATTTAAAATTAAATTGTTTATGCATTGACCAAACGCTTCTGCAGCATCAACTATAATTTTAACAGCATTTCTGTCACTTATTTTGCAAGCATCAAGAACAGCCACAAGTTTTGGAGTGATTAAATTAGTATTTCCCCTGGCTTTCTTTAAAGGTGGCTCTTGTGCAATGTCCATGTCAAGAGCAGTATCTTCACAATTTGACTTTTCCGGGTCAGACAACGAAATATCGTTTATTGTAACAGTTCTTAATAAATCGTTAACTTCTTGTGTATGTACTTTTTTTTCTCATTTCCAACAATTTTCTTTGCCTATCTTCTGTTTGTTTTTCTGACTATTAAAGTTCACGATCGATGCCATGCCTCCCTCTTTTCTTTGATTCAATAAAAATATTTCATCTTCTTAAATTTTTAGAATAGTCAATGCATTTGCATGAGCTACATCAAATAAGTTTTAAATTTTTTTGGTAAATACTGTCTCTTTTTTCTTTTGTTCTTCTGTCTTTCTAGCTGAGTTTTTTTGCAGATTGCGCCATTCATTATACAGTTTTTTCAATTTTTCAATGCAGTACTTATCTTCTCTAGTTGGATTTCTTGCTTTTGCCAAAATATTTGCACTTCTTTTATTGTTAAACGGGCTCTTTTCCTAAGACTTAGCTTAACAACACGCGTATTAAAAAATATAATTCTCAAAACTTCTTTCGCAGACAGTAATTTACTACCCATCAAGCTATTTGAATAGTTTCCAATTAAATAAATATGCTCACGTAAAACCATATACATTTTCACTTATTTTTCCGATGTTAACACTCTTATTGACGATTTTGCACTGAAAGCTTTAGGAAAGAAATATTTTCCTCCAAAAGAAATATATAAAAAAAAATTCTAGGAATCCTCGAAAAAAAGTCAACTTGCGAAATAATTTCTTGGAAATTAACATCAACAAGGAGACACATCAAATCTGTTAGTTGCTGTGAAATAAAATGCGCATATTAGTGATGGGAAAAGTATCGATACTTGTCGACAACAATAATAGTATCAATAAGGTATCGATAATCGTTTAGTATCGTTAAGTCACAAGAGTATCGACTTTTTTAGTATCGCTCATTAAATCCAATGCTTTGAAGCATCTGATAATTCCAGCTACACCAGTTTCATCAAGTATCGATACTATCACCAAGTATCGATAGTATCGACAAATATCGACAAGCTCTTCCGAAGTATCGATATTTGTCGACAAGCAAAATTGACGATATTTCTAATAACTAGCGCATACAAAATAATTTTTGTAATAATATTCATCTTTAGATACAACCAGAAACATATATAAGCCTACTAATAAATTGCTAGGCGCAAATGTTCTTGCTAGGGGTATACATAGAAAAGGGTTGAAGATAATCAAAAACCTTCTATGGCAAAATTACTTTCTTCATTTTTCTCAAATGTCATTTTTATGAGTAATTGATATTAGCTGAGTTATTCAAGGCCAAAGTCAACTTTTTTAAAAAAACTTTGGGGGCTTTGAGGCATCACCGTCCCCGAACCGAGTTGGATAAAATTTCGCCACTATAATTTTTTTGGGA
This sequence comes from Philophylla caesio, assembly GCA_963971545.1. NCBI lineage: Eukaryota > Metazoa > Arthropoda > Insecta > Diptera > Tephritidae > Philophylla > Philophylla caesio. The sequence continues at coordinate 58,893,014 of OZ020607.1, read as the reverse complement.
AAAGGAACGACTCTATGGGGTGCCGCAAGCGTATTTCTTCTAAGTGGCAGTCTAATGCCCATTTAAACTGCCTTCTCTAAAAATATATTTAAAAAATAAATATCCCACCTGCCCAAAAAGTATTTACACTAAACAGTTTTTTTCAGCTCAAATGAGACAACTTTGCCGACTGACCTAGTCATTCATAGAGGGAACAGCCTCATCACTGAACATATTTTATGTTTCTAAAGCTTTGTATCACTCCATAAACTGAAATTCTGCCGGTGAAGGCTTTCCCGGAAGAAATGTCAAACGATACTGTACAAATATACATTAAAAGTTTGATAGGCGAAGGCGTTGTCTGTTCTTAAGTCCCTACTGTAAAATTACCTTTAAATGGATCCCCAGATAGGTTTAATATTTTATTTATTTAAGAAGTAAGTATCAGTAGATTTTTGGAGATTTGAAGGTCATTATTGCTATATTTGCTTTAAGGGGTTAGGCCACCTTGAGATTAAAAAAATCGTTTATTTTTTCTATTAGTGCTTCCTTATAGTCCTGAGATTATGGAAATATGAAATCATACATAATTTTGATGGTTAAAGTTGTTTTTTAGTTTAAACAGTAACATTACTTCAAACACCCATAAGCATGTGTAGAAATTTTAAACGCATTTTTCCCGAAACACGGTTTTAAAAACGGTACAGGACATATCTCCTACAAATTTCAACCGATTCCGCAGATTTTTACACTTACAATACATTCATTTATTTTTTTCTAACAATTATTGTAATGAAAAACATTGGTAAAAAAGCCATTTTTCCTTCATATAATTGTAATTTCGTAACAAATCCATATAATATGTAGCAAATCCCTTCGATAGCTCATAGCAAGTGTATTTATATTGAAGACAAAAAATATATTGTTGCAGTCGGATGGAGATTTGGCAGCTACACCCTGTACCAGGTATACTCTCCCTGTGAGAGAGGCAATAATAACAGTACCATCACAACTATAATTTTCGATGTAAAGTCCTGAAAAAAATTACTAAGCAACTTCAATGTATGCACATTAAAACCTTGTCAAACAAGTAAGAAAAGCTAAATTCGGGCGAAACCGATTTTAATATATCCTCGCGACGTATTTTTGATTTCATAAAAACCCTGTTTCTTAAACTTAACTCAATTCCTTCCAATAAATACTGAAAAACGAAGTTTTTTGTATATTTTTCAAAATTTCCGTTATATGGAAGTTGGGCGATTTTAAAAATTATTGACGATAATGCTAATGGTATGAAGGACAATATGCTCACCATCTTTTGTGACGATACCTATCATCGTTATTGAGATACCTCCAGACGATTTTTTATAAGTGGGCGTGGTAACGCACATTTATCAAAATTTCATAAAAATTAAGTTTCTTAATTAACTATCTCTCTAAATATTAAATTTTAATATATTCCAATTGACAAAAAAACCGAAATTTTTGCATTTTTCGGAATTTCCGTTATATGGGCAGGGGGAGAGGTCATGTGATTTCAAAAATTTGTATCGATGATAACAGCGATATTGAGGAAAAGTTTTTCAACAAAATTTGTGACGATACCTTACACCGTTATTGAGATACAGACAGTTTTTACTAAGTGGGCGTGGCTACGCCCATTTTCCAAATTTACATAAATACCTAGCTTCTTAGTTCACAATCGCTCCAAATAAAAAGTTTCACTCAATTTGTTTGAATAGATACCGAAAAAACGGAGTTTTGGCATTTTTCAAAAACTTCCGTTATATGGGAGGTGGGCGTGGTTGTTGGCCGATCTTGACCATTTTCAATACCAACCTACCCTGCAATCTATGTACCAAATTTCATTGAGATATATCAATTTCTACTCAAGTTATTGGTACATACGGACGGACGGACAGACAGTCAGGGCTAAATCGTTTCCTCTTTTCATTCTGATCATTTTATTATTTATGTGTCTATATCTATCTCGATTATTTTTTGCTGTTACAAACAAGCGTTATGCGAACAAAGCACAAGTACGCTCGGGTATAAAAAATTGGGCTTCGATTTCGGGTTCCCAAGGTGGCGTAAACCCTTAAGTAGCAGCTATATGGACAAAAATGATCTTGTACATACCAGATATATCGTTGAGGAGATTTCATGCAGGTTCATTTTCTAAAGCAGGTAGCAATTCGTTTAAGAAAATTCTATCTTAGTATGAAAATGTAGAACTAGTTAATAATACAGTTTTTTTAATAAACAATAAATTGTTCTCATTTCAATTTACTAGGGGCACTTTTGCGATATTCCTATTTTTCGTTTGTAACTGATCCCATACTCATAGCAATTATATTAACCTAATTTGCTCAACTTTTTTCAAGTTCGGAAAAATCTTAATTGATCGAAACAACAATACCGAGTGAGAACAAAATTCTTTTAGCTGATACCAAGACATATTCAATAGGTAGCCGCCGTAGAAAAATTGAGAAAATAAAATAGAAAAGAGCTCTGTGTATCTTGTTTTTGCTTTAAAAGCTAATGTTTCAACTCACTTGAATTGTACTTTAAGCTCTGTTATCTAAATAAAATACAGAATTTGACAATTTTAATTAAAATAAGAATATTTAAGAAAAAATTTTGATGTGGCTTGGCTGATATAATGGAATTTGAAACCGGTTAAGCATCATGATTAAAATATGGTTGATGGAATTTATAAATTTTACCTGCTTCGTAAAATTACTTAAAGCTATATTATAACTTTGGAGTATACATAACTTAAGGCACTTAAGAGCTACCTGGTAAATGGAAAACATGTACAAACGATTTCTCTAACCATAACGTAATTTTTATACCCGACCGTACTTGTACACAAGGGTATTATAACTTTGTTTGCAACAGCAAAAAATAATCGAGATAGATATAGACATATATATACTAAAATGATCAGAATAAAATAAAGAAAAATCGATTTAGCCCTGACTGTGTTTCCGTCCGTTTATCCGTCCGTCCGTCTGTCCTTGGTTACAATTACTTGAGTTAAAATTAAGATATCTCAATGAAATTTGGTACACAGATTGCTCTTAGGACAGGGTAGGTTGGTATTGAAAATGATCAAGATCGGTGAATAACCACGCCCACCCCGCATATAACGGAAAATTTTTGAAAAATGTAAAAACTCCTATTTTTCGGTATCCAATAAAGCAAATTGAGTGAAATTTGGTATTTGGAGTGATTTTGAACTAAGAAATTAGGTATTTATGAAATTTTTAAAAATGGGCGTTGCCACGCCCACTTATGAAAAAATTTCTGTATCTCAATAACGGTGTAAGGAATTGTCACAAAATTTGGTGAACAAATTTTCCTTAATTTTTTTTTAATATCACTGTTATCATCGTTAAAAATTTTTGAAATCACGACACCGACCATACAAAAATAAATCGCGAGGGTATATAAAAATCGGGTTCGCCCGAATTTAGCCTTTCTTACTTGTTTAAACTTAGAGACCTGTTGATTTTTGAATTACGGAAACTGAAACCGGTGAGAGAATCGCGTTCCCATATGATTAATTTTCTTTTAATTCAAAAACTCTTCAAAAATGTATGTGTAAAATAAATTTTGTGCATAATTGTATTTAATGTGGCGTCTGTGAAAACCATTTGATAACAGGTGAAAATATAAATTATTTTTAAATACAAAAATATCAGAAGATATGGAAGCATGATACAATCATAAATAAAATTTCATTGCATTGGTGAAAAAAAAACTTCCAATAAATGAAACATACATACATATACAAAATTTACACGATTTGTGTTTGAAATACAATAAAATTAAAATTAAAATCCCCAATGTCTATTTCCAAGTAGTGGCAGTATTGGCGTCTGCCTTCGAACACTGTTTCTGTCAAAAAATTAAAAGTATACTACCTCAAAAAATATTTATGTACATTATGATATGGAACATAAATTACACATGAAAAAACTTATTTTAATATAGAATGTATACATTGACAGAGAACAAGATTGCGCCTTCCCAAAAGCGTGACGTAAGCATAGTTAAACACTCTTGGAGGTATAAATAAACTATCCCTATTGTGGGTACCGAGCCACACGGGAATAAAAGGGAACGAGATGGCGGACTGTCTTGCCTCTCAATTCAATGGTCCTGAGCCCTTCTGTGGGCTATCATCCAACACAATTAAAAGTTTTCTAGAAAACTGTTTGAAGTCTAGAAGAAGTCAAATATGGAAATCTCTTCCAGGCTTAAGACAGTTGTTGGCCTTTCTGGGAGATTTTAATCCCGGAAGAGCTTACACATTAAGAGGCCACGCCTCGGGAGAAACTGAGGATTTTCACTGGGTTTTTGAGTGGTTATTGCCTGCTTAATTATCACTTGAATAACATCGGAGTGGTCACGGAGTCAATCTGCAGAATGTGCGGAGAATGTGACGAAACTCCAATCAATTTGATCCCGCAGTGCGGAATGCTAGTGCATGTTAGATTCAGATGTTTTGGAGAATACACCTTATCATAACTCAAAAAACCTACAACCGAGAAAAACTGCTAGGAAGTTTTGAAATACTCCCTTAGTAAAATGTAATTTTTTTGTTGTAGTGAGCTACTGATTATTGTTACTACGTTGAAACTTTTACATAGCATAGCAAAAAAGATAATGGGCATTGTATTTTATGAGTTATGGAAGCCTTTTGTTTAGTTTTTTTGTGCTGGTTTAAACACAGTTTAAACTAAGTTTAATTATACTCAGTTTAAATTTAAACTTACTTTCCTTGAGTTCAATTAAATTTGTTGCAACCAAAGTAGTCAGCTAACAGCTTATAGGTTAGACTAAGTTTAACCTTGCAATATCGTTTCAACTAGTTTAAAACCTATTTAAAGTTGACTGAAAAACTGTATACAATCACTTTTAACGACAAACAGAGTTAAACATGCACTGAAAAATTATATATATAGTTTTGGCGCGTACACTATATAGTTTAGTGTTTGGCCGAGCTTCTCCTACCATTTGTGGTGTGCGTCTACAGTTTTGTGCCGACTCCGAACGACAGATGTATTTAATAAGAAGCTTTTTCATGGCAGAAATACCCTCGGAGGTTTGCAATTGCCTGCCGAGGTTGGTCCTTAGTAAATAAGCGACATGTACATACATATGTGGTTGCACCATAATAGAGATAAAAGTTGAAAAAATGGAAGATTTTGACGAGTTAAACGACTTTTGGTAATACATTTCTGGGTTTGGTAAGTTTTTTTTTTAGTTTTGGTATTTAATTAAAATCTTTGCGGCAACTCTATAACAATATTGACGTCACTTAACTGTCAAATCAGAAAAGTTTTAAGTAATGGTACCCCGGAAGGCGTCATATCCTCGCTGCTTCGTGAAAGTGATCAAGTGGATGACGAAGTCTTTATTATCCTTATAGAAGCTCACCGAAAGATCCCTACGATAAGACGAGGTACAAACTAGCTGACCACAAAAAAATACTGATTACGTAAGCTCATTTGTCTACTTGAGTAAAAAGCTTCCGAGGTTTTACGAAAATAAAGGTAAGTATACGTCTAAGGTAATTACATCTTGCACTTGTCAAAAAAGTAAAATTAAATGTAGTCTGCACTCATGATGCAATAATTCGAAGAACGGTTTTAGAAGCCGTGGCTAGTAGACCGGCAACTATACACTAGTCTCATACATAAAATTACCATTTAACGTACACCTCCTAATTAGAAGAACTTTTGCGGGCAATTTCGAAAAAAACATTTTCTGTTTACCATAGGCGTCATATCATTAGCAGTTTTGGTTGGATTGCCGACCAATGTAAGAAATCATCGTTTAGATTAAGGCTCGATATGTATGCAAATACAAACTAGGTTACATAGTTTATTAGTAATTTGCGTATGCTTTGTTAGGAATTTGATTTACAAAAATTAGTAGGCGAAAAAATATTTCAATGCATTTTTTACCAAGCTTTTGGCATTTCAATCATTTACTTCCAGCGATCCTTTTCGTAATCCCACTTTGACGCTAGTCCAGTAATGGGATTCGCTTCGAGAGCAATAAAACGTTTGAGCTGGGCACTACGACGCTTCTCATCGAACGTTTCTGGATATTCTGGGTAAACGCCATGGAAATATGACAGCGATAGCCATACACCTAAAGCGCAACCAATTAATGCTAAACCTACAGAGAACTTCCAATCCGAAGTGGGCGCCTTCATTTCGGCAAATGTCTTGCGAAAGCTATAACGATAGAGTTGTTTCTTCTCATCTGTGGTCAATTTTCGCCAATCGCCAGTCTCTTTCTCACGTAGTCCACAAATTTCTGGATCGGGCTCACGAAAACGCACCGGTGGCATCGGATAGTCCAAGCGATCGTGATAACCAGGCGAACCATTCCAACCATATCCGACTATTTCACGTTTACCGATGCGTTCCATTACTTGATCGCTGTGAGTGTACCGCCGAGTTGACCAGTTTTCACGCAATCGGGAAGAGAGGCGGAAGAGAAGGTACCGTTGACGCGACTGCATTATTATCCTTTGTGTTGAAAATTTCTGTTTGAATAGGATTTTATAATTTTTTATGGTAAAAACTTTTAAATATTACTTTTCCAAAAAAATATCTTCAGTTCCTTGAGACAGAAAAAAATCAAAATGTATGCGTTTTTCGTTTTGACGTAAATTAATGTGACTTCTTAAAAGAAGAAAATGTAATTAAATTATTTTTTATAATCAAGTTGAAATCCTAGCTCGGCCTTCAGCCGTCTCAAGTATTAAAAAGCATTGTACAGGTTTACAAGTGCAGAAAAAAAAATATAAATAAATATGTAAATCACAGCTGAGATTAGCAGTTTTTCAAACGATGGCCCTAATATTTTTCTCTTATTGCCTTTTTTTAATTTAACGAATATGGAAGTAAAGGCCATGCCACATAAAACTTCTGCTTCGCTTTACGTCAGAGTTTAGCTTTGACAGCAAAGATGAATACATGCAATTATACGAAATTTCCCACATAGGCAACACCGTCGCCAAAGCGAAGCGAAATCTTGGGCAACTATCATCTTTTTGCTGACTTTGACAGTTCGCTCTTACCAATTTTGTTTATTTCTGACATAAATATAAAATTTAACTGAACTAAATGCTTAAATATACATATATGGATGTATATACATATGTACATATGTGATGATTTACTAAAGGCTTTTTCTTTTATAATAGAGTAGCATTGCAGAGCACGGTGGAAGTCACTTCGTGACCGGTTCGTGCAGGAGGAGGAAGCAAAGATATAATTCCCTTACCCACATTTTCCGCCTTGGTATGTTTTTTAAACATAATAAGGCTTCGTGGAGTAAAAGAACTATTAACAACACTTCCATAATGCCCATAATTACGCCGAATGTATGTAAATATGTTTATAAAGTTCCGTGCGATTTTAACAACTCACAATAAACAAACGAAAAGTATGTATTGTCAAAGTTTTATTGTGGCATACCTTTTGCGTTTATCGCTTTTCTGACAAAGTTACAAATGTCACGTAAAGCGAAGCAAGTCTTATGTGGCATGGCCTTAAGAAAAGTGAATTTACAAAATATAAACAAAACAATTTCAATTAAACTCTGCTTAAACAGTCGAGTAGAAATAAAAATTACCAATTGAGTCAGCTTTAGACACACGCCGCGAATTATATATTAAAACTCTTCTGGTTTATAATGGTTTAGCAAGTTTTTATGTAGTAATTATCAAGATTATTTGCCTTAAGGATATATTTATCTTCTAAACTATTGGCTTTTTGATGAAAATGGAATTAAATTAATGATTTCTAGGTTTTATCCACAGCTTGGTCTTGAGGCCAGCTTTGTTGGTGGGACATTTTGTACATCAAAAACAACCATAGTATAGTAGTATAAGTTATAGCAGCTAATTCGGATCAGACTTAGTTTTTATATTTATTTTAACACGCAAGACGTTGTGCTACACTTGCCGCGTAAACTATGGCATTCTTTCACCTTCCTTATACAACCAACTAAAATAAAGATCTGCCAATAAGCCGCTATTTAAAATTTATAACTTGTAGTTGTTGTTGTGTTACACAGATCAAATTTTATTCGTATTTTAGAATATGTGCTCATCCTTGGAGAAGGTTCCGTGTGCAGAAGTCCACGAAACAACAACTGCGCAAGAGAGAGAAGAAGAGAAAGACCGAAATGAGTCCGTGCGAAGAGCTTGTGACGCTGGCCGACAGGAAAAGCGTTCGAAAATTTTTTCAGAAAGTACGACGGCTAACAGAAGGTTTCAAGACCGGGGCGAATTCCTCTAAGAATAACAACGGCGACCTGGTGACTGACATACAGAACATACTTAGTTTATGTAAGGATAACTTCTTCACGCTACTTAGTGGTGGTAGCAAAGACAACTGTGGAGATGATGATGAATCCGAAGCCCCAACCAATGACGACGGAATTGATGTTCCGATACCCGACTAAGACGAAATTCGTATAGCAAGAGCACGGCTAAAGAACAAGAAAGCAAAATTAAAGAAGAATTAATATCTTAGACCCTATAAAGAGACACCCTTTCAAAATCGGTCAGTTTATTTTTTTTATTAACAAAGGTATGAAAAATTGTATAAGGCAGAGTCAAAATTCGAATTTCATTATTTACCGAATCTTTTAATATTCAAAGCAGGGCGAATTCATAGAAGGTGGTATATTCCCATCAGCTGATAGCTTGTTCTATATACGCCCTATGCAGTGAAAGTGTCAAAATGGTTATTTTGTTTACATTTTAAATTTCTATTTACGTTCGTGATGGAAAATTCCATGTGTAAGACAAGCAGCACATAATATTATAAAGACATTCATTTGAATATTTTTACTATAAACCCTCAGTGCGTTTGCTGTTTAGTGTTAAATTTGTAACTCCACCAACTCGATTATTTTTGTTTTTTTAAGTTTCTCTGACATTTTCACTGCAAACTACACACAATTTTTTACTTATATGTGGAGTAAACCCATGAGGGAATAATGAAAGGTGTTGTACGTTGCGACAGCGTCAGTTTGAACGCCCTAAGCTCAATGTTGTATTTAGAATGTATTAGATAAATAAGAATAAAAGAAGGCCGTTCTTAGGAAAAAGTATAAATTAGGGAAGATATTTACCACAATGATTTGAATATTACGAATGAAAACTGACAAAAGAATAATAATTTGGATTTAAATTGCTGGTGGAATCTGCGCACAGTTTTAGGATGCCAAAATTAAATGAGACAAATCTCTTCGTCTCAAAATTGTGACCTGGTGATGAACAAAAAAACCTGGTGGTAAAAAAACCTGGTGGTAAAAAAAAAAGGTGGAAGCAAAGAAAAGCAATAATCTCTAACTTAGTTTTAGACTTGGGATGAGACTGAGTTACTGAATTCGGGTAGTAGTTTAGTTCAAATCATTTGTTCATAAAGAAACTGAAGCTAATCCTCAATGGTTATGAGCATAAAAGCACTGAAGACGGGTTTTTTGTTTGGAAAGAAACACTAATTGGTTACTGAAAATTTATAAATATACAGGTCCATGTAGGTCCTTAAGCCTTTATTGTTATTACAATACAACATCCATAGGTTATATTGAATATAAAATTAAAATGATTACATAATCAAACAATATTTAAACCTTAAAGCGAAAAAGTTTATAAATTTGATTAATATTGAGTTGTAATTTAAATATTGAAGGCGGCTTTTGAGAAATGGGTGTTCTTCTGTGACGATGTTTTTATGGAGCAGCGTCAAAAAATTAAGTTTGAGCAGATTATCGAACGATATTTTTGATACGGATATTTTTTTTCCAATAAAATTTGAGTTGAAAATGCAAATAAAATTGTTGATCCTGTCCTGTCTGCTATGACCCTCAGAGCTCAATTGCACTTAATAATTTAACAAATAATGTTTCATTACTCAAATACTTGACATTTTTAACAAAAACTTATTCAAATTCTTGCTTTCAGAAAACTAATTATCAAGAAATAAGTAAAAATAATTCAAAATGCCAAAACAATCAATAATATGTATTATAAGTTCCACATGAAAAATAATTTTCTGCTACAATTAAAATTTTTTTTTACAAAACTGGTAACTAAATTCGGCAAAGGAACAACACAGTTTCTAAGGTCGTTCAATATGGTCGATTTAGAGCGAGAAGTTGCTAACGTATAACACCTTTCATTATTGCATCATGGTGATAAGAATGCATTCAAGGCGAAATCATAGAAGGTGGTATATTCCCATCAGCTGGTTGCTTGTTCTATCTACGCCCTATGCGGTGAAAGTGTCAAAATGGTTATTTTGTTTACATTTTAATTTCTAGTTACGTTCGTGATGGAAAACTCCATGTGTAAGACAAGCAGCACATAATAGTATAAAGAAATTCATTAGAATATTTTTACTATAAAGCCTCAGTGCGTTTGCTCTTTGTGTAAAATTTTGAATTCCACCCATTCGTTTATTTTTGTTTTTCTAAGTTTCTGATATTTTCTCCGCAAACTACACGCAATTTTTTACTATGTGGAGTATACCATCTAAATATATTTGCCTTGGTACAATTCGAGGTAGTTGATCAAGGCGAATTCATAAAAGGTGGTATAATCCCAACAGCTGATTGCTTGTTCTTCTTTTCCAATTCACCTGAATTCTTTGTTTGTATGTGTAAGGTTCATTAATAAAAACGCATATACATATATATGCACATATATTATTACACAATTGGTTTAATAAATATTAAAATATATGCATATATTTTCGAATGTTTTATTTATGTATACAAAAAACTCGAATGTTGAATGCTATGTATGCATATAACACATAGAAACTCAAACTTCCATGTTACTAAGAATATCAGAAATTTTGCACTTTAGATTGCCGCACACTGCCATAGCCTGCTAGACACTGCACTGACGCTGTTGCACGAAATGCATTCACAATTAGATTTTCTAAGTAGAAAAATGTTAAGAATGAGAATTTTCCAATTCAGTTTTGGTAATTGTTTTGTCTTATTTTGAGATGGAAATTTAAGGCCAGTTCAAAATTTTGACATTTTGCTCGCAAAATTACACAAACAATTTACATTAACAATGTTGGGCGAATTCAGATATTGACATTTTGCTCGCAAAATTACACATTAACATACACTACGAATTCACTTGTTGGTAGTTGATAAAATATTTTTGAAATTTTAGCTTTCAAAAGCAAAAACAAAATATATTGAGCTGAAATTTTTTTTTTAATTTTTCTACTGCCGCTACCTATTGACTCATACAAAATAAAGTGTGCTGATGAAGTAGTAAAATTTTATTTCATATCTACTTAGAAATCGAACAAACACGATTTCATTTAAGTATAATGATTGGCAATTTTTTATTTTAGAAAATTTAATTCATCTGTGCGACATTTCTACAATTAATTGTATTAAAAAACTTCACGAAATACAGGAAAACTCAAAATCTGTCTTAACGTATCGCCACTGGATTTTCTTTTGAATTCAAGTGTCATTTTTGTCTTACGTTTACTCGGTTTTCCTTTTCTAATTTTATATATCTGCACTGTAATATTTGCTGACTGCACTTGTTCATACTGCCAATATATAAGTATTATATACATATATGCTGAAACGATACAAACCCAAGTTTCAAACTTTATACAAAAATAAAAAAATTTTCATTAATATTTCACACTTTTTGCCAGGAGCTTACGAAAATTTTCGAATATGCCATTTTGTAGTCCGCTCAATTTAATTATTGACTTTTTTATTGATCTGAAGTCCGGTTTATGGAAAAATTAATTTGTAAAAACAACATCAGTTTTTTTTTTTGGAAAAGATATTGCTGCTTTTCAGATCACAGATCTCCACATTAGACTTCTTTACGACCATTTGGAGACTAGTTCGGAACATATTCTGTACTTTTGGGTAGTTTTTAGGTATTTTTCCGAGACTTAGTCCCGAAATATTTCCGAACTAGTCCTCAACTAGACTCAAATTGGTCTCGAAAAAATTCTGAACTAGCAATGATCCTGAATAAGTTCCGCTATTAAAACCTGCAAACTTTTTTCTCCCTCATAATTAGTATGAAAAAAATTTTCTAAAAAATTATTAAACAAAAGTCGTGAATATATAAAACATTTTTTTCAGTAATAAATATAATGGGAAGACTTTAAATGGTACTCCTATGTATGTTTGTCTTAAATATAGTTGTATCTTATTGTAGTAATTATTGTCTCACTTCATTTCTTTTTTTTCTCATACAAAAATAATTTTGGCTCATAAAAAATCAGAGTAAATTTCTAGCGACATTAAACTTGTGGGTTTCTATAAAAAAATTTAATGGCCACAAAACTGCATAAATACAAACATTTTTTTTTTAATTTGATGAACACTTTTTGGTTTCTTTAGATTTTATATAAACTTTGAAAGTTGTATATAGGTGTACGGCTTTTGTTGAAGAATAACATCAATTGGAATTGAAAAAAAATATTAGAAAGCAAGGGAAAATAATTTTTCTAAATTTGCCAAAAGGAACCACACAGTTACATACATATGTAAAGAAAAAACTGCAAAGAAACACTCATTAAGAAGATGTCAAAAATTAACGAGCTGTAGCTATTTGAAGCTTACATTTTATTATACTTTAATTAAATAGGGTAGAAAACTGCAAATTTAATAATCTTCAAAAATATGGATTTATTAGAGAAAATTAAGGCGCCCCTAAACGGCCTGACCATTTACAAAGTGTTTTTTATTCATTAAAACGTTAAAACGTTTATTTTCTTATAGTATGTTAAATTTAATTAGATTAATTAGATTAGATATTTCAAAAATTTCAAAATATATTTTTGTGAAATGTTCAAGTTTTTGTATAATAAAACATGATTCATTAAATTATTAAATGAAATATATCTCTGGGGACAGGGTAGCGTTCTGGGTCCGGTGCTTTATACAATATTCACCGCCGATTTGCCTGTTTTGGCAGAAGTAAATATTGCCACTTATGCTGATGATACAGCCATAATTGCAACATGCGATACTCCAGCTGAAGCCTCACGGTGCATACAGAAGGAACTCTGTGAAATAGAGAAATGGCTACACAAATGGAAGATTAAAGTAAATCCTCAGAAATCTTTTCATACAACTTTCACACTCAGAAGAGGTGACTGTCCTCCGGTAAACCTCAATGGCACACAAATTCCCCAAACCACGACAGTTAAATATCTTGGGGTACACCTTGACAGAAGGCTGACATGGACAGCTCACATAAAATCTAAAGTAAAGCAGCTAAACCAAAAGACCAAAAAGATGTACTGGCTTTTTAGGAAAAAATCACAACTAAGCTTGGAAAATAAAGTGATACTTTACAAAGCAATTCTTAAGCCCGTTTGGACCTATGCCATACAGCTCTGGGGAACGGCAAGTCATTCGAATATTGAAATCCTTCAACGCTATCAATCAAAAACTCTAAGACTATTAGTAGGGGCTCCCTGGTTTGTAAAAAATAACGAAATACATAAAGATCTCAAAATATCTCTTGTTAAAGAAGAAATTGTAAAAATAAGCAAGAAATACATCACTAACTTAGCAATCATTGTAATAATTTAGCTATAAATCTATTAGATAATAGTCAAACCACTCGAAGGCTGAAACGATGCCATGTTTTGGACTTACCAGATAAAGAACTTTAAAGTTCCTGAAATAATATGTTATATGTACATACATACATATATATTTATATTGGTTATTCTCACTGGAGTCTAACCATTCCTGCTATTTAGGTTAAGTTTCTACTATTTATCGAATTTGCTTCTTGTCATAAAGATAGATTGCAAATAAATATACATCAACAAAAAAAAAAAAAAATTTTCAATACAAGAAAAAAATGATCGTTTTTTAAAGAGCAATATTTTACTTTTGCAACTTTTTATAAACATATGTGCTTACATATATTTACGTTATGGAGAAACCTGATTTTGTCACCTTATAATATTGTAATAAGGGCTAAGGGAACTATTTATGATTTTCCAGTAATCAATTAGTATTTGTTTTTGTTACAAAGAAAACGACTTCAGTGTTTATATGCTCATATGAATTGAGGATTACCATTAGTTTCTTCATGAACCAATCATTTAAACAAAACCAAATTGATGTGGGAAGACCCGTGATATTTTACTTTTGCAACTTTTTATTAACATATGTGCTTACATATATTTACGTTATGGAGAAACCTGATTTTGTCACCTTGTAAAATTGTAATAAGGGCTATAGTTCCCCTATTTATGCTTTTCCAGTAATCAATTAGTATTTTTTTTTTACAAAAAAAAAACGACTTCAGTGTTTATATGCTCATATAAATTGAGGATTACCATTAGTTTCTTCATGTACCAATCACTTAAACAAAACAAAATTGATGTGGCAAGACCCGTGAGGTTCTTGCCCGATAACAAATTAATCGCTGGACAGACATTGAGATTTGTTTATTTTAATTGTGGCATCCTTAAAAACCAAAATGTCGTACTGCGCGCAGGTTCATCAGCAATTAAAACACGAATTATTTTTATTTTTGTCAGTTTTCATACCTCTTATATCTCCCAAATACAACATTGAGCTAAGGGCGTTCAAACTGGCGCTGTCACAACGTACAACACTTTTCATTATTTCATCATGGTGAATAAGATTCAAAAGAGCGACAGCAAAAGGATTGTCAGAAATTGTCGGAAGTTTTAAGCCTGTTGAATCTGGTACTTTATTATACTAAAATAAAAAAGGGCATAGTTAAAAAATTTAAGTTTGATGAAATTTTTAAATTGCGTATAAACTTTGAAGCTAAGATTATTTTGAATTAATGTTAGAAAATGCATTGTATTTTAATTAAACAAGTATTAAAATGAAATAAATTAAACGGAAGTTATCACATTTAGTGCGAATATAAGATGTGTTTATTAGTACACATGACATGCATAATTAATTGGTCTTTCACAATTTTGATAACTTTAGTGTAGTCTGAATTGCAATTTTGCAAGTTGGAATGATGTTACACCATTGAAATTCTTAAAAATAAGTAAATAAATAAACGTGGCAAGCTATGTCATTTTGAATGCTGTTGCTGTAGTAGCTTGATGCGCAGATACAATTGTCCCTTTTGGTATGGTCGTATTGCGAAGCGTTACATTTCTAGGTAAAAAAAAGGTACTTAGTGTTTCATAAAAAAAGAAAATACCGCGATGAAAATCGCTAATAAGTAAATCAATGATGTCAGTAAACTGAGAAGCTGTACATTTTGACATTGCTCGATGGCTTATTTTCAGGGTCGCCCACTCTCCTACCCTCAATTGCAAATGCAAAATAAATAAGTATTAATAATATTCCCTTTTGGATGATTTTTTTTTTTGCCTCAATGCAAATTTTTTTTCCTTGCTGTGGTACAGCAAATGTCAAAATGATATTGTTTGCTTGCATTTCATTATTCACAGTCTGATTTCTAATCATCGTACATTTCTACTAGTAGTATAACCATGTGTTACCACGTGCTTCCATTGATTGCGAAAATATTTACGTACCGGTATTGGTTTTTTGCAGTTGTGTGTTATTTAATTAAAAAACAAGTACAAAAAGGCTATCTACGGCTATGCCGAATGCTTCATACCGCTCATGAATGGAAGAATTCCTGAAATAATATGTTATATGTACATACATATGTACATATATATTTATATTGGTTATTCTCACTGGAGTCTAACCATTCCTGCTATTTAGGTTAAGTTTCTACTATTTATCGAATTTGCTTATTGTCATAAAGATAGATTGCAAATAAATATACATCAACAAAAAAAAAAAATTTTCAATACAAGAAAAAAATGATCGTTTTTTAAAGAGCAATATTTTACTTTTGCAACTTTTTATTAACATATGTGCTTACATATATTTACGTTATGGAGAAACCTGATTTTGTCACCTTATAATATTGTAATAAGGGCTAAGGGAACTATTTATGATTTTCCAGTAATCAATTAGTATTTGTTTTTGTTACAAAGAAAACGACTTCAGTGTTTATATGCTCATATGAATTGAGGATTACCATTAGTTTCTTCATGAACCAATCATTTAAACAAAACCAAATTGATGTGGGAAGACCCGTGATATTTTACTTTTGCAACTTTTTATTAACATATGTGCTTACATATATTTACGTTATGGAGAAACCTGATTTTGTCACCTTGTAAAATTGTAATAAGGGCTATGGGAACTATTTATGCTTTTCCAGTAATCAATTAGTATTTTTTTTTTACAAAAAAAAAACGACTTCAGTGTTTATATGCTCATATGAATTGAGGATTACCATTAGTTTCTTCATGTACCAATCACTTAAACAAAACAAAATTGATGTGGCAAGACCCGTGAGGTTCTTGCCCGATAACAAATTAATCGCTGGACAGACATTGAGATTTGTTTATTTTAATTGTGGCATCCTTAAAAACCAAAATGTCGTACTGCGCGCAGGTTCATCAGCAATTAAAACACGAATTATTTTTATTTTTGTCAGTTTTCATACCTCTTATATCTCCCAAATACAACATTGAGCTAAGGGCGTTCAAACTGGCGCTGTCACAACGTACAACACTTTTCATTATTTCATCATGGTGAATAAGATTCAAAAGAGCGACAGCAAAAGGATTGTCAGAAATTGTCGGAAGTTTTAAGCCTGTTGAATCTGGTACTTTATTATACTAAAATAAAAAAGGGCATAGTTAAAAAATTTAAGTTTGATGAAATTTTTAAATTGCGTATAAACTTTGAAGCTAAGATTATTTTGAATTAATGTTAGAAAATGCATTGTATTTTAATTAAACAAGTATTAAAATGAAATAAATTAAACGGAAGTTATCACATTTAGTGCGAATATAAGATGTGTTTATTAGTACACATGACATGCATAATTAATTGGTCTTTCACAATTTTGATAACTTTAGTGTAGTCTGAATTGCAATTTTGCAAGTTGGAATGATGTTACACCATTGAAATTCTTAAAAATAAATAAATAAATAAACGTGGCAAGCTATGTCATTTTGAATGCTGTTGCTGTAGTAGCTTGATGCGCAGATACAATTGTCCCTTTTGGTATGGTCGTATTGCGAAGCGTTACATTTCTAGGTAAAAAAAAGGTACTTAGTGTTTCATAAAAAAAGAAAATACCGCGATGAAAATCGCTAATAAGTAAATCAATGATGTCAGTAAACTGAAAAGCTGTACATTTTGACATTGCTCGATGGCTTATTTTCAGGGTCGCCCACTCTCCTACCCTCAATTGCAAATGCAAAATAAATAAGTATTAAAAATATTCCCTTTTGGATGATTTTTTTTTTTTGCCTCAATGCAAATTTTTTTTCCTTGCTGTGGTACAGCAAATGTCAAAATGATATTGTTTGCTTGCATTTCATTATTCACAGTCTGATTTCTAATCATCGTACATTTCTACTAGTAGTATAACCATGTGTTACCACGTGCTTTCATTGATTGCGAAAATATTTACGTACCGGTATTGGTTTTTTGCAGTTGTGTGTTATTTAATTAAAAAACAAGTACAAAAAGGCTATCTACGGCTATGCCGAATGCTTCATACCGCTCATGAATGGAAGAATTGTATGAGAGCCATAAGTTATATACAGTGCACTCGCGGTAACGTGAACTAATTAAAACCAAGGGAGTTCACGTTAGTGAAAATGTTCACGTTAGCGATTGTCGAATTTGAAGACGCAAAATAACTTCAAATTGCTAAATTCAGGATTTTTACACATTTAAATGTAAAAGTATTTTATTATTGCCATTAGTATGTTCATGGGTATGAACATACATATTAAATTGCGAGTCAAATTTCACATTAGATTTATTCATAAAAAAAATTCCGTTATTTTTTTCTGCTGCTTTTTCCTTTCTAATAGCTGAAATACTGCTTTCTCCCTTAAGCGTCTAAGTACACTCATGTCGCTTTGATCAACCATTGCATCTCCAGCCCATTGCAATGCCTTGTTAAAGATTTCAACTGCCTCACTTGCGGCAATTTTCTTTATGGGGTCTTCGGCAATACAATCATCATCGTCACTTTCTTCAATTTCGGTGATTTCATGGATTTCGGCGATTTCATGGATTTCGGTGGTATCATCAACACAAGGGTCATCGTTCCACTCTCGAACCATTGGCAATGTAAACTCAACCTAAAATAGAAAAAAGTAATAATGATATCAAAGTGTGTCGTAAAACTTCTACCTGAGGACTCAAGTCCTGAAGGATATCAACTGACATTCGCATTAAAGAGTTTATTTCTGCACTCCATTTGTCTTTCAGCATACTTAATGGAATGTTATATTCAGGGTCCTCCTCGTTTCCCATTAAACTTAAAATGTTTTTCCAACAATTGGCAAGAGTTTCTGTGCTGACCCGATCCCACGCGACAGATAAAAGGGTAACAGCATCTTTCAACGTTACATTTTTCATTGATTCAAGCAAATCTAAGTTTTTTGCTGCTATCGAAGCCAACAAACTGTTTCTGTAATATAACTTCGTTATTTTAATCGCATTTTGATCCATAGGTTGGATAAGAGGGGTGACATTTGGCGGCATAAACATGGCAATTATATTTCCATCTTCAGTTTTTAATTCTGCTTCACTTGGATGAGAGGGAGCGTTGTCAATAAGTAATAGTGCCTTTATTGGTAAGTTCTTCCGCTTTAGAAACAATCTTACCTGGCCAAAAGCAAGATTTTATAATAATTATTAATTAAGCGAAAAAATTGTTTACCTGTGGCACAAAAGATTGATGGAACCAATGTTTAAAAATGGCAGACGTCATCCAGGCTGATTTCGAGTTCTTATAATCCGTAGGGCAACTAAAGTGTTTAAAGCTGCGTGAATTTTTTGCCTTACCAATTACTAAAAGTTTAAGTTTATGTGCACCCGATGCATTTGCGCAACACGTCTTTGTCCCTGGAGCAGTTTTTTCATGCGATGATACATACGTCTTATCTGGCAAAAGCTTCCAGAATAAACCAGATTCGTCAGCATTATACAATTGGTCATTACATAACTCCATTTCCTCAATTTTTTGTTTTAGTTTCAGTTTAAATGGATCAACCAATTGAGGCTGCGATGAGAGTTTTTCTCCAGATACTTTAAGCAATCTAACTCCGTATCTTTTCTTAAATCTCTGGAGCCATCCGTCACTAGCATTGAATCCGGTCGCGTTTTCTTTAAGTAGGGAATGCAATTCCTTAGCCTTTTCTTTTAGCATTAATCCACTTACAGGACAATTCCTTTCGCGCATCCGGATAAACCAAAAGTATAGACTTTTTTCCATAGCTGGAAGCTCTGACGATTTTAAAGTTTTTCTTTTTCCCGGTCCTTGGTATGTATTATTCACGCATTTTAAAATGGCTTCTTTTTTCTTTTTAATACTGCATATTGTTGACTTAGCGACATTATATTTTTTTGCTAAGTTAGTCACACTTGTTCCTTTTTTCAGACTGTCTAAAATGTCTGCTTTTTCTTTTAATTGCAAACACTTCGATTTTTTAGAACTCATTCCGATTGATTGATCACTCCGCGAAAGAAAAAACCTTCAACTGAAGTAAGTCGTTGTCATATGGTAAAAATTTGCGCAAATTTTTCAATATTAGGGGATTCCCCGAACTTAAAAAATAAAATTTAATGTATTCAGTGTTGTCCGTATGTTAATAAAAAGTGTAGTGAACAAAACAAAAATTTTGTTCACGTTACTGAGCTTTCTAAGTAAGTTTGTTCACGTTACAGAGTAGTCAATGTAAAAAAAAGCGTGTTCACGTTAGCCGGTGTTCACGTTAGACGGTGTTCACGTTACCGCGAGTGCACTGTATATTCGATATTAGAGAATTTCACTGCCATAAAAAATTTCAAGAATTTACCTGCTTAAATGGAGGTTTTATTTCTCTGATCTTTATAATTTTCACTTTTTATATATATCTAACAATGACCGATATTTATGCAAAATTTCAAGTCTTTAACTGCTTAAATGGTGCTAAATGCAATATCTGAACTATCGGTTGCATGACAGCTATATGTTATATTTCTTCGATTGTATTCGAATTCGATTTTTCACTGCAAGTTCTAATATTATTCATTATTTGTGCAAAATTTCAAGTTTTTAGCTGCTTAAATTAAATGAAAAATTTAAGAGTTTTGACGAGCTTGTATATTTTAAAAGACGATGAAACATTATGCGTCATCACCACGTTTTTATCTCTTCATTCGATCCTTAAATCGAAGCCCATTAAACATTTTCGTTTTTAACTCGTCAGCAGTTTATTTATTTTTGTATATTCTTCCATTCTACCATTAAAAGTGTAAACCAAGAAAGAAAAAATGGTACTCTTTACACGTTTCCTGATTTCTTGTCGGCCGCTAATGCCCTAACGAAACTTTAATTAAAAATCTGTACTTATATATAGATTTTTAATGAGCTCATGGCCGGAAAAATAAAACAATTGAATAATATGTAAATTATTTTATTTAATCGTCAATATTTCGACTTCAGTCTGAAGTCATCATCAGGAACTATCGGCTGCGCCTGGTAGATTGACATGTGATGTCACATCTACCAGGCGCAGCCTATGTGACATCACATGTCAATCTACCAGGCGCAGCCGATAGTTCCTGATGATGACTTCAGACTGAAGTCGAAATATTGACGATTAAATAAAATAATTTACATATTATTCAATTGTTTTATTTTTCCGGCCTTGAGCTCATTAAAAATCTATATATAATTTATATAATTATGGCCAATACAACTGAATCAACAAAAATCTGTACGGCAAAAGAAGATTTTAATAGCGATGTTTAATTTTGACTTTTACTTAATAATTTAAGATTTTTTGAATTGCAACGTAAATAAATTTAAAATGGAATTGTAGAAAATGAGATAACATATTTCTTTTAAATTTTCAAACAACTTTTAATTATTTATTTGCGGCAACCTGTTTTAAAAATTTAATGTCATTTGGGTCATACGTTCTATTAATACTCTGAAAGAAAAATATCAATACACTAACAAAGTTCGCACACAATAATACTAATAATTTGGCGCTTAATAGTGTGCGTCTTTATATTCAAACAGAAATGGGAGGACCTACAGTTTTATGCCGACTTCGAACGGAAGATGTATTTTATGAGAAGCTTTTTCATGGCAGAAACGCCCTCGGAGGTTTGCCACTGCCCTCCGAGGTGTGACCGCTGTTAGAAAAAAAACTTTTCTATGATTAAGGTTTTACTGATTCGAACCTCGAACTCAGCGGGATATCGAGCTATAGCACGCACCGCTATCCACTCGACCCCAGCGGCCACATGGAGCCTGTCAAATTCACAGCCTATCCGCAAATTAAGAAGAGAATACTCTCTCTCTTAGAGACTATTTTCTCTCCACTGAGCAAAATATATTCATACTAGTACATACCTAAATATGACCAGAGTATGTGCTAATTCCATTATATTAGCATCAAGAGGCATTTTCATTCACAGATTCTCAATATGTGAAAAAATCTCGTTTTCATAGAAAATATTATGTTTACTTGGATGTACCGGCTTAAGCTCCGTAATTAAATAGTTGTTTCTGGTTTTAGATTTACATACATACATATGTAGTGTATAACGGGTGTTTTTTTAGACGTGTGGTTTTCAATGAGGCGAGACTTTTTGCGGCGTTGGTGTGTTTGACAGCTGTTACTTGATTAATACTCAGCTTGATTTTCCAACTCATAATGAACAGAACTCCGGAACAACGTTTGCTAATCGTGCAAATTTATTACCAAAATAATGGTATGGTTCGCGGTTAACATAATCGCCCAGCCAGTCGGTAATTCGAGCAACCATGTAGGATTTGTGGCTGTGCGGACACTCCGAGACCTTTTCTCCAGTTTCACTCGCATCAGTGAACGAATCCGCAATCCCCATCAAAGTTAAGTTAAACAACGTAAGTTTGTTTTGTGGGCACACCCCGATGGAGGAGAATGATAACGGGATCAAAGATGGGTTCTACGAGCTTCTAATGCAAAAATTGTGATTGGCGAATTTAACGCAAAATTTGGCAAAGGAGGCATTTTTGTCCCAACAGTCGGAAACTTCAGACTTCATGAAAATACCTCCGCCAACGGAGAGAGGCTGATCGACTTAGCATGGCGCGAAACAAAGTAGTAAGTTGCACAAGATTCCAACACCGAAGCATCCACCAAGCCACTTGTAAGTCCCCTGATCAAAGAACGCGAAACATAATTGACCACGTTATGATAGATGCGAGGTACGCTTCGACCTTGATGTAGCTAAGATCCGCAATCGCAACAGACAGCTGATAATTTTCAAACTCGACTCTTAATCCTGCTGGGGCAAGCAACTCGTCAGAAATTGGATAACATTTCCCAATCTCTTCGTACTGCTGTGGAGGGTGTGGTTGACTACTACCAGCCGCACAGAAAACGCCGACGAGTGCCGAGTTTGAAGAAGAGTAGCCCAGAACAAACAAATCCCAACAATGGACCAAGGCGAGGTGAGAACAGCACGAAGAATAACAAAGCGCCCGGAACAAATGGTTTACCGGCTGAGCCGTCAATCGTTAGGGGAAAATCCTTCAACTCGGCACCCATGGGTGGGAACGAAAGAAGAAGAAAAGAAAAAATATATTGTTTTGTTAATTTTTTATTTTAAAATAATCTAAATTTGATATTTTTATCGATATTGTTTTTATGACTAGAAATTAGCATTAGCGCTTATTACTTTAAATTAACCCTGGGTATTTTTTATTCCAATATTAATATTATTGACAATTATTCAAAAATTCCGAGCTTTTTCCTAATTTAAAATCTGAAACCGATTTTCTTTGTAAATTGGTGCTTCAGATAATCCAAAAGCAGGTTTAGAAAAAAGACAGAACGCACTATTTATTAGGTGTCCCGGATAAGAGTTACCTCAGGGCGCGTTTACATTAGAAAATTAGAGTGTCAGCGATGCAGATAATTGTTACGAATAATCACGATTTTTTCCAAATTGCGTTTGCAAAAAGCTTTGAAGAAAAACTTTCTCAGAAATTTCGTTGTTGGATAATTCTTGCTAGCCTTTTCGACGAACGGATCGAATACTGTCAATAAAATAAAGAAATACATTTTAGCTGTCAACAAAGCTAATATTGTCTCTATGAAGTAGGTGTCCTGACAATAATTAACGCAATTAAAGAATGTCGCACAAAAATGACCAATTAAATGTTGGAAATATATGAATTTTGTCATAGATCTCTCTTAAAAATGAAAACAAATAAAGAAAAGATGAAATTTCATACACATACACGTCGTTGTATATAATTTGCAATGAGTTTTCTTTCTTTCTAAACAAGACCTCAAAATATTGTGCCATACGTCAAATCGATGTCCGATTCAGTGTCATCAAAACATTCAAGGCAGTAATTGAGACAAATTGAAGAAAGGCATTGCAGCGGATGTGCATGCAATGGGTTTGCTGACGAAATTGAATTCGTTATGCTGAATTAAGCACAACTTCCTTGTTCAAAATGTTGTTCAAAATATTAATATGAAATAAAATAAATAAATATTCATGTTACATTAAAATTTAAATAGAATTTTACTTTATTGTGTGAGCCATAGGAAAATATTCGTATTTCTTTATAATTACTTGGAATTGGCTTTTTTGTATGAATGAAAAGTAAAGCAAAAAATTACTACGAGTTAACGAGTATGTAACGAGTATGTAACGAGTTAAAAGGTAAGTAAACATATTATGTGAAAAAGTGCGAATGTATTTTTATTGTAAATACAGTTGTGTCAGGTGTTAACGCTAAGAAGGGAAAATGACAATATTGTAAAATTAAATTTCGCTTCTTATAATTTGAAAAGAATCGTAATTAAAATATTCAATGCAAAATATTTATTCGATTCCCAAATGCTTTACCACCTCTGATATCCTAATATATATAATTTTTTTATCGATTTACAATGGCACTTTTTGCGAATGCGATGATCATATTTTCTAGAACACTACTCCGATGCACTCGACAATCACCAACTCGAACATTAAATTAACATCATTTTTTACTTCTTCTTGTAGATCAAGAATATTTATATTCGAATTATCTCCTTTACATTCACCAAATCATTTCCAACTGGGTATTGATTATACGTTATCACGAAAACAAATATGTATGTATGTATGTGCACATGCGAGTATGTCTCTCAATACATATATAAATGCATACATTTCCATGTATGAATACATGATTTTACATATATGAAACATAACATGTATGTATACATACATATGTATGTATACTTATAAAAACCACAAACATTGAGTTTCGTATTGTGATGATTACATTCGAATATACCCCTTCGTGTAATTGGTAGTTGACGATTGATACCCAGTAGTCATGGCAATGTGGAATTTAAATAAAATAACGCACCTACATACTCGTATGAACATTACTATGTCAGTGTGGTTTTATTTTTGCCTCAAAGGGTGATATGAGTTTTCGCGTAGTTGAATCTGGTTTGAATGCAAGTAAGTAAGGAATGAATATATGTTTGGGTGCAGGATTGTGGTAAAAATCAATATTTACTGCATTTAAATTTTAATACAATTGGCGAATGTGAACGGCTAATAATAATTGTTAACACTTTGTGATGACTACGAAATGTCGCTCATGAGTTTTTGGCCTTTATTTCCAAAAAAAAGAAAATAATTCGCATTTAATTTTATACAAGAACATACGCATCAAATCTTAAAAACGTCATTGTCACCCACATTTTTAAAAGTTACCGTGAAATCAAACATAGTCTATTTCAAAATATTCAATAAAGTATTCACCAAATTTCGCGCAAATTTGTAAAGTGACTCTTGTGATATGCGATGCGACAAAAGTGGGCGGACATTTTTAATTTTTTCTAATTTTTTATGTTATTCTTATAAAAAACTAGCAAATACCCGGCGTGCTTCGCTGCGCCTTTAAAGGATTTTTGTCTGGAAAAATGCCCTATTTAAAAAGATTTCTTATTCAAAGATTTCTCAAATACCTTCCATTGGACACCCATATTGTTATATTTCGTTTATCTTATCAACTTATTTAAGTTTAAATTTCCATGTAGGTGACAACCCGTCTCAAACATATTTTAGTCAGTCGTTGTATTGACAATTCGTAAAAAATTTACATGGTAGATAAGCCTTGGCATCTGTGAGCACAACAAAAAACAATCAACCAAATCGGTTCAGCCATTCTCAAGTGATGCGGTAACATACATGTGGCAATTTATGTATGTCCTTTATAGGCGTCAAAAGTACCTAACCGATTTTAATAAAATTTTTACAGTAAGAGCATATAGTAAGCAAGTAGTAAGCTGATAAGGAAAGTGAAATCAAAGTGTTGAATATGAAGTAGGGTACTTTATCTAGAGCGCTATGTAAAAGGTTTTTTTGTTGCATCTTTCAACGAAATAAATCAACAACTATCCAGAGAGGTTTAAGAAAACGGTCAGGGTTGATTAAGATGTATTTCATTTGCTATTTGGACTTGTTAAGGAAGGATTGACTAGTAATACATGGCAAGTTTTAAATTTGATGAGCATCTTAAATATGTAGAACGCAAACTATCAAAAAAGACTGGGTTTTATGTTTTGAACATGTAAGAACATAAACAGGCTATTAAAAAAATGGTTTCTAATTCCATTATTGAACCCCATTCCCAAATTTCTTAGCTAGAAAACAAACAAACAAAATCTTGCGATTAATACTTCAGAG
Organism: Philophylla caesio; assembly: GCA_963971545.1. Lineage (NCBI taxonomy): Eukaryota > Metazoa > Arthropoda > Insecta > Diptera > Tephritidae > Philophylla > Philophylla caesio. Next base: position 58,867,178 of record OZ020607.1, on the reverse strand, counting down.
ACGGTTTGTTACACCAATCCAGGATTTAATAGATAGCCTAAAGTGACTCCGAGTGAAACAACTAAATATTTGCCATTCCATGAAATGTATGCACAACATTTTACTTGCCTGTGATAAAATCCCCGAACTAAGTGGCATTGCGAGTTATAGCACGCTCCGCTACACTCGAGACCAGAGGCAGCCGATGTCGCTGCCGGGTACAAATCGTGTCGGCAACGTATTAATCTTCTCAATGCTACAATATGTCCTGCTGACTAAAGGCAGCGTCAATCAGAATGGTATATAAAATAGAATAACACAGAAATGTAGACATATTCATACTAATATACATACATACGTACATAGATACTCGTATATGAATTCACTATATTTCTTTATTTTGCAATAAAGTGTACCTATTGATCCCAACTTCAGATTAAAGAGATATGCACAATAGGTATATCTCAGAAAAAGGGCCAATCGTAAAAGATAAAAAAATATCAAATATAAACAAACCGTACCAACTTCCATAAATGTGAATACATAGCGTTATTTCATTTTCATCAAAAGGGATCAATAAAAAGGAAATTGCGTCAATATAAATTTATCAAACACATTATTGTGTGAATATCTAAGGAACAAGCATTTCAGAGGCGAACAGAAAGAACAAATGGTAGAAAATAAAAAAGAACGAAAAGCCCAAAGCCCAGCGCACACATTAAATTTCTAAGTTTATTTGTATTACGATTATCAAGAATCATTGGCAATTGAAAGGCGCAAACTCAGTAAAAATAAAACATGAAGTAGTGAATTGGTACACCATACAAATAGCTTATTTGAAGTTAAACATTGAAGAAAGCCAACTTGCGCGTTCTGTATATGTTCAAGTAGCTAGAAATTATCCTTATATCTTTGAAATATAGGCTAAGTTCTTAAAGAAAATTAAAAAATAAATCTATGGATGCAAATTTATGGTCCGCCTCGGCCTACACACATTTGTAAAGCTCTTAAAGCGTGCGAGTGCTTCCACCAGCAGTTTGAAATAAAATGCAAAATTTATGGCATCTATGACAAAGTTAGTATTTTGCCAAGAGAGGATTGTATACAATGCAAGTTCATTTTTTATTTCTTCCACATCGCCAAAACTTAAAATAAGGACAATCGAAAAAATGTGCAAACGGAGCATATGTAACATATATCCTGTAAAATTAATTCTAGTATGCTATTTAAGCGAGTTTTTTGAATTCAAAAACATGAACATAGTAAAATTGTTTCGTACAGTTTTTTGAGTATTATACTCGAACACATTTTTTCACCAAAACTTGAAGTCATATCCAATAAGTAAAAAATGCTAAATTCGGGCGAAACCGATTTTTATATACCCTCGCGATATATTCTTGTATGAGCGGTGCCCATAATATCATACAATTCCCGTTTCTTTGTTTCAAATCGTTCCTAGTATTAAACTTTACTCAAGTTCTTCCAATAAATACTGAAAACGAAGTTTTTTGCATTTCATCAAAATTTCCATTATATGGAAGTTGGGTGTGGTTATGGTCCGATTTAGAAAATTATTGACGGTGATGCTAGTGATATCAAGGACAATATATTCACCAAATTTTGTGGCTATATTTTACATCGTTATTGAGATACATACACATTTTTTTTTTACCCACGTTACCACGCCCACTTTTCAAAATATAATAAAAATCAAGTTTCTTAGTTGGCTATCTCTCTAAATAACCAATTTTAATTAATATGTTCCAACAGAAAAAGAAAAAACGAAAATTTTGCATTTTTCAAAATTTCCGTTATATGGGGGGTGGGCGTGGTTATGATCCGATTTAAATCGATTTCTTCGGTAATAAAAGCGATATCAAGGGAAATATGTCCACCAAAGTTTGTGACGATACCTTACACCGTTATTGAGATACGCGCATTTTTTCCTTGAAAATAGAGATTACTAAAAAAAGCCCAAAATCATAAAATCTCGACTTTGGTTTATATTAAATATATTATAATATGGGCGTCAAACCAGAATTATTTCGCACAGTTTTAATACATTGTGACGTGAACTTGTTTGAGCTATAATAATAAGCAAAAAAATCTTTTCTTTAATGATTTTTATTTTCTGACCAGCGCCATACATATATACCTACGATGGTCTCTGTTGATTTGTATCTTCATCCCTTATACATGTGTTTGTATAGAAACTTAAACATATACTGAAATGCATATGAATGTAAATTTATCTCAACACTCCTTCCCACAGGTGCAGTGGATGGCACTCTTTAAGTCTCAATATTTTGCCAATAATAAAAGTCTGTTTCGTATAGTGTGGTAGCGGAAATCCCCCAGAGTGAAGCCAGAGTTGTGAGAAAAATAAAATGGCAACACCGACAGCATTAGCTAACATATACTAGTCGGTAGGGTTGAAAAGTTTTACTGGTGAGGTACCACATTTCTGAGTCTGTGTGTGCTTCTGACATGGGTCAATTCAATTTGAAGATATTGAAATAAGCTATGCAATGAAGCAATTTTAAGACAGTGGTTGCATTTGTGAGTAGGGAAATAAAAGAAAAACTCATAGAAATAAAATATAAAAAAAAAGAAAATTTCAAATACTACAAAGTTTAACTGCCATTTATAAAGAAGCACAAACATACATAGAAACATATACATATATGGCCATGGCTATACAACGATCATACGAGTATGTTAGTTAAATTTGACATTAAAAAATGTTTTGTTCTGTTATTTTACATTGCAACAGATATAGCTGTGGTTTAGGCTTTATTTATTGTTGGTACAAGTTATCTGATTACGTTAATCAAAGGTGAGCTAAGGTTCAAAATAAGTTTATAATAGCGTGCTATAAATTCTTGTGGAAGTTAAGATTGTTAAATATTTTTTGATTTTTAGAGTCGCAGCGTCAGATAAACAAAAATTGTTTCATTTGTGGGCTTACAACTTAGTTAACTTAAACAGAATATTCTTTGGGCGCATTAACTTTGATTTTTATAGACAAATTTATAAGATAAGGTAAAAAGCCACCATTACTGAACAGTTTTAGATCTCGACACCTAAAATACTCCTCCCTTTCATGACTCGGCACTACATATAAAATTAAAAAAATAAAGCCGTGGGTGGAAATAGAGCGTAAAAACCGTTGGGATTATTATTATTATTTTTATACCCGAGCGTACTTGTACACAAGGGTATTATAACTTTGTTCGCATAACGGTTTCTTGTAACAGCAAAAAATAATCGAGATAGATATAGACATTTATATACCAAAATGCTCAGAATGAATGCGTTTCTCCTATGGACCTTGGCCAAACACGAAAAACTACTTAGAAGCGGGATATTTAAAACTAATTTAAGTTTCGATATCATTTTGGGTCCAAATTTTACAATAAATAATTTCCTTATTTAGTAACATCATATGACAAAAGGAAGAAGATTAATCACCGTGTGTTCAGATTTTTTTATGATTACTGACAAATATATTTGCCTCTAAATATGAGTAATCTCTTTTTCGATTTTGCTTATGTCACAAATTTGATTGTGTTAGGTATTGAAGATATGGAAACCTGCGTGTTGTAATAAAAGTGTTAAAATAAGAAATGCAGCATCACAAAAAATGGTTGATGAAAATATAATTGAAGTAAAATGAAATTATCGGAGAGTTTTGTGGTGTTGAGTTTGTCTGGGGTTTTTTGGTTTTGGTAAGTATTTAAATTATAAAGTTTTCTTTTGCAGCTTTCATGTACAATGAACCGAGAAGGTTCCGTCCCCGAAATAAACATATGCGGAACAAAACACTGAGGATACTTACCTGCGCAGTCTGCCAATATTAGAAGAGCTTTCCAATACTTACCACTACTTCCTCATCTCTTCAGCTAAGGCAAATATGGTTAGTTACGAAAACACTATCCTTTACTGTATACATTCCTTTGATTGAGAGCGGTAGACATACATGCAAGAAGGTTTCCGCAGCTAATTTGTCACTAACTTTTTTCGAAGAAAACACCGTCAGAATGAAGGATCACTTCGAGCCGTTTGATATAAAGCGAGATTTCAGACAGAGTGATTATTTATCGTGCGATTTCTTTAACCTGATGTTGGAGAAGATAGTTTCATGCTTAAGAAATTAATTGTTTTTTCCAAACTGAATAGAGAAGCGAAGCGAATGGGTGTGGAGTTTAACAAAGGCATGACGAAGTATCGCCTATCATCAAATAAGGAGTCAGCAGTTAGATAGTTATAACTTTGAAAAAATAGACAACCTCATTTACTTAGGAACCGACATTAATACCAAAAACAACGACAACCTTATAATCCAAAGGAAGTCTTACTTCGGACTGATACGAGCTATACGAGCTTTACAAGGACGTTGACATAGCGGATTTAGAACCAGCGAATCCGCGGGTTAGGCCATGTCATTCTAATGGATAAAAAAGCACCAGTCCTGAAAGTTTTCGAGGCGGTACCCGCTGGAGGTCGCTGAGAAAAATGGAGGCCTTCTGTGCTTTGATAAGATGAAGCTGAAAGCTGGCGTTCTATGTTGAGCTCGGTCAAACTGCTTAGATGGTTGCTGTGCCAATTAAGTAAATAAAGCTAAGGAAAGATCACAGCCAATCTGTATCCTCGAGATCTTTTATAGGTTGCCTTACATCTGAAACCAGAACTCAGTACCTAACGTATGCGACTTTTTTTGCCTTAATCGGTTATCTAGCTTATGAGAAATATATTTGAATAAAGTGCTTAAATTCTGAAAATCCCAAACGCCTTGTATGCAGTTGGTACCGGCTTTTGTCCTTCTAACTGACGGTAATAATATATATTCACTCTTTCAATTTGAATTTAGGTACTTAATGTGAATGTTGAATTTTATTTGCTTTGTACTTTTATGTTTTGTGTTGTAAAAGAAACTCTCTGTTGTACAGTGAATAGTATATATAGGTTTGAAATAAAAAATATGCAGCGACATTCACCGGTCTTTTCGCTGACAGCCGCAATGCTTACTTTTTCACTGATGGAGCGCACTTTAGAACCGGACTAGGCTTTTCAAATAAACCACAAGTGTATGTGTGTATGTATGTATGTATCGCATGTTTCATTTGTATGGATAAGCACATTTTCAAAGATAGCAGCATTTTGTGCAATGTGTCCGAAATTCTTTGAGCCGTGCCTTCATGACGACGTTGCTTATTTGGACTTACATATGCACAATATAGTACGAATGTAAAACCTTGATGGTTTGGTGGCGCGTTCGGTCAAACAGCTTGCAAGGGAGTTGAGTGAGTGTACAAGGCAAAGGAGCCAACTAAAAACACCAGCAAATGTGGCACCCGACCAACTGCTGCTTCTGCTGCTCTGATTTGAGTGTATTTACACTGAGTGTAGAAGGGTAAACATAATTTTTGCTATTTGCACAGCCTGACTTGACTCTAATGCCTTGAAAATATTGTATGCCTGCACTTAAGCATTTCTTTGCGTATATCTTTGTAAGCGCACCTACTGCTTAACTGTGCCAGCGTGCGTCAAGGCTACTTGGATTGCATGATTTGCAAAGCTAAAACTTAAATAGAGGGAAAAGCAAAACGAAAGCAGATAAAAAGTGGTAGTGTCATCATTATTGTGTTTTTACAGCGAGTGGGTCAACGGGTGTACTCGTATATGTATATGTACAATATTTTTAAATATCATATATATGTACATATACGCATGTAGACAGTTATTTATGTACATAGCTACTTAGTGGAGTGTGCAAAGGAGAGCTAGTGTAATCCAGAAAAAGACGCTGTATGTACATTTGGTGCAATCTGTTCTAGAAAATTATTGTGCATGTACTGCTGCATATACCATATGTATATTGAAAAAGTTAGTGCTTTAAAGCTGGTCAGTAAGTGTGAGCAGTGTGCTAAAAACAAAAAAAAGAGGAGGTAAAAATGCTGAATTTTATTGTCATAATTTTGATTATTCAAAAAGTTTCGAGAAACCGGGACATCAATTCGTCATAATGCTTACACTGCTTACAACAGCCTTTCATAGCAGTTTGACTTAATTAGGAAGAAGTTGAAGTTACAGTCGTGTTCATCGCCAACGAGCCACTTAAGCCAGTATACGATGTTAGCATTTCATTCGTTAAGTATACGCCAATATTGTATTTGTTGTAATCAGGCTTCTTTTGAGCTCACGAAGTGTGCAATACCATAATGAACCGTAAAAAGAAATACCACGCACTTATTCTTATTTGGAACATAGCTTACCATAGAAGTACCGTTGTTATCATCGTAGTGGAAATCAAAGAGCGATGAATTTATTTCACGGTGTCGATTTGCGCGAAATTCTTCTGGAACGTAGAGTTCCCACATACACTAAGCTGTTGAGCATCTGGACTTTGCAAAGTGAAAGCGATGTGAACATATTATTACCCGCATCTGTTCGACGACTTATTCAATAAAGTTTAATAAAAATTGTGGCCGCTGTGGTCCAGTGGGCGTGGGCTATAACTCGATATGTCGGTGAGTTCGAGGTTCGAACCTCATTCAGCGCATGTAAAATCTAAAACATAGAAAAAGTTTTTTCTAATAGCGTTCACCCTTCGGCAGACAATGGCAAACCCGTCTACGCACACCACGAATAGTAGGCGACGCACGAACAAACACTGAGCGATATAGTGCAAACGCTAAATTATTATATTTTATTATAAAAAAAATCATGAGTGGAAATCCAGCAGCACAATGTATAAACACTCAAAAATTAACCAATAGTTTTGCCTGCGAGCATAACAGAGTGGTTTAAAACTAAAACCTAGCATGGAGTAAGGTGTGAAGGTATACATAGAAGGGAAATAAGAACAGTTCATTGAGGGTAAGCTTAGCACAACGCGTTTATGCGTTGTGTTTGAGTGCGTGGTATCGTGGGTTTGACTCCCTCCGAAAGAAGTCTGATGGGGAGATGTGGAGATCTCTGAAATAGCAGCTATAACTTCTACCGCTTTGAGTATTGTTGATGTTTCCTTATAAACTTTCCATAAAGCTCATACAAAATTTACAATTAAAAAGTTACACGACCATACAATAACAAAAAATAATTATAATAGTTATAATAACACTGTAAAAAAAATCCAGGTTAGCAAAAGTTAGGTCGATTCTGAGAGTAAGGGGTCTCTATTTACACCCCTTACTAAATTAGAAGGCCCGTACAGCAGCGTTTTTTTTTTAATCGACCTTCGAATTTTGCAATAAAATGCCGATTTTCAGCATAGTTTATATATATGTTTATATGGCTTTTTGACTATAACTCGTCGACTAATTGATATTTTTTCAATCTGTTAAAGCCAAATTATCGCTATTAGCAACAATTAAATTCAAAAAAAAGTTGATTTAGAAAATTTTTGTAGTGCTTTTAAAGCAAAATGTTGAAAACTTTTTTTCGTGCTTTTTGAACATATTTTCCACAAAACTAAGTATTTTTTGCTTTCTGTTTGATCTATAATATGCTTCTCAGTTTCTTCAAAAAATTTCATTTGAAAAGAAAACAATCATAATACAAAACTTGCGTTTTCCAGCTTAATATTAATTTACTTCTCATTTCTTATGTACGAATTTTTTCAGTGTTGGCTTTGAAGAAACATTGAAAAAGAAATTATAAAAATATGGAAAAAAATATAATTTTGAAATGTTAGTTATGAAAAGTTACAAGTAAAAAAATTAAATTAATGAAATGGCCAGTTGCTGTTTAGCAGGCGGCTGTGGACCAACTTCACTGCTCTCTCTAATACTTGATCATCGTCATCATCATTAGAAAGGTCGATAATTTCGTCCAACAGATATTCTGGAATTTCATCTTTGTCTTCCTCTTTTTCCTCTTCTTCAAAGGTGTTTTTATACCACCAACAAAGACTTTCGTGTAGCCTATTGTCTTTAGGCCATTTCCGCCCAATGCTGTTTGTACTGGTTTCTTCTTTTAATACTCGTACCTTCTCCGTATCGTGAATCCCAATCACACAAAAAACACGGATATTTTGGACGGCCAGATGCTGTTAAGCCTGTAATCAACGAAACTATTTTGAGGTTGCAGCAAATGCGCCACTGGTGTTCGTTATATTTGATTTCTTCCAGAATGTGTTTCAAATTATCGAAATTTTCACTAGTGTCAGTGCTATACGCAATTGGAACAGAAGGCATTCTATTCGTCTTGTGCAAAAGCACAACTTTTAAGCTGATTAGTAAACTATCCATGAATAAACGCCAATCATCTTTTTTATAGGTTAACCCTATCGTCTCCATTAACTTTTCGATATCGTTGCAATAAGCGAGATTTTTTGCATCATTCATATTGAAGAACTTTTCTAACTCTTTTTGGCGTTTTCGATATGCTGTTACTTTGGTACCATTCGCCAGAAAATTATTTCCTTTCAAAAATGAAGCCAGTTGTTCTGACTTTTCCTGAGTCAAACACAAAATTGCAACAATTGTTCTGAAATGAAATGCATGGATATAGCAGCGGCGGTTGTAGTACTGATATCTGTTTGAAGATCAGTACTTCGGTATGTTGGTACTGGAACGAATTCTGAGTGCGATAATGGTAATTGGACACTTGGCACTGATACATTCCTTCTTTGCTTTCCTTCTATTCAAAGTTTTATGGTAGTTGATACATCCATAGCAATTTTCTTGTTGATGCGGGCTGTTGTCTAACCTCATCATTGGTATACCAAAAAGCATAGCCTTCTTCTTTTCACTTTTCCTTTGCATAACACTTGAATAGCAATAAAAGCTTTTATAGGGGCATAGTTTACGTCAGTGATAAACTCTTGCGAGAAATATTGTTTATAGTATAGTATTAAAGGCAGAAACCAGTACAAACAGCATAACTGGAATAGTCGCATTGGACGGAAATGGCCTAAAGACAATAGGCTACACGAAAGTCTTGTTTCTGAAATGAAAATTTTGTTGCCGTTGCTCCACATTAAACTTGGATTTGCTAAAATTTTTTGAAATGTATCGCAAAAAGACCAGTATTATTTAACCGCTTAAAATACATTTTCCGAAGACTAAGTATAATTTTTTTACTTAAAACTTTTCATAACTAACATTTCAAAATTATATTTTTTTTCCATATTTTTATAATTTCTTTTTCAATGTTTATTCAAAAACGACACTGAAAAAATTGGTACATAAGAAATGAGAAGTAAATTAATACTAAGCTGGAAAACGCAAGTTTTGTATTATGATTGTTTTATTTTCAAATGAAATTTATTGAAGAAACTGAGAAGAATATTATAAATCAAACAGAAAGCAAAAGAGACTTAGTTTTGTGGAAAATATATCCAAAAAGCGTGAAAAAAAAATTCCAACATTTTGCTTCATAAGCACTACAAAAATTTTCTAAATCAATTTTTTTTTTAATTTTAATTTTTGCACAGGTCTCTAGCAATAATTTGGCTTTAACAGATTGAAAAAATATCAATTAGTCGACGAGTTATAGCCAAAAAACCATATAAACAATATGCTGAAAATCGGCATTTGACTGCAAAGTTCGAAGGTCGATGAAAAAAAAATTCGAACTAACATAAACTAACGCCGCGATACGGGTCTTCTAATTTAGTCTCTATTTTCACCCCTCACTCTCAGAATCGACCTAACTTTTGCTAACCTGAATTTGTTTCACAGTGTAATTTTTCATATCATGTCAACATATTACCCATACGATCCGTCTAACTGTTGCCTTATAAAACCAACAGTCATGCATACGAGCTAAGCGTAGTGATCTAAAACTAAAACAATACCCAAAACAAAATATATACATACATATATGAAACCAGTTAACCAACTTCATTATGATACTGTTCGTCTCTTATGTTTATTTACTTAATTCCGAAATTTTAATTACAATACATAAACCATAGTTTATTACTTGTAGAAAGGTAAAAAACAAATCAACAAAATTTCAATCAAATATTAAAGCCTTTTCTTAGAGGTAAACAACTTTTTTTGAGCATTGTTTCGTACTTTTTTCAATTTGAGTAAAAGATACCAAGTCGGTGCATAGTGGAGCCTCAACTGAGTAAAAACTACATTTTTTAAATTTTTTACGCAATTTCGGTTACAAAAAAACGGTTTGTCGAACATAGGATTTTGGTTTTAACTTAAAACCTGATATTTAGAGACCGCAAAGTTTTGAACTTCAAAAACAATGTTTTTTTCTTACAAGTTGCTTTCAGTCTAATGTAAATTCACCGCTTTAATTTCTAGCCGCTCATGGCATGTAAAGAAGTCTGTGCTTATGTAAATGTTTTATAGGTCAGGCTTGGATAATTGGAGCTAGTTAAAAAGTAATAAATATTTATTTTCTTCGCACGAATTGTAGTTATGTACATATGCACATCATATGTTTTCATATATACATATGTCAGTACACACATTGTAAGCCGCCTTTAGTTAATATTTAAGGACTACACGCATGAATCATCTAAGACTCTTACGAGTATATGCAATAAGAACTACTAACTAGGCAAGATTAGTGCTAAATCATGCATTAAACCAAACCATTTGTAGAATCTAATTTATGACAATTTTCCTATGCTGAAGTATAAAATTTTCGGCTATCAAAAGCGTATTTACAATTTTTTTTAAATAAATTCATTCGCCATAAATGACTTAAGGCACACTTGTTTTATTAGTTCATTGATTTAGTGCTACCGGAAAGATACTTTCAATACAAATAATTGTAAGTTATGATCTGATTATAGCGCCTTCACCAAAAAATTGCCAAAAAACAGGTTCTTCAGATAAAATGCTGCTCTAGTGATACATGCATTGCAAACCTTATATGCGTATATAAAATACTCTGAGCTGATTACTAACAAAAATGAAAACGATACAATCCGAGAGTATTTTCTGCGATCCCAAGTTTTTCAGTTCCTTTGAGCAAGACCAGATATACAGAAAGTAGTTAACCGATTTCTCTTCAAACTCATCTCGGGGCAGCTTCTGCAAAAAGTACTTGTTAGAATCGCTATCGTAAGAGCTTTGTTGTAAATACAAAAAGTCTCGATATGCGATCTGAGTGAGGTCGGGAATATCATACCCGAGAAGTTTTTGAAAGCAGATTATCTAATGTTACTGTTGCCATGCGAGTCATGTCTTTTCAGTAGCTGGAGGTAAAGGTGCACCAACCATGACGGTAGATACACGTGCAGACACCCGACCTCGTAGTCGGTGTTACAATTTTGTGTTGACAGTAAGTTTTTGATATATAGTTATTTATAGTATTTTTTTTATTGTTTTTTAGATTTTTCAAGATGTGTTATGAAGGAAATGAACGTCGGTTACAAGAACTATTAGAAAAGTGCTCAAGTGCTGCTCCGGTTCTCACAGAAGTTGAAGAAAGTGATTCGGAACAAGAGGTTATTTTGGATAATTTTGAAGAGCCGGAATTTGTACAGGCGACTACTAGTCAGTATGATGAGGTACGTGGAGCTTCTTATACATCCAAAGATTGCACAAATTGGTCAAAAGATTGTCCTAGGCAAAGCGTTCGAGTTCGATCTGAGAATATTATTACTGATGCTCCAGGCGTAAAAGGTACTGCAAAACTTGCTAAAACTGAGATTGAAACTTGGTGTCTCTTTATAACAGTTAGTATGTTGAATACCCTATTTACATACACAAATATTCAAATAAAGGATAAAAGGTGAAAACACCCAAATAATAAAAAGAAGTATCACATGAAAGATGCAACTTTGGAGGATTTGAAGGCATTTATAGGACTTTTGTATATAGCTGGCCTGAATCGCTCAAATAGACAAAACCTGAACAATTTGTGGCGTACAGATGGTGCAGGAGTTGAAATCTTTGGGACTAGAATTTCACTGCAGAGGTTTTACTTCCTCCAAAATTGTTTGAGAATTGATGATATAAACACTCGGGACCAAAGAGAAAAGACTGATATTCTAGCTGCAATAAGGGATATTTTTGACAATTTTGTTGAAAATATTCAAAAACATTATGTGCCTTCCGATAATCTTACTATTGATGAGATGCTGTTATCTTTCCGACGACGATGTCCTTTCCGTGTATACATTCCCAACAAACCAGCCAAATATGGAATAAAAATTCAAGCTCTTGTAGATGCGGAGAAGTTTTATATTTTCAAACTGGAAATATACACAGGAAAACAACAACCAGGACCTTACCAACTGAGTAACAAAGCGTTTGACATTGTGAGCCGTTTGGTGGAGCCAATAACAAAAACTAACAGGAACTTCAAAAAGGTAAAAGAAGTCAATAGTTCTCGATTCGGGTTCCAAAACGATATTACTTTGGTGTCCTATGTACCTAAAAAAATAAAGTTGTGCTGGTTATGTCAACTTTACACCATGACAAAAATTTGGACGAATCGACAGGTGATAAAAAAAAACCGGAAATGATTACATATTATAATAAAACTAAAGCCGGAGTCGATGTCGCAGATGAACTGAGGGCCACTTATGATATTTCCCGCAATAGAAAACGTTGGCCCATGACGATTTTTTATGGTATACTGAATATATCGGCCATAAATATTATCATATTATATAGGGGAAATAACATGGGTGACAAAACACGCATGAAGCGCCGATACTACATTCGTAATTTGGGCTTGAATCTAATAGATGATAGTCTTCGGAACAGGCGTCAAAACGTACATCTTCCAAGGGAAACACGAAAAGGGATTGCCGATCATTTAGGGTAACCTTCACCACCAGTTCCCAAAAAAATGGCTGGTCGATATGTTAAATGTGGTGAGTTCACTCAGAAAAAAGACAAAAAAACAAAACATTGCTGTAAAAAATGTGAGAAGCCAATATGTATGGAACACGCGATTTTTATGTGCGGAGATTGTGCTGATTTGTGAGGTGTAACTTTGGTGCTCTGTTACATGATCTCATAAGACTTTTCAGTTTAGTTTTTATTTATAATAACCGAAGACACTATTTTTATGTTGATTTACCAAAGAAGTTTGATTTTTGTTAGATTTTTTATGCGAAAAGAAGTTAATTGTTTAAACATGTATTTTTTCAAATAAAATTTATATACTTTGCTATTTCAATAAAAAATAACACTTTTTGTACTTCATGCTGGTGTTTTATTTACTAATCTGGTTCAGTGGATACTGTTATTAATAAATCTCAAGCATAAATGCCAATTACACAATCATAGTATCGAAAATGGAACATCAAAATTTTGGGTATCTCCTACTCACCTTGATACATTTAGTTTCATCTGGAACTGCTACAAAGAGATATCTTATAATATTTTATTTATTTAAAATGAAATATAGTTATAAAAACAACAGCAATAGCTACGAGGCCTTCGGTTGTTGGCTTAATTCAAACTTGTTGTTATTATAATGGGAATAACTTCAAATAATTTCAATCTACATTTTACACATATTTGAAACTTATACGTAATATAAAACAGCTATTATTGCTACATGCATACTACATACCTACACCCAGAAAAATAATCCTCACTTTAAACAAAACAATTCATGTTAGATTCCAAAATTACACGATGTGTCAAACATGACACTTACTTCTTTAATTTTAGTAGCCTCTTTGGTACACTTAACAAAGGTATACTGTTGATACAACATGATAAATTGCACGGTCGAGTGAAACAAAGGTTGCGATATCCGAGAACAGCTTCTCCTCTCTTTGTCGATTTGACAGCATCTTCCCATTCGATGACGTAGTGATAGCCTTTTCGTGCGAAGGCACCTAATCAACCGTACGCGTCTTCCTCCTCTTTTTTACATGTTCTTCTTTTCTCTCCCATTCTTAGGATACTATTGCGTTACTGATTTATGCTCTCAGCTCGATTGTCGCAATGTTGCATACTATCCTTAATGATAAAATTGTTGAAAATTATGCTATTTATATGGGTTTGTTAGTCTTTTATAGAAAATAATGGATATTAAACAAACAAACAAAAAATTTCCAAAACTGGTCAAAATGTTTAGATGCTCTCGTTTTGTAGCGGGCAATGGCTCATACTTATATACATATATGTATAAGTGTAAATTAATATGTGTGTGTATTTAGATTCGAGATATTTTGTAATTACACTACTTTTACATGCTTTGCTCCACTGTGGAAGCACTAATGACTTTCAAAGAAAGAATAAGGAGCTTAAACTCAAAACTATGGAGAAATAACTCACGCTGCAAACGATAATTTTGGTTATTGGTCCAGATCTAGCTAGTTTGGTAAATTTTAATGTTCTTTTTGGCGGTATATTTAAACTATTTCCAGTCATCGACAAGTATCCGCCGTGAACAGTTATTAACGCTCCTCGATCGATAATATCATAATATAGTGTTTCTCAGTGCTAAAGCGTAGTGCCTTAGTGTTACTTTTGTGCTTTTACTTCACTTTTCATCGCATACACACATTTCCTTAACCCTTGTTCATCGAAAATACATTACAGTGTAAAATGGCCCCTGGGGCCTTGAACCTTGGGGATAATAGGTTTGCCCTATTATCTTCCATCCTACGTCCTAAAAGGAAAAAGCCCCAAGCCAAAAACTTATTTGAACAATTCCCTGAACTGCCAGTGACCTAAAAAGACGATCCAAAGTTCGTCACGATCAAAGCCACCAATCCTAATAAAAACCTTTCGTCCTATTCAATATTCGCGGTTTACAAAGCGTTACTAGTTATATGTAAATAAATTAATAAAATACTTCCGCTTTGGAAGTTTGGTGCTGATACTCAAATGTCGAGCATACGCAAAACAATTTTTGGATGCCAAAACTCTACCTGGTATATGTGAAATAACCGCAAAGTATCACGAAAACCTCAACAGTGTCAAGGGCGCTGCAAGATTTGCCAAATACTGGCTCACACCCAAAAGCATTGCAAAAACCTTCCAGCAGGTTTCTCATGCAATCTCCCCCCTCATGTTCCAGTACCATGCATAAGAACCTACTGTGCGAACTGCGCTGGCGAATACGCAGCCACATCCCATTGCTGCTCAAAATATCAACAGGCAAAAGAAGTGTTAAATATATAAACGCAAGAAAAGTGCTCTATGCGCGAAGCCAACAAAATTTACAAGTCCCGTAACCCACTTCAGCCTAACTCGCTTTCATATGCAAGCACGGTTGTTAAAAACAACACACCCGAAGAAAACAATGTAAAATCAAATGTCAACAACCCTTCAATAACAACAAAATTTTTTTTATTCAATATTTAAATATGCATGCATTATACACACATACACATACTTAAAAGTATTCACATGTACATACATATAGCTCGACCACCATAAAATACCTTGTCAATATTATAATTTTTTATTTTAAAGCTTACATTGTATATCGTCGTTTAAAATTGCACAATGGAATATCAAAGGATATCTTTATAATTACAACGAGCTTGATCTTTTAGTTAGAGACACTAAACCTGCTGTGGTATGCCTCCAAGAAACCCATATCCCTCTAAATTCGAATCATATAATTACCCCAAAAAACTACATAGGATATTTAACAATAGTCACTGCAATAATACCTCCAAGCAAGGAGTGGTCATTCCCATAAAGCGGGATATACCACACAAGATAGTGTTTCAAAACTCCATCCCCTTGTCCATAGCCATCGTGTGCAATATCGCCCTTTCGTTTACAATAGTAAACTCGTACATACCGCCAAACCAAAACTTTTCCGAAAATGATATTTTCTCTTTGCTATCCCGAAGCCATAATTCCACGATAGTTTTAGGGGACTTGTTATTCTTACGTTAGTTGATGCAAATTTAAGTCCTAGTTGTTCTTGGTATGCCCTCGACAATTTATATGGAAGCGACCATTATCCGGTATTTTGTGAAATTCAAACCAATTTACTTCCGTATCGGCTAAAAAGATCGCCAAAATTTATGATGGATACCGCGAACTGGCAACTCTATCAATCCATTTGTGAAGAAAACTTCAGCGACTTGTGCTTTGCTAACACCCCAATTAGCCTCAAAAATCGCAAAAGCCATTATAGCAATCCCCCAGAGTAACACCACACATCTAAAACGAAAATAGGTAACGTGGTGAAATAAAGTCCTAAGCACTATGCGAACCAATAAGCAAAGGCTGTGGCAAACATACAAATCCTTCCCATCCCTTCCCAACTTTATAGAGTATAAAAAAGCCAACGCAAAAATCCGTAAATACCGTTAAAATGTGGGCAATTACTGAACTTACGGAAAAAAATATACACAGCCTCCACCCCCAAAAAAATTTGAGCGTCTATAAAGAGAATTACAGGGCTTCCCACAACTCCCATCACAACCGTCCAATTCCGAAACAACATCCTTTCTTGCTCTAGATATTGCCAATGCCTTCGAAAATACCTGGTCAGATTACGCAATGGATTCCAACTTTCCATCAAACTACATCACCAGCCAAAGAAGAATACTTAATGATCCATACAATCCGACTACACTAACAAACACTGCTCGAAGTCTAGAGATGAACTTTACTGCGGTAAAATTACAACTCTCCCTACAGTTTTGTGCCGACTCCGAACGGCAGATGTATTTAATGAGAAGCTTTTTCATGGCAGAAATACCCTCGGAGGTTTGCCTGCCGAGGGGTGACCGCTATTAGAAAAAACTTTTTCTATGATTAAGATTTTGTTTGCCCTGACTGAGATTCGAACCTCGAACTCACCGTCGAATCGAGTTAGAGCACGCACCGCTATCAACTCGACCACAGCGTCCACCACGCTTAATGTGGTTCGTAACAAAAAACAATCTCGTCAGTCCCAACCAAGTTGCCTTTAAAAAACAGCACGGTACTCCAGAAGGGATTTTGAAAAGGCTTTTGGCTGCTTTGGGGCCCATGTCGTTCTCGAACAGCTTGCATCCTGGGGGTAGGACCCAGGGTATACTTGGATAAGCTAATTAAGTGCGTTCTCACAGGTCGTAAATCCCAGACTCGAGTAATTGGCTGTTTCTCTTCAACATATCCACTCCAAACCGGTATTCCCCAAGGCTCAACCCCTCTCCGTAGTTCTTTTTGTTATAGCCTTTAAACAGCTAAATAAAGTAGCACCCGTGTACAAAAGCTTTAACTTCAGGATATATGCTTACGATGCTTTCTTTTATACAAAACAAAAAAAAGATATTAAAAAAGTTCAAACAATCTTTTCGAAGTTTCTCGAAAATATTTACTCCTGGGGACAATACTCAGGAGCTATTCTATCACTACACAAATGCAAAATTTTACACGTTTGCAGCAAAATACACTGTCCGCAGGTACAAATTAATATAACGAATGCAAATATTGAAAACGTAAATCATTGAAAAATACTTGGTATCATATTCGATTCCAAAAACACATATAAAGAACACTGTATGTACCTTAAAAACTAGACTAAACATAATCAAATACCTAACTTCAAAACACCTACGCATTCACCCCAATACACTTGTAGATATAACAAGGGCGTTAATTTTGTCCAAAATAGACTATGGCCTTCCTATATATGGAGGATGCGCAAAATCACATCTCAAACTGCTCAACATGCTCTTTCACACCGCAGTACGCAGAAGCGTGTACGGTTTTCCAACTTCTCCAAAATGTGTCCTTGCTGAGGCTGGGCTGCCGTCTATCCCGGAAAGATATAAAACGGCCACTATTAAACTAATTGCAAAACTCCTAACTACCACCAACAGGCCCCTTTTTGATATTTTTAAAAAGGTGTCTGAGCACAAACGCACCCCCAAAGTAAAGTCTGCTATACGACATTGCATATCTTTTCTAAACGACCTAGACATCTAAATCACTCCAACCTGTTCTATGATAAGCCGCCAAGAATCCTGGCTCCTACTTTCAAGCTTAATTCCAGTCTTCGTTCATTCCAAAAAGATAGTACGAGCCCTGACACGTATAAACTGTTCTTTCACGCCAATAGGTTTCATATATACACAGATGGTTCCAAAGTTGAACACAGTACCACCTTCGCTGCTGTTCGTGTTAACGGTAAATTATTAATAGGAGGGCGTTTCCCAAGCCATTATTCCATTATTTCAGCGGAAGCTTTTGAAATTCTGAAGGCAGTATCTCACGCATATAATAATAAGGGTAGATTCGAAATTTTCACAGACAGCTACACTGTCGTACAGGCTCTGGAGGATATTTACAACAACAATCAAGTTATTTCCCAAATTCGTGACTGGTTAATTAAAAAAGCGGGTAAAATAAAAGTAATATGGATCCCTGGCCACAAAGGAATTGCTGGGAACGAACATGCTGATCATGTAGCCAAAAGTTTGCACTTTTCTCCTGTAATCACTTTTGACCCTCCCTTTCAAAATGATATCCGTAACCTTATCACTAATTACTTCTCGCTACACCAACTCAATACATGGACCCTTTTCAATCACCCCAAACACCAACTTCAACCCCGAACGAAAAAGGGCAACTTTTCCCTCTTCGCTATCTAAGGATTGGTCACTCAAAACACAAATAACCTTAACCTTCTACACATCCTCGATAACTGTGCAGCGTTACACTGCAAAAGGATATCCCACTTTTGCTCAACCCATGTCCTTAATATATTTAACTTTTTAAAAGATGTCGGCTTAATTAATAGCATATAATCAAATGTTTACAAATTGAAAAACACAATTTGGACCTGTTATTAAATTAGTATAATGCTTAAAAAACCAAAGCATTGTAGGCCTAAGTAGCTAGTGTGCTTCATTAGTTAGTGTAATATTTTATATTGCTCTAATAAATAATAATAATAATAATTAAACTATTTCATGTTCTAAATTTTAAGTTGCCTATGAAAGCAAAAAAATTTTAAAATTTTATCCAAAGTGACTTTTTTGATATTGAATGCTTAATTGTCTTACTTATCAATTATTTGAAAAAAAATTTCAATCAAATTTTAATAAAAATATTAAATTTATTTTATCCTATAGGACAATATCAAAGTATACTATGGAGTTTCAACGAAAATTTGCGTTACAGAAATATCAATTCAACTCCAAAATAACATACAAAATTTTTCCTCACCTTAGTTTCAATTATTTTCAAATAATTCAAGGAAAGTTCAAGACTCATTTTCAATAGTTTATTGGATTAACATTTATTTAAGAAAAGATAAGTTATTTTTATTTTTTACAACAATTTTTAATAATAAACAAACGAAAGGAGTAAACTCAAAGCCAAATTCTTACATTTTAAAATTTGTTCAGTATTTAAATCTTATAAAATAATTAATCCTTGGTATGCATGCTTTTATCCTTAATTACCTCTTCCAGCCTATTAGGCATGCTTCTAACGAGGTTTTCACAATAACTGGGCTAAGTTTTTTCCCACTCTTCCAGTAATATTTATTTCAACTCCTCCTTATTAGAAATGCTGTGCTGGCGAACTTCTGCGTCAAGATAACTCCATAAATTTTTAATAACATTTATGTAAGGACTCTGTGCTGGTGTTTTCAAAACATGTGGAGTATAATAGAGCAGCCAAGGTCCGTACGTTGTAGGTCTTATGATTTGGGTCGTTATCCCGATAAAAGAACCAATCTTCGCACGACCCTAACTTTTCTCATGACAAGGGTACATTTAGCTTCAAAATATCTAAAACCATCTTCGAATCCAAAAAACCCTTCAATAAAATGAAGTGTGCCAGGGCCAGCCGCTGAAAATGATCCCCAAACATTCGGTTTCATATTTCTGAATTGTACATACGGCTTGCCGTCAGACCAAAATATATTGAATTTGCTCTCGTCAGTAAACATCACTTGTTTCCAGAACGAAAAATCTTTTGAACGATGCATTTTAACACTATTCCCCCGCACCATTTTATTTCGCTCGTTTATGAGTATGAGTGGCTTAACTCAACATCTCCTGCCATTTACGTTTTCCCGTTTGAGCATGTTTCTAAGTGTTTGCGGGTATACTGTTTTTCCCCAGTTAATTTTCAATGATTGCATCAAATTTTGGCGCACTTAAAATGGGGGTTGCTTTTGTTTTCCGCACAATTGTGTGTGCAATTTTGATTTATTTTTTACGGTTTTGGTAACTTTTTATCTTCTTAGAATACATTGAATAGTCGAATGACTACTATTTACTATTTTAGATATTTCGCCCAAGGATTTCCCATCTTCGGAGTGCTTTACAAGCAATTGTCTGATTTCTGGGCTAGATTGATCCCGTTGCCTTCCCATCTTTTGTTTTATTTAAATTTTGCTTACAAATTTTTTTACTTTCACAGAAAAATTTTATGGTATACATATCTGTGCAGGTGATTATTTGAAAATAATTGAAACTAAGGTGAGGAAAAATTTTGCTGTGGTGTACGAGTTTGGCTTTGATCCACTGTCTGTACAGAGGCTTGGACTTTTAAAAAAGAAATTTCTTTTTTGTTATAAAAAATTATGCCTCTACATTATTTGAAATTGAAGATATGTATAATCGTTAGCCCATTACAAAAACTTTTCTTTATATGTTCTAAATATAATATGAATTTTAGTCCACATATTCAGGCATACATATTTACATACATATGTTAGGTGAAAAATCATCTAATTTTGTTTTATAAACGACACAAGTTTACATAATACACCGTTACATGTACACATTTTACGTTATAATAAAAAAGTTCTACTTTTGAAAAGTTTGGAATTCCATATAATAAAGGTAAAAAATTTCTTAAAAATCAACGGTAATCTTATGCGACTTGAAACTTATACTTTATTTTCTGTAATATGAATACGAAAGGGAAGGGGCAGAGTTAAATTAAATATAAATTACTGTTCATTTAACACGATTACGATTACCTATTGTTAATTTAACAATAATTCTTGCAAATTTGACCTAATTATTATGTTAAATGTTAGTTAAAATTTACAAAATTTTGGTGTTAATTAAACACTATTCATCATGCTTTCAAGCTTAGTCTTATGAATAGTGTTTTACAGTTTTACACGATGATTTGCATTATACAACGTGTTGAACAAAGCTAACCACAAAATTGGTAGCCTTTTTGGTTAATTTAAAACTATTTTTTTTGGGTGTAAGTATGAACATATGCATACATATAAATTACTGTTCATTTAACACGATTACGATTACCTATGGTTAATTTAACAATAATTCTTGCAAATTTGACCTAATTATTATGTTAAATGTTAGTTAAAATTTACAAAATTTTGGTGTTAATTAAACACTATTCATCATGCTTTCAAGCTTAGTCTTATGAATAGTGTTTTACAGTTTTACACGATGATTTGCATTATACAACGTGTTGAACAAAGCTAACCACAAAATTGGTAGCCTTTTTGGTTAATTTAAAACTATTTTTTTTTGGGTGTAAGTATGAACATATGCATACATATGCATATGGATGTACATACATTGCTCTTTCTACTTCCAAAGGTAAGAAACCGGGCGAAGTTGGGCATCAAGGCTTCGCTTAAGTGCCTCTTGGCCAGTGCGCTAATTACGAGAAGTTGTCGCATTTATTGCCCAGTTACTTGGAAGATGCGTGTGTGTTTGCAGGACTTTAATTTTGTATGTACTTGCGAGTGGGAAGTTTCTCGCATTCAACATAAAACGCCAAAAGGCGACTTGGACGAGTTCTAAACTTCGTAAGAACAAGATGCCGCCAAACACGATTCTTACCTCCCTCTGCTAATGGTCAAATAAGTACGTAACTAAAAGCAACTTGTTCTAAATACTTATGCATGCTGCAGTCATTATGCATGCACACATGTATGTATATGTATGTGCATGTGCGCTAAATACATATGTAGCTTATAATGCTCTTGTTGAGGCTTAAAGAATTTCTACTTTAAACACGCGTAAAGAATGCAAGGATTGCGAGTACAATATGAATTCCATAGCTGTACCTGGAAAATGCACTATTTGACGAGTATTTGATTTTTGTCTGGAACGAACTGAATACAGGTGTATGTGTATTGGTTACATATACATATATGAATGTATGTATATAAATATGTTCCAAATATGTTGTGCCCCTTTGTTTGGTAGTTCTAGTGGACCGATTCTATAACATCCTTTGGTGTTTTTCTGTATATAAGCAGATACTTATTGGTTTCATTTTGTATGATATTTGCAGAGTTGCTAAACATTATTATTTTTTTAAAGCAGTATAATAAAAATGAAGTTAATCGAAAACACATTTTCTACGATATAATTGTGTTGACGGTTGCCAACTTATAAAAACCTTTTATACATATAAAATTGTTGTAAAATACAAAAATATGAGCGTGAACTTAAGGCTCATTGAGAACAATTTATTCTTAAATTCAATTTGGATATGAACTTAAGAAGGGCTACCACATATTACAAAGGCTAACTTTAATATACATATATAATATAATATAATTTTGGCGCTTACACTATATAGCTCAGTGTTTAGCCGAGCTTATCCTACCATTTGTGGTGTGCGTCTGTATATTATTCCACAAATGGATGGTCCTACAGTTCTGTCCCGATTTTGAATGGCAGATTTATTTTATGAGAAGCTTTTTCATGACAGAAATATCCTCGGAGGTTTGCCATTGCCTGCTGAGGGGTGACCGTTATTAGAAAAAACTTGTTCTATGATAAAGATTTTGTTGCCCTGACTGAGATTCGAACCTCAAACTCACCGGCATATCGAGTTATAGCCCACACCGCTACCAACTCGACCACAGCAGTAATTATACCATGATTGAAACTAAAGCCGCGACAGCCGTGTCAAATTTTTCGTATTTGTGTAACTGTTTCTGTTTTTTAAGCGCTTAATTTTGTTGTATTTTATTTTGGAAACTGATTTTACATATGTACATATGTATCTGTTGCTTATAAGTTTTTATTCTTCTTAGACGCGATGTTAACAATCTAAAAGGAATTATGTTTTGTACTTTTCGTGTTAAATTTTACTTATAAAAAATTATATGATTTTAAAACAAACAAAACAAAATAAATAAAAAAAAAATTAAAAAATTCACTTAATTCACTTAATTCTGACGAAAATAGATATGCAGTGATTTTGTCGAAATCCACCTTGAAGCATAACAGAACTGTGTATACAAATTTATTAAACGCTATATACATAAAATACTTGGTTAAAAATAAAACTTACTTCCAATTATCATTTTCTGGATTATATTTTTGAGGGGAAGCACTAGCGAAAATGCTGAATCCTTTTTGGATAAAAAACAGTGCTTCACAATTTTGAAAATCGTTTAAATAATGAGAAGCTGAGACTAAATGGAAAAATAAAGGTATAAATCCAACACAACTGATTCTCCTAGTGCGAGTACATATATTGAGAAATTAAAAAAAAACGCTTATGAAATTATGTTTGATTAATTTGTACTCTGCTGTAATAAATTTGGTTTTTTGTAAAAATCGTGCAAAAAAAACCAAGAAAATGGTGTCCAGCTGCGCATTCTGTTTTGACTGGACAGGAACAGCGAAACATAAACTTTTTAACTTTGAATTTTAAGTAAAATGTTTTCATACACACGAATATGTATGATTATGTACATATGTAAATATACGTAGTAAAATCCAAAAGTTTCTAGCTAGGAGATAAAAAACAATCATTTTGTTCCAAGGAAATGGCGAAAGAAATTCTGGCAGACAAATAAAAAATCTGAATTAAATAAATTGAATAACGAGCTGATATACAATTCATTATTGGAATTGCATTTTAAAATAATGGGAGAAATAATTTAGTGGTAATGAAACCATGCCTTATTAGTAGATGATGAAAAACATCGCGAAGACTGTTGTTTCACCGCACCGGTTGACACAGAGTGTTTCCAAGTCTGTTATTGGAAAACGGAAATCCAATGATGAAGTAAAGAGTGTAAGAAGGTTATATTGAAAGGATATTACCAACGGTTAAAATTTTCATATAGTATACTTATATCTGGTTCAGGTCAGAAATTTTGGACCGTACTACATAAATATGTATTAAAGTGTGTACATGTATGTTGAACACAACTATACACAAACATAATGTATACTAATGTCGTCAGACAGCTAAAAACTTTCCACTGCAATTGGATTTGCAGCGGCAATGGTAATGACAATTGTGACAAAAACAGCAACAACATTCGCAATGGAAATGTATAACTATTGCAACGGTTGCTGCAATATCTTTGTACATACATATATAGTATGTAAGTATGTAAGTATATATGTATACCCATCCACATACATATGTATACTAGCTATAACTAAATGTTACTAAGATAAATGAGCTTTGGGGAAAGTTTCGTGCGAAAATTTCATTTACGACAATGTGTCTGACGATTTTCGTTTTTGATCAAATTACTAAGCGCTATAGAAGCATACCAAAGCCAAGATGTGTTTGTTGCAATTTGTTGAGTGAGACGGAAAAGTACGGACATGCATACATACATACATATGTACGTATCCTCGTATATAAAATGGAGTGTTTGGCCTTTGTGGGAGGGATGCATTCGGTGAATAGAACATTAAAAAGTTGTTCCAGCAAGCTCAGTTGATATTTGAATGGCAGATATTAACAATTACTTTTCAGTTTTATGTAAAAAAAGGCAAATTTAATCACTTAATAAAATAGTTGATAATAAACTGTTGTTGAGAGGAGAATGTATGTTTCTGCTCAAAGAGCAATTTTCAGTTTAATTGGTAAAGTCGTTTGTTAACAAATAATATTTTTTTATTTATATAAAAAAAAAATTGAAAACTTAATAAATATCTATACGTATGTACGTATGTACGTATTTAAATATTTTATGTTTTTAATGAGTTTAAAAATGTTTGAGGTTTAAATTGTTGTAGCCAAAAACTTTAACGTACTCCTAAACAACTTTGTTGCGCATTATCAAATTTAGCAGGAAATGTTAATGAAGTTTATTTTTATCAATATTATTAAAAACAAAAACAATCAATCGTATTTAATGCTTCTTTCAATCCGCAAAGCACTTCGGATAAGTACCTCTTGGTATAGCATTGAGTCCAGCGTTGCAGTTTTTATCTTCTCAATGCCAACAAACAAAGAACCGTTTTCTCATCTACAAGTTTAATTTAAGTTTTATTGACAACATGCATTTTGTGAAATAAAGTGCAATTTTGAATCTGTTACATATAATGGTTGAATTATGAGATTTTTTTGCCGCATTCGTTTCCATGAAATTCACGTATTATTTATGAAAGAAATTGCGGAATAGCATTATTGAAAAAAATTGTCATAGATGTCTTTTTTGTTTTAATTTTGTTTTTATAACAGTGCTTCATAATTGTTTCATTACTGTTCCTTTAAGTGGTAGGCAGTCGTTCACCAAGGGACTTTGAGCTGTCAATGGCAATGTTGAGGACATCGCAACGATCCTATGAGATCGCAGAGCTATTCCGTATCTAATAAGTATTTTGAAAATAATAATGTAAATGTTAGAAAATTTAGGTCGTTTACTTGACACCACATACTTATTTAAAAAGAACAAGTAAGAAAAGCTAAATTCGGGCGAAACCGATTTTTATATACCCTCGCGATTTATTTTTGTATGGTCGGTGCCCATGATTTCATAAAAACCCCGTTTCTTTGTTTCAAATCGCTGCAAGTATTAAACTTTACTCAATTTTTTCCAATAAATACAAAAAAACGAAGTTTTTTTGCATATTTCAAAATGTGATTCTAGTGATATCAAGGACAATATGTTTACCAAATTTTGTGACGATTCCTTACCTCGTTGTGGAGATACTTACAGACGATTTTTTTATAAGTGGGCGTGGTAACGCCCTTTTTCAAAATTTCATAAAAATCAAGTTTCTTAATTAACTATCTCTCTAAATATTACATTTTATTTAATATGTTCCAATAGATAAAGAAAAAACGAAAATTTTGCATTTTGGCGAGGTTGGCGAGGTTATGTTCCGATTTCAAAAATTTTTAACGACGATAACAGCGATATTGAGGAAAATATGTCCACCGAACTTTGTGACGATACCTAACACTGTTATTGAGCTATGGAAACTTTTTCATAACGCCCATTTTTCAAAATTTCATAAATACCAAATTTCTTAGTTTAAAATGACTCCAAATACCGAATTTCACTCAATTTAATAGATACCGAAAAACCGAATCTTGGCCATTTTCAATACCTACCTACCCTGTCCAAAGAGCAATCTATTTACCAAATTTCATTAAGATATCTCAATTTTTACTCAAGTTATTTTAACCACGGACAGACGGACGGACGAACGGACAGATAGTCAGGGCTTAATCGATTCCTCTTTTCATTTTGATCATTTTAGTATGTATATACATATATGTCTATATCTATCTCGATTATTTTTTGCTGTTTCAAACAACCGTTATGCGAACAAAGTTATAATACCTTTGTGTACAAGTACGCTCGGGTATAAAAAAGTGATATCACTACTTAATATTAAACAGATATGTAAATCTTTAAATCTCTTCTCAAATAAGGAAAATCGATTAAAAGAAAGCCAACCTCCAATATATGAGAGTGCCGTTTTCAAGCCGAACGAAAAAAATGGCTATATTCACTGACAACCATCAAAATATTTTGAGCCCACAAAATTTTATTTTTGAGTCCCATCAGGTTAAGGATATTGTTGCAGGGTATCACAAAAACTGATAAAAAAACCATTACAAAATGTATTGCCATAATTTGTATTAATAATATAATATCTGAACAATCGGTTGTATTGCAATTATATGTTGTATTTCTTTAATCTACATGATTTTCACTGCTTTTATTGAGCTAACAATAGCGGACCTTCTTTCAAGCTTCTTGCTTAAGTGAAGCAGTCCGATCTGGCCAATTCTGACAAATGTCTAATAAATCATAAAAAGGCACCACTCAAATAGCTTAAAAATTGAGAGACTAGTTTGCGTTCAAACGTTTTGAATAAGTTGTTATAATTGTGAAGTCGGCGAATGTTTTGCTTTGCCGCAACATTAACATTTTACAAATTCTAGATCAACGAGAGTTAACTTGTATGTATGTAATTAATTTGCATAGGTAAGCCGGTTTGTTGCGAAATCGCCGCTAAATTGTAAAATTGCATTTAATCGCACACACCCTCCTAAAGACTTTACTGCCATACTAATATACACACAACTTATTAAAACAATCCGTATGTTTTACTTTTCTCCAATTCATTAAAACAATTGAATGTGCCGAGTTTTTCCCTCAAGTGCTAGTGTACAAAACCCATTGACGCACGGCGGGCGAATTTTCCTGCAAATTACTCTACTAAGTTGTTAGCCAAAAGTGGCGAAGCGTTTAGTTTGCAAACTTTTTAACCGAATGATTGCATTCACTGGTTAGCTTCGTCGGTTTGAAGTAGAACAAAGTGCTTTCGCATCAACACACACACACATATATACATATATATATATTAATTGCTATAAACATGCACATCGCTGTATAAATAGAAATGCGCACACTCATATATATATATATTTACATATATTTATATATACTTGTTCATGTATGTATACATAAATGCGTTTATATTTATGTACGAATGCATGCAAATGTCCAAAGGCATAGCCTACACGGAGAACTTGCATTCGCCTCGTGCTTGTGACCGTGTGCAACTCATTATTTGTTAGCTATTTTGGTAATTGTTGAACATTTTAATGGTCTCGGAGGGAAATTGCTATTGCAAAAAGTTCCTCGTCTACTTCATGGGCGCCTTTGCCTTCGTTGCCAACCCATGGATGCCGATCCGAAGGATTTTTTCAACGAAGCATCATCATACGAACAATATGGTCAAACCTTTGCAGTCGTTGAATTTGTATGCGCTTGACTGCTCATACAATTCATCATTCCATCTTCTTTGCTCGAATATGGTCATAAATCTTGCTAAGAACGTTTCTCTCGAAAGCCATCTCATCGCTCATCAACATCGTCTAGGTTTCTGCGCCATATAAAAGGACGAGCATGATGAGAGACCCCAAAGTAGCATCTGAAGGCAAGTGTAATTTTTCGCTTGGTTCAAGGTATACAAACTCCTTTACTTCTTCAAAGTAGTAACTGAAAACAGTGACGTGGGTCCAAATAGCGAAATTTTTTTTGTTGGTTTCCCCAAGGTACTTTACATTGTCCTAGTTCACTACAATACCAACCTGTTTTGTTTTCTTCTCTAGACTGGAGGATGCTGCACTATGACCCCGTTGTTAAGGCCAACGATATTAATATACAATCTTACATATATTAATTTACTATAAAATTTTAATATTTTTGTTTTTTACTCAGAAACCACTGCACATAAATGTATGTATTTATTTCTATTATACATACATACAAATAAATTCTTTATGCTCTTGCATTTTTTATTTTATTGGCCGTCTCATGTGTGTTGGGTTCATCCGTTTGGTTAGCTAGACATCCCTGCCGCTAACTATGTACATATATTATTATAATACTCGTACTTTATGGTGTGGCATAAAACGGTTTTCAGCTCCCAAAAATAATGTGTCACCAAAACCTAAGCAACAAAATGCAAAAAAAAATCGGCAGATGAAAAGGATTTGCGGTTGCTTTTATTTGCGTTTTTGCTTTGTTTTATGTGGCGGCCAGCTTTGAAACTATTCACGGCCATGTAAGCGTGTACTCCAGCATACATTTCTACAAGTAAAAACAAATATATATTAATATGTTCGCTATATTGTTTGGCACAGTGGTACGTAGCGTTAGTTTATTAAATGCGGATATATGACCAGCTTTGCGGAGGACAGTATTAGCATAAAGTTTTCCTTTTTATTTTTTCCCTGCATATACATACACCCCATCTGAATATTATAATCACACCAGATATTGTCTCTATTTGACTATTAAGTTTTCTATTATTCAATTTTCATAATTTTTTGATTAAAGAACAATTCATTATCCAACCAAAACTATATAAACCCAAATTTCACACTTTGCAAAAAATAAATATAAAAAATATCATTATATTAATCGAATTTTGAACTTAAAAAAACTTGTATGTAATTTTAAGATCATTCAATTGAAGAATTATAAATTGCAAGTTTCAAGTAGTTTCAAATGATAAATTGTTTACTATGCTCTTCAGCATTTTCGCGAAGAAGCGTCTGGAGCAGACGTTATACCGGCTGAGTGGTAAAAAGCTGGGAGGAAGCACGTACTAGCTGCTAAGCTAATTTGGTCCGACGAGTACACGCAAGAAGATTGGAATCTCCGTGCACTCTGCCCTATCTGCCGTGAGATAAAACTTCTAAATATCGCATATAAGGTTTTATTGACGGTACTGTGTAAAATACTGATGTCGTATATGAACCAGCTGATTGGACCTTATCATTGTTGCTTCAGGCCTGGTAAATCCACCTTTAACCATATATTCACAGACGTCCGTCAAATCCTGAAAAATACCCTATTTAAGTAAATCTACACAGACCACCTTTTTGTTGACTTTAATTCCGCTTTTTACAGCACAAATAGTTGCTGCCTGTACGAAGCCGTTGCTAAATATGGAATCCCTGCTACACTAATACGGCTGTAGAGAGTGACGTAGAGCACAACTTAACTTATTCTTAACTTCGTGCAAATTGGGAAGAACTTCTCCGTTTTAGACAATGCGACTCACTTTCATGCAATTTCTTCAATGTGATTCTAGAATTGCATTCTTTTCCAGTAAAGAGTAAGAAGCAAAAGACGCTGGTCTTGTAGTGAACTAGGACAATATAAAGTACCTTGGGGAAACAAACAAAAAATTTTCGCATATTGGACGCACGTCACTGTTTCCAGTTGAAAAGCATAGCCCTTTACAAATCGCTCATCATGCTTATCCTTTTATATGGCGCAGAAACCTAGACAATGTTGATGAGCGATGAGAAGGCTTTCGAGAGAAATGTTCTTAGCGAGATTTATGACCATATTCGAGCAAAGAAGATGGAATGATGAATTGTATGAGCTGTATTAGGATATGCGCATAGTCAAGCGCATACAAATTCAACGATTGCAAGGGCTTGGCCATGTTGTTCGTATGATGATGCTACGGTGAAAAAATCCTTCGGATCGGCATCCGTGGGTTGGCAACGAAGGGAAAAAGCGCCCATGAAGACATTGGAAGTACCAAATGCAGAAGAACCTGCCTTCACTTGGTGCGAGTAATTGGCGTAATTTAGCAAAGGAAAGAGAAAACTGGCGAAGTTTTTTTTAGTCTCGGCTCAAATTAAGAAACGGCTGTAGTGCCATAAAAGAAGAAAATTCATTGTATTATGTTGTCTTTATTTTAAGAAAATATGTATAATAAATAGAACAAGATAGCTTTAATTTGAAATGAAAACATTGATGCGCCTTACCAAATGCACATTAATGCCCGAATTTAGTAACTTTGTATCATCTCAAGTCTCAAAATGAGCTAGAGATTATTGATTTTCCTCGCTTTCACTTTTTTTTCTTTTATTTTAGTTTTAATTTTTTGTGACCTGCTCATCACCGGTTCCAATTTAGAGACTTTATTTTGAGACTTGAGGCTTTATTTTGAAACTTGTGAACGCCAACTGGTCTAATATTGTGACTTTTGTCTCTATTAGAGACTGAGACTGCTTACTAAATTGGGCAGTCTCTTATAGAGACAAAAGTATCAATTTAAGACCATTTGGCATTCATTAGCTTCAATAATGCCTCTAGTCTCAAAATAAAGTCTGTAAAATAAAAACAAAATAAAAGAACGTGAAAGGGAGGGAAAGCAATAATCTCTACCTCATGTTGAGCATTGAGATTATACCAAGTTACTGAATTCGTAAACATAAGCGCTATTCAAAATTATTAATTGTTCGCTGGTGTGAATGTAAGTAGCTGCTAAGTGTGATACCAAGGCGAATTCATTCAATTTGGACTACTCCACATACATATAAGCGACATTTTTCGTGTATTTTACGGTGGAAATGTAAGAGAAACTTAGAAAAACAAAGATAAATAAATGGGTGGAATTCTAAAAATTATATAAAAAATCAACATATTAAATGTAATTTTAAAATGTAAGCAATTTGACTAATTGCACAATGTAACTAATTTGACAATTTCAACGCGTATATAGAACAAGCAATCAGTTGATAGGAATAAACAACCTTCTTTGAATTCGCCTTGGTGTTGTACACACGATCATTTTATATTCCACTTTTTTTATTTAAAATTAATTTCCTTCTGTCGTATATATAAACACAGGCTGCAAGCTATGAATATGTAAAACTTTAAAAAATACTACCTAATATTTCAATAAAAAACTGGATTTTTTTTAATATATACAGTTTTGCAAATTTGTAGCAGCTAAAAATTACATTGTACAAACATTTGTTTTCAAAAACAATAAATTACACCATATAAAAATCAGACTTTGGAAATTACCATTGTCGCTGCGTGTCATGTTTAAGTTTTTATTGAATGAAATTTGGTTAGACTCATATAAGGATTTTGTATTTAAAATTTTAAAATTTAACCTACTTTGATATGAATTTCAATCACTGTTCGAAATTTTTCGCTTTTCTGGCCAAATTTGTTACTAACTAACTCCGCAAATAGTTTGCAATTGTTTTTGGCTATTTCCTCCCAACCAACCACATCGTTTGTTTCCACTACTAACTCTGCTTGCGTGTATGCACGTGTCTACGTCTAACCGGTTTTTATTTGCTGTTTGTGGCCAAAGTTAATTAAATAGAAAAATTTATGAAAAATCGCCTGGAAAAGTGTATGGAAAGTAATGCGTAAATACATGTAATAAAATATATTTCCCTTTGAGTTAAATAAATGACTTAATTTGCTTATACATATATGTACATTGTTTCTACATATTTCGTAACTAATATGAGTAATTGTGCAATAACTGATTCAATTTTAATTAAATAAATAATAGTATCGTAATGTGACTCATACAAATATACGCGCTTGTGTATATTTAGTTTATGCACACATAGGCACCATATTCGTTCAAGATATAATAGTATTTTAAAATTTTAAATTAAAAATTCTTTTCCACCCGCGGATGTTATTTGTGTTTTCATTTAAGCTAGTCATATTAAATATTTTTAATTAATTAATTAACAAGTAAGGCGTTACGCTAAAATACTTTGAATTTGCTATTTTGATAACTAAGTATTATTACTGTTAATAGTTGAAAATAATATTATTCCGCTTTACCAAAACTACTAAATAGTAAAATTAAAAAATAAAAGGGGTTTCTTTCTTTAGAAGAATGATTGTATTAACCAGCAATATATCGGATGTTGCCAGTCCACAGGAGTTTCAGCAAGCAAAAATTGTTCTAAGAAATGGCTTTATTCACTATATGAACATATTTAGAATTTTTGAAAAGTTATTTTGTCCAAATTAATAGTTCCATGAAAGCTTCTTTACAATCATGCTGTTAGGAAGCTAAGGAAGTTATCGCATAACAAGAATATCGGTGAGAGCGAGTCGTACATAGGCTCTTCGGGGAAAAATGGTCAAAAATATACTTGTTGTCACCTTGTCGTGCTGCAGGAGCTTATGGAAGTCTCAACTCGGTTCTCACCAGCAGGACGGACACGATGCCTTGCTGGTTGAAGGGAACCGCTATTGGCCGCCTCTTTATTATCTAAGATGCAAGTCGCTCCGTGCCCGTAGGACGGTTTGCAATCATAATAACAATCGGCTGCATTATAACGGTACCTTCCTGACACTGTTCTGCATCGGGGAGTAACGGTGGGCCTACCGCAAAAAGGGCCGCGGCGGATCTTTTAAGATCCTCAATTGATTAGCAGACTACTACTGTGCATATTTCCAGGCCATCGACGTTCTCACCGTCGCTTTCCCCATTTAAAACGACTGAGATGTGTTTGCATAACAAGAGCTATACGGACATGTCCAATGACAGCGATAGAGTTGATTCTGCACCTGATAACGCTGCATTTACTTATAGAGTAGACAACCAAAGGAACTTTTCTATCTCCAAGTACCCATTTTCGAAAGATTTATGAACCTTTGCGTCTTTGCGACGGCGAATACCGCGTACGATGGAACCATGAACTGTACGAGCTGTACAAGGACGTAGACATAGTGCAGCGGATTAAGAATCAGCGGCTCCGCTGGCTAGGTCACGTCATTCTAATGGATGAAATAGCTCTGAAGGTTTTTGATGCGGTACCCGCTGGTGGTAGCAGAGGAAAAGGAATACCTCCTCTGCGTTGGAAAGACCAAGTGGAAAAAGACTTGGCTATACTTGGGATTTTCAATTGGCGCCAGTTAGCACGAGATAGAGATAGCTGGCGTGCTTCGTTGACCTCGGCCAAAATCGCTTAGGCGGTTGATGCGCCAATTAAGTAAGTAAGTAAGTACCCATTTTGTATCGGAAGTACTCAGCTTCCAAAAGAACATATCTACTGTCAAGGCAACTAAATTTGAAAAACGATTGAAAATCTACATAACTCTGTCAAGAAGATAAGGTCGTTGGCACCAAATATCTTCCTTCAGTTAGTTTATGGAGGGAACACTTCTTCACGCTACTTAGTGGTGCTAGCAGAGACCCTTGGAGAAGGGGATGAATCCGAAACCCCACTCCATGAAGACGGAATTGACGTTCCGTTACCTAATTGTGATGACAATTGAAAAGCAATAGCTGGGCTCAATAACATCAAATCCCCCGAAGCTGATGGGTTGCCAGCTGAGTTATTCAAATACGGTGGAGAAAAGTTGGTAAAGCGCATGCACCAGCTAATCTGCAGTGTATGTTCGAACGAATGCATGCCTACTAATTGGAATCTTAGTGTCCTCTGCCAAATATAGAATGATGTTGATTCTACAAATTGCGCT
The DNA here is from genome assembly GCA_963971545.1 of Philophylla caesio. Lineage (NCBI taxonomy): Eukaryota > Metazoa > Arthropoda > Insecta > Diptera > Tephritidae > Philophylla > Philophylla caesio. The sequence goes on along the minus strand of OZ020607.1, from coordinate 58,833,347 downwards.
ATCAGTATCAGTCTTCTTAATATCGTATAAAAGGTTCCGTTAAACGTATTGTGTGAGACACTAAATCCCACAGTCAATGAACTGGTTAGACCTTATAAGTATGACATTAGACCTGGTAGATCTACCATTGATCAGATGTTCTCAGTACCCCATATCTTGGAAAAGACCCGAGAAAGAAGAATCGACATGCATAATCTTTTTGTCGATTTCAAAGCCACTTTCGACGGCACAAGATAAATTTCTTACTTATACGCCGCAATGTCTGAATTCGGTATCCTCTCGTCAAAGTCTTCTCTCGACGGACAAAACGCACACTCTAAAATATAAGCATCTCATTCTGCCCATCCTATTGTTCGGCGTAGACGCATGCATGCACGATGCATATTTCCCCCCATTCGATTATTCAATTTGAAATTCGGGGGGCTAAATTAAATTTATTCGAATTTTCAAACAATATTTTTTTTATTTGAAATTTGAAAGCATTTTGTAAGACAATAACTCAAATCGAAAAAGAGATTGAATTGAACTTATATTAATGTGACTAATTATCGCTCTTCTTAGCTACACAACCAAAATTATATACTAATAAAAAATATTTTCTTTTATTAAATATACAAAACAAGGAGCGAAATACAAATTTAACAAAACTAATAAAACTTGCCGCAGCACCAAAAAAAAAACATATCAGAAAAAACTACCAAAAATGTATGATTTACTTAATCATTTAAAAAAATTAACAAAATTTATGTAGAATCTCATCTTTTGGGACGTATAATATACTTTTATTTATTGTCCTTGCTTAACAAAACAAAACAAAATTTTGACGTTTCATACATGCACAATTTTACGTACATAGGTGCATATGTAGGAATAAAAAATTCTTACATTTTATAAAAAGAACGAAATAATATATATACACATACATATATATGTAGCATTCCCATATGTTTGTACTTAGACCTGTTAAGGGGGTCTCCGGTTTATTGAGGTTAATATAGGGTAAAATAGTATAAAAATTAACGAAATACAAATTATTTCTGTTTCAGAAAAGAATAACGGACGCTATCTTGTACAAAATTGGACCAATTCATCAGCGACACGCTCCTGTGTACTTTTGATTACTCCGCCATTTTTTTTTTCTTTTTCCAGTTTTTTTTTGGGAATATTGCTTAAAAGTTGTCTCAAATATATGTTTCGATTAAACAATATATAAATATTTGCGTTAAAGTTTGCATCACTTTTAAAGCCTTCGGTGATTTTAATTGCACAGTTATAAAAAATCAACAATTAAAAAAATTTAATTTAGGATCTACAGTGCCCGTAAAATCAATGCCATCTTAACACTTTGACCATTAAACTTATTTTTCTTTTGTTTGTTTAATGTCCATTAATTTTTTATAAAGAATACACTCCTTTCTACAAAAAATATAAAATAAATTCTCAAACTTTTTAAAAATTTAGGCAAATTTTTTGAATTTTTTTAGTTAGCGCTTTTGTAGTCCATTAAATTTTAGTCATAATGAGCAAGTTTAAGTTACCGTTGCCTAAGCCATTTTTTTATAGACGCCCTTTCACATTTTCTTCGATAAAACACAATATGAAATGATGACGCCGAAACCGGTATGTCACAAAATCAAATTTTACAAGGAATGACGGACAAACGTTGCGATATGAAATTCGCAAAACAGTCACCAAATAAATTGCCAAAAAACAACGATAATTTGTAGCCACTTCAAACTAGTACTTAATAACTAAAAAAAAGGGAAATTTGAATTTTTCTAGAAAAACTCGATTTTCTCCGACCTTTTGCACACAAAGTTCGATTTCAAAAATTCGGTATTTTGGAGCTAAAATTCGATTAAAAATCAATTCTCGAATTTACTCATTCCTAACCACGGCATAGGCGAAAAATTTGTCAAGTGAAGAAGAAGTGCAGCACGCAGTTGCAGCCTATTTTTCAAACAAAAACAAACTAATTTTACATAAACTAATCGAAAGTGCTGAAAAATATAATTTTTTAGGTGTCTTAATACTGTGCATCTAAAACTTTTCGTGGCATACATAGATAGCTCTCAAGCTTTTAATCTTTAAAAAACTGACATTACTTTCAAAACTACTTTTTTATTTAAATTGATACATTTGTAATTATTAACTCAATATTGTTTAATTATGTCGTGTATTTTCGACAATTTCAAAATTAACAATTAACAAGTAAAAACAAGGCTGTATTCGGCTTCTTGTATTTCATGAATGGAAGAATTGTATAGAAGCTGTATGTTATGTTTCTCTGATCTGTATGATTTTTACTTCTAATATGTTCCTAACAATAGCTGATATTTGGACAAAATTTCAAGCCTTTATATTTTTAAATGGAGGAGTTTGGTGAAAAATACAATACCTGAACTATTGCTACATGCTTTATATTTCTGATACTTATAATTTTCACTGCTAATAAAATGCAAACAATAGCTGATATTTGGGCAAAAAATGTCTCTCTCCAAGGGCGGTTTAACTGGCTTCTTATAACCTTTTTTTTTTGCTGGGCGTTTCAGTATAACCTGCCTTCCTACTCCTGCTAGTAGCAGATAAATGTTAGGTATAATATTTATGGTCAAGTTACAGACATAATTCATTTCTGAGCTTCAAGGCATTTAATTTTAAACTTAACGCACCATTCCGTTGTTTATGTCGGGATTTCAACACTCACTCCGATACCTTTGATATATCAGACTCACTTTTTCATGTCAAGAAGACTATACTAAATTCTCTTAATAAATAATACATATGAAGGGTAAAGCCATTGGGATTATTATTATTATTATTATTATTATTATTATTATTATTATTATTATTATACATACTACTACGATAACTTAAAAGTGCCTTGCGTACATATTCTACATTTGAACTTCATATTTCGATATGTATGATTTTATATGCTTGTTTTCACTTCTGCTAGTACTTCAGTAGCAGTGAAAGTTAACAATTTGTTGCGATGAGAAACATAAATGGCTATAAATTGCTATTAATTAGTGTCAAGTGTTATTGAAATGAACTTAAAAACATATGCACGCAAAGCTAAATACATATAAATATATTATCCGTTTATTTCATCTAAACAGAAGCTTTTTGATTCGAACGAACTAGAATTACTTATATTAGGAATATTTTTAAGACCGAAATTTGTTGCGTTATATGAATTTCCATTAAATTTTGCAGTTTATTATTATAGAACATATGAATTAATGTTAAAAAAATTTTAATTTAGTTGACGTCACCATTCCTGAACTTGACCTCTGGAAAATTATTTGCTAGGAGAAGCAGGTATTTGAAGTATGTTAATACCTCTAACCCATTTTTCAAGTAAAAATTTTAGAACGGATTTAAGTGCAAACAAAAAAAAACTTATAACTAATTTTGCAAAGATCTTCTTGAGAGTTAAATAAATTTCCCTAATACCTACTATTGTATTAACGCTATGCTGATACTCATGGCCGCAAATTCATGACCATTATGAGTTCTTTCATCTTAATTAAAGTGTGCCAGCGGCCACGGCAACGGTAGCATACATACATACATACATGCAATTTGTAGTTGCCCAAGATAGGATATTGGCAGTTAAGTATGTTTCGCTGTATCGGCGTTTGGGCTCTTGCACTAGTAGTTGTTGATGTAAGCGTTTGACTTTAATTCACTTAACTGCAATGTTATTATTATTAAGTTTTACCACCATACACACACGTAGGCGGTGGATAGCGTAATGGATTTTGGCAGCTTACTAAGCAGCCTAACGAACCGCATCGATCCAGTTTAGTCAACTATAATGTCATTATTATTATCACGGCTTCATATCTGCAGCAAAGCTCGAATACAAACAATAGAAAGCAATAAGTGTTAGCACACAAAAAAACTAGAGGCATACCAAAAGATCATGCTCGGTAGTAGGGATATTGCGAATATTCGCATCCGCATCTGCATCCGTATAAATTGATGCGAAGCTGATGCGGATGCGGATGTGTAGCTGGTCGCGACAAGGGGGAGCGTCCGGCGATGAGAGTCAGGAAACACCAGAAATTGACAGCCCTTACGCAATTCTCAAGAAGAAATTACTTACTTTCCGCAATAAGAAGCGAATTAATTTAAATGAGAGTCCTCTAAAATGATGGAGTGTTAATCAAAGCGAGTTCAAACTGTTATCTAAAATAGCATGCAAATTCTTATCAGCTCCACCAACCCTTGGAGTCCGAAAAGGCGGCCATTCTACTTTTCATTAAATATAATGCTCCTGTATTCAAATTCAATTTCTAAATGAATTAACTTGTAATAGTAATTCATTCACTACTTTATTATTAAATAAAGTAAGGATAAATATTGCTGTCTTTTTTTACCTTACCAAACCAACTCTTAAGTTTTTTGTACAGATCCGCATCCGCGGATATGAAAAAAAATGCATCCACAACATCCCTACCGGTAGCTGTGCTCCCTCGATCTCGCAGCGACTGTCCCAATGGAGGTAACACAGATTGTCGTACATAACACAAAATTACTCAATTCATTTATTGGCTGCTGGTGAAAGTTGTCAGTTGGTTAGCTGATCTCTTGATGGTGCCGCAAGGTGAAGAGGAAACCCAATCGCTTTACGCCTTGCGGCAAAATATACTACCGGGTATATTATTTAAAAAATATTTTAAATACCCTAAAACTTGTTGGTAAAGATGATAAAGTGCGGTAGGATGGCACAATCCTTTCTCGGTTTTGGTTAGTTGTTTATGCATTTTGGTCGACCAGCGGCAGCATAATTTGCATTTGTGTGGGTTGTACGAGTATGCGGTTTTGTCAGTGGTATGTAGCATACAAAAGCGGTTTAAGTTTGCGCTTTCTATTAGAGTTAGTTTTATATGCATGGACATATGCACATATGTAAATTTGTTTGGATGCACTTATGTATATACACGTATATAAGAGAGATTGTAACGGGTGTATATATTTAACTGACATAACATCCTTTTGGAATAGCGGGACATATATGCGATATGGATATATCGCATACTTAATGCAAAAGAGTCAAAGCTCACAAATTTTTTTAGAAAATTTATTGGCACAAACTAATTTATATTCAACATTATCAGATAATGCAAATATTTCTTTAATCATGCAGCAAACGCTGTAATAATAAATTGAGTTTGTTTTTAATACTTCACAAGCGTTTATATCTCTGAATATGGGTTTTGATTATTTTCTAATACTTCACTAGCATTTAAATCTCTGTGTACGATTTTTGGGTTGTACTCTTTTGTATTTACTTTGCAATATTTTCGCAATTATATTTAGTAAGTATCAAAGTCATAGATTGAAGATATTTGTTGGAACGATTTTCCGTCATCCCTTGTCAAGTTTGGTTTGGAGACAAACCGGTTTCGGCGGTGTGCCATCTTCAGTGTCAAATTTCGTTCTGTACAGTTTATGTCTGTTGTTCCGTATTTATTTAATTTTTTTGGTCAATCAGGTATTGGTGCATAATCGTAAATGTTAACAAGTGTTAAGTGTCCTGAATATAGGTACCTAAAGTCTCGCGTAGTTAGAGTCCAAAAATAGATTGAACTTCGAAATACCCTGAATTTCATGATTAAAATTAATCACTTAATTTTTTGTTTTTATACAAAGTTCTCAAGCTCTTAAAACACATCCGTTTCATATACTCGTACTTATACCCGCGCGTACACATACATATATATGTAGGTAAGTTTGTATTTATGTTTGTGTTTGTGGCTAAGTCATGTTTGCATCAACCTAAAATTGCCATTTAGAGAAAACCAATAATGTGAAATATGCTTTTAGGCGCACGTTGGATAGTTAAACAATTTCCGTTGAACATTGTTCGGACATATAGTGATTGATTGTGGACTGGACAAAATTGTGCACACAGCTTTGTATACGTATATATATGAATGAATGTATATGTATGCGTATATCTATATATGGCTGACTGGCATTTATATACGATTTTACTATTTCTTTTTAGCTTTTTTTAATTTCTAATATTTTAAATTATATACAAAACTTGTAATAATTAAATAAAAATTTCTTTGAAAATTGTTACTTTATAAATTAAATTAGATTCTGCGAAACCTTCATCACTCAAATATACATACATATGTATAACAGCCAAGCAAAACGGCTTAGTGTTTTGAATTTATATATTCTGTCCTATTAAAATTAATGATTTCTTTGTTGTAAAAAGCTACAGAGATAATTTCTCCATTTTGCATTTGTGCATTATGATTTCATTTTTTTCGATCGAAACAGCATGGGGTAATAACCTCCCCACACGTTGACGATCCCTGCAAACGAAACAAGGACAACGATTTACTGAAGACGTATATGAACACGCTGATTGGACCTTATCAATGTATCTTCAGGCCTGGTATAGCCCTAATTGACCAGATATTCACGGCACGTCAAATTCGGGAGAAGACCCTAGTTGAGAAAATCGACACACACCACTTTTTTGTCACCTTCAAAGCCGCTTTTGATAGCACGAATAGAAGCTGTCTATAAGAAGCAATGTCTAAATTTGGGATCCCCGCAAAACTAATACGATATTGTAGAACGTTGAACACATCTTTTAGCTTTGTCCAAGTTGGGAAGGACCTCTCCGAGCCGTTCGAGACCAAACGAGGTTTTAGACGAGGTTTAATTTCTTCATTTTGATGCTGGAAAGCTTATTAAAAACTGCTGGCTTATGCGAATGATATTGACATCGTTGGCCTTAACAACAGGGCCGTCAGTGCAGCATTTTCCAGTATGGAGAAGGAAGCAAAAGAGTTTTGTCTAGTAGTGAACAAGGACAAAACAATGTACCTTGAGGCAAGAAACAAACAAATCCTCGCATATTGGGCCCCACGTCTCTGTTGGCAGCTACAATTTTGAAATAGTGAAGGATTTTGTATACCTTAGATTCAGCATAAACACCGCCATAAAAGAAGAAGAAGATATTGTGAATTTTTTAATTTAATGTAAATGTGCCAAAACATATACATACATACATATGTTTTAAAGCATACAATTTTTGATATCTAGTGTCAATTTTAATTTCAGAAAATGCTCAAAAATTTCTTCAACGCTTTTTTGTTACTACTTAATAGTTGTTCAAAGAACGGGTTTTATTAAGGAAGCATATTTTTCTGAAAACAGAGTTAAGGAGAGATTCAATTTAAAAATCACCACGATTTTACCTGTTTCCGAATATTCACATATCATTTTGCCTAAATTGCCTACATAATTTAATAAAATTATTGCTCCCCTTTTTAATATTTAAACAATTTACAAATTTTGAATATTAAAAATAAATAAGTAAATTTATAGGTTTTCTTTACAATAATCGAATGTTATATATGAAAGTTAAAATATACCTATATTTAATTAACATTTATCTCGGTTAACATGTTTAATATACAATTTTATAATTAACGTAATTTATGCTTGTTTTCGCTGCCATCTTTTATAGATGTTAAAGGTTCATAAATTTGTTTCCTGCTTGTGATAGATTGATATCTATATCTATAAACTTGCCTAAAGTGTCTAATAATGAGGGCACAACTGATTTTTCATAAAAAATAATTTTCAGGTGAAAATGTATTTCAAAATACATTCCTCTGAAGCAAGAGCTCTTTTAAGCATCAACATTAATGCAATTTTTTGCCAACAAATTTTTTATTCAAACTTAGAAAAAAGGGCATTTCGATACATATAGTAAAATGTCGAAATAATTTTGTCTAAGTTCTTTTAGAATTTCGGTAAAATTCATATCGATCAAAATATGTTTTTTGGATATATAGCATTATAAAATTTTACGACGAATAACGATTTAGAATATTTAAGCGCTCTCAGAAACCGAGTTCAAAAATACCTTTTTTGAGGGAGTTAATGGGTTACAATGGGTGTTTCACATCCATCCCAAAAGAGTTTTTGTTTATTTATTTATTGTTTATTTACTGTAGTGCTTTAATATAATATAAAAATAGTGTTTATTTTCATTTGCAGAAAATTGCTTTACGTTAAGTAAACCGTTTTTCGCAACCCCTCAATTACAGCAAAATGTTATTCTACGTCAAAACAAGAAGATTTTGAGTTGCCATTTTTAAAAATAATTTTATCCAGAATATTTTGATAATACCAAATAATTTCATTTTGAAAAAGCGCAGTTTTTCATGTGACTAAACATTTCAGAATCTTCAAATGATTAAAGTATTTAAACAAGAGTTCAGGGTTGAATTATTACACTAATATTCAAAACCAAGCTTAAATTTACTTGAACTTTAACTAAGACTCCGGGTATCAAAGCATTGAAAGTGTAATTTGAGCAAGCCAGTGTGTGAATGAATGGATTCATATTATCCACTAACAAAGCATACCTTATGAAAGAAACTCATCATAGCCGACTGAAACTACTAAGCAAATTTATATGGCAGAAATTGCAATGCAACAACTCCATTCATAATGAACGAATGCGTTTGCGAATGCAAAAGAACAGTTAAAAGCAACCGCGCAAATGGAAGCAGATGCCGCCATTCAAATTCGTAGAATTCTGTCACAGCTACAGTCTCTTCTGTCACAGCGGCAGCCAACTGTTTTGTGTTTTGTGCTTCTGCGACTGCATCGCAAGTTTTATTGCCTGCGCATCGAAGTATTTCCGATTTGGCTTGATTTATATGAGCATCCGCTGAGTTCGTCGAATGGGTGAGCAGCGTACATAAATACGAGTATGTAGATAGGAAGGTATGTGACCCCGCTTAAATATAGCTATCGTTCACTTTTTTTAAAGATCGCGTATATCTTTGTTATATAGAATACAGATTTTATGTCCAACCGGTATCTCGCGATATATTTTCAGGCGCTTACTGAAATTGTTCTCTGCAAATTCATTGAAACACTTAATCTTTTGACGTCTTTATTTGATCTTCTCCTTGGCGCTTATTAGTTTTAACTGGCGTTAACTCTCATAGAAAATCAGTTCTGTGTTTTTAACTGAGTTTAATGTGAAATTGAGTTAAAGTTAATTTCGTTTATAACAACAAGTATTGTAAACAAATTTAAATAGAAAATAATGTTCTTAAAACATATGTATGTATATGTTATTTATTCCGAGGTAAATAAAACTGTAGGCGTCTATTCCTGAAAAATTTAATTTGATTAAAAATATTTTTTACTACTCGTACCTATTCAATAACGGGTGCTTCTTTTGAAGAAAGCCAAACTGTGAAACATAAATTAATCTTTCCTCAAACACTATACCACATAATGATTACTTCTCTGAAATGTATCTTTTGTTCAAATACTTTTGGAACTTAATGGTTTGTATTTACAAAACTTTCTTATAATTATGTTAATTTCCGAAGTCGCTAATAGCTCGCTTTGATTTTTGAGTTTTTTCCATTCAAACTGAGTATAAAAAAATTGCCGAAGATAATTTAGAATAAGAAATAGCAAAAGCATACTTAAATTTAATTTTAGCCTTATTAGGCTTGGACTTTATTTATCCGTATTTATTTTTTTGCATTAATTTGGATCTTTTACGTAGTACAACAATTAAACAAATTATTTTGGAGGGCTAGTCACGTTACATAAGTAACTATATCTAAGAAAAAAATTTAATTAATGTAGTTAATATTTACATAGATATAATTGTATCGTAATACAATAGAAGCAACGAAATTTTAAAGTTAGGTTAGAGACAAGTTTATTGAAGAGTAGGCCAAGATTTTTTGCCGCGCTGACATATTTTATGATCGAAATGACTTTCTGTCGCCGATACTAACTGCCTGAGTTCTCTCGCCAAGAAAGGATCTTAATAATGCAGCAGCATGGCTGAAAAATGAAATAAGTTATCTCACTTGTAGCATAGCAACTTGTGGTCAACTGAGTCAAATGCCTTGGAATGCTCAAGAAGAGTTAAGAAGGCATAGTTTGCATCGATGTGTGGCCGAAAGTTGTCTACCACGTCTACAAGAGCCTCTTCGGCCCAAGTTCTGACTGTCGTTCAGTTAAGAGTTGTGATTTTGCACATACAAAATCATTTGCTTATGTAATATGCGCTTTGGAAGAGTACAGGTCGTCAAGATGGAGTTGATTAATTAGGTGACGTGCGGTATTGTTTTGGGAAGAATTTTTAAAGTAATTTTTCATCAACGCAAACAAATTTAAATGGAATGTCACCAATGTTTAAACGATCACTGTAGTTTTCTAGACAAATATTAGTTGTGGTAGTAGACAGTCAAACAAAATGTGTATTTAAATCGTTAGAATCCTTTAGAACACGTGGACTTTCTTTAGATTTTCTTATCCCGATATTCTTAATGGTATTATAATTCTGCTTTGAGTTCAACGCAAAATTGAATTTTCTTTGCTTGCTGGCAGTAACTGTTTTAAAACTGCAAAATGTTTCGGGAGTCCTGTACCTCTTACCGCGAGTAAGCTAGTAGCCAGTTGATATTATTCTGTAGAAACTTTGTTTGGTCATCAACGGATGTCAATTTACGAATTAGATCCCTTTTCTGCCTATACAGAAGCCGTAAATAAATTGTAATCGATGTTTCTGAAATAACGTTAGGTAAAAGAAATTGGTATTCCCGACGTTTTGAAGTCATAAATCAGAATAATTAGGTCGTGCTACAAAACTCTAAATGCGGGGATTTGATTGTAATTAAACTAAAACGGCTTATAAAATCGCTTGACAAATAATTTTGCTTTATGTTCTAAATAAAAACTTCAATATCTAATGAACTGTTAATCATGTGGATTTATTTTTTTTACCAAATTCGCTTACTCTGCATATCGGCTGAAATTCGACTTGAATTAGATGGAGTCAACTGTAAATAAGGTCTGCAATGCTTTTATTTGAATATACGATTATGTTAGAGTGTAAATATGAACAACCATGTTAAAGGTTAGCATGAATATAATTAATTGGTAAGTGCGTGAGTGCTTCGCAGAACCAATTAAGTCATCGATGTACATATGTATATGTATCTCGTTATTGCATCCGAAAAGAACGTATATAAATAAAAATATGATGCTCTGCGGAAGGAAGTTTTGTGTTATAAACACAACCCAGCATCCATTGCACAATGCGCGGGGAAACAGAGAACGAATTCATTATTTCAAATTTGATAACAGCGGACAATTTTATTTATTTGAATAAGTTTCATTTTTATTGAAGGTTATTTACATAATATTTTTCATTTAAAATCAATTTATATACAGCTGAACGTAATTCGAATTTGGTTTGACATATTTGTTACAATACAAAATGCAGTGAAAGCGACAAACGTGATCCTCTCAGTTAATAAAATCTAAAGCGCAATATATATATATATATGGAATTATGATTTATAAATATATAACTTGTACTGTTTTTATGCAACAACTATACTAAAAGTCATCTACTGGTGGAGAAAAGGGCGACGAGGTGTTATCCTGAGATTTCTGTCACTTAAAAGGCAACGTTCTTCTGCGTGTTTGTATAGATAGGATATTTTATTTTTCCACATTTCTTTACGGCTCGTCACTGGCTACAAAGGCTAATGAGACTCACTTGAGAGAAGCCTTTTGTTTCTTAATTAGTTGGTCCCTCGGGATTACCCTCAGCTTCTTGGTGATCTTAGGGGCTGACCTTCCGACTCGCTGGGCTTGGATAAAGGCGGAACCCCTTAACAAACACCTACTCACAATAACAAAATAACTACTTCGACAAATGAACATGAATATTATGTTTTTTTTTCTTCTAAACGCTTCAAGTTTGAAGTTATTATTTTCTTTATTTCATTGATAAGCATTGTTCACATTTTTTCCCCCTAACCAATATAAGATTATCCGGAACGTATTCTACGACAAAAAAGTGGAAACTCCCTAGAAATGCATGGGAATTGATTAAGGCTCTCGCAGCTCTTGGCTATACCAAAAAACGAAACTTAATTTGTTGTTGTTCATTATTAACTAGAATCCATAATTACAGAACCAATAGATTTCACTGCTGGGCAGTTAGCCAGATGACATACTCGTCGGTGTGTTGTCAGCCATTTTGGTGCGAGTGTCTCTAGTGACTGCAAACTCAACAATTTATTTGTTTTTAGTCGATTGCTTACGGTTAGAGATTTTCATATTGTCGGTTTTTGTTCTCGCAGTAGAGTATTTTGCTTGTTTTTGCTGTAGTGCTTACTGCTTTTTCAACGTTCATTTATTGCACTTGCAGCACATTTGAGTACTCGAAACTGCATGGTAAACAATTCCACCACATGACATTTGAGTGAAGTCTGAAGTGCTACGGCAACGCCATAATACTCAAAGAACATCAGCATGTACATTTACACATGTATGTATCTGTTTTCATAATACATATAAAAAATCCTGCAGGAAATACCTGAACTAGTGACATAAATATATGGCTTAGAAGTAGTGCGATTTCGACACTTTTGGAGCAAAACTAAAATGAAAATGAACAACTGTAGCTGCTGAAAATGATACCAACCAGTAACTTGCATGAAGAACTTACTTGGCCCTTAGAGGATTTCTTGTCAGGGAAATACATACAATTTTGATTTTTATAAATTTTGTGTCAAGTTTGAACTCTTTTCCATCTGATTGTTTTTTTTTTTGATAATAATATAATAAAAATATGGGCGCTTTATGGCGACTCCGAATGACAGATGTGTTTTACGAGAAGCATTTCCATGGCAGAAATACTCTCGCAGGTTTGGCATTGCCTGCCAGAAGGCGACCGATATTAGAAATAAATTTGCCATCAGAATTAAAATTGTCATTAGAAAAATGTCGCATATGACAAAAAAATCTTTTGTTATGTCTTATATTTTTATTAAAAATTAAACGAAATAGATGCATGGTTATGAAAAACTATTTATCTTGAGGTAAGAAAAACGGCATTGTTTGGATCACGGTAACTCTTATTTTAATATAATCGTACATGTGTACCAACATACGAACATACACAAATACAAACAAATTTTATTTTAAAATGAGAAAGACGTAGCATTTTTCCAAATCGACTTATTTTTAAATTTTCAAAAATAAAAGGCACATGTCAAATTTTTTTCCAATATGAAATTCAAGGTTGGCTTATGCCTCTACGCGGAAAATATAAACAACATATTTAAAGTAATAATATATATATTTTGATACATTTTGTCATAATTTTAAGAATATTTTATACAACCAAGTTGCCGTTTCTCAATTTTTCATAATTTTTGAGTAAAAGGATTCGGCTCCACTAATTTATTATGTTCCATAAGATCAATTGGCCACTGTGGTCGAGTCGGATGTGGTGCGTGCTATAACTCGATACGCCGTTCGAGGTTCGAACCTTAGACAGGGTAAGTAAAATCTTAATTCAGAAAAGTTTTTTTTCTAATAGCGGTAACCCCTCGTCAAGCAATGGCAAACCTCCGAGGGTATTTCTGTCATGAAAAAGCTTCTCATAAAATACATATGCTTTTCGGAGTCCGCACAATACTGTAGGCCCCTCCATTTGAGGTAGAACATAAAGATGCACACTGCAAAGGGTGGGAGAAGCTCGGCCAAACACTGAGGTTACACTTTTTACCTCAAATTATTATTATTATTATTAAGATCATTTTAAAATTCTCAATAAGATTATAAGCTTTTCTTAACTTCATTATACTAATTTGCTTGCATCTTCTGAAAAGTCGTTAATTGGAATATTTATTTTTTCTGTATCACATTGGTGGAAGAGTTAGGGCATTTTTACTTTACTGTAACGTTATGCACTTGTGTGCTTTCTATGTATGGTTATAAAGACATTTCAGGCACTAAAACATGTGTTTTTGATCTTGCGATAGAAGATTGAATAAATTAAATTTTTTATTATATGTTTTTGTGATCATTATATTAAGAGTACACTAAAATTAAAAGGTAACATATACAATGAACATGGTTGTACCGGATATTTTCATAGTCAGTTTGGTTTGTTAAAATTTTTTGGAAAAGTGCTATTTTTTATGGTTTTCATAAAGATCGAATATACCAAATTCTTGGTTTATCTCAGAGAAATTATTCAAAACTGCAATAAAAAAATTCCAAAAAAGGTTAAATTTGTATATGTAAGTATATTGAAAATCAATAAAAATGCATAAATGAAATGTAAACTGTAACAGTTGATGCAGCTATAATTATGAGCCAATAATTTAACATCCTTATTCATATGGAATAAGAAAGTGGTAGAAACCGAAATTTCATATAGTTTAAGTGTTCCAACTTATAAGACCTTTTTGAATAAAGAGGTGAAAGATAAGTAGAAACAAATATAAAAGTTGCCGCTTATCATAAAAAATCATCTCCTCTTCGAAATGTGAGTTGAACTTTATATTAGAAGTAAAAATATAAAACTTTTCTTGGACGTATAATTTCCCTTCTGTCAATTATACGACCGCATTACATATAATTCCCTTTTTTATGTACATACATTTTTAGACCACATACTCATATGTTATTTGAACATACATATGTATCTAAGTCGTCTTTAGCAACACAAAGGTACGTAAGCACACCGGCCTACCGTAACATATAGTTATATGTTTACATTCGCATACTTTGAGGTGTGCAGACATACAAATACATATGCATAGACACAAAAAAATACACGAATGCATCCACTAAAGTGTGCTTAAAACGGCCGATTTAGTATATACGTAACGACCGAATTGAATTGTTCAATTGTGTGCTTTTTGTGCAGTACTTTGGCCTTGCACCACTGCATATGCACGGCGTATGAGTAACGCATGAATCGTTGGCAGTGCAGAACGATAAAGGACAAAGATACATATGTATATGTATGTATCTACGCACATAAGAGTACACATGTTCGTAAGTAAACATAGATTTCTAGCTCCTAACTGCCGCGATATACCACTTATGTATATATACATATGTATGAAATGTATTTCTATACGCAATTATATGTACGATGAAGCGTATTATTATTGTCTTATACATACAAATTAAATTGCTAGCTTAAATGCATATACCATATTTGTTAATTTATACTAACGTACTTATATGTAGAAAGCACCTTTATCGTCCGCACATTGTCTCGATGCTGAACTGCATTACAAATAAGCCAAATGCTTTGCCTATTGTCAAGCAATATTTGGTATCTGATGCAATAACAAATAGCTTTATCAAAACTTCTGACGTCTCGCCGTAATATTGGACCCTGTGGGAAACAACAGCCTTTTTCATAAAACAATGGTAATGAAACTAAATGAAAAGTAACTATTAGTCAACTAATTGAAACTAAAGTTCATTTTAAATACTTAACCAATATATATATATAAAGTGTGTCAAATGCGATGCTATAGGACCTTCTTCTTCTTTCATTGGCTCGATAACCGCCTATGCGATTTTGGCCGAGCTTAGCGCAGCACGCCAGTTATTTCTCTCTTTCGCCAACTGGCACCAATTGGAAATACCAAGCGTACCTAAGTCCCTTACCGCCTGGTCTTTCCAACACAGAGAGGGCCTCCCTTTTCCTCTGCTGCCACCAGCGGGTACCGCGTCGAATACTTTCAGAGCTGGAGCGCTTTCATCCATTCGAACGACATGACCAAGCCAGCGAAGCCGCTGGATCTTAATTCGCTGCACTATATCTATGTCGTTATAAAGCTCGTACAGCTCATCGTTCCATCTTCTACGGTATTCGCCATCGCAAAGACGTAAAGGCCCATAAATCTTTCCCAGAGCCTTGTCATCAGATATCTTCATCGTCCATGCTTCTGCGCCATACATTAGGACGGGCATAATGAGAGACTTATAGAGCTTGATTTTTGTCCGTCGAGAGAGGACTTTACTGCTCCGTTACATACTCAGTCCGAAGTATTTAGCACTTGTTGGCAAGAGTGATCCTCCTTTAGATTTCGAGGCTGGCATTATTATTGATGTTAATGCTGGTTCCTAAGTAAACGAAGTCTTCTACTTTTCAAAGTTATAACTGTCAACAGTGGTGTTTGATCCCAGTCGTGATTGTGCCGACTCTTTATTTGATGACAGGAGATACTTCGTCTTGCGCTCGTTCACCTCCAGACCCATTCGCTTTGCTTCTCTGTCCAGTTTGCAGAAGGCAGAACTAACTGCGCGGTTGTTAAGGCCGATGATGTCAATATCATCGGCGTACGCCAGCAGCTGTACACTCTTATAAAAGATAGTGCTTGACCGATTTAGTTCTGCGGCTCGAATTATCTTCTCCAGCATAAGGTTAAAAAAGTCACACGACAAAAAGTCACCCTGTCTGAAACCTCGTTTGGCATCAAACGGCTCGGAGAGGTCCTTCCCAATCCTGACGGAGCTGGTGGTGTTGCTCAATGTCAATTTACATAGCTGTATAAGTTTTACGGGGATACCAAATTCAGACATTGCGGCATAAAGGCAACTTCTTTTTGTGCTGTCGAAAGCGGCTTTGAAGTCGGCAAAAAGATGGTGTGTGTCGATTCTTCTTTCTTGGGTCTTTTCCAAGATTTGGCGCACTGTGAATATCTGGTCGATACTAGATTTACCAGGTCTAAAGCCACACTGATAAGGTCCAATCAATTCATTGACGGTGGGCTTTAGTCTCTCACACAATACGCTCGACAGAACCTTATATGCGATGTTAAGAAGGCTGATACCACGATAGTTGGCGCGAATTGCAGTATTACCCTTCTTGTGGATTGGGCAAAGTACACTTAGATTCCAATCAGTAGGCATGCATTCGTCCGACCATACTCTACAGATAAGGTGGTGCATGCGCTTTACCAACTCTTCTCCACCGTACTTGAATAACTCAGCTGGCAGCCCGTCAACTCCGGGCGCTTTGTTGTTCTTCATGCGTGCTATTGCTATACGGATTTCATCGCAGTCGGGTAACGGAACATGAATTCCGTCGTCATTGATTGGGGTTTCGGGGTCATCATCTTCTCCAAGGTGGTCTCTGTCACTACCACTAAGTAGTGTGGATAAGTGCTCCCTTTATAAACTAAGTATATTCTGAACGTCAGTCAACAGGTCGCCGTTGTCGTTCTTACAGAAATTCGCCCCGGTCTTAAAACCTTCTGTTAGCCGTCGTTCTTTCTGAAAGAACTTTCCGGCTTTTTTCCTGTCGGCCAGCATTTCAAGCTCTTCGCAATCACGCATTTCGGCCTTTCTCTTCTTCTCTCGAAAAATGCGTCTCGCTTCCTTCTTCAACTCACGATATCTCTCACGCAAGACTCGCGTTGCGCCCGATCGCAACGTGGCCCTGTAGGCAGCATCTTTCCGTTCCGTGGCAACGCGACATTCCTCATCGTACCAGTCGTTTTTCCGGGCTCGCTGAAAACCAATAGATTGTTCAGCGGCGGTACGTAAAGAGCAAAAGATGTGGTTCCATTGCTCTGAAATGTCGCTC
Organism: Philophylla caesio; assembly: GCA_963971545.1. Taxonomy (NCBI): domain Eukaryota; kingdom Metazoa; phylum Arthropoda; class Insecta; order Diptera; family Tephritidae; genus Philophylla; species Philophylla caesio. Next base: position 58,815,901 of record OZ020607.1, on the reverse strand, counting down.
TGTTGATTAGAGCTCTCAGAGGGCAAGAGTACGAGTCGAGTAGCGAAGTGCGTGGCTGTCTGTTGTGATTGCAACTTTCCGACGTCGAGCTTTCCTTGTGTGCCTTTCCGCACCCTTTTTGACGCACAGAGGCGCGTGCATATCTTGGCTGCGACAAGACAGTGGTCCGAGTCGATGTTGGCTGCTCGGATCGTGCGCACATCTAGGACACTGGAAGCGTGCCTTCCGTCTATAATAACATGGTCGATTTGGTTTCGTGTCTTACCATCTGGAGACAGCCACGTAGCCTGATGTATGCTCCTATGCTGGAGCCTGGTACTACAGACTACCATGTTTCGGGTCCCGGCGAAGTCGATCAGTCTCAATCCGTTATCAGACCTTTCCTCGTGGATACTGAATTTTCCGACTGTGGAACCAAAGATGCCTTCCTTGCCCACCTTAGCATTAAAATCGCCTAGCATGATTTTTATATCGTGTTGGGGGCAGCGTTCGACCGTGCGCTCCAAGAGTTCGTAAAAGCAATCTTTGGTCTTATCGTCCTTCTCTTTCGTCGTGGCATGGGCGCAAATCAGGGAGATGTTAAAGAATCTCGCCTTTATGCGGATTATGGCGAGACGTTCGTCCACCGGAGTGAACGACAGTACTTTACGGCGAAGTCTCTCTCCCACCACAAATCCGACACCAAATTTGCGCTCCTCTACATCGCAGCTGTAGTATACGTCGCAAGGGCCTACCGTTTTTCTTCCTTGCCCCGTCCATCGCATTTCTTGGATGGCGGTGATGTCAGCCTTCGCTCTTCCGAGGACATCTACCAGCCGGGCAGAGGCACCTTCCCAATTAAGGGTCCGGACATTCCAGGTGTATGCCCTCAAATCATGGTCCTTAAAATGTTTGCCGTGGTCGTCATCTAAAAAGGGGGTCCTGTCCGAGGCTCTGCTTTACTTTTCATTGGAATTGTTTTTTTTAAGTGGCGGGTTCCAAGCCCTGCGCACAACCCATTGCTGGGGGTTGAAATTTAAATTCGTTTATATAGCGAGCCGCTTGCTCCAAGACAGACGCCCGCTGGCAGCCGCACCTCCTGGTGAACAGACGTTGCGGACTTTAGTGGACCCTTAAACCGAATATGTTGGAGTGGCTCCACTAAAGCTCCCTCTCTATTAGCCGTGACCCATGGCTCCACACGGGTTGGTTACCGTATCTCGCACATGGGTTGCTCACGTTGCCCAGGGTGCACGAACGTGGACGTAAGAGTAGGGATTGAGTACAGCCGCGCAACTGTAACCGCATACCCAGAAGCACCACTGTACCCCATTGCACCCCATGCTATAGGACCACGTCATCTAAATAAAGTTAGTCACTTACAAGCAAAAAGAAGAAACCGTACTTTTTAAATTGATTTGCAAATACTCATAGTATAATTTCCGGCAGGGTAGTATATTTATTTAGTAAAATACGCCTGCGTAATAATATCAAAATTTACATGGGTTCAATTCATGTCTTTACGCTGCAGTCATGTTCAAGTAACGTCATCTTAGGCATAATAATGTTATATCATTGTTATTGTTGCTGTTGTGTGTGGCACTTTTGCCATTTGTGGCATGTTCAGACATTAAGTGGCCGGGTATTGAATTAATGATAATAGCATATTTGTATAAAGCTCAGCGTGGCATTTCAATTCTCTCAATACATGAATATATACCCATATCATATATGTATGTATGTAATGTATGTATATATATACATATATATATATATACACATATATATATATATATATAAGTATATATATTGCTCGTTTAAGTCAATATTAATAACGGCTTTTATGTTTTGAATTAACATCTACTCCCATATTGAAAGATATTGCATATCGTTCGTTTAATATGAGTATTTTACAAGTTTTTACTTTTAAGAAAAATTTAACAAAATTTTATAACAACACATCACATCTTGTAATATTATATAACATCCCACCATATCATACATCACATTACATAACATAACATACCAATGCATAGAATAATACAACATAACACAACAACACAAAATAAATCACAATACGACACAACAAAACACTTTTCAAATAATATAAAATAACCTTACGTAATAAAACATAAAATAACAAAACATGACATTAAGAAATACCTATAGCAGAATTCAACTTAACTTAACTAATAAAAAATTGGATTGTACTCAACGACCGAAAGTTTAAAATTTTGAGAAAATCTGTGCTGCTATTTCCGTGGACGCGGAAGAACTATGTATGTATATAAATGTGGATATTAATAACGACCGATCAGTTCTCTTTTAGTTTTAGTCTATTTCTATTAGACCCGGCAAAATTAAACACTTTTTGAACTCTGTTATATACGTATTTAATGTCTTTTATTTATATGGAATGTAAATAGTTTGAGGGAAACCGCACTTTCGGATCCCATCAGACCATTATCAATCGGATCCTAAATACGGTTTTTAGAAATAACGCGGCTCCAGCGCCTACATGCGGATAAATTCGTTTGCTACTTCGAGCTCGTTGCTACCTAATTTTCTTTATACTACTTATGGTATATTTCAAAGATAAAAATACACCTTTGATGAATAAACAATGTTTCGTCGTCGCAACTTTATTTTTTGCAAACCAGTTTTTCGCCATACAAGTAGCATACAACATGAATTTAATTAAAATCGGTTGATAAATACGAGAGTAACAGGATGTTTTCTTTCCTTACCAATTACACTGTCCAGCAGCATTTTTGGAACAGAATAGCGACCCTATAATTCTAAAAGGGTATGTTGAGTAGATCATTTTTGTAGAACAAACTTATGGTCCAGCACGTCTGAGTTTTTTTTTACAGTGGGTCAAAGCTTTCATTTTTTGGTCGCAGGGAGCACTATACTATATCAAAAAAATCTTGTAAGTTAATATCTAAGAGAATTCTTATGGTCAGAGATGTATTGTGGAATTGTATGAGGATTATTTTTGTGGAAGATCTTAACCCTCTAACTGGTCTCTTTATGGGTCAATTTGACCCTTTTTTCGAGAAAATCAAAAAATATCCTTTAAAAAAAGTTAATTAAGGATTAAAATATTATACGAAAATGTTTGGAGGAAAATTTCAGTGGGGGTCACCAAAGACACCATTCTTGTAAATAAAGCTCTTTACGATTAATTGGCAAAATTACACGCCAACATATACAAAGCAGGTGAAAACGTCGTCAAGTTCGGCCGGGCCAAACACTGAGTTCTCGCGTCTAGTCAGCTGTGACTTACAAATCAGCTGTGACTAAGCAGTACATATCGGGTGTGATTTTTACTAAAATTAATATAAAAAAAGAACAATTAAAGCTTAAATAAGCATGGCGGATTCTGTTTGCAAATTAAGAGATTGGTTTTGTTTTATTTGTGGACATTTTACGCACCATCAAAGCAGAAGAAAGATATTCCCTACAATTGAAGAACCATATTTTCTTTTCTTTGGAATACGATTTTTATGTGAAGCTTGGATACCAAAAACTGTATGTACTACTTGCGAAAGTGGTCTTTTGACCTGGTACAAAGGCGGTACTAAGGCGCTGCCATTTTCTGCGCCTATTATATGGATTGAACCTGAAGATCACAAATCAGATACATGCTATTTCTGCGTAAATAACAAATTTGGTAGAAGCCAAAGGCACTACGCGAGAATGACATACGAAGCAACAAATAATGTCATTTAACCAGAAGTGCGCTGTGAAGGTGTTCCGGTGCCTCAACCGCCTACACATACATTTTCGGCCAATATGACATACGCCAATACAGAAATAACAGCGGCGGTTGAAAACATATCAGATATATGTTACTTGCCTCCTGATGGTTTAAACATATGTCCTAATTTGATAGACCAAGCTTATTTTGAAGATCTTGCAAGAGATTTAGGACTAACAAAAGAGAAAGCTGAAATATTATGTTCCAGATTGAAAAACAGGAATTTGATAAAAGCCGATGTAAAAGTTACATCGTCAAGAAAAAGACACGCCGATCTGGAAAGTTATTTTAAAAAATCAGAAGAACTTGTATACTCTTGCAGTATTGAAGATGTTCTAAAATATCTAAAGCTTCCACTGGACTCTTCCGCTTGGCGACTATTTATAGATAGTTCAAAAAACAGCTTAAAAGCAGTTTTACTGCACAATGGAAATCAGCATCCATCAATACCGGTTGCGTATTCCACAAAAAAGGAGGAAACATACGCAAATATTTCAAATCTCTTAATTAAAATTTAATACTATAAATATAAATGGGAAGTATGCGCAGACTTCAAAACGATTGCAATATTGACTGGAATGCAAACAGGATACACAAAATATATGTGCTTTCTTTGTAAATGGGATTCACGTGCTACCAGCAGCCATTATCATATTAAATATTTCGAAGAACGTAAAGAAAATATTATTGATGACTTAAATGTAATCCATGAATCCCTTGTCCCAAAAGATAAGGTCATACTTCCACCGCTGCATATTAAGTTGGGCGTGGTGAAAAATTGTATTAAAAGCTTAAATACACAAGGAAATGCTTTCAAACGCATTCAAACAATTTTCCCCAGATTATCTGCAGCAAAATTAAAAGAAGGTAAAATACGGGTTTAAGAAATAATTTATTTAATTTAATGTAAATTACCTTTTCAAGGAATGCTCGTTGGACCCGATTTAAGAAAATTGTTACAAGATGAAGAATTTTATGGTCTTCTGTCGGATATGCAAAAGACAGCATTTGACTTTATGCAGCTGGTTATATCAGAATTCCTTGGAAACTCAAAAGCACAAAACTATGCAGAAAATATTGAAAGCATGCTAATCGGTTTTAACAATATTGGCGTTAAGATGTCACTAAAGCTGCATTTTCTGCACTCTCATCTCAATTTTTTTAAAGAAAATCTTGGAGCGGTTTCAGATGAACACGGTAAAAGGTTTCATCAGGATATAAAGGTATTGGAAGAAAGATTCAAAGGGAAATCCCAAAGTGAAATGCTTGCTGAATACGTATGGGGCTTGTACAGAAACCTTGACACATCGGAACATTCACGTCAAGCTAAATACAGGAAAGCATATTAAGTTTATTCTTTAATCCATTGTCATACTACTGCTGAAGCAAAAAAATAAATATGTAAATACTATAATAAACCACTATTAAAACAAAATTATAATTTTTTTATAGAAGTTGGCGTGTAATTTTTCCAATTAATCGTAAAGAGCTTTATTTACAACAATGGTGTCTTTGGTGACCCCCACTGAAATTTTCCGCCAAACATTTTCGTAGAATATTTTATCCTTAAATGACCTTTTTTAAAGGATATTTTTTGATTTTCTCGAAAAAAGGATCAAATTGACCCATAAAGAGACCAGTTAGAGGGTTAAGATCTTCCACAAAAATAATCCTCATACAATTCCACAACACAACTCTGACCATAAGAATTCCCTCAGACATTAACTTACAACATTTTTTTCATATAGTATAATGCTCCCTTCGACCAAAAAATGAAAACTTTGACCCACTGTAAAAAAAAACTCAGACGTGCTGGACCATAAGTTTGTTCTACAAAAATGATCTACTCAACATACCCTTTCAGAATTATGGGGTCGCTATAATGTTCCATTCAAAAAGTCTTCATTTGTTGGACAGTGTTATAATATTTAATATGACCGAAATCGGACTATAAATACTATTTTTTTAGTAATAAACCAATTCCAGCGCAACCTATCGGCGTTAATGAATTGCTAAGGAAAAAAAAGAACAAATATCCAAGTTGTTCTATATAAGTAACAGGTGTTTTTTTTACAGGTTTGTTTTTCGAATAGAGATAAAACTGGCATTTTGTGGTCAAATCTGGCAACTCTAATGTCATTTATGTTCAGTTTGGTTTGCCATTTCATCATGAAGAGGTTGACAAAAGAACAACGCTTGCAAATCGTGCAAATTTATTTCGAAAATAATGGTTCAGTTCGCGAAGTTTACCGTGAGCTCCGTCCATTTTATGGTCGACATAATCGTCCATCAGAGCAATTAATTCGGTTAACCATGGATCGTTTTCGCACTACGTTTACTCTATGTGATAATACGCATCCGCAGAGACGTCGAACAGTGCGCACCGAAGAAACAATTGCCGCTGTAGAGCAAAGTGTTGAAGAGGACCCGAATGAATCGATTCGCCACCGTGCACAGCAATTGGAGCTTTGTCCATCAACTTTATGGAAGATTTTGCGCAAAGATCTTGGCTTGCGACTTTACAAGATCCAGCTTGTGCAAGAATTAAAGCAGCGAGACCATGCAATGCGTCGTGATTTTGGTGTATGGGCCGAAAATGAGATTGATCTCGATGCTGATTTTCATCGCAAAATTTTGTTCAGTGATGAGGCTCATTTTTGGTTGAATGGCTACGTCAACAAGCAAAATTGCCGCATTTGGAGTGAAGAGAATCCACATGAGACCCTTGAAACGCCATCACATCCACAAAAACTGACTGTTTGGTGTGCTCTATGGGCTGGTGGAGTCATTGGGCCATACTTCTTCCGCAATAATGCTGGAGAGGCAGTTACCGTTAATGGAGACCGGTAAAGACACATGATAACCGACTATTTTGTTCCCGAATTGGATGGCATGAATGTGGATGAGTTGTGGTTCCAACAAGACGGCGCTACATGCCACACAGCGCACGTCATAATCGATTTATTGAAGGAAACATTCGCTGAGCGCATAATTTCGCGGAATGGACCTGTCAATTGGCCACCAAGATCGTGTGATTTGACACCATTGGATTATTTTCTTTGGGGATATGTGAAGTCGCTCGTCTACCCCAACAAACCAGAAACGTTAGGGGAATTGGAAGCCAACATTCGTGGCGTTATTGCCGACATACGGCCCCATATGCTCGAAAAAGTGGTTGAAAATTGGACCTGTAGAATTGGCTTTATTCGAGCCAGCCGCGGCGGCCACATGCCCGAAACCATATTTAAGCATTAATGGCATAAAATTATCCTTCCAATAAAGCCAAATTGATGGACCTTAAAATGATTTTCTTGTGTTTTATTTCAATTCGAAGTTCTATACCCCTAAAAAAAACACCCGTTATATATATTGCTCGTTTAAGTCAATATTAATAACGGCTTTTATGTTTTGAATTAACATCTACTCCCATATTGAAAGATATTGCATATCGTTCGTTTAATATGAGTATTTTACAAGTTTTTACTTTTAAGAAAAATTTAACAAAATTTTATAACAACACATCACATCTTGTAATATTATATAACATCCCACCATATCATACATCACATTACATAACATAACATACCAATGCATAGAATAATACAACATAACACAACAACACAAAATAAATCACAATACGACACAACAAAACACTTTTCAAATAATATAAAATAACCTTACGTAATAAAACATAAAATAACAAAACATGACATTAAGAAATACCTATAGCAGAATTCAACTTAACTTAACTAATAAAAAATTGGATTGTACTCAACGACCGAAAGTTTAAAATTTTGAGAAAATCTGTGCTGCTATTTCCGTGGACGCGGAAGAACTGTGTATATAAATGTGGATATTAATAACGACCGATCAGTTCTCTTTTAGTTTTAGTCTATTTCTATTTGACCCGGCAAAATTAAACACTTTTTGAACTCTGTTATATACGTATTTAATGTCTTTTATTTATATGGAATGTAAATAGTTTGAGGGAAACCGCACTTTCGGATCCCATCAGACCATTATCAATCGGATCCTAAATACGGTTTTTAGAAATAACGCGGCTCCAGCGCCTACATGCGGATAAATTCGTTTGCTACTTCGAGCTCGTTGCTACCTAATTTTCTTTATACTACTTATGGTATATTTCAAAGATAAAAATACACCTTTGATGAATAAACAATGTTTCGTCGTCGCAACTTTATTTTTTGCAAACCAGTTTTTCGTCATACAAGTAGCATACAACATGAATTTAATTAAAATCGGTTGATAAATACGAGAGTAACAGGATGTTTTCTTCCCTTACCAATTACACTGTCCAGCAGCATTTTTGGAACAGAATAGCGACCCTATAATTCTAAAAGGGTATGTTGAGTAGATCATTTTTGTAGAACAAACTTATGGTCCAGCACGTCTGAGTTTTTTTTTACAGTGGGTCAAAGCTTTAATTTTTTGGTCGCAGGGAGCACTATACTATATCAAAAAAATCTTGTAAGTTAATATCTAAGAGAATTCTTATGGTCAGAGATGTATTGTGGAATTGTATGAGGATTATTTTTGTGGAAGATCTTAACCCTCTAACTGGTCTCTTTATGGGTCAATTTGACCCTTTTTTCGAGAAAATCAAAAAATATTCTTTAAAAAAGGTCATTTAAGGATTAAAATATTCTACGAAAATGTTTGGCGGAAAATTTCAGTGGGGGTCACCAAAGACACCATTCTTGTAAATAAAGCTCTTTACGATTAATTGGCAAAATTACACGCCAACATATGTATACAAAGCAGGTGAAAACGTCGTCAAGTTCGGCCGGGCCAAACACTGAGTTCTCGCGTCTAGTCAGCTGTGACTTACAAATCAGCTGTGACTAAGCAGTACATATCGGGTGTGATTTTTACTAAAATTAATATAAAAAAAGAACAATTAAAGCTTAAATAAGCATGGCGGATTCTGTTTGCAAATTAAGAGATTGGTTTTGTTTTATTTGTGGACATTTTACGCACCATCAAAGCAGAAGAAAGATATTCCCTACAATTGAAGAACCATATTTTCTTTTCTTTGGAATACGATTTTTATGTGAAGCTTGGATACCAAAAACTGTATGTACTACTTGCGAAAGTGGTCTTTTGACCTGGTACAAAGGCGGTACTAAGGCGCTGCCATTTTCTGCGCCTATTATATGGATTGAACCTGAAGATCACAAATCAGATACATGCTATTTCTGCGTAAATAACAAATTTGGTAGAAGCCAAAGGCACTACGCGAGAATGACATACGAAGCAACAAATAATGTCATTTAACCAGAAGTGCGCTGTGAAGGTGTTCCGGTGCCTCAACCGCCTACACATACATTTTCGGCCAATATGACATACGCCAATACAGAAATAACAGCGGCGGTTGAAAACATATCAGATATAAGTTACTTGCCTCCTGATGGTTTAAACATATGTCCTAATTTGATAGACCAAGCTTATTTTGAAGATCTTGCAAGAGATTTAGGACTAACAAAAGAGAAAGCTGAAATATTATGTTCCAGATTGAAAAACAGGAATTTGATAAAAGCCGATGTAAAAGTTACATCGTCAAGAAAAAGACACGCCGATCTGGAAAGTTATTTTAAAAAATCAGAAGAACTTGTATACTCTTGCAGTATTGAAGATGTTCTAAAATATCTAAAGCTTCCACTGGACTCTTCCGCTTGGCGACTATTTATAGATAGTTCAAAAAACAGCTTAAAAGCAGTTTTACTGCACAATGGAAATCAGCATCCAACAATACCGGTTGCGTATTCCACAAAAAAGTAGGAAACATACGCAAATATTTCAAATCTCTTAAATAAAATTTAATACTATAAATATAAATGGGAAGTATGCGCAGACTTCAAAATGATTGCAATATTGACTGGAATGCAAACAGGATACACAAAATATATGTGCTTTCTTTGTAAATGGGATTCACGTGTGCTGCTGGTAGCCATTATCATATTAAATATTTCGAAGAACGTAAAGAAAATATTATTGGTGACTTAAATGTAATCCATGAATCCCTTGTCCCAAAAGATAAGGTCATACTTCCACCGCTGCATATTAAGTTGGGCGTGGTGAAAAATTGTATTAAAAGCTTAAATACACAAGGAAATGCTTTCAAACGCATTCAAACAATTTTCCCCAGATTATCTGCAGCAAAATTAAAAGAAGGTAAAATACGGTTTTAAGAAATAATTTATTTAATTTAATGTAAATTACCTTTTCTAGGAATGCTCGTTGGACCCGATTTAAGAAAATTGTTACAAGATGAAGAATTTTATGGTCTTCTGTCGGATATGCAAAAGACAGCATTTGACTTTATGCAGCTGGTTATATCAGAATTCCTTGGAAACTCAAAAGCACAAAACTATGCAGAAAATATTGAAAGCATGCTAATCGGTTTTAACAATATTGGCGTTAAGATGTCACTAAAGCTGCATTTTCTGCACTCTCATCTCAATTTTTTTAAAGAAAATCTTGGAGCGGTTTCAGATGAACACGGTAAAAGGTTTCATCAGGATATAAAGGTATTGGAAGAAAGATTCAAAGGGAAATCCCAAAGTGAAATGCTTGCTGAATACGTATGGGGCTTGTACAGAAACCTTGACACATCGGAACATTCACGTCAAGCTAAATACAGGAAAGCATATTAAGTTTATTCTTTAATCCATTGTCATACTACTGCTGAAGCAAAAAAATAAATATGTAAATACTATAATAAACCACTATTAAAACAAAATTATAATTTTTTTATAGAAGTTGGCGTGTAATTTTTCCAATTAATCGTAAAGAGCTTTATTTACAACAATGGTGTCTTTGGTGACCCCCACTGAAATTTTCCGCCAAACATTTTCGTAGAATATTTTATCCTTAAATGACCTTTTTTAAAGGATATTTTTTGATTTTCTCGAAAAAAGGATCAAATTGACCCATAAAGAGACCAGTTAGAGGGTTAAGATCTTCCACAAAAATAATCCTCATACAATTCCACAACACAACTCTGACCATAAGAATTCCCTCAGACATTAACTTACAACATTTTTTTCATATAGTATAATGCTCCCTTCGACCAAAAAATGAAAACTTTGACCCACTGTAAAAAAAAACTCAGACGTGCTGGACCATAAGTTTGTTCTACAAAAATGATCTACTCAACATACCCTTTCAGAATTAAAAAAGTTACATCGTCAAGAAAAAGACACGCCGATCTGGAAAGTTATTTTAAAAAATCAGAAGAACTTGTATACTCTTGCAGTATTGAAGATGTTCTAAAATATCTAAAGCTTCCACTGGACTCTTCCGCGTGGCGACTATTTATAGATAGTTCAAAACACAGCTTAAAAGCAGTTTTACTGCACAATGGAAATCAGCATCCATCAATACCGGTTGCGTATTCCACAAAAAAGGAGGAAACATACGCAAATATTTCAAATCTCTTAAATAAAATTTAATACTATAAATATAAATGGGAAGTATGCGCAGACTTCAAAATGATTGCAATATTGACTGGAATGCAAACAGGATACACAAAATATATGTGCTTTCTTTGTAAATGGGATTCACGTGCTACCAGCAGCCATTATCATATTAAATATTTCGAAGAACGTAAAGAAAATATTATTGGTGACTTAAATGTAATCCATGAATCCCTTGTCCCAAAAGATAAGGTCATACTTCCACCGCTGCATATTAAGTTGGGCGTGGTGAAAAATTGTATTAAAAGCTTAAATACACAAGGAAATGCTTTCAAACGCATTCAAACAATTTTCCCCAGATTATCTGCAGCAAAATTAAAAGAAGGTAAAATACGGTTTTAAGAAATAATTTATTTAATTTAATGTAAATTACCTTTTCTAGGAATGCTCGTTGGACCCGATTTAAGAAAATTGTTACAAGATGAAGAATTTTATGGTCTTCTGTCGGATATGCAAAAGACAGCATTTGACTTTATGCAGCTGGTTATATCAGAATTCCTTGGAAACTCAAAAGCACAAAACTATGCAGAAAATATTGAAAGCATGCTAATCGGTTTTAACAATATTGGCGTTAAGATGTCACTAAAGCTGCATTTTCTGCACTCTCATCTCAATTTTTTTAAAGAAAATCTTGGAGCGGTTTCAGATGAACACGGTAAAAGGTTTCATCAGGATATAAAGGTATTGGAAGAAAGATTCAAAGGGAAATCCCAAAGTGAAATGCTTGCTGAATACGTATGGGGCTTGTACAGAAACCTTGACACATCGGAACATTCACGTCAAGCTAAATACAGGAAAGCATATTAAGTTTATTCTTTAATCCATTGTCATACTACTGCTGAAGCTAAAAAATAAATATGTAAATACTATAATAAACCACTATTAAAACAAAATTATAATTTTTTTATAGAAGTTGGCGTGTAATTTTTCCAATTAATCGTAAAGAGCTTTATTTACAACAATGGTGTCTTTGGTGACCCCCACTGAAATTTTCCGCCAAACATTTTCGTAGAATATTTTATCCTTAAATGACCTTTTTTAAAGGATATTTTTTGATTTTCTCGAAAAAAGGATCAAATTGACCCATAAAGAGACCAGTTAGAGGGTTAAGATCTTCCACAAAAATAATCCTCATACAATTCCACAACACAACTCTGACCATAAGAATTCCCTCAGACATTAACTTACAACATTTTTTTCATATAGTATAATGCTCCCTTCGACCAAAAAATGAAAACTTTGACCCACTGTAAAAAAAAACTCAGACGTGCTGGACCATAAGTTTGTTCTACAAAAATGATCTACTCAACATACCCTTTCAGAATTATGAGGTCGCTATAATGTTCCATTCAAAAAGTCTTCATTTGTTGGACAGTGTTATAATATTTAATATGACCGAAATCGGACTATAAATACTATTTTTTTAGTAATAAACCAATTCCAGCGCAACCTATCGGCGTTAATGAATTGCTAAGGAAAAAAAAGAACAAATATCCAAGTTGTTCTATATAAGTATATATATTGCTCGTTTAAGTCAATATTAATAACGGCTTTTATGTTTTGAATTAACATCTACTCCCATATTGAAAGATATTGCATATCGTTCGTTTAATATGAGTATTTTACAAGTTTTTACTTTTAAGAAAAATTTAACAAAATTTTATAACAACACATCACATCTTGTAATATTATATAACATCCCACCATATCATACATCACATAACATAACATAACATACCAAAGCATAGAATAATACAACATAACACAACAACACAAAATAAATCACAATACGACACAACAAAACACTTTTCAAATAATATAAAATAACCTTACGTAATAAAACATAAAATAACAAAACATGACATTAAGAAATACCTATAGCAGAATTCAACTTAACTTAACTAATAAAAAATTGGATTGTACTCAACGACCGAAAGTTTAAAATTTTGAGAAAATCTGTGCTGCTATTTCCGTGGACGCGGAAGAACTATGTATGTATATAAATGTGGATATTAATAACGACCGATCAGTTCTCTTTTAGTTTTAGTCTATTTCTATTAGACCCGGCAAAATTAAACACTTTTTGAACTCTGTTATATACGTATTTAATGTCTTTTATTTATATGGAATGTAAATAGTTTGAGGGAAACCGCACTTTCGGATCCCATCAGACCATTATCAATCGGATCCTAAATACGGTTTTTAGAAATAACGCGGCTCCAGCGCCTACATGCGGATAAATTCGTTTGCTACTTCGAGCTCGTTGCTACCTAATTTTCTTTATACTACTTATGGTATATTTCAAAGATAAAAATACACCTTTGATGAATAAACAATGTTTCGTCGTCGCAACTTTATTTTTTGCAAACCAGTTTTTCGTCATACAAGTAGCATACAACATGAATTTAATTAAAATCGGTTGATAAATACGAGAGTAACAGGATGTTTTCTTCCCTTACCAATTACACTGTCCAGCAGCATTTTTGGAACAGAATAGCGACCCTATAATTCTAAAAGGGTATGTTGAGTAGATCATTTTTGTATAACAAACTTATGGTCCAGCACGTCTGAGTTTTTTTTTACAGTGGGTCAAAGCTTTCATTTTTTGGTCGCAGGGAGCACTATACTATATCAAAAAAATCTTGTAAGTTAATATCTAAGAGAATTCTTATGGTCAGAGATGTATTGTGGAATTGTATGAGGATTATTTTTATGGAAGATCTTAACCCTCTAACTGGTCTCTTTATTGGTCAATTTGACCCTTTTTTCGAGAAAATCAAAAAATATCCTTTAAAAAAGATCATTTAAGGATTAAAATATTCTACGAAAATGTTTGGCGGAAAATTTCAGTGGGGGTCACCAAAGACACCATTCTTGTAAATAAAGCTCTTTACGATTAATTGGCAAAATTACACGCCAACATATACAAAGCAGGTGAAAACGTCGTCAAGTTCGGCCGGGCCAAACACTGAGTTCTCGCGTCTAGTCAGCTGTGACTTACAAATCAGCTGTGACTAAGCAGTACATATCGGGTGTGATTTTTACTAAAATTAATATAAAAAAAGAACAATTAAAGCTTAAATAAGCATGGCGGATTCTGTTTGCAAATTAAGAGATTGGTTTTGTTTTATTTGTGGACATTTTACGCACCATCAAAGCAGAAGAAAGATATTCCCTACAATTGAAGAACCATATTTTCTTTTCTTTGGAATACGATTTTTATGTGAAGCTTGGATACCAAAAACTGTATGTACTACTTGCGAAAGTGGTCTTTTGACCTGGTACAAAGGCGGTACTAAGGCGCTGCCATTTTCTGCGCCTATTATATGGATTGAACCTGAAGATCACAAATCAGATACATGCTATTTCTGCGTAAATAACAAACTTGGTAGAAGCCAAAGGCACTACGCGAGAATGACATACGAAGCAACAAATAATGTCATTTAACCAGAAGTGCGCTGTGAAGGTGTTCCGGTGCCTCAACCGCCTACACATACATTTTCGGCCAACATGACATACGCCAATACAGAAATAACAGCGGCGGTTGAAAACATATCAGATATAAGTTACTTGCCTCCTGATGGTTTAAACATATGTCCTAATTTGATAGACCAAGCTTATTTTGAAGATCTTGTAAGAGATTTAGGACTAACAAAAGAGAAAGCTGAAATATTATGTTCCAGATTGAAAAACAGGAATTTGATAAAAGCCGATGTAAAAGTTACATCGTCAAGAAAAAGACACGCCGATCTGGAAAGTTATTTTAAAAAATCAGAAGAACTTGTATACTCTTGCAGTATTGAAGATGTTCTAAAATATCTAAAGCTTCCACTGGACTCTTCCGCTTGGCGACTATTTATAGATAGTTCAAAACACAGCTTAAAAGCAGTTTTACTGCACAATGGAAATCAGCATCCATCAATACCGGTTGCGTATTCCACAAAAAAGGAGGAAACATACGCAAATATTTCAAATCTCTTAAATAAAATTTAATACTATAAATATAAATGGGAAGTATGCGCAGACTTCAAAATGATTGCAATATTGACTGGAATGCAAACAGGATACACAAAATATATGTGCTTTCTTTGTAAATGGGATTCACGTGCTACCAGCAGCCATTATCATATTAAATATTTCGAAGAACGTAAAGAAAATATTATTGGTGACTTAAATGTAATCCATGAATCCCTTGTCCCAAAAGATAAGGTCATACTTCCACCGCTGCATATTAAGTTGGGCGTGGTGAAAAATTGTATTAAAAGCTTAAATACACAAGGAAATGCTTTGAAACGCATTCAAACAATTTTCCCCAGATTATCTGCAGCAAAATTAAAAGAAGGTAAAATACGGTTTTAAGAAATAATTTATTTAATTTAATGTAAATTACCTTTTCTAGGAATGCTCGTTGGACCCGATTTAAGAAAATTGTTACAAGATGAAGAATTTTATGGTCTTCTGTCGGATATGCAAAAGACAGCATTTGACTTTATGCAGCTGGTTATATCAGAATTCCTTGGAAACTCAAAAGCACAAAACTATGCAGAAAATATTGAAAGCATGCTAATCGGTTTTAACAATATTGGCGTTAAGATGTCACTAAAGCTGCATTTTCTGCACTCTCATCTCAATTTTTTTAAAGAAAATCTTGGAGCGGTTTCAGATGAACACGGTAAAAGGTTTCATCAGGATATAAAGGTATTGGAAGAAAGATTCAAAGGCAAATCCCAAAGTGAAATGCTTGCTGAATACGTATGGGGCTTGTACAGAAACCTTGACACATCGGAACATTCACGTCAAGCTAAATACAGGAAAGCATATTAAGTTTATTCTTTAATCCATTGTCATACTACTGCTGAAGCAAAAAAATAAATATGTAAATACTATAATAAACCACTATTAAAACAAAATTATAATTTTTTTATAGAAGTTGGCGTGTAATTTTTCCAATTATTCGTAAAGAGCTTTATTTACAACAATGGTGTCTTTGGTGACCCCCACTGAAATTTTCCGCCAAACATTTTCGTAGAATATTTTATCCTTAAATGACCTTTTTTAAAGGATATTTTTTGATTTTCTCGAAAAAAGGATCAAATTGACCCATAAAGAGACCAGTTAGAGGGTTAAGATCTTCCACAAAAATAATCCTCATACAATTCCACAAAACAACTCTGACCATAAGAATTCCCTCAGACATTAACTTACAACATTTTTTCATATACTATAATGCTCCCTTCGACCAAAAAATGAAAACTTTGACCCACTGTAAAAAAAAACTCAGACGTGCTGGACCATAAGTTTGTTCTACAAAAATGATCTACTCAACATACCCTTTCAGAATTATGGGGTCGCTATAATGTTCCATTCAAAAAGTCTTCATTTGTTGGACAGTGTTATAATATTTAATATGACCGAAATCGGACTATAAATACTATTTTTTTAGTAATAAACCAATTCCAGCGCAACCTATCGGCGTTAATGAATTGCTAAGGAAAAAAAAGAACAAATATCCAAGTTGTTCTATATAAGTATATATATTGCTCGTTTAAGTCAATATTAATAACGGCTTTTATGTTTTGAATTAACATCTACTCCCATATTGAAATATATTGCATATCGTTCGTTTAATATGAGTATTTTACAAGTTTTTACTTTTAAGAAAAATTTAACAAAATTTTATAACAACACATCACATCTTGTAATATTATATAACATCCCACCATATCATACATCACATTACATAACATAACATACCAAAGCATAGAATAATACAACATAACACAACAACACAAAATAAATCACAATACGACACAACAAAACACTTTTCAAATAATATAAAATAACCTTACGTAATAAAACATAAAATAACAAAACATGACATTAAGAAATACCTATAGCAGAATTCAACTTAACTTAACTAATAAAAAATTGGATTGTACTCAACGACCGAAAGTTTAAAATTTTGAGAAAATCTGTGCTGCTATTTCCGTGGACGCGGAAGAACTATGTATGTATATAAATGTGGATATTAATAACGACCGATCAGTTCTCTTTTAGTTTTAGTCTATTTCTATTAGACCCGGCAAAATTAAACACTTTTTGAACTCTGTTATATACGTATTTAATGTCTTTTATTTATATGGAATGTAAATAGTTTGAGGGAAACCGCACTTTCGGATCCCATCAGACCATTATCAATCGGATCCTAAATACGGTTTTTAGAAATAACGCGGCTCCAGCGCCTACATGCGGATAAATTCGTTTGCTACTTCGAGCTCGTTGCTACCTAATTTTCTTTATACTACTTATGGTATATTTCAAAGATAAAAATACACCTTTGATGAATAAACAATGTTTCGTCGTCGCAACTTTATTTTTTGCAAACCAGTTTTTCGTCATACAAGTAGCATACAACATGAATTTAATTAAAATCGGTTGATAAATACGAGAGTAACAGGATGTTTTCTTCCCTTACCAATTACACTGTCCAGCAGCATTTTTGGAACAGAATAGCGACCCTATAATTCTAAAAGGGTATGTTGAGTATATCATTTTGGAGAACAAACTTATGGTCCAGCACGTCTGAGTTTTTTTTTACAGTGGGTCAAAGCTTTCATTTTTTGGTCGCAGGGAGCACTATACTATATCAAAAAAATCTTGTAAGTTAATATCTAAGAGAATTCTTATGGTCAGAGATGTATTGTGGAATTGTATGAGGATTATTTTTGTGGAAGATCTTAACCCTCTAACTGGTCTCTTTATTGGTCAATTTGACCCTTTTTTCGAGAAAATCAAAAAATATCCTTTAAAAAAGATCATTTAAGGATTAAAATATTCTACGAAAATGTTTGGCGGAAAATTTCAGTGGGGGTCACCAAAGACACCATTCTTGTAAATAAAGCTCTTTACGATTAATTGGCAAAATTACACGCCAACATATACAAAGCAGGTGAAAACGTCGTCAAGTTCGGCCGGGCCAAACACTGAGTTCTCGCGTCTAGTCAGCTGTGACTTACAAATCAGCTGTGACTAAGCAGTACATATCGGGTGTGATTTTTACTAAAATTAATATAAAAAAAGAACAATTAAAGCTTAAATAAGCATGGCGGATTCTGTTTGCAAATTAAGAGATTGGTTTTGTTTTATTTGTGGACATTTTACGCACCATCAAAGCAGAAGAAAGATATTCCCTACAATTGAAGAACCATATTTTCTTTTCTTTGGAATACGATTTTTATGTGAAGCTTGGATACCAAAAACTGTATGTACTACTTGCGAAAGTGGTCTTTTGACCTGGTACAAAGGCGGTACTAAGGCGCTGCCATTTTCTGCGCCTATTATATGGATTGAACCTGAAGATCACAAATCAGATACATGCTATTTCTGCGTAAATAACAAATTTGGTAGAAGCCAAAGGCACTACGCGAGAATGACATACGAAGCAACAAATAATGTCATTTAACCAGGAGTGCGCTGTGAAGGTGTTCCGGTGCCTCAACCGCCTACACATACATTTTCGGCCAATATGACATACGCCAATACAGAAATAACAGCGGCGGTTGAAAACATATCAGATATAAGTTACTTGCCTCCTGATGGTTTAAACATATGTCCTAATTTGATAGACCAAGCTTATTTTGAAGATCTTGTAAGAGATTTAGGACTAACAAAAGAGAAAGCTGAAATATTATGTTCCAGATTGAAAAACAGGAATTTGATAAAAGCCGATGTAAAAGTTACATCGTCAAGAAAAAGACACGCCGATCTGGAAAGTTATTTTAAAAAATCAGAAGAACTTGTATACTCTTGCAGTATTGAAGATGTTCTAAAATATCTAAAGCTTCCACTGGACTCTTCCGCGTGGCGACTATTTATAGATAGTTCAAAACACAGCTTAAAAGCAGTTTTACTGCACAATGGAAATCAGCATCCATCAATACCGGTTGCGTATTCCACAAAAAAGGAGGAAACATACGCAAATATTTCAAATCTCTTAAATAAAATTTAATACTATAAATATAAATGGGAAGTATGCGCAGACTTCAAAATGATTGCAATATTGACTGGAATGCAAACAGGATACACAAAATATATGTGCTTTCTTTGTAAATGGGATTCACGTGCTACCAGCAGCCATTATCATATTAAATATTTCGAAGAACGTAAAGAAAATATTATTGGTGACTTAAATGTAATCCATGAATCCCTTGTCCCAAAAGATAAGGTCATACTTCCACCGCTGCATATTAAGTTGGGCGTGGTGAAAAATTGTATTAAAAGCTTAAATACACAAGGAAATGCTTTCAAACGCATTCAAACAATTTTCCCCAGATTATCTGCAGCAAAATTAAAAGAAGGTAAAATACGGTTTTAAGAAATAATTTATTTAATTTAATGTAAATTACCTTTTCTAGGAATGCTCGTTGGACCCGATTTAAGAAAATTGTTACAAGATGAAGAATTTTATGGTCTTCTGTCGGATATGCAAAAGACAGCATTTGACTTTATGCAGCTGGTTATATCAGAATTCCTTGGAAACTCAAAAGCACAAAACTATGCAGAAAATATTGAAAGCATGCTAATCGGTTTTAACAATATTGGCGTTAAGATGTCACTAAAGCTGCATTTTCTGCACTCTCATCTCAATTTTTTTAAAGAAAATCTTGGAGCGGTTTCAGATGAACACGGTAAAAGGTTTCATCAGGATATAAAGGTATTGGAAGAAAGATTCAAAGGGAAATCCCAAAGTGAAATGCTTGCTGAATACGTATGGGGCTTGTACAGAAACCTTGACACATCGGAACATTCACGTCAAGCTAAATACAGGAAAGCATATTAAGTTTATTCTTTAATCCATTGTCATACTACTGCTGAAGCAAAAAAATAAATATGTAAATACTATAATAAACCACTATTAAAACAAAATTATAATTTTTTTATAGAAGTTGGCGTGTAATTTTTCCAATTAATCGTAAAGAGCTTTATTTACAACAATGGTGTCTTTGGTGACCCCCACTGAAATTTTCCGCCAAACATTTTCGTAGAATATTTTATCCTTAAATGACCTTTTTTAAAGGATATTTTTTGATTTTCTCGAAAAAAGGATCAAATTGACCCATAAAGAGACCAGTTAGAGGGTTAAGATCTTCCACAAAAATAATCCTCATACAATTCCACAACACAACTCTGACCATAAGAATTCCCTCAGACATTAACTTACAACATTTTTTTCATATAGTATAATGCTCCCTTCGACCAAAAAATGAAAACTTTGACCCACTGTAAAAAAAAACTCAGACGTGCTGGACCATAAGTTTGTTCTACAAAAATGATCTACTCAACATACCCTTTCAGAATTATGGGGTCGCTATAATGTTCCATTCAAAAAGTCTTCATTTGTTGGACAGTGTTATAATATTTAATATGACCGAAATCGGACTATAAATACTATTTTTTTAGTAATAAACCAATTCCAGCGCAACCTATCGGCGTTAATGAATTGCTAAGGAAAAAAAAGAACAAATATCCAAGTTGTTCTATATAAGTATATATATTGCTCGTTTAAGTCAATATTAATAACGGCTTTTATGTTTTGAATTAACATCTACTCCCATATTGAAAGATATTGCATATCGTTCGTTTAATATGAGTATTTTACAAGTTTTTACTTTTAAGAAAAATTTAACAAAATTTTATAACAACACATCACATCTTGTAATATTATATAACATCCCACCATATCATACATCACATTACATAACATAACATACCAAAGCATAGAATAATACAACATAACACAACAACACAAAATAAATCACAATACGACACAACAAAACACTTTTCAAATAATATAAAATAACCTTACGTAATAAAACATAAAATAACAAAACATGACATTAAGAAATACCTATAGCAGAATTCAACTTAACTTAACTAATAAAAAATTGGATTGTACTCAACGACCGAAAGTTTAAAATTTTGAGAAAATCTGTGCTGCTATTTCCGTGGACGCGGAAGAACTATGTATGTATATAAATGTGGATATTAATAACGACCGATCAGTTCTCTTTTAGTTTTAGTCTATTTCTATTAGACCCGGCAAAATTAAACACTTTTTGAACTCTGTTATATACGTATTTAATGTCTTTTATTTATATGGAATGTAAATAGTTTGAGGGAAACCGCACTTTCGGATCCCATCAGACCATTATCAATCGGATCCTAAATACGGTTTTTAGAAATAACGCGGCTCCAGCGCCTACATGCGGATAAATTCGTTTGCTACTTCGAGCTCGTTGCTACCTAATTTTCTTTATACTACTTATGGTATATTTCAAAGATAAAAATACACCTTTGATGAATAAACAATGTTTCGTCGTCGCAACTTTATTTTTTGCAAACCAGTTTTTCGTCATACAAGTAGCATACAACATGAATTTAATTAAAATCGGTTGATAAATACGAGAGTAACAGGATGTTTTCTTCCCTTACCAATTACACTGTCCAGCAGCATTTTTGGAACAGAATAGCGACCCTATAATTCTAAAAGGGTATGTTGAGTATATCATTTTTGTAGAACAAACTTATGGTCCAGCACGTCTGAGTTTTTTTTTACAGTGGGTCAAAGCTTTCATTTTTTGGTCGCAGGGAGCACTATACTATATCAAAAAAATCTTGTAAGTTAATATCTAAGAGAATTCTTATGGTCAGAGATGTATTGTGGAATTGTATGAGGATTATTTTTGTGGAAGATCTTAACCCTCTAACTGGTCTCTTTATTGGTCAATTTGACCCTTTTTTCGAGAAAATCAAAAAATATCCTTTAAAAAAGATCATTTAAGGATTAAAATATTCTACGAAAATGTTTGGCGGAAAATTTCAGTGGGGGTCACCAAAGACACCATTCTTGTAAATAAAGCTCTTTACGATTAATTGGCAAAATTACACGCCAACATATACAAAGCAGGTGAAAACGTCGTCAAGTTCGGCCGGGCCAAACACTGAGTTCTCGCGTCTAGTCAGCTGTGACTTACAAATCAGCTGTGACTAAGCAGTACATATCGGGTGTGATTTTTACTAAAATTAATATAAAAAAAGAACAATTAAAGCTTAAATAAGCATGGCGGATTCTGTTTGCAAATTAAGAGATTGGTTTTGTTTTATTTGTGGACATTTTACGCACCATCAAAGCAGAAGAAAGATATTCCCTACAATTGAAGAACCATATTTTCTTTTCTTTGGAATACGATTTTTATGTGAAGCTTGGATACCAAAAACTGTATGTACTACTTGCGAAAGTGGTCTTTTGACCTGGTACAAAGGCGGTACTAAGGCGCTGCCATTTTCTGCGCCTATTATATGGATTGAACCTGAAGATCACAAATCAGATACATGCTATTTCTGCGTAAATAACAAATTTGGTAGAAGCCAAAGGCACTACGCGAGAATGACATACGAAGCAACAAATAATGTCATTTAACCAGGAGTGCGCTGTGAAGGTGTTCCGGTGCCTCAACCGCCTACACATACATTTTCGGCCAATATGACATACGCCAATACAGAAATAACAGCGGCGGTTGAAAACATATCAGATATAAGTTACTTGCCTCCTGATGGTTTAAACATATGTCCTAATTTGATAGACCAAGCTTATTTTGAAGATCTTGTAAGAGATTTAGGACTAACAAAAGAGAAAGCTGAAATATTATGTTCCAGATTGAAAAACAGGAATTTGATAAAAGCCGATGTAAAAGTTACATCGTCAAGAAAAAGACACGCCGATCTGGAAAGTTATTTTAAAAAATCAGAAGAACTTGTATACTCTTGCAGTATTGAAGATGTTCTAAAATATCTAAAGCTTCCACTGGACTCTTCCGCTTGGCGACTATTTATAGATAGTTCAAAACACAGCTTAAAAGCAGTTTTACTGCACAATGGAAATCAGCATCCATCAATACCGGTTGCGTATTCCACAAAAAAGGAGGAAACATACGCAAATATTTCAAATCTCTTAAATAAAATTTAATACTATAAATATAAATGGGAAGTATGCGCAGACTTCAAAATGATTGCAATATTGACTGGAATGCAAACAGGATACACAAAATATATGTGCTTTCTTTGTAAATGGGATTCACGTGCTACCAGCAGCCATTATCATATTAAATATTTCGAAGAACGTAAAGAAAATATTATTGGTGACTTAAATGTAATCCATGAATCCCTTGTCCCAAAAGATAAGGTCATACTTCCACCGCTGCATATTAAGTTGGGCGTGGTGAAAAATTGTATTAAAAGCTTAAATACACAAGGAAATGCTTTCAAACGCATTCAAACAATTTTCCCCAGATTATCTGCAGCAAAATTAAAAGAAGGTAAAATACGGTTTTAAGAAATAATTTATTTAATTTAATGTAAATTACCTTTTCTAGGAATGCTCGTTGGACCCGATTTAAGAAAATTGTTACAAGATGAAGAATTTTATGGTCTTCTGTCGGATATGCAAAAGACAGCATTTGACTTTATGCAGCTGGTTATATCAGAATTCCTTGGAAACTCAAAAGCACAAAACTATGCAGAAAATATTGAAAGCATGCTAATCGGTTTTAACAATATTGGCGTTAAGATGTCACTAAAGCTGCATTTTCTGCACTCTCATCTCAATTTTTTTAAAGAAAATCTTGGAGCGGTTTCAGATGAACACGGTAAAAGGTTTCATCAGGATATAAAGGTATTGGAAGAAAGATTCAAAGGGAAATCCCAAAGTGAAATGCTTGCTGAATACGTATGGGGCTTGTACAGAAACCTTGACACATCGGAACATTCACGTCAAGCTAAATACAGGAAAGCATATTAAGTTTATTCTTTAATCCATTGTCATACTACTGCTGAAGCAAAAAAATAAATATGTAAATACTATAATAAACCACTATTAAAACAAAATTATAATTTTTTTATAGAAGTTGGCGTGTAATTTTTCCAATTAATCGTAAAGAGCTTTATTTACAACAATGGTGTCTTTGGTGACCCCCACTGAAATTTTCCGCCAAACATTTTCGTAGAATATTTTATCCTTAAATGACCTTTTTTAAAGGATATTTTTTGATTTTCTCGAAAAAAGGATCAAATTGACCCATAAAGAGACCAGTTAGAGGGTTAAGATCTTCCACAAAAATAATCCTCATACAATTCCACAACACAACTCTGACCATAAGAATTCCCTCAGACATTAACTTACAACATTTTTTTCATATAGTATAATGCTCCCTTCGACCAAAAAATGAAAACTTTGACCCACTGTAAAAAAAAACTCAGACGTGCTGGACCATAAGTTTGTTCTACAAAAATGATCTACTCAACATACCCTTTCAGAATTATGGGGTCGCTATAATGTTCCATTCAAAAAGTCTTCATTTGTTGGACAGTGTTATAATATTTAATATGACCGAAATCGGACTATAAATACTATTTTTTTAGTAATAAACCAATTCCAGCGCAACCTATCGGCGTTAATGAATTGCTAAGGAAAAAAAAGAACAAATATCCAAGTTGTTCTATTAGCCTATATATTAGATCCGACTTTAACTTGAGTTTGATTAAGGTACATTGTTCTTTAACCGCAAAAAAGCTGTGTTGCCTCCCTTAAAACTTTACGTACGCCCGTAGAAGTGTTAATATGTAAATATACATACATATATGTATGTATGTAGTTACTTAATATATATTATTATCGAAATAACATGATTTGTGGTTGCAATATTTGCACACAAATGATCAAAGTCATGCATATATTTACATACTTATACTCGTATGTACCCATTCATACACACGTACACACGATGTCAATTTCGGGCATTTTGTTGATCCCGGGATTTTCGAGATCTAAAAATGAAATCCTGTTTGAGACCAATATTAAATATTAATATATTACCATTCATTAAATAAGAAATACTTCAAGTAAAAATTAAATGCGAGGCAAAATTATTCCTTATTCTGATCAAAATGAAATATTAAAGAAATAAAAGCCTTAAACGTGTTATTCTCCAACCTGGACCGAATTTTTTTGCAAATAAAACCTGCGTGACTCCGCTCCGCCTTAACACTTGTTGGTTGGATTGTCGACAATAAGTTGAATGCTTTCTGTAGGTAATAGCCTTTATCGCCTCATTACAAAAACTATCAATTTCTTTTACCAAGCCTTCTGATAAATTTTATATCTGCTCGTTAAAACTTGATGCAGTTCATCTTTGAGACTTTCTACCTTATCCACTTTAGGCACCTCGTCGTTAGTTCTATTAACATCGCTTTCATAGTGAGGCTAATTTTCTACTGGAGTGGGATATTCTCCAGCTCATTTATAATGGCAGGGACAAATCAAAGCCTTAAGGGAGTTAACAAGCTGTGTTATTTGTCGATTGTGAACTCTCTAAAGGTTTTGTTTTGCCCTTGAAAGGAGAATTTTTAAGAATGATACAAAATTTAAAAAATAAATGGCTATTAAATTAATTGTTTTCTACGATTCCGTGATTTTAATAGACTTAACCCGGGATATTCGGGAGTTAAAGAAATGCCGGGATCCCTACTACATACATATAAGAGGGCTGCATGTGCACATTCATTTCTTCTGTTAGCCGAATGACACGAATGTGAATGCGGTGCTCATTCAACTCAGGCACTCATGCGATCATAAATATGTGTACTTACAGAGCAAAAAGAGACCAATATGGGTACTCTCTGCTTATGATTTCAGGGATGTACTCTTCGCTACGCTCATTTATAGTCATCGATCATTCATGCATTCACGGCCTGTCCGGATTTTGCACGAATGTGACGAATGTGGTGGACGTTGCGCAGGGAGACACCACCAAAGGCACATATTTACATATGGCGTAGCTAGCGATGCCTGTTATTATGTGTGTACGTAACATCGCTTAGCATATGCGTTGTTTTCGCTTATGCTTACTACTTTGTTATTAAAGCTGATGTATAACTGGTTACAAAATTCTTTTAACTCATGTTATTTATACAATATTATTATTATTTAAGACTTAAATAATATTGATGTGAATAAAATATTAGTGGACATTTGACTTCATTAAATTATCCAAAAAATCCTCAAAGAAAATTTGAAATTTGAATATTTAAATACTTTCTGAGTTGTTTTTTTTTAATATTATTACTTTTCCACAATTCAATGTACATACATACATAGGTATATGCAATAGTAGTTAAATGCTTTATTTTCTAGATATAGTAAGTAGAAAGCTCGCAAAATTAATGCATTATAATTGTTTTTGTGGAATAAATTCAAAATGTCTTATGTATGAATATGTTTTATAATACCATTGCACTTCCATTTTCAAAAATCAGAAACAAAAACTTCATAATTTTTTTTTCAAAGGTATACAGAATATGATATAGGATCACAATTACAGGAAGAGAATATATGTATGTATGTCCATACATATGTACATACATACATATGTATGTGTTCACAAGCGCAGACGCACACTCTATGCATACGTACACATGTACTTATGTATATTTACGGATGTTAAGAAGCTAGTGAATATTTATAAAAGGGTTTTACCACCATACATTATACCCACACATAAATAGACATATGTACGTACATATGTACATATATAAATACTTATAAAGATATGTATGCACATCAGCGTCAAAAACAGGTTACAGTTGTATGTAATACTTACAATGTTTTTTTAACACAAATCCTTTCCGTTAATTCTTTATAAAATAATATCGCATTCTGTAACTAGAACCATATCAATTAAAGTTTTAAAACTTGTACAGAGAGCACACATTTTCCAAATATCAAAGTTTTTCATCCAAAATATCGAACGTTTTAATTAGAAATTGAAAAAATTGAGAGCCTTAAGAAATTCTGTATATAAAAAGTATCCATTTACATTTGCGCCTACATATGAGCATATTTTCATACAAATGTGTATTGACTTTATTATAAGTGAATGCATTTATTTTAAAGTTACTAATTAATTTCAGTGTGGCCGCTGTGGTCGAGTTGGTAGCGGTGCGTGCTATAACTTGATATGCCGGTGAGTTCGAGGTTCGAATCTCAGTCAGGGCAAGCAAAATCTTAATAATAGAAAAAGTTTTTTCTAATAGCGGTCACCCCTCGGCAGCCAATGGCAAACCTCCGAGGGCATTTCTGCCATGAAAAAGCTTCTCATTTAATACATCTGCCGTTCGGAGTCGGCACAAAACAGTAGGTCCCTCCATTTGTGGTATAATATAAAGACGCACACCACAAATGGTAGGAGAAGCTCGGCCAAACACTGAGCTATATAGTGTACGCGCCAAAATTATATTATATATTAATTTCAGTAAAATTCAATGTAGATTATGCATGTACATATGTACATAAATATGAAGAGACATGCAGCCGCTATCATTTGCAAAAATTGGCGCCGTCATAAAATCTTTCAGTGGAATGTTGTCTCATACATCCGGATGTGGTCTCATACATCCGAATGCGCATGGCTAGTTGTACAACATATTTGGCTCTCTTATGTGTTAAAACGGCCAATGAGTACATTCATGCAGACGTCTAATATATATGATACATGCACAACCACCTCCGCTGTGCTAGCTTAGCTCAAAAAGTGAGGAGATAAGAGCGCAACATGTGGATAATACTGTAATTAAACATATTTTTTATTAAAATTTCAGTTTAAAAATGCCCACGAATGTGTCGCTCGCATATGACATTTTAAAACTAGGATCATAGAAACCAACCTACTAGACCGATTGTTTTAAAGATAATTCACATAAAACGTAAAAAATTATTAGTTCTTATTTTAAAAATTTATAAGTATACTTATGTGGACGCTATTTGAATCTGATTCCACATAAATACAGCAATAAAACATAAACTTCTTAATATGTTGTACTTATTTATGCGAAAATAGATGGCTTGCGTACACCAATTGCCAAAGAGAGTATATCTTCTCAAAATTGAACCTTGTAAAATATGGATTGAAAACTTTCAGATTAAGCGATCAAAATTATATGTACAAATATATTTTAATTACTGACATCACCACCATACCAAAAACGATATAGAAGGGGCAAGGGAAAAAGTCGCCAGGTCTGCCTGGAAATTCGGTATCGGATTTGAGGTGGAGCTAAGTCGCCTAGTACTGTCATTCACTTCGGTGGACGAACGTCTCGCAAAAGTTTGATTAAAAGTGAAATTCATCAACATTGTTTTGATTTGCGCCTACGCCCCGACGTATCGTTTTACTGACCTCCACGACCGCACGTTCGAGCGCTAAAAAGCTGTGCTTGGTAATTTCAATGCCAAGGTGGGAGAGAAGAACAACGGACTGAGACTTATGGGCCCGAAACATGGTAGTACGTAGCACCTTGTTCCAGCATAAGAAGATCCCCCAAGACATTTGTGTTTTTCTAAAATGCATTTGAATCTTTCCAAAATATATTTATATTTCTATTAGACAAATTTGAGCTTTTTGACATACATATAATTATCCTTTTCTTAAATATACCCGGGTGACAACCACCATCAGATCTCGGCAAGTCTATGACTGTTAGAGAGAGCCTTTTTAGAATTTCTGGTCAATGAGATTGTACTCTACTATGGGATTCGAAGGAGAGATTCATTCTATGAAATGACACAGTTAACGAGCTTGTGAGATGTGACTATGCATTAAAGGTGTGGTCGTGGAAAAAGTCGCCTCAATCAGGGCAATGAGGGATAGAATATCTGGATATATCCTGCTGAAAGCCAGGCAGAGATGGAACTGTAAAGCATAGTTAAATATTACCCGGCAAGGATAGGCGTCCTATGACCGACTTAAAATCGCACAATACTTTAGAGCTTCTCTCAGCAAAAATAAATAAATAGTTGGACCAGATACTCCTTGTTATGCCGTGCTTCTCTTATCAATTGTGGTGCGCCTTATTGTATTGTTTCACTGCAGAGGTGTAACCGCAATTTGAAAAACTATAATTTTCATTATACATGCCCCGTCGATCATGCCACAACGGTCGTCTTATAATCTATAGAAATTTATTGTAGGCTGAAAGGTTGTGAAATCAAAATAGCAAAACTTTGCTAATTGCATGTCACCAGGGTGCCAATTCACTTTAACCAACAACCAATGAGCAATTAAACAATCACAAAATTCTGGCATTTACATACAATCAGTCACTCACTAACCTCATACTAGTCGGTCAGTTGAAATTTTAAAATTTGTAATCGAATAGAGTGCACGCGCTAACTCGTCGCTCGAAGTAAAATTATGAATTTCATTTGTCGTCGAACTGTTGCGATATTTTATGTAGGTGAGTGAAATATAAAGAAAGAAAATACACAAAAACTTTGCAAGAATATTCCCCTACGCTTTGGACCCAAACTAGATTTTCGCATTTGAACGCCAAGCGGATACAATGCTCATTATTAATTCCATCATTTCATCGTACTTAACGGAGCATTAAAATTCAATCTGCTTGCGCTTTTTTCACATCAATGAAAGCGACTGCATATCGACCAATCACCGTCATATGCCACATGCCACGTGCCACGTTTTCACATTTTTATTATATCCGCTTAAAGTTGCTGCATACTGCTGAGCGTTTCTACTTTTGTGTTAACTTTTTGCGAGCTCGTGCGCTTCAGTAACTCATGAAGACGTAGTTATAGCTGTGGCGCAAAGTTTTAAATAAATACGAATATACAATTTCAAAAGCAACAACAGAAGCAGAAGAAAGCAGCAGCGCAGCATAGCTCATCATCTGAGGAAGCATTGCGGCAGCAATGAGGTGGCAGTGATGTAGGACACTCGTTGAAAATTCTCATGAGGTTGGCGGTGCGAATGTGAGGTAAATTATAAAGTAACGATTTTCATGCGCCCATGGGGTATGTCTGCCGGCTAAAAGCGCTAAAACGCCAGCAGTGGTGCTGGGGGGAGAAGGGCGACATAAACTGTTTGACAGTGCATAAATCACATAACGACAGCGTTAAGAGTGCGCTTAGTGGAACAAACGCGACGTCAAATGAACATAGTAAGTGGTTTCCAAGTACTTTGTTGTAATTTCTATTACTAATTGTCATTGGGTTTGGTTGCTGTTTTCATTGTTTGTTCAAGCATTGCTGTCTGAGATGCTGTTGTGTCAAGTTTCTAAGCATAAACTGGAAGATTTTAATTAGACGCAGATATTTAATGTGGATAAATTTTGTTAAAAAAAATCAAGAACACTGTATAAATGTAATATTTTTTTACAGTATCTATGTATTATGTATGTATATATATTAGGCTGTTTCTTATTTTTAAATTTTCTAAAAGTTCCCACGCCAACTCGTCACTCAAATTGGACTTAGTTTTATTGTTTTAAGTGTTTACTTTCACATGTCAAAGTTTTGATGCCCATTTAATTTCAGCATAAAAAGTGCAAGATTAAAGTAGCTGCAAGTAAATAATAATTTTTGATAATTTTTTTACTGAGCCTGTTATGTACTATATACTTCATGCTTAAAATTTTTATTTTTAAACCGAAGAAATACGGAAAAGCATCAGTAAAATTGTCAAAAATCATCAGTAGCATTAGTTATTTGTAGTTTGCATTTTATTATACTAAATTGAATTGGCTGCAATTGTTTCCTGGAATGAAATTTCATTTACGAACGGGCCTGGTCTGAGTACCATTCCCCCGTTGATACCGTCAAGTATTTCGTCGGGAGATGGGTTGAGCTTACGCTGTACGTTCGTTAAAGTCCTGATGCAGTTTGTAGAAAGTTGCATAATCTTAAACCGTCATTTGTACCGTTGCTTGTTACATCTTCGAGCGGGTTTAAATTTCGCCGCTTTAATTTTCAAACAATATTTTTGTGTTTTTAATTTTATATCCCATTCAATATCAAGGTATCGAGCCACCCGATCGTTGGGTTTTATATCTTTTTACCTTGTCTCCTAGCAATTTTGCCACTTTTATTTTAAATAACGGTTTTCGCTCTATTTCCTTGCGTATATGGAAAAATCCGTTTTTCTCCTTACTGCCTTATATCTTAGCAATATTGACACTACTTTATAAAGCTAACCTTTTTCACTACATAACATATGTATATTAGTCTGGTTACCGGTTGGAACGGACTCGGTTCCGAGCCAGTCACTTTTTGCGTAAATTTCTTCTTGTCTTGTATTTCATAATTCTCGTATTTTAACTGTAAAATTTTGCCACTTTCTTGTTTTTAGCGGTCGGAACGGACTGGATTCCGAGCCGCCTACTCACTTAGTCTGACTTTTCCTGCTTTGTATGACCATGACTCCAAAAATATATGTAATTTACAGCAGGAAGTTTCAACTGTCTCAAAGACAATAAAATAAAATATTTATATGGACAAACAAAAGCAAAAATGCAAAAAAGGATGAGCATGCCTAATACTTACAATATTATAAAATATATATTGTACAACAACTACACTGTCAAGTAGAAATCACGATTAAAAAAATTTTTAAATAAATTTGCACTCACATGGTGTACATTCATCTCAGAGCATTATAGTAGGTGTTACGGAGAAACTTTAATTTTAGGCAACCACTCCCAAATAAAACACGTAGTTCAAATTAATACAATTTATTCCAGAGTTGGTTCAAAAATTCCTAAATAAAGATTATATTACAAATTGAAATTTAATATATATAATCTTACTTTAGTTCCTCACGTGGTGAAATGCAAATGCTAAAAAGGTTACTTATTACATTGATTAACATTTGTGGATGTAAGAAAAATAATGTAAAGAAGAGACCGATGACAATTCAATGTAGGTGGTGTTGTTATAAGATTTTAAGCTGGTAGTGAAGGCGGTGGAGTTGCCATACTATCCACAACACTCCCCCTCAGGATCGCCTACCAAATCCAAAACTGCAATCTTCGACGCGGGCCTTTCATAAGACCCTGCAGCTGTTTTTATTACAGCGCTTCATACTTGCCCATCTGTTGACTGTCTCACTGCAACTACTCTCCCGCGAGGCCAGCAGTTTCGAGGGTTTTCCGGGTCCACGATATATACAACATCACCAACATGAATTGGTTTTACATTAGAAAACCACTTACATCGTCTGGTTATTATCGGCAGATATTCACATAACCAGCGTTTCCAAAAGGCATTTGAGATTTGTTGTGCTGTTTGCCAGTTCCGACGTAGTGATATGCCATCGCAGTCATCTTTTGTTAAGGGTTTGGAACCAGATGAATTCCCTATTAAAAAATGGTTTGGTGTTAAAGCTTCTTCAACATCTGGATCCACCGGAATGTAGGTTAGGGGCCGAGAATTGACGCACATCTCAACTTCAAGCAGGGTTACGCGCAATAATTCTTCTGACGGTGTACAAGAAGGCAGAATTTGATACAACACTTGTTTCACGGAGCGTACAAGTCGCTCCCATACCCCTCCCATGTGAGGTGAGGAGGGAGGAATAAACTTCCAAATCGTTGCAGCTGTTGTGAAGGTGGCAATTATTTTGTCTTTGTCTACGGTTTTAAAGGCGTCTTTCAATTCACGAGCCGCGCCCTTTAAGTTGGTGCCATTATCACTCCACATTTCAATAGGGACGCCGCGACGAGCGATAAAGTTTCGCACGGCGATAATGCAGGAATCCGTCGAGAGCGAGCACACTAGCTCCAAATGTACAGCGCGGATCGTTAGGCAGGTGAACAACACACCGTAGCGCTTCTCACGGCTTCGACGCACGGCAACCATAATTGGGCCAAAATAGTCGACACCGACATACGAAAACGGACGGCAGTAAGCAGCAAGTCTAGCGTCCGGCAAAGGGCTCATAATAGGAGCTTGAGCGTGGACGGAGCGATTTTGACAGAATTGGCATGCTCTTTTGACTTTGTTTACCACTACACGAAGACTTGGTATCCAATATATTTGTCGTAACTCATTAACAACGGTCTCCGAGTTTTTGTGGTGGTAGCGCAAATGATATTCATTCACTACTAGATGAGTGACGTAGTGGTTTTTAGGCAAAATTATGGGATCTCGGTAGTAGTCACATCTGACTCGGCCACCCAAGCGAATTAGTCCAGCGTCATCCATAAAGGGTGTCAGCCTGTAAATAGAACTTGATTTGTTAATTTCTGTTCCATATTTTAATGCTGCTACTTCATCGGCAAAACTCTGTTGCTGTACAATGGAGAGAATAAGTATTTCGGCTTGTTTGAAATCCTCTCGACTTATAGGTGGTCGCTTTTGTTTATGGCTTTTAATAACGGATATCCAGCACTTGCAAATGCTTATCACCGTTGCGATGACGCGATGTAGCTTATTGTATCGTGAAAATCGGCAGAAGTCAATGTTAAGCTGAATTTCGACCCTTGATGCGGAATGGTGCCCAATATACTGCGCACGTAGGTCCTCATTTGTTGATGGGATGGTTCCACGTTCACAAGGCCAACTACATTTTTTTTCTTGTAAAAATGCGGGCCCATTGAGCCAGCGACTGTGATTAGATAAGTCAGGTGATTTTGACCAGTTTGTTGCATCGTCAGCTACATTTTCGGCGGTGGGTACCCATCTCCATTGGGTGATATCCGTTATCTCCAAAATTTCACTAACACGGAAGGCGACGAATTGTCGATAACGACGCTGGTCCGACCTTAGCCAAGACAGCACAGTTCGCGAGTCAGTCCAGAGAGTTTGCGAGGCTATTGGAATTGTGAGCGATTTGACAATGCTAGCTGCCAAGCGTGCGCCGATTAAAGCAGCTTGCAATTCCAAACGAGGAATAGACATGGGCTTAAGCGGAGAAACTCGAGTTTTGCTGCCAATAATAGAGCACTTATTACGCGATCCACCAATGCAGAGCAGGTAGCTAACTGCTGCGTAGCCATTTTCGCTAGCATCCACAAATGTATGCAATTCTATCTGACTGTTAATAGATTCTTTAGCTGAATAGTAGCATCTGGGAATTTGTATACTTTCCACTTCAGGTAATAGTCGCACCCAGTGAAGCCACTTTATGTGTTGTTCGTCGTGTATGGGATCGTCCCATGAACAATCAGTTCGCCATATTTCCTGCAGAATGATTTTAGCGTATATGACGTAATGAGCAATTAAACCTAGGGGGTCGAAAATGGCCATAACTACACTAAGCATTTCACGTTTAGTTGGTTTTCTGTGCCCAGAAATAAAATCACGTTTTTTGAGTTTGTGTGACACAGCAAATGTAAAAAGGTCCTCGTTTGTGTGCCACCACATTCCTAATATCTTCTCTACTGCGAAACCACTTTCGCCGTCGAATTTCAGCGAAGTTGTCGGAGCAGCGTCTAATGCCTGAAGGACGGCATCCGAGTTTGACAACCAGTTTCGGATCTCGAAGCCTGCCTGAGAATGAATGTGATGTACATCGCGTGCAAGCTGTATTGCTTCTACTTCGGTGTCTACAGAGTCAAGCATGTCGTCTACATAGTGATTATCCACTATGCTTTCAACGGCCCTCGGATATTCGGTTTTAAATTCCTGTGCGTTTTTGTTTTTAACGAATAGCGCGCAACTTGGCGAGCAACTAGCCCCAAATGTCATCACTTGTAGTACATAAGTGTCAGGTATGTTAGCGCCATCCTCAAACCACAGAAATCGTTGGAAATGTTGGTCACGTTCTCGCACGCGCACTTGGTGGAACATTTCTGCAATGTCACCACCAATTGCGATAGGCTTCTGGCGAAATCTGCGAAGTATCCGGCCCTTTGAGAAGCATAGAATTAAGCGAAACCGTATTAACTTGAGCGGCTGCGTCCCATACCAGCCTTACTTTTCCGGGCTTATTAGGATTCTTTACAGGAAAGATGGGAAGGTACCAACAGCGATTTATGTCCTTTTCGTCAGGGCGCAGCTTTCTTGCGTATCCTTTGTTAACATAGTGCTCGATTTTTTTTTGTAGTATGTCTGCAAGCTCAGGCTCCTTTGCAATTTTTCGACGTAGACAGCTAGCTCTTCGTAAAGCGGAAGGGTAGCTGTCAGGCAGCGAAGGTGTTTCACAACGCCAGAGCAGGCTTGTTTCAAAACGGTCGCCAAGACGCACGGTGTGCTGTTCGAGTTGACTTACAGCAAGTTGATCCTCATCACTGAGAACTTTCGGCACTTTGGCAACATCAACGTTATCAATCAAAATGAAATCCTTTATGGTCTTCAGTAGCTCTTCAGTGTGTGAAACGTTACACTCACAAACGTGAAACAAATGTTGATTTGATCTTAGTTTACTTCGAGCTTTTTCTGCTATGGTGCCTTTAAGCGTCCACCCAAGGCGCGTTTTCTCAGCGATTGGATCAGGACCGGATCCCTCTTTGGACTTTAAGCAGGACCCCAGTTTGCTGTTATCAATTCCAATTAAAAGTCTAGGTACAGCATCGTTATACGAAGCCAATGGCACACCTATTAAATGTTTATATCTCGCTTTCACCTTCGCTGCGTCAAGCGACTGCGGAGGCAATTGCAATTTATTAACGGTATGAACATTATTTAAGGCGAACCGTTTCGCTCGGCCCAAAGCCGATATTTCGATATTGACTCGAACCGAATTATCTTCATTTCGATGAGTATCACCTGTCCACTTGAGGCAAAGGGGTTGCGGGACACCGTTCACATTAAGTTCCCTTTGAAGATCTTCATCCATTAATGTAAGAGAAGACCCATCGCCGAAAAATGCGTATGTGTCAACTTCTACACCATTACCATGTAAAGTGACAGGAAGAAGCCGAAAGATAGCGACATGGTCTTCTTCAGTATGTGCATTACATGTTGCATCAACGGGCGCAGGCTGCTGCTGTGTAGCTGACGATGTTGTTGGTTGCTTTGCAATATACACTTTGTGCAACAATGGATGATGAGCACATCGACAATTATTAGTTCCACAAATTTTGGTTGATTTGCATTGCTCAAAGGAATGCGGTTTAAGGCAACGCTTGCATAGGGAATGTTCCCTCACAATCGTCCACTTGTCCGAACGGCTAAGCTGTTTGAAAGCGCTGCACGAGCTTACTACCTCGCAGGTAGAACCACAAATCAAGCAATGAGCTGCTGTGCTACGATCACCATCTAAATGTGTATTTAAAGAGCCACGCTTGCGTTGTTTCGCGGCAGTACTAGGTATTATGACAGCGTTCGCTCCTTCGGCTAATTTAAAGAGCCAATTGCTGAAATTTTCCAGATTACAGTGTGTGGAAGATAGTTTCTGCATACCCCAAAAGGCAGGTAGCAAACCCGGTAATTTACAAACCAACTCCTGCTCTAACTCAGGATTATTAAGGTGGTTGGTTAGTGACGATGCCTTCATTGTGGCACAAATATTTTGCACTTCGATGGCAAAATCAACAATTGATTCGAGCTTGCTTTCTTTTGGAGGGGGTAAGTCTCTTATCTGGGCTAGCAGAACATCTATAATTAGTTCGGGTCGACCGAATTTCATTTCTAAAGTAGAAATAATTTGCGGTACGCACGAGGCGTGAAGTATTAAATTTTTTACTGCATTACGCGCAGGTCCTTCTACAGCTTGTCGTAGACGCAAAAGATTCTCAGCATCAGAGAATCCACACAGTTGTGTTGATTGGTCATATGATGCCTTGAAAAGAGGCCACTCTTCAGGCTTACCAGTAAACTTAGGAAGTTCTTTACATAAACCCTTGCGAGAGGCAATTTGCTCAGTTGTAAGTCTAAAAGATGCATACGTGCTATTTGAGGCAGCGTTGTCTGCACGGGGCAGAAATGTAAAGCCAGCAAATTGTGACATCATATCATGAGACTGATTGTTCACCCTAGCAGCACCGTTAGCTGCACCAGGTATGGGTTGAATGTTATGCGTGGTGGGGGGACAGTGTAAGTCAGCTATCATATGTGCCTCCGTTGTATTCTCGAACATACTTTCTTTCTCCAATTCCGCTAGCAGTTGTTGTCGTTTTTGTACAATGTGCAACTCCTCTTCCAGAAGTTGCAATCGTTGTTGTAAGTAACGCTTACGTGATACAGGTTGTTCAGCTGTTACATAAGTCGGGCGGTGATCTATTTTGTTGTAAAAGTACGCTAGAAACTTCGGCACAATGATGGTTAGTGGCCGGCTGAATATTGGCTGGTGTAGCTTCGACCACATGTGTTGTGTTGTTGAGGTTATGAACTGCCATCGGCTGACTGGTGTCTTCGGCGAGCACATCGCGTGTGGGATTTATTATATTCGCAACATGCGTTGATTCACTCGCAGCTGTAGGAGCAAATTGAGATATTTCCACGCCGCTCTCAGCAAGCTCATAGCAATCCTGGCAGCGCCATCCTCGATGATCGGTTTCTGTGGTGATACCGACACAGCGCTTGTGAAACAATGAAATGCATACGGAGCACTTAATCATTTTATCGTTGTCTTGATCATTGCACATTAGACAATTACGCAGAGCGCTTGCAATGTCTCTATCATTTGCCATTTTATATGCGTTAGTTCCCTCGACGATAGCGAGTTAAAGAATTTTTTAAGATGTTACGGAGAAACTTTAATTTTAGGCAACCACTCCCAAATAAAACACGTAGTTCAAATTAATACAATTTATTCCAGAGTTGGTTCAAAAATTCCTAAATAAAGATTATATTACAAATTGAAATTTAATATATATAATCTTACTTTAGTTCCTCACGTGGTGAAATGCAAATGCTAAAAAGGTTACTTATTACATTGATTAACATTTGTGGATGTAAGAAAAATAATGTAAAGAAGAGACCGATGACAATTCAATGTAGGTGGTGTTGTTATAAGATTTTAAGCTGGTAGTGAAGGCGGTGGAGTTGCCATACTATCCACAACAGTAGGCTTGGGCCCTTTAGTTCATTTGAGTGAACCGTTCGGTTTAAGTTTGTTTACCTTAGTGAACTAGTTAGTTAGTTCATTTAATTCTATTGACGAATACATTCATGTTATTTTAAACAAAGTTCAATCGTTTTTTTTATCGTATTGCATACAAAACAAAAGCTTTGATATTTTGAATTCACATAATACTTTTACATACTTATATAAAAAACGTTTGTTTAGGAACATATGTAAGTAGGTAGTAGGAAGGTGTGGCTGTCATAATTCAGCGACACACTTAGGCCATTAGTAGAGGTTCGTTGTGATAATATACGCTCACTCCCCCTTGCTGAACCACATAGAATTCTTGACGAATCTCGCTAAGCGTCTTGGGTCTATATCACTAAATTCTCCGAGGTCCCCAAACAGAGGTGCCCCCAGAAAGCGTAGCCTGCTTCTCGCTAGCGCGAGTCTGCCAAAGGACGTACTAATGACTTCTTAACTGGGATGAATCTGCTTGGTAGTTTCCTCACTCGCAAGTTCATCCGCTAAACAGTTACCCTACACGCCTTTGTGGCCTGTAACCCAAATAAAGTTAAGCCTGTTTTGCTTAACCATCTACTGTAAAGATCGGTGGCAATCCAGTAGAATCTTTGATTTAATCGTAGCTGAGCTAGCAGCTTTAATTGCCACTTGGCTATCACTAAGGATAAAATGGCTTTGCATTTTAAAGCGGTTTGATACATGTCTATAGCCTTCTTAATTGCTGAAACCTAAGCTTGAAAACCACTACAGTGGTCCGTCATCCGAAAGAACAGCTCAGAGATAGGTCCCGCGAGGTCTTCCCACTCTGTCATTCAGCTTCGAACCATCTGTAAAAACGTAAGACTTCTAAATGGAGTATAGAAATTTCTTGACCACTCCTTCTTACCATCAGTATCGCGAGGGTCCAGAGGAGGGATAAAAGCACTCCACCTTGCGGCATTCCTCTAGACATATGCCTTGAAACACGGTTTGCACCGACTTCTGCTGTAATCTTCCTTGCCAAGAGCATTTGCTCTATGGACTCAACCAAGGAGCTTTCCACACCAAGTCCTTTTAAGGCTTGTATTACGGCCTCTGGACTAAGGTTGTTAGAAGCTCCCTCAATGCCAAGAAAAGGGAGAAGACACAATTCCTTGTAAATGAAAAACTCTTCAATATACTTAGCTTACTATGGAATGTAGCGCAGTGTCTCTTGACCTCCCCTTAAAGTAAGCATATTTGTTATTAGATAATAGTCCTTTGTCTATGGATAGATGGAGGTAGTTACTACATAATTAGCCTTTCTAAGGTTTAAGAACAAATATTTTTTCTTGAAATAGGGAGATCAACGATTCCACCCGAAGGAGGCACAGCCCTATATCTTTTTTAGGAGCTCCAGAGAGTCCTTATTTAGAAACAGGACCACTTGTATTGACGGCCAATCGGCTCTTCTACCCGTAGGACTATCCAGTCTCCTGTCGGGGTTGTTGGGTTTATCAACTGAAGAATTTTTAATATGCTCTCCGGGAATGACGGTGTGACAGGCATCCACGCCCTCGCTCTAGGTCTGACTGGAATGTCCTTCCCGCCGGGGTAGACAGACCCCGTCTTAGCGACGGCGGCCTTGTACAGCGCCGGCGACCTCCCATCATCGCAGGCCACAATCTTTATGTTGTCCTGGCACCAATCGTTATCTAGCCAGAGGCGCCTTCACCCACCTCCTCTGGTGTCTTGGAATTTACCCGAGCTCATCGCCGCGGTCCAAAACCCCGATTAGGATTCTCTCATTGGTGGCATCAGCAAAGCTGGGTCTGACCACTCCGGAATGGATCTACTCTTTTTGGGATATGGTTTTTGCTACTCAACATATCTTTTTCTTATAGTTGGGGGTGCCTTTCGCCCTTTCTAGCGCATTCCCTGCACTCTGGGACAACGTTTCCAACGGCACCCCCTCGTATTTTTTAAGCGTTTTTGCGGCACTATGCATTTGAGCGTGTGTGCATCGCCCGTAGTTGTCTTCGCATCAATTCACTGGTTGTCCATTGTAACAGGGTCCCCACTCGAAACAATAATTTTCACTCGGGTGTTGTAGTCGGTATAGGATCCCATTGTTTTCTGTGAAGAAAGCGATCAAGGATGCCATGCAAGGGTTGGTACACACCCTTATGAGGTACGGACTAAATGGCGACATGATTGTAACGTACTGCGAGGACTGCCAATGTTTTAATGGGTCCGAGGCAGTGTTAGGAGGGGGGTTTTTACACTGTCTTTTATATGTTCCCAATCCGAGGCTTAGGTCATCAGTGCCTTTTTCAATGGACGGCATACATTTGTTCTAACGGTGATCTTAGCATTATTATTTTAAAGTTAAAATATTTAGTTATGTATGTAGTTATTTAATACTAACATCATTTCAATCACATTCTTCCTATAAATAAAATACAAATCAACGAGTAAATAAAACAAAAAAATTTAATAAATTCTGTGTACGATATGTAAACACTTATAACATAAAAATATAATGCTTGTTTGATTTTAAAAGCGTTCTACGCTCATTTAATATTAACGGTTTTAAAAAAAGATATTTATACAATTCGCGGATACTAGGAGCAGTGGTATTTTCAAGTCAAAAATTATTTCTAATAGTTTCATCATATTCATCCCAGATATTAGTCTCCCTTACGAAATAAAATTAAAATTAAAACTTTAGTTCAATGGAAAGCTCGAGCTAGTTCATTTAGTTTAGAAACTACCCAAGCCTAAGAAATACACTTTTAAAAGAATAATTCAAGCCATCTCATAACTATTGCCATAAGCTAAAAACTACTATCGGCACTCTAACCCTCCTAAATTGCACCAGACGATGCACAAAATTTGCTTTTCCTCTCCATTAGAGCGAAGAAATTACTGAACACATTCAATAACAATTGCAATGTAAAAAGTAGCAATAAAGTTAATGCTAAAAATTCAATTATCGAAGCTCAGTCTAGCGAAGGAATCTGATGATAAAAATAGTAAAACAACAAAAAACAAGAAAACAGTAACTAGAAAAATTTAGGAGCTAATTTCGGCTCCTGGCTTATTTTGTGAAAATTGTTGTTCCTTGTTGTCCGCACAAGATTGAAGTGCTTAACGTAAAATAACGAGCAACGAAACTTATTGAGGTGAATGGGGTGGTGGTGGGTTTAGTGCAGTGATTGTGGTATTTGGTTAAATGGAGTTTGATAGACAGCCTATGCTTGTTTACGTAGAGTATTGAGCTATGTAAGTGAAAAAAATTGACAAAATTTAAATAAAATTTAGGATAGGCTTACAGTAAAATCAAAAAAAAAAAGAGATAGAAAAAAACAAATTTCTGTGCATTGTTGTTTTTCTGTATTAAACAGTCCAAAAATATAGCTGCGGCAACTTTAGTTGTGATTTTTCCATTTAATACCAATTGAAAATTTTTATCTGAATTATCTTGGATTTTGAGCTACATTTACAATATTGTTTCAATGCCATACAAATAAGCGTCCAACGGATTTTATGGAAGTTGCATTTTTTTAGTGCAGAAATAAAGCGGTTTCGATTAAAATTTACCACAATTTTTCTTTACCTGATATCAAGTACTCACATTTTATTTTGCCATTATTTTGCTATTAATTACATGATTAAATATCGTTTTACAAATAATAGCCCATATTCGAAAAAAAATATTAATTGGTATAGTTTGAGAAATATAATTTGGTAACGACCGGGGCTGATAAATTTTCATGTTTGAATTTTCCGTAATTTGGGGCCCCACGTCTGTTGGACTTTCGGCATTTTAAGGGACTGATTCGCGATTTTCGAATATAAATGAGAGGTTTACTTTTACTGAAGCCAGTTGCAAATGTCTTTTTTTTATTACTCGTTTTTGTAGCTTTTTTTCGCAAATTACTCGGTTTTTGTGCCTTTTTTACTTTTTGCATTCAATATTTGAATGTTAATTTTTCTTTTCATATTATACTGAATAATTATTTCTGTGAAGTTTTGATTATGAAGTAAATCTTCTTTAGCGGATATGACAAGCAGAGTTATGTACGAGTTATTGAGAATGTTGAGAATTATGCTTATTTCTTTGACTCAGCCAAACACATCTCTTTCAACAACTTTGAATATTTGAAATTTTATGGTTTTACAACACTGCGACACATGATATCTTGTGAATATCCCCATTGTATAATTTCACGAACAATTCATCAAAGACACATTTTCTTTGTTAATGTTTGGCCATATAACTATATAATTTTAGTTTTTTGTTCGACTCCCGCGGAAACCAAGACGAAAGAAGTCTGATGAGGAGATGTGGTGATCTCCGAAATAGTACTATTACTCCTACCGTTTGGAGTATTGTGGTATTATCCTTATATTTTTTCCCAAAAACTAATCGGCCTTAAAGCTCATAAGAAATTTAAGCAGTATTTATATCAAAGCTGTATAGGACATATTTCCTTTGCATTGAATAAAAAATTTTTTGAAAATTTTTTGACATATTCACGAATTTTTCATATGAATTTTAAATTCAGGAAATGTATGCTTTCGAGCGGTAAGTTGATCAAACATAAAATTATTTAATGTATGAGGAATCAACCCGGAGGAACAAAACTTCCATTGACATTTTCAATTTTCGTTTATTGAGTCCAGAAATTACTTGATTCTATCCGGCTTGTACTTATTTTTGCTTTCCTTGCAGTAAAGCTTTTACACTTTTTGTTAAACTGTTTTTATTGACTATCTAAATATAATTTTAAGCACTACTTCCGAAATAAATTCCGAGTACGAAAACTTCTTATTTTTGTTATTGTAGTTATCGCAAAAAAAGTATTTTAAAATATCACGACATCTTAGCAAATTAAGTCCGCTGAAAACACTGGCAAAGCAAATACTCAATAATTTTCTTTGAGCGTATACAACGAGCT
This sequence comes from Philophylla caesio, assembly GCA_963971545.1. Taxonomy (NCBI): domain Eukaryota; kingdom Metazoa; phylum Arthropoda; class Insecta; order Diptera; family Tephritidae; genus Philophylla; species Philophylla caesio. The sequence goes on along the minus strand of OZ020607.1, from coordinate 58,772,865 downwards.
TTATAGGCGCGTTATTGCTGACATACGGCCCCAATTGCTGCAAAAAATGGTCGAAAATTGGACTTCGGTTTAAATTTATTCGAGCCAGTCATTGCCCGAAATTAATTTTAAAACATAATGGCAAACCATTATTTTATAATAACGCTAAATTCTTGGCCATATCATTAAATAATATGCGTTTTATTTCTTCTTAAAAACTACTGGTAAAAAAAAAACACCCTATACAATGAGCGACGCAGACTTTAATATGCATACATACTTAGTTATACTTGAATGGATACATTCAACTAAAAAACTCAATCAAAACTTTTATATAAATGCATGTTTTTTCGAATATATTGCGTATTCAATATCCAAGTTTTCTATATTTATTCCAAGTTTTTCCACAATTAAAAAATATTTAAAAACTTCTTCAAGTTCAATTTAGCATCACACTTTTCATGAATAGAAAAAATAAACACCTCTGGATGCTTAAATAGAGGAGTTTTGACGTAAAATGACATAACTGAACAATCGGTTGTATAAGAGCCATATCTAATTATAGGCCGATTTGGTCGGATCGAGCAAATCATAGTTTATAAAAAAGCACCTGACTGACGAACTTCTTACAGAGAGCTCTAAATTTTAGGGACTGGTTTGCGTTCAAACAGACGAACAGACAGAAAGGTAAACGGACAAGACTAAATCGACTCAGCATCTAAAGCATCTATCTCTTCTTCTTCAAAATTAATACATTATTTTATTATCATGAAAGGTATAAAAAATAAAATTAAAAAAAAAATCAAAACCAAATTTTTACCACGAATGGCGAATATTAGGTTTTACTTTAGACTTATGGATACTTGGGCAAATTTTCTATGAACTATCTAAAGATTAAGTTTGACCTATACGCATGGTCACATTTTTTCGACCCGAAAAGTTGGACCGGCCCTAATTTATATACCATAGATAGAGTTTTTGATAGCAAGCATTTTGCAACCCTGAAGAGAGTGAGTGTGAGCTTAAAGACTTTAAGGATTGCGTGCAAGTATCCGCGCTATTCCACGAAAGAAAAAAAACGAATTCTCGATCAGTTGTATAACATGACATTGGAAAATTTGCTACCATCCACTCATACAACGGTTTGAGAATAGTCCTATTAATTTTCTTTAATTGTTTTTGAACTTTAAAGCCGACTGGTTTTTAGGAAAAATTAATTAATTTTCATTATTACAATATGCCTACAAAAAATAAATAGAATAACAAAAAATAGACACTGCTGAACTTTAATTTGATAAATATTTTAAGTTCATGACTCGATTTGGATAGGATATAAAGACTTGATTATGTAGCATGCAGTGTAATGAAGAGATTATGCAAAAAGTAGAGTTGCAAAACTATCGATGGTACTATTTTTTTTTTCAGACTATCGAAGCCTAATATCAATAGTTTTTTAAAACTAACAAAAATTTTCGATGGTGGCACTATCGATGTTTGGCAACTCTAGCAAAAAGTAAGAAGATAGTGCACATAGTATGTAAATCCAGTTTTTGCTCGTCAATTGTCGGCGTGAAATTCTTGCTCCTACCGTCACTTTAAACATACTACCACATAAAACTTACCTAATTTTACGTACTGAAAGAAAAGGTATCTGAATTGTAAATCGAATACAGGCTATTGTTCAAACAGTTTTTTGGGGTACGTTCCATGCCATTTTTGCAACAACGTCCACCCTAGCATCATTTGAACAATTTTAGTTGTGGTTGATTATTGACTTCGACTTTAAAAAAGAAAGATTTTGCCATTTCTCTTTATCATATCGAGTATATGCAAATTTCAAGGCATTCTTAGTTTCCCTACATAAATAATACATATGTATACCAAAGTCACATGGTTTTTTAAATCTATTTAAACTTAACAAGAACTTTATAGCAGCTTAATCTTCTTGGCACATTCAATCTTTCTTTAGTGTCTTTATTTTTCTTTTGCATACAATAAAACACATTTTTTGTGCACTTTTTTATTATTTTTTCTTTACTTTTCACTAGATTGCCTTTCTCTATTGCCATGCATGTACATAAGTACATAGATTTTACATTTAGTTTTTCGCAAGTTTTTTTTTCTTTAGTTTTGGTATACTTTGATTTCGAGATTTTTTTTCTCTGGCAGGCTATTAGAGGTAGGATAGTTTTTACGAAAATTCACCATACTTTTAAGAATAACCCAATTAGCAAATCGTTAAATGTAATTTTTCTATAACGAGGGTAGATTTATGTTTCGCTTTTTAATACCCGTTCTTTACGCTGGCCCGTAGGTAACCAGAAAAAACTGCCATTTCCGCAGTCAAATCTCTCCGCAGAAAATAATTTGATTTTCCTTGATTTCAAATTGAATTTTTATTATAATTCTTTTCAAACCGCGAACTTTTTCTCAACAACTTTTGTTTCACCTAAACATGTCATGTAATAATCGTGTTTAAAAGAACCACTACAGTTTCGTCCGTGATTTTCGCTCCATGAACATCCCTTCAGTAGTTTCGGATATCGCTGAGTTCAAACAGAAAAATATACAGAAAAAAATTTAAAAAAAGAACTGGTCAAAATTTATTCTTTTACATCCAGAAAATCATCCAAGGTCTTAAAAAAAACAAAATCCTTCATGTACAAACACGATCTCGCAACAGTTTTTTATAACACTCGTATCATACGATTTGTCCAAAATAAGTAAAGTCTAAATTTTAATGCCGCATCCACTATGAATGTTTGGCCTCCATTTTCTAATTTGAAATCAGAAAAATGTGTATAGGGTGCTCAAAGTGCTCATAGTTTGCCATTTATGTATTTGTATGTAAAATTAATAAGTTTTCAAAACCTGGAAATGCACTTACGTACGCTATTTTAACAAGCTGGCCCAGACATTTATGTAGGTATGTATGTAAAAATGTGTGCATATTAATTAAAATAGTACCATACATTTGTGTTGCATTCGTAAGTATATTTGTACATTAGTAGATAAAAAGCTATACAATTATTTAATTATATGCATCATTTGTAGATAATTGCACAATTATCATAGGAGAATTCAAATTAAATCAGGTCAATGATATACAAATAAGAGCGGCACAAAAGTGTACCGGTACACTTGCCACCAAAAAACGATATATATATGTATGTACATATATGTATAAATATTTAAGTACGATTTAATGTTTTCAATGTATGCATAATACTGAATATGTACGAAATGTACAGTTAGAACGGCATTTGTTTGCGAACTTGCTACTTTCAGTTAGCGTCTGGCTAAAAGAAAATTGTCGAATTTTATATATTGCACATATTTACATTGGTTTGTTGCACTGGTGATGTTTAAATTTTTGCAGCCAATTTGTAATTAAAAGTTGAATACACCATGAGCCGAAGCAGCATCAATAGAAGTAACAACTATGTATGTACGTCGCACTCACGAGTACACCAGTTCGCCGAGCCTTCGCTGTGGCAAGGTGTAAAACAGTAAGAACAGCAGCAAATTAATAATAAATCCTACGGAAATCAACATTGCTTAGTTTGAGCGCAAATGATCTGAGCGCAACATGAATCATAAATTATGCAGGCAACTCAATTGGTTAGGCGTTTGGGTGGGTGCTAGTGCGGTTGATTGTACCGCTTATATAAAGAGTATTGGGAGCTTAGTTGCAAATATGTATATTGGTTGCTACATACATATACACACCTACGAATGTATGAGTATTAGGGTGTCCGTTTTTTACTAAATTGGATTTTGTACTGCAAACGATCCCCAAATTCTTAGGTTATGGCCTCCAAAAAATATCAGATCCAAACCAGGCCTTAAACGTAATACATTTCCCATATACCATAGATAACATGATATATTTTCACTTTATGCCCATGTATTTTTTTTCACTGAAACAAATGTAGCTAAAAATACTTGAACAGCTTTATATTATAATATTTAACGCTCTACAAAAAAGACCAAAATGCTTTTTTTGATAAACTATACCGTTTAGAAGTTATTAAACGATAAGGTACATCTTTCATAGTTAAATTCGTCGTTTTTTCTAATTTCTACCATAATTTTCATTTATATCAAACTAAACGCATACTCGTACATATGTATATAAAATAAAATAAATAAATACAAAAGTTTTTCCAAAATAAAGTATATTATTGTTTACAAATAATAGTATCAATATATAACTTAACGAGTCCACAGAGGTGGGCTCGAAAAAATTAAAGTTGGGGGCCGCCCCGCGGCCCCAGGATATTCCTGTGAAAATAAAACGATCTAAATTGGTTAGTGATTTGTATATTTACCATTCCAGCTCTCTCGGAAGAATGCCAGCCAAAATATTCTTAAAGCTAACACTTAAGTAGTATCTAAATGACATGAATTAAATAAATAATTGCTGACGCTGCGCTTCCCACGAATTGCATTTTGCATTTCGCCTAAATATCAATTACGTTGCAGGTCGATTACCTGCATTGCTATGCGCGTGTTTGGGGAAGTGCGGCATCAGCACTTTTACAGTAGTTTGTGTGCTGGCCCCCTTGTTAACTACCCCCCCTTCAAACAAAGGAAGATCCTTGGTGTGGGTCGTTGGCTGGTCCTGATGTGCTGCTTCGTTTAATCTAGGAAAGTTGATTGTAGTCGTAAGTTTCTTCCAAAGTATATAGCATATGGCTGCCAGGACTGTCAGGGCAACAGCGTCACAAATTAAGGAGAAGTGAAAATTGTTGCCAAGCTGCTTTAGATGGTGAATATTCTCTATACTGAGCTCGTGGATGTAGTCCAAATTTAATTTCAACCCATCGCTTGTAAGGTTGACCAGAGCGGGTGGCAAAGCTTGGACTGCGCGTACTGATCTGCTGGTGAACGTTTGATTTCCCAAAGTGATTGTTGCGTTAGTTAGTAAAATTACATAGGTTCCATTGAGGTGCGTGGAGTAGTTTTCCCCTCGCAGTTCTCCTTGAAAGTTTGTTGCAAATACTGTTGCGTCTGCGATCATCTCGACGCTTCTGCGGTTGTCCGGTTCAAAGTGGCATTTGGCATCGCCGCCTTTTTCTAATCTAGCTAAGCATCCGTCTTCAGGAAGTTTCGTTAGTGCCTTTGGTGAGCAGATTGTTATATTGCTAATCGATGGACAATCTTCGGTCAGTCCGAACGTTTCCCTTTCGTTTATCAGCATCTTGTTGTAATTAAGGTCGACGTGTTGTCCTCTTATAACAGCGGCCCGCGTTATTAAAAGCCTGTAACCCTCTGATTTCACTTTTGGCATTCAGAGAACATACAGAAGGGTACTGCCGTTTGAATATACGGAAGCCGATCCGTACTCTAAAGCTTCAATGGCATTTTGATATGGTAGCGAATCTTCTTCTGTAATAAGCTTTTGGATTTCATCTCGGTCGAGTAGGTTTGTATTTATGACGCCAGATTTTGCCATTTGGCAGGCTTGTATGACTTCTGAGACTTGTTCTTTCAGGATAAGAACCTTGCCCAAGTCCAGAAGCTCCAGATTTTCTTCTTCAATATTTTTGCTTACAGCGTTGATATGTAGCATCATTTCATTCGCTCTCTCGATCGCCTCTCGGGTAACGTTGAAGAGCTTTTCGTTGACGCGGTACTGGTGATTGTTATTTACTATAACGTCGTTCGTGCTTCGAAGGATATAATCCCAATCTGCTGCATCTGGGGACCCGGCGATCCACTTCCTGCCGAACCAATCCAGTCAATGGAACGGGTTTTTCTCGACCTACTCATTTGAAGCCCGTCGAGTCGCAGCTTTGTTTGGTTTAGGTGGAATTGCAGTACAGTACGCACAGCTTTGCTTTGGATATCGTGCTGTGCTGTGTTAAGGTCGACTACATGGACTAGACTAAAATGTCCGTTCAGGATCCAACCACGCCCATGTTCAATGGTGACTAGTGGGGAGTCGTAGTTGTAAATGTTGAGGCCGCAAACGCCAGATATTAAAAGTAAGCTGTCTTACCATCGAGATTGAAAAATAAGTAAAAATAACAGATTTTCTTCTTCAATATTTTTGCTTACAGCGTTGATATGTAGCACCATTTCATTCGCTCTCTCGATCGCCTCTCGGGTAACGTTGAAGAGCTTTTCGTTGACGCGGTACTGGTGATTGTTATTTACTATAACGTCGTTCGTGCTTCGAAGGATATAATCCCAATCTGCTGCATCTGGGGACCCGGCGATCCACTTCCATGCCGAACCAATCCAGTCAATGGAACGGGTTTTTCTCGACCTACTCATTTGAAGCCCGTCGAGTCGCAGCTTTGTTTGGTTTAGGTGGAATTGCAGTACAGTACGCACAGCTTTGCTTTGGATATCGTGCTGTGCTGTGTTAAGGTCGACTACATGGACTAGACTAAAATGTCCGTTCAGGATCCAACCACGCCCATGTTCAATGGTGACCAGTGGGGAGTCGTAGTTGTAAATGTTGAGGCCGCAAACGCCAGATATTAAAAGTAAGCTGTCTTACCATCGAGATTGAAAAATAAGTAAAAATAACAAATTTTTTTTTTAAAATTAGTATTAGCATTTTTTGCCGCCTATCTCGCTAGCTTCATTACTAATATTATAAAAAAAAAAAATTTGTGCAGGGACGGTGAGAAGAAAAAAAGGAAAACATTTTACAAAAACAAAGTATGAGATGATTATATACAATTATATTCTTAAATAATATTATTTTCTTAAATTAATTCACATTTTTTCTTTGTTTGTTTTTTAAACATATCAAAAATTAGTTACTAGTATTTACTACAACAAAATAAAAAAAATGGAAAAGGATGATTAAAAAAATGTTTTTTTGTTTTTTTTTTGTTTGTTTTTTTTTACAATATATTAACTTGTTGGACTCTTGGGTTAGAGCTATATTCTTGTATTATACTATCCTACCGTCCCCAGTTCTCTTAAACTAGTGATTAGAAAATCCACAGGATCCGAGAATATAAATTTTTTGTATAGTTTTACATTTCAGATATTTAGTTATAATTCAAAATCCTAGGGTCCTGTGGTAAATTCTGCAAAAGTTGGGCCATTCGTGCCTTCTTTAAACATTTTTTTTTTTTTTTTTTCTTGATGAGCAATTTTTTGCCTCTTTATGATTTGTAATGGGCCAATTTTGCCTCTTTAATTTAGTAATGCTATAGTAATTTTTACTCTTGGATATATTCTCTTTTTTTGTTTGGTGCCTTTCCCTAAATGCCGTTGATAAATTAATTAAAATTTTGAGTTTCTGTTCTTTGTACCTTGTTTATTGGTTTTTTTTTTTTTTTTTTTTTTTTTTATTATTAGTTGTTTTATTTTGAAATTGTTTTAATTTGTGCCTTATGAATCTTCCTGCCATTGTTTGTGACTAAAGTCACTCTATTATTTTTACCAACAATTTCTTTTTTATAAAGTGCCTTCTGCTTTGCCTTTATTTGTTTATCCCTAACAAAAACCGCGTCTCCTGGCTTAAAATTTTGTGGTCTTTTCCGATTCTTATTCAATCGGAGATTCCTTAGCTCCTGATTCTTCCTAATTTGTTCCCTGATCTCTTTGTGAACTCTCTCTTTGAAGTTGGTCAATCCTTGGTAGTTTATTCTTTCGGTCCTATTGAAAAAAATGTCGCTGGGTTTCTGTTTCGTTACAGAGTGAATTGTTGTGTTGTAACGATCAACTGCGATATAACCTAATTCCTTTGGTATGACGTTTTTTATCTCTTTTCGAAGGCATCTATAGATCTCAATGATGGTAGAATGCAGTTTTTCAACCTGACCGTTTACCTCACTTCTTTGAACCGGAGTCTGATACAGTTCAATTCCTAGGCCTCTTATATAATTGCACACTAGAGGCGTCATGAATCCCCTCTCGTTGTCTGTTACTATTATTTTAGGAGTTGTGAAGTAGTGTATTAATTTCGCTAGCTTGGCGCGAAGAGTTAGAGAAGCTCGGTTTTTAATGTGGAAAAGCTTGGCAAATTTAGAAAATTTGTCTATGCAGGATAAAAATTTTTCCCCTTGAATTTCGAAGATGTCAACATGTACTATTTCAGATGGGTATTTCGGCACAGGAGTGTCTTTTATCGGCGGTACCGCAGGATGTCTATCATATTTGTTTGCGAGGCAAATTTCACAAATGAAAGTAAATTTCCTTATTCTGCTCGCCATTTTAGGAAAATAGTACCTTTCCAGTATTTGTTCCTTGTTTTCCCTCGAGTTCCTATGAGCCCGCCTATGTTCATCTTCTATTATCTTACAAATTCTATCTTCGTTGGCTACATCTTCGACCACTCTCTGTGTTATCCTGATTTTATACAAAAGAAAATGTTCTAGGTATACTTCTTGTAGAAGCTGCAAATGATTTTCTGAAATTTTTATAGCTTTTATAAGTGATGGATTCAGACGTTCTTTCAAGGTTGCGGTCAAGTTGGATTTTTCAATGATAGGTAAACTGACATAGTGACGGGTGAAACCGGAATGAGGATTTTCAACACAAATCATTGCGTTCCCTTCCGTAAAAATTATTTGGTTTCGAAAAACGTTTAACGGACTTTCTACATGTGGAATGAGGTCTGACGCATCCTGATCTGCACTGTGAACTGTCCCTTCTTCGCTTCTAGCTTCTGCTGGTAAATTGTTTGGTTCTAAAGGTTCTGTTACATGGTTTGCCTGGCATGGAATTCTGGAGAGAGCATCTGCCACGACATTTGATTTACCGGGAGTGTAAATCAATTCGTGGTTATACTCTTCAATTCTAGCCTTCCACCTCTTCAACTTTGCGTTGTAGTTTCTACTTCCCAACGCAAACGTGAGAGGTTGGTGGTCAGTGAAAATCTTAACTTTTTTCGCCCCATAGAGATAAGATCTCAAATTATCTAGAGCCCAAACTATTGCCAACATTTCCTTCTCGTTCGTGGCGTAGTTTTCCTCTGTTTTATTTAAGGATCTTGAAATATAGGCAATGGGCCGATCTTTTCCTGGCTCTCCTTGTGATAGCACGCCACCAATGGCATAGTTAGAAGCGTCAGTCGTGAGGTTAAAAGATTTTGTGAAATCGGGAAAAGCGAGAATATCGGAGGAAATAAGCAGTTTCTTCAAATTATTGAAAGCTTGAAGGGATTCAGAGTTTAGATTTATGCGTACCTTCCTCGATTGGTTGGCCTTGACTTGCGCGTTTTCGCCCCGTGTGAGATTAGTTAAAGGTTCCGCAACGTTCGCGTAATCTCTGATGAATTTCCGGTAGTTTGACGTCATTCCCAAAAAACTCTTCAGTTATTTGAGTGTTTCTGGGGCCGAAAGGTTCTCTATAGCCTGCACCTTTGAAGAATCTGGTTTTATTCCGTCAGATGTGATTACATATCCCAGAAATTCTACTTCCGTCCGCATGAATTTCGTTTTTTCCAAATTCACCCTTAAGTTAGCCTCCGCAAGCCTAGCAAATATTATTTCCATATTTTTTAAATGTTCGTCAGTATCTTTCCCAAAGACAATAATGTCATCGATATAAACGTAGCGTATTCGCCCAATATACTCTTTAAGGACATCATCTATCATACGTTGGAATATAGCCGGCGCATTCTTCAACCCAAAAGGCAGTCTCAAAAATTCATACTCCCATTCATGGTTGAAAAAGCGGTTTTAGGTATATCTGCCTCCTTCATTGCAATTTGATGAAAGCCTGATGTAAGGTCAATTGTTGTAAAATATTTAGCGTTTCCTAGACTAGCAAGTGTCGCATTAATATCCGGAATAGGATAAGCGTCTGACACGGTAACCTCGTTCAAACGTTAGAAATCTACAACCATCCTGTACTGCTTTTCACCGGAGGGTTTAGGCTTCTTCGGGACTACCCAAATGGGAGAATTATACGGGCTTTTCGATGGCCGTATGATGCCCTCTTCGAGCAGTTCGCTAATTTGTTTTTCTACTTCTTCCCTCATGTTTGCGGGATAAGGATAGCTTTTTGTATATATAGGCTCATCCGTAGTTGTCTTTATTTCAGCACGAACTGAAGTTTTGATGTTTGATTTAATATTAAGTGGACCGAATAAATTGGAATACTTTTCTACCAGAGACTTCACAACTGGAACTATTGCCATTGGGATTTCAGATAACTCAGAAAAATTAATGCTCCCAACGGGTTTGTTTCTCAACGGAATTTTGATATTTGGTTCGATTGTGAGAATATGGTTTTTTCTATCTATCACTGCACCGAGTGCCTTAAGCGTATCGTCCCCTATAATTCCATCAAAAGTTTGGAGTCCTGATAATAGATAAAATGTTGTTCTGGTGTCATTTCCTACTTTGTGGAAAATTTTCCACAAATTTTTCTGTTTATTGTAATTGGTCCTGCAACTGTCTGTACCGAGAATGGTGGATCGACTGGTGTGGAATCAGTTGCTAGACTAGGTTTAATAAAGTTTTTGTTTGCCCCTGTGTCTATAAGAAATTTTAAGACATTACTGCCGTTGGTTAGGCACGTCAGGTAGGGTATGCTTGAAAAAGAAGCAGTGTTTCTCATATGAAATAGGCTGGTGGACCGGTCAATAAAAAATTTACTTGCTGTTCATCGTTGTATGTGGGTTCACAATGGTTAGAGGAGTTATATGCTTGTTCAGGACTACAGGTTTCGATGTTATATAGTTTCTGTTGTTTTGGGAAGCCACCTTTTGACGATGTAGGCCCTCTCTTAAACGCGTTTGTGCTTGATGGTCTGTTCATGTAGTTGACATTTCTTGTTTGCGCACTGCCATCAACTTCCATTTTCTCAACGGGGTTAGGACCCGTTGGCCTAGTTGGTGGTAATGGAGTCAGGCCTTGGTTTGGCTGAGGCCTATTATAAGGGTTCCTCTGATATCCCGGATTCGAATTCCTGTTCACCCAGTTATAACTCGAGCGTGCACGTAGCGCTAGAGGTGGTCTCTGCATTAGGTTATTCGTGGGTACAACGATCCTATTGGCTGAGTGTGAATGCACCATCGTATTCCGTAAAGTTAAATTCTGAATGTCCAGGCAAGCTAAGTAAGCTTCTGGCAAAGTTTTTGGTTTTTGCACGATGAGCATTCTAGATAACTCAGGGCTCAACCCACGTATGAACACATCTAGCGCCCTGTTGCGGTAAGTCTCTACAAGAACGGAAACTGTTTCCTGTGAGTAATCGTCGCACTTTACTTTGTTGACTATAAGCGACAGTTGGTGGTTTACCGTCGCATAGAATTCGTCCAGCTTAGAAGCTCCTTGAGTAAGTTGATTCAACTGATGCTCGAGCGTTCGAATGTCCCTCTTATCCGCGTAGTGAAGCGATAAGACTCGCTTGATCTCTGCCCAATCGCTCTCAAAAACGTTGTACGCCACCAACGCCGCATCAGCTCCACCCCGGATTTTTTGCCTGATATGCTGCAGGATGGCGCGATATAGAGGCTTCTGTTTGACCACTTCGTAGTCAGCGAGTATGCCCTCGATGTTATGAACCCACGATATGTACTGGGAGGGGCTACCCTCAAAAATTTGCAGCTCTTTTACGCAGTCGGGGAGTCTGCAAAAAAAATTCATATGACGCATTGTTATGAGTAGCGTACTCATACAATATTGCTTTTGACAATCTTCAAAATTTGAACAAAAATTAAGTTGCTCCAAAATCCGTCGGGTTTAGACTCAAATGTGTAGAAATAAATATAAAATCACGTCTACAAAATAAAAACTCCATTAAAGATGATGAAATTTTTGCAAAAAAAATTCATATGACTCATGGTTATGAGTAATGTACTCATACAACATTGATTTTGACAATCTTCAAAATATGAACAAAAATTAAGTTGCTCCAAAATCGGTCGGGTTTAGACTCAAATGTGTGCAAATACATATATAATCACGTGTACAAAATAAAAACTCCATTAAAGATGATGAAATTTTTGCAAAAAAAATTCATATGACTCATGGTTATGAGTAATGTACTCATACAACATTGATTTTGACAATCTTCAAAATTTGAACAAAAATTAAGTTGCTCCAAAATCGGTCGGGTTTAGACTCAAATGTGTGCAAATACATAAATAACACTGTGTAACACTGAAAATGAACTTTGAAAGAGACCTAGCCTAGGCGTTAGGCCTTATAAAACTAAGATAACTTAACGAGTCCACAGAGGTGGGCTCGAAAAAATTAAAGTTGGGGGCCGCCCCGCGGCCCCAAGATATTCCTGTGAAAATAAAACGATCTAAATTGGTTAGTGATTTGTATATTTACCATTCCAGCTCTCTCGGAAGAATGCCAGCCAAAATATTCTTAAAGCTAACACTTAGTATCTAAATGACATGAATTAAATAAATAATTGCTGACGCTGCGCTTCCCACGAATTGCATTTTGCATTTCGCCTAAATATCAATTACGTTGCAGGTCGATTACCTGCATTGCTATGCGCGTGTTTGGGGAAGTGCGGCATCAGCACTTTTACAGTAGTTTGTGTGCTGGCCCCCTTGTTAACTACCCCCCCTTCAAACAAAGGAAGATCCTTGGTGTGGGTCGTTGGCTGGTCCTGATGTGCTGCTTCGTTTAATCTAGGAAAGTTGATTGTAGTCGTAAGTTTCTTCCAAAGTATATAGCATATGGCTGCCAGGACTGTCAGGGCAACAGCGTCACAAATTAAGGAGAAGTGAAAATTGTTGCCAAGCTGCTTTAGATGGTGAATATTCTCTATACTGAGCTCGTGGATGTAGTCCAAATTTAATTTCAACCCATCGCTTGTAAGGTTGACCAGAGCGGGTGGCAAAGCTTGGACTGCGCGTACTGATCTGCTGGTGAACGTTTGATTTCCCAAAGTGATTGTTGCGTTATTTAGTAAAATTACATAGGTTCCATTGAGGTGCGTGGAGTAGTTTTCCCCTCGCAGTTCTCCTTGAAAGTTTGTTGCAAATACTGTTGCGTCTGCGATCATCTCGACGCTTCTGCGGTTGTCCGGTTCAAAGTGGCATTTGGCATCGCCGCCTTTTACTAATCTAGCTAAGCATCCGTCTTCAGGAAGTTTCGTTAATGCTTTTGGCGAGCAGATTGTTATATTGCTAATCGAAGGACAATCTTCGGTCAGTCCGAACGTTTCCCTTTCGTTTATCAGCATCTTGTTGTAATTAAGGTCGACGTGTTGTCCTCTTATAACAGCGGCCCGCGTTATTAAAAGCCTGTAACCCTCTGATTTCACTTTTGGCATTCAGAGAACGTACAGAACGTACTGCCGTTTGAATATACGGAAGCCGATCCGTACTCTATAGCTTCAATGGTATTTTGATATGGTAGCGAATCTTCTTCTGTAATAAGCTTTTGGATTTCATCTCGGTCGAGTAGGTTTGTATTTATGACGCCAGATTTTGCCATTTGGCAGGCTTGTATGACTTCTGAGACTTGTTCTTTCAGGATAAGAACCTTGCCCAAGTCCAGAAGCTCCAGATTTTCTTCTTCAATATTTTTGCTTACAGCGTTTATATGTAGCATCATTTCATTCGCTCTCTCGATCGTCTCTCGGGTAACGTTGAAGAGCTTTTCGTTGACGCGGTACTGGTGATTGTTATTTACTATAACGTCGTTCGTGCTTCGAAGGATATAATCCCCATCTGCTGCATCTGGGGACCACTTCCATGCCGAACCAATCCAGTCAATGGAACGGGTTTTTCTCGACCTACTCATTTGAAGCCCGTCGAGTCGCAGCTTTGTTTGGTTTAGGTGGAATTGCAGTACAGTACGCACAGCTTTGCTTTGGATATCGTGCTGTGCTGTGTTAAGGTCGACTACATGGACTAGACTAAAATGTCCGTTCAGGATCCAACCACGCCCATGTTCAATGGTGACCAGTGGGGAGTCGTAGTTGTAAATGTTGAGGCCGCAAACGCCAGATATTAAAAGTAAGCTGTCTTACCATCGAGATTGAAAAATAAGTAAAAATAACAAATTTTTTTTTTTAAATTAGTATTAGCATTTTTTGCCGCCTATCTCGCTAGCTTCATTACTAATATTATAAAAAAAAAAAATTTGTGCAGGGACGGTGAGAAGAAAAAAAGGAAAACATTTTACAAAAACAAAGTATGAGATGATTATATACAATTATATTCTTAAATAATATTATTTTCTTAAATTAATTCACATTTTTTCTTTGTTTGTTTTTTAAACATATCAAAAATTAGTTACTAGTATTTACTACAACAAAATAAAAAAAATGGAAAAGGATGATTAAAAAAATGTTTTTTTTTTTTTTTTTTTGTTTTTTTTTTTTTTTACAATATATTAACTTGTTGGACTCTTGGGTTAGAGCTATATTCTTGTATTATACTATCCTACCGTCCCCAGTTCTCTTAAACTAGTGATTAGAAAATCCACAGGATCCGAGAATATAAATTTTTTGTATAGTTTTACATTTCAGATATTTAGTTATAATTCAAAATCCTAGGGTCCTGTGGTAAATTCTGCAAAAGTTGGGCCATTCGTGCCTTCTTTAAACATTTTTTTTTTTTTTTTTTCTTGATGAGCAATTTTTTGCCTCTTTATGATTTGTAATGGGCCAATTTTGCCTCTTTAATTTAGTAATGCTATAGTAATTTTTACTCTTGGATATATTCTCTTTTTTTGTTTGGTGCCTTTCCCTAAATGCCGTTGATAAATTAATTAAAATTTTGAGTTTCTGTTCTTTGTACCTTGTTTATTGGTTTTTTTTTTTTTTTTTTTTTTTTTTATTATTAGTTGTTTTATTTTGAAATTGTTTTAATTTGTGCCTTATGAATCTTCCTGCCATTGTTTGTGACTAAAGTCACTCTATTATTTTTACCAACAATTTCTTTTTTATAAAGTGCCTTCTGCTTTGCCTTTATTTGTTTATCCCTAACAAAAACCGCGTCTCCTGGCTTAAAATTTTGTGGTCTTTTCCGATTCTTATTCAATCGGAGATTCCTTAGCTCCTGATTCTTCCTAATTTGTTCCCTGATCTCTTTGTGAACTCTCTCTTTGAAGTTGGTCAATCCTTGGTAGTTTATTCTTTCGGTCCTATTGAAAAAAATGTCGCTGGGTTTCTGTTTCGTTACAGAGTGAATTGTTGTGTTGTAACGATCAACTGCGATATACACTAATTCCTTTGGTATGACGTTTTTTATCTCTTTTCGAAGGCATCTATAGATCTCAATGATGGTAGAATGCAGTTTTTCAACCTGACCGTTTACCTCACTTCTTTGAACCGGAGTCTGATACAGTTCAATTCCTAGGCCTCTTATATAATTGCACACTAGAGGCGTCATGAATCCCCTCTCGTTGTCTGTTACTATTATTTTAGGAGTTGTGAAGTAGTGTATTAATTTCGCTAGCTTGGCGCGAAGAGTTAGAGAAGCTCGGTTTTTAATGTGGAAAAGCTTGGCAAATTTAGAAAATTTGTCTATGCAGGATAAAAATTTTTCCCCTTGAATTTCGAAGATGTCAACATGTACTATTTCAGATGGGTATTTCGGCACAGGAGTGTCTTTTATCGGCGGTACCGCAGGATGTCTATCATATTTGTTTGCGAGGCAAATTTCACAAATGAAAGTAAATTTCCTTATTCTGCTCGCCGTTTTAGGAAAATAGTACCTTTCCAGTATTTGTTCCTTGTTTTCCCTCGAGTTCCTATGAGCCCGCCTATGTTCATCTTCTATTATCTTACAAATTCTATTTTCGTTGGCTACATCTTCGTGTTATCCTGATTTTATACAAAAGAAAATGTTCTAGGTATACTTCTTGTAGAAGCTGCAAATGATTTTCTGAAATTTTTATAGCGTTTATAAGTGATTGATTCAGACGTTCTTTCAAGGTTGCGGTCAAGTTGGATTTTTCAATGATAGGTAAACTGACATAGTGACGGGTGAAACCGGAATGAGGATTTTCAACACAAACCATTGCGTTCCCTTCCGTAAAAATTATTTGGTTTCGAAAAACGTTTAACGGACTTTCTACATGTGGAATGAGGTCTGACGCATCCTGATCTGCACTGTGAACTGTCCCTTCTTCGCTTCTAGCTTCTGCTGGTAAATTGTTTGGTTCTAAAGGTTCTGTTACATGGTTTGCCTGGCATGGAATTCTGGAGAGAGCATCTGCCACGACATTTGATTTACCGGGAGTGTAAATCAATTCGTGGTTATACTCTTCAATTCTAGCCTTCCACCTCTTCAACTTTGCGTTGTAGTTTCTACTTCCCAACGCAAACGTGAGAGGTTGGTGGTCAGTGAAAATCTTAACTTTTTTCGCCCCATAGAGATAAGATCTCAAATTATCTAGAGCCCAAACTATTGCCAACATTTCCTTCTCGTTCGTGGCGTAGTTTTCCTCTGTTTTATTTAAGGATCTTGAAATATAGGCAATGGGCCGATCTTTTCCTGGCTCTCCTTGTGATAGCACGCCACCAATGGCATAGTTAGAAGCGTCAGTCGTGAGGTTAAAAGATTTTGTGAAATCGGGAAAAGCGAGAATATCGGAGGAAATAAGCAGTTTCTTCAAATTATTGAAAGCTTGAAGGGATTCAGAGTTTAGATTTATGCGTACCTTCCTCGATTGGTTGGCCTTGACTTGCGCGTTTTCGCCCCGTGTGAGATTAGTTAAAGGTTTCGCAACCTTCGCGTAATCTCTGATGAATTTCCGGTAGTATGACGTCATTCCCAAAAAACTCTTCAGTTATTTGAGTGTTTCTGGGGCCGAAAGGTTCTCTATAGCCTGCACCTTTGAAGAATCTGGTTTTATTCCGTCAGATGTGATTACATATCCCAGAAATTCTACTTCCGTCCGCATGAATTTCGTTTTTTCCAAATTCACCCTTAAGTTAGCCTCCGCAAGCCTAGCAAATATTATTTCCATATTTTTTAAATGTTCGTCAGTATCTTTCCCAAAGACAATAATGTCATCGATATAAACGTAGCATATTCGCCCAATATACTCTTTAAGGACATCATCTATCATACGTTGGAATATAGCCGGCGCATTCTTCAACCCAAAAGGCAGTCTCAAAAATTCATACTTCCCATTCATGGTTGAAAAAGCGGTTTTAGGTATATCTGCCTCCTTCATTGCAATTTGATGAAAGCCTGATGTAAGGTAAATTGTTGTAAAATATTTAGCGTTTCCTAGACTAGCAAGTGTCGCATTAATATCCGGAATAGGATAAGCGTCTGACACGGTAACCGCGTTCAAACGTTTGAAATCTACAACCATCCTGTACTGCTTTACACCGGAGGGTTTAGGCTTCTTCGGGACTACCCAAATGGGAGAATTATACGGGCTTTTCGATGGCCGTATGATGCCCTCTTCGAGCAGTTCGCTAATTTGTTTTTCTACTTCTTCCCTCATGTTTGCGGGATAAGGATAGCTTTTTGTATATATAGGCTCATCCGTAGTTGTCTTTATTTCAGCACGAACTGAAGTTTTGATGTTTGATTTAATATTAAGTGGACCGAATAAATTGGAATACTTTTCTACCAGAGACTTCACAACTGGAACTATTGCCATAGGGATTTCAGATAACTCAGAAAAATTAATGCTCCCAACGGGTTTGTTTCTCAACGGAATTTTGATATTTGGTTCGATTGTGAGAATATGGTTTTTTCTATCTATCACTGCACCGAGTGCCTTAAGCGTATCGTCCCCTATAATTCCATCAAAAGTTTGGAGTCCTGATAATAGATAAAATGTTGTTCTGGTGTCATTTCCTACTTTGTGGAAAATTTTCCACAAATTTTTCTGTTTATTGTAATTGGTCCTGCTACTGTCTGTACCGAGAATGGTGGATCGACTGGTGTGGAATCAGTTGCTAGACTAGGTTTAATAAAGTTTTTGTTTGCCCCTGCGTCTATAAGAAATTTTAAGACATTACTGCCGTTGGTTAGGCACGTCAGGTAGGGTATGCTTGAAAAAGAAGCAGTGTTTCTCATATGAAATAGGCTGGTGGACCGGTCAATAAAAAATTTACTTGCTGTTCATCGTTGTATGTGGGTTCACAATGGTTAGAGGAGTTATATGCTTGTTCAGGACTACAGGTTTCGATGTTATATAGTTTCTGTTGTTTTGGGAAGCCACCTTTTGACGATGTAGGCCCTCTCTTAAACGCGTTTGTGCTTGATGGTCTGTTCATGTAGTTGACATTTCTTGTTTGCGCACTGCCATCAACTTCCATTTTCTCAACGGGGTTAGGACCCGTTGGCCTAGTTGGTGGTAATGGAGTCAGGCCTTGGTTTGGCTGAGGCCTATTATAAGGGTTCCTCTGATATCCCGGATTCGAATTCCTGTTCATGTAAAATGTTGTTCTGGTGTCATTTCCTACTTTGTGGAAAATTTTCCACAAATTTTTCTGTTTATTGTAATTGGTCCTGCTACTGTCTGTACCGAGAATGGTGGATCGACTGGTGTGGAATCAGTTGCTAGACTAGGTTTAATAAAGTTTTTGTTTGCCCCTGCGTCTATAAGAAATTTTAAGACATTACTGCCGTTGGTTAGGCACGTCAGGTAGGGTATGCTTGAAAAAGAAGCAGTGTTTCTCATATGAAATAGGCTGGTGGACCGGTCAATAAAAAATTTACTTGCTGTTCATCGTTGTATGTGGGTTCACAATGGTTAGAGGAGTTATATGCTTGTTCAGGACTACAGGTTTCAATGTTATATAGTTTCTGTTGTTTTGGGAAGCCACCTTTTGACGATGTAGGCCCTCTCTTAAACGCGTTTGTGCTTGATGGTCTGTTCATGTAGTTGACATTTCTTGTTTGCGCACTGCCATCAACTTCCATTTTCTCAACGGGGTTAGGACCCGTTGGCCTAGTTGGTGGTAATGGAGTCAGGCCTTGGTTTGGCTGAGGCCTATTATAAGGGTTCCTCTGATATCCCGGATTCGAATTCCTGTTCACCCAGTTATAACTCGAGCGTGCACGTGGCGGTAGAGGTGGTCTCTGCATTAGGTTATTCGTGGGTACAACGATCCTATTGGCTGAGTGTGAATGCACCATCGTATTCCGTAAAGTTAAATTCTGAATGTCCAGGCAAGCTAAGTAAGCTTCTGGCAAAGTTTTTGGTTTTTGCACGATGAGCATTCTAGATAACTCAGGGCTCAACCCACGTATGAACACATCTAGCGCCCTGTTGCGGTAAGTCTCTACAAGAACGGAAACTGTTTCCTGTGAGTAATCGTCGCACTTTACTTTGTTGACTATTAGCGACAGTTGGTGGTTTACCGTCGCATAGAATTCGTCCAGCTTAAAAGCTCCTTGAGTAAGTTGATTCAACTGATGCTCGAGCGTTCGAATGTCCCTCTTATCCGCGTAGTGAAGCGATAAGACTCGCTTGATCTCTGCCCAATCGCTCTCAAAAACGTTGTACGCCACCAACGCCGCATCAGCTCCACCCCGGATTTTTTGCCTGATATGATGCAGGATGGCGCGATATAGAGGCTTCTCTTTGACCACTTCGTAGTCAGCGAGTATGCCCTCGACGTTATGAACCCACGATATGTACTGGGAGGGGCTACCCTCAAAAATTTGCAGCTCTTTTACGCAGTCGGGGAGTCTGCAAAAAAAATTCATATGACGCATTGTTATGAGTAGCGTACTCATACAATATTGCTTTTGACAATCTTCAAAATTTGAACAAAAATTAAGTTGCTCCAAAATCCGTCGGGTTTAGACTCAAATGTGTGGCAATACATATATAATCACGTGTACAAAATAAAAACTCGATTAAAGATGATGAAATTTTTGCAAAAAACATTCATATGACGCATTGTTATGAGTAGCGTACTCATACAGCATTGCTTTTGACAATCTTAAAAATTTGAACAAAAATTAAGTTGCTCCAAAATCGGTCGGGTTTAGACTCAAATGTGTAGAAATAAATATAAAATCACGTCTACAAAATAAAAACTCCATTAAAGATGATGAAATTTTTGCAAAAAAAATTCATATGACTCATGGTTATGAGTAATGTACTCATACAACATTGATTTTGACAATCTTCAAAATTTGAACAAAAATTAAGTTGCTCCAAAATCGGTCGGGTTTAGACTCAAATGTGTGCAAATACATATATAATCACGTGTACAAAATAAAAACTCGATTAAAGATGATGAAATTTTTGCAAAAAAAATTCATATGACCCATGGTTATGAGTAGCGTACTCATACAACATTGCTTTTGACAATTTTCAAAATTTGAACAAAAATTAAGTTGCTCCAAAATCGGTCGGGTTTAGACTCAAATGTGTGGAAATACATAAATAACACTGTGTAACACTGAAAATGAACTTTGAAAGAGACCTAGCCTAGGCGTTAGGCCTTATAAAACTAAGATAAACTGTATACTTGAAATTTGCGAAACACCCCCAAAATCTCATTTTAGGGCCAAAAAACTGTTTTTGAGGTCATTCGCTAGTCAATCATCAATATCTTTGCGAATTTTCATCCGATTCAAAAGTTGTTTATATATTTTGAAAGGTGACAAATCACTTTTTTAATGGCGTATAACTCATCAAAATCAAACGAGAACTGACGAAGCTACAGAGAAAAAAAATCGTAACTTAATAAAAAAAAATTAATTTTGAAACATTGACTACGATTTTACGATAGTCTTAATTGAGAAAGGTACCTATCAAAGACAATTTTATTAAAGTGAATTTAGTACTGCGTCGATCAATCGAAAATCGGTTGGAAATTGACAGAGTTATTACTATTTAAATTATTTTAGATGATGACCATATTTAAAAATTCATACATTTTGATTATCTTTCAACTTCAAATTTTTATTGTGACTGAAAATAAAAAAAAATTAATCATTAAAATGCTAAATAACTTTATAGCTAAAAATGTTTGCTTGATCTTCTGCGTTTATAAGACGAGTCATCTGTTTCACGTTTGAGTGACCAGCAGTAATTAGCTATCATCCTAACTTGGTTCTTTCCTGTAAACCGTTTTTCAATGTTGGAGATTTCTTGGTGAAATCTTTCACCTTGTTCGTCGCTGAATTGACCAAGATTATCCGGGAAAAATTCCAAATGAGAATGCAAAAAGTGAATTTTTATAGACATGTTGCATCCCATTTCTCCATAAGCTTCCAAAAATTCATGGACCACCTCAACGTAATTTGAACTTCTCGTGCTTCCAAGAAAGTTTCGGCACAAAGAAATGAAACTCAGCCATGCTCTTTTCTCTACTGGGTTCAATTTTTTTATGAAGTCATCATCAGTCATAATCTTACGAATCTGCGGTTCAACGAAAACGCCTGTAATTCATGATCAAAATGTAAAAATAAATTAGGATGAATTCTTTTTGAAGAATTCTTGTTGGGAAATTTTTATAAGTACCTTCTTTAATCTTGGCGTCACTCAACTTGAGGAATACAAGTTTCAGGTGTAGAAAAGCCTCGCTGTTTTTTCGAGTCGTTTAACAAACTGTTTCATGTACCCCAATTTTAAATGCAATGGCGGCAAAATTATATCATCAGGCTTAACTAATGCAATATTAAGAACATTATTTTTGCCAATTTGAAACTTTCTCGGTGGCCATATGTTACACTTGTAATGATTTTTGGCACGACTGTCCCATTCACAAAAGTAACAAGGATATTTAGTGTAGCCACCTTGCATTCCAAGTAGAATTGTCAGGACTTTAAGGTCCGAGACAATCTGCCAGCGAAATTTATTGTATTTAAGCAATCGTAGAATTTTTTCCATCGTTTGATAAGTCTCTTTCATATCAGTAGCGTATGCCACTGGAACTGATGGCAATTCATTTCTGTTGTGCAGCAGACCTACGATGTTAGTCAATTGAAAATGAATTGATAAATTGTATTCAAATTTAGTTCTCTCACACTCATTACACATTAAATACTTACTTTTGCAAGAACCGTCTAGAAATAATCGCCAATCTTGAAGCGATGGACCGCGAACTATCTGTGTGGTCGTCAAGCGTCGGTGTGCTACCGTGACTCAGTATCAAAAGCGAGAAGAATTAAGCAGGGGGTACCACAGGGTGGCGTCCTATCCCCCCTATTATTCAATTTCTACATCTCGCGACTCCCTTCCCCGCCAGAGGGAGTCACACTGGTCTCGTACGCCGATGACTGCACGATAATGGCTACCAGCAATGGAATTGATGGCCTGTGTTCCAAAGTGAACAGCTACCTCCCAGACCTTGCTCACTATTTTACAGGACGGAATCTGACGCTGTCTCCTGCTAAGTCCACGGCGACCCTTTTCACATCTTGGACGAAGGAGGTCGGGCTCACCCTCGACATCCGCATCGAGGGGACCCCCATTCCGGCGGTTAACCACCCGAAGATCCTGGGAGTCACCCTCGACAGCCTGGTCTCCTTCTCAGCGCATACAACCGCAATCGTCAATAAGGTACAGAGCCGCAACAAAGTCCTCAAGTCGCTCGCCGGCAGCACTTGGGGCAAAGACAAAGAAACGTTGCTGGCAACATACAAGGCGATTGGCCGGCCGGTTCTAAATTATGCCGCGCCAATTTGGTCGCCTGGAACTAGCAGGACTCAGTGGTCAAGACTAGAGACCTGTCAGAACGCCGCACTCAGGACAGTGACGGGATGTCTCCTGATGACGCCTGTGGATCACCTCTACCATGAGGCCAACGTGCTCCCAGTGCAAGAGCACAACAATATGCTCACAAAGCAGTTTCTACTGGGATGCCACCGTCCGGGGCACCCCAATAGAGACCTGCTCGCGCTGGAGCCGGCACCCAGGCACATCAGGGGACATCTCTCACAACTGGCGGACGAGGTCCAGACATACATACACCGACCGCTGGACCCAAGGACGTACCGACAGGCTCTGGACAGCATCCACAGGGAGTCGGTGTCCAAACACATCGACACCCGCCCTGTGAGCGCAGTCCTAGGAGTCCAACCACCACCCATTGCAGCTGAGGAGCTCCAGCTGCCTCGTGAGACCCGCGTTACTCTGGCCCAGCTCAGATCTGGATATTGTAGCAGGTTAAACTCCTACCTATCCAGGATCAACCCCGACACCCCCAACACGTGCCCGGCATGTGAAGAGTCTCCGCACGACACCAATCACCTAGTCACATGCCCGGCCAAACCTACTCAACTAACACCCCTCTCCCTATGGTCCGACCCTGTTGAAACAGCTCGTTTCCTGGACCTTTCGTTAGTTGAGCTTGACGATAACGATTGAGGGAGTCCGCCAGCCCAGTGGGGTGTAGCTAGCCGCTACAACAACAACAACAACAATCGCCAATCTTGTGGACAGTGCACGTGATCGAGTGCAGCAAACAATTCATCCACATCAACGCAATAAACTAGTTTGTTATTGGTGTCATCAGCTTTGAAAATGTGTTCGAACGAAGATAGGTCTCTGTCTCGTGCAGACGTTACTTTAAAGTTACTGTCTACTATATTCCACTGCTTTAATCTGGAGGCCAGAATCTCTGTCTGTCTTATAGACAGATCCATATCCCGCACAAGATCACAATAATCGTGATTTGACACGAAATGACGTTCCGTTTCTATTGCTTTGGTTGGAAGGTACGTCGTCATTTACCTCATTAGAAGATTTGTGGCTTGAATCAGGAAATGTAGCTGGATTTTTGTCTTTAGTTCGCTGATCTTGTTTTCCTCTTGGAATCGGTTTCGATACAGTCAACACATTGGCATATTCTATGAGGTGGCGACTTTTATAGTGGTGACCAGTGATTTTTGTTTGGCAAAAGTAGCAATCCTCCGGCTCGTGATATATTTGATAATGCCAAGCCATAGGAGTCACAAACGGCAGACGCTGGTCATCGCATTTACCGGTTTTCCATTGTTTTAATGTTGTACAGCACATCGAACAAATATATTCGGGTTCATACCAAGCACTTTCCACGTATGAGCAACTGAAAAAGAGGTTGAACGCTTCAACCACAGCTTTATTTGTTCTTAAATCGAACCGATATTTCTTATCAACAAATAGACCGCAGGCGTAACAAAATTTGTTGCGCCTATCACACATTTTACCACACTTATTACACAATATAATTGCGAAGCGGTCGCAAGGTTGAATTGACGGCGTAAATTTATTAGATGACCACTCAAAATTTTTGGAAATGAATGTGTTTAAAATAATTCCTCATACTTGCTATGTTTCTAGTAAAATAACGCAATGAAATGCGGTCAAAGTAGAAAAATTAAAAAAAAAAAAACTTTTCGCAAGGTAAATTTATTTAATAGCAGAAAAAATTTAATAGCTTCGTCAATTTTTCATTGCATGATCACTCAAAATTTTTGGACATGAATGTAATTTCAAAATAATTCCTCATACTTGATATATTTTTAGTAAAATACTGCAATAAAATGCGGTCAAAGTAGAAAAATTTGAAGAAAAAACAAATTTTCCAAGTTTACCCGATGAAAACTTACAACACGCTAGCTCAATAGATAGATCTTTATATCTCAATTTAAAGGTATAATCCTTACCTTTCCAAAACATATTTCATATTGAAAATCGGTAAAGAAATGGCCAAGTAATGAAAAGATTAGCGCGTACACTTTCGAAGAACGGTTTTTTAACGGTAAAGCAAGATTTTGAGGGTGTTACAAATTTTCCAAAAACCGTTTTGAGTTATATTCGACCAGGTGAACAATTTCCAATATGTCACTTTAAAAGTTCATTCAATTTTTTCCATTTTGTAACACTGTGTAATCACTTGTACAAAATAAAAACTCGATTAAAGATGATGAAATTTTTGCAAAAAATCCATATGACCCATTGTTATGAGTAGCGTACTCATACAACATTGCTTTTGACAATCTTAAAAATTTGAACAAAAATTAAGTTGCTCCAAAATCGGTCGGGTTTAGAGTCAAATGTGTGGAAATACATAAATAATCACGTGTACAAAAGAAAAACTCGATTAAAGATGAGGACATTCCTGTGAAAATAAAACGATCGAAATTGGTTAGTGATTTGTATATTTACCATTCCAGCTCTCTCGGAAGAATGCCAGCCAAAATATTCTTAAAGCTAACACTTAGTATCTAAATGACATGAATTAAATAAATAATTGCTGACGCTGCGCTTCCCACGAATTGCTTTTTGCATTTCGTCTAAATATCAATTACGTTGCAGGTCGATTACCTGCATTGGCTATGCGCGTGTTTGGGGAAGTGCGGCATCAGCACTTTTACAGTAGTTTGTGTGCTGGCCCCCTTGTTAACTTATATTTTGTACTTTTTTCATTTCTACAATTTTTTTGTCAAACATTCTTTAGTTGCAGTATAACACTTGGCTCTGTATTCACTTACAGTTTGAAATAAATATTGTTTTTGATCTCCTTGAATAGTTAATATATTGATATATCCTTGTGTTAATTGAATATCGTTTACTACCCGCAGATTATTTAAAATTGCCAGCCCTTTTAAATAATTGTCATTGCTTTTCCACGTATCATCTAATCTTTACTAATACAAATCTATCGAAAAATTTTAGTAAATTCGCATTAATAAAAAAAAGCAATATCCTTCTTTTCTAAATGTTTGTTGGTCAGATAAAAACTTAAACGCGGTATCTTGCACATTTCCGGGTGCGATGTCAAATAATTTTTCAAGAAATTTGGATAACTCGCGTTCTGCTGTTGGATTTTGATTATTTTGTCACTTCTATTATTTTTACACAGTTTTTCTACTTTTTTCACACATCTTGAAATAATTTGGACTTGAATTCCTGATCAGTCCCAGAATTTAGTAACTGCTTCTCTTGTTATTTATATGGGAAATGTATTAGGTTTAAGGCACGGGTTAATGTGAATTTTAATGTCTGGTTTTTAGTTTATAGTTCATAAGCTAAACATTTAGGGGACGTTTGCAGCACAAAATGCAACTTGGGAACTAACGGATACCCTAATAAATATATGTATATGTATGCATGTATAAAGCCCCCCCATACATACTTACATACCTGCATACATAGACGTAGAACTTTCAGATTTAGGTTGCGGTTGTACATATATAGATATCTTTAACACTTCTGTCTGCAAGTGTCCCCATGAACTAATGTTACAATTTCAGATATATTATCAAACAAATTTAGATTTGGACTAGTTACTTTGTAATGCGATTGGATACATTGATACTATAAAAATTCCGATTTCTGCAGGCGGACGAAGAGGCAAAAAATCAAAGCGAGTTCATATTCATTTACCTTTGCTAGCATTTACTTGAATGCACAACATACATATTGCGTTGTTGTTTTTTTAATTAACATTGGCATACGAATAGCTCGGCTACTACAATTTTCGACCATTTTCAAACTCTACGACTCCTCCTTGTTAAAGTTGAGTTGCATTTGATATCAAACCTTAAATTTTAGTACTCAAATGCATCTCATATCACCTTTGATAGCGTTATCAAACTAAAAGACGCTTTTTTATTATAGAATTTTTCTTTATTTACAAAAGTACAAGAATTGAATAGTCTACCTTTTCTCCAGTTATTCCAAGGCGGATTCAATAAGGTGGCAGTAACCGCATATAAGTAAAAAACCAATATGTATTTTGTTTTTGCTTTTTGGTGAGCATTATGTCAAATACCATTAGACATTTATATTGCCAGCCAATCAGAACGAAGCAGTTTGACATAATGCTCACCAAAGCGAAAACTCCAGCCGGCACCTCAACGCCACCTTATTGAATTCGCCTTGAGTTATTCTGATAGTAATACTTTAATTGAGTTGCTTGGCGTAAAAAAACAATTTCGATTTTGACTTATTCGGAACAAAACAAAGTGTTTTTCTCAAATATTTTTCAACCCGTCCTCAAGTTAAAAGTTGATATGTATTTGAGAAAAATTTGGTAAAATTGTTAGTTTCAAATGTTAAATAATGCGTATAGAAATACTGTATTTTCGAACGTTTAAAAATATACATACCCTGAGCAATTGAAGACATTGTTTAGATATTAAGCGATATCTAGTGCTGTGGAAAATGTGGGTAGTATAAATTTCTTTTGGCATAGAAGAATTTTCTACAGGGAAAGTCTGTCGAGAATACGGGAAATGATATGTATACATAACTATGTATGTAGAAATAGATGTAGAACTTATTAAAATGCACTAGAGTATTCCGATGCTTAATTGATTTTTGTTCAATTTATGTGTAAAAAACTTACATATAAAAGCCTATGCAACAATCGGTTTCGATATCTCCGCGATGTAAGAACTAAATGGTGGCAATTACCCATATGTTATGCACTGGCTTACCAAATATATTTTGAAAGAACATCAAAGTTTTCGCTAGGAATCAGTATTAAAAGATTATAAAAATTTATTACTTAGACATATGGTTATCAGATTAAAGGCCTTCGTCGGATAATTCAAAAATATACTTTAGTTTTATACTTATCTCATGCCGGAATTGGTAGGCCGTCATATAAACATAACATAACAGAAATTATCACCAATTAATAGTCTCGAATTTTGAGACATCAGAATATGTTTACAATTTGTTTTGCTGTTTTTGCCTTTCAGAAGCTTCTAGAAGAATTACATATGGTACCTATATGTATGTTTAAGTCATATACTTGTATAGATTTATGATAATTTTTTTGTTTTATGGTTCCTAACTTAAACTGTTAAGTCCTTAAAAAAATCTTCCTCAGACGTGGTACGTAAATAACTAACAAAGTAGATTTTCGCATGTGAGAAAAAAGTTATAATTTTTGCACTCTGCAAAGTTTAAATTCCTAAACACAACCTTTTTAAAATTAATATTAAGAATATACATACAACTGTGGGAAACTACTGAACTGATAATTAAAATAACAACAGCAACATGATAAATTTAAAAAAGAACGACAACGATATTAATATCAATTATACCCGTACAAATATCAATACCTAAGACAAAAGCACTACATTTTAAACAACAAAGATGATATCAATTTAAAAAAGATTACAATAGAAAATTTCTGCACTAAAAAAATTTCAAAGAAAATGTCATTTCTATTTTTTTTGGCTAGAGGTATTTGCTCTTAATGAGACATATTTAAATGAGCCCTTCAATCATTCATCATACATTCTGATTTACAAAAAATTTTGAGGCAATCGCAAAATTCTATACTTGCTGTAATAATCCAAAAGGAAATGGAACGTGTCTATAGCACTACATTTAAAAGCGTTCTGAAAGTAGTGAATCGCATGACTCAAGACATGAACAGACGAAATTCCGAGTACATCTAGTTTAAAGCTTCGCATTAATGTATTGAGATATTCCAAAAAGCGTAAGGATAATTTATCTATAAACGGGGTGAATCAGCGTAACGGCTGGTACCAGTATAATGCAAAGAAATATTTATAATGGCATCATTCAAGCATAAAACAGTGAAAATCATTAACAGTACCGCTCAGTTTATCATTGGCCTGTCATTACTATTATTTTAATTCGCTTTGGAAGCACTTCTTTTTATTCGTTTTCTTTATTCAGTTTCCAATCTAACTCAACTGTGCTCACGCTGTTTCGAAGATATCCACATTGAATACTCAAGGCGCCGCAAGAAAGCGCATTGTATAACTCCGCTGACTGACGTGATTGAAGATATTCTGGAGTCCATTGACGAGGAAAATGTCACATTTCTCACTCAAAGGCGTTCAATTCAGTTAACTACGGCATCTCATTCGCGAAGTTCGCTAAATTTTTTTGACTTTCCCCTTCTTCTATCAAATTCATTGCCAGCGGGATCTACCAACTATTATTTCTGATAAGAGCTCCCACATGTATGTAGATGATGTTAAGATTTATAGATCTTGCAAGCTGTATGATATACATGGCAGTGTTATTGAAATCAACGAAAATTCACGCCGTATTAATGGATCCGCATTCGCCAATGCTTTAACAATTAATCCCAATAAGACCGAAGTTTTTTGTAATTTCTAAAAGGCCACTCGACACTTAGGCTTTTCCAAAAATTTCGTTCTTCTTTTCCCCAAAATACCAACTCACGATATCCAACCCGAAAGGCTGAAACCATTTTAGTTTGTGCTTTTAACTTCACATTTTCAATAAAGTCGACTAAGCCCCAATAGGCTTCATAAATTGCAATCCATTGCCGGACTTCAGTTTATTCAAAAGTTTTTTTTAGTAAAACACCGGAAATTATAATAAATGTATCTATATTTAGTTGTAACAAATACTCATGCTGGTTTTTATTAAACATATAATTTCTCCTTATGCTTAATATTTGTTTTCAATTTCTATTTGATAAATTGTGTGATGTTTGACCAATTTTGTATAAATCTGTATACCAAATGAAAATGATTTACGTCCTATCTATATTTAAGTAACGATATGTCCGATGGTGTACAGTGGTGCTTCTGGGTATGTGGTTAAAGTTGCACGGCTGTACTCAATCCTTACTCTTACGTCCACGTTCGTGCATCCTGGGCAACGTGAGTAACGTATGTGCGAGATATGCCAACCAACCCGTGAGGAGCCTTGGGTCACGGCTAGTAGAGAGGGATCTTTAGTGGAGCCACCGCAACGTCTAAATTTTGTATCCCGGAAAAACTTATACGGCTATGTAAAATGACGTTGAGCAACACCACCAGCTCCATCAGGATTGGGAAGGACCCCTCCGAGCCGTTTGATACCAAACGAGGTTTCAGACAGGGTGACTCTTTGTCGTGCGGTTTCTTTAACCTGATGCTATAGAAGATAATTTGAGGCACATTCACGACTGGGATCTAACATTACTGTTGACAGATATAACTTAAAAAAAGTAGAGGACTTCGTTTACTTAGGAACCAGCATTAACACCAATTGAAATCCAACGCAGAGTCTCTCTTGCCAACAAGTGCTACTTGGGACTGAGTAGGCAATTGCATAGTAAAGTCCTCTCTTGACGGACAAAAACCATACTCTATAAGTCTCTCATCATCCCCGCCTTATTGTATGGCACAGAAGCATGGACGATGACAACATTAGATGAGAGGGCTCTTGGAGTGTTCGAGAGAAAGATTCTTCGAAAGATTGTTGGACCTTTGCGTTTTTGCGATGGCGAATACCGCGTACGATGGAACGATGAGCTGTACAAGGACATAGACATAGTGCAGCGGATTAAGAACCAGCGGCTCCGCTGGCTAGGTCACGTCGTTCGAATAGATGAAATATCTCCAGCCCTGAAGATTTTTGACGCGGTACTTGGGATTTCCAATTGGCGCCAGTTAACAAGAAATGGGTCAGATATCCCTAATTAACCAGTAAAATTTGTATTGTCCAACTTAAACATAACTTCCATATGTAACAAAAATTATACTTTGATTTGATCGAAATTATTTATAATTTAGTGTAGGTATTTTTAAATTTAATTTCAAATTCTCTATTTCAATGTGTCTTAACGAATTCTTTAATATTCAAAAGTACATTTTGAAAAAAACAGATTGCAAAAATGCACACAAAATTTATAGAGGTAATGAATAATACCAAAAGTGTTCAAAAAGTTACTAAAGTTTTGCTACTACAAGTACGTAAGTATGTAGGAGTTCGTGAGCTCATTCGTACTACTTATAACTAATTATACCTTAAGAATTAGCTACTAAGATTTAATTGTATTTGAACCTTAAGTATCATACTTATTAAAGATTAAAAACCGGTTTGTTAAAAGTTGCTATACGTCATTAAAGAACGAATCGAAGATATCGTTCGCTTATTTCATCCATTACCACTACTTCACTACTCATACATACCTAAGTACATAATAATAATTTGGCACTTACACTAATAGCGAAGTGTTTGGCCGAGCTTCTCCTACCATTTGTATTTTGAAGTTTTGTGCCGACTCCGAACGGCAGATGTATTTTATGAGAAACTTTTTCATGGCAGAAATACCTTCGGAGGATTGCTATTGCCTGTCGAGAGCGACCGCTGTTAAAAAACTTTTTTATGATTAAGATTTTACTTGCCTGGTTGAGATTCGAACTTCGAACTCAGCGGCATATCGAGTTAAAGCACCGTCTGGTACACACTCGACCACAGCGGCCACCAAACTCGGTCGAGTCAGCAGAGTCTTAAAACCGATGAACATTTTTTTTAAGTTTTCCATCATTTTTTTTTTTTTAAGTTTGTGCAATCTAACGTTTTTTGATAAGTTTTGGACAAGACATAATCTACATATATCCAGCTTATTTGAAACGAAATGGGAACTCTTTCAGAAAACGTGTAGTATATAAGTACACCAGGAAGTATGATTAACATTATTACTTTACTGAGTACAAATATTCACATTTTCCCTATTTCAGCTTTATCTGATTCAAAATATTTACATTTTCCATTATATTGATTTTTCGTGTAATTTAAAAAAAGTATTAATTGATATACATGAAGTTGCCATGGGTTGAATAATATTCAAAAGCAAATAACAAAAGTGCGCGGACTTTATTCCAAATGTTATTGAAAAAATCATAGCAATTTTTTAGTCAACACGAAGGTATTAGTTAAATACGAGGAGAAAGTCTTAATAAAAGTACGAATTTGTAATTTAATGAATCTTGTTGAAATTTTCTAACAAACATAAATTCCCTTTTTTTATTTTTGACGATGTTTTTATCTTTTCTTTTCAGTGATTATACGTATTTTATTGGAAAGAGCGTAAGTTGGCGAGAAGTTATATTTTATAAATATTCATGTATGTAAGTTGTATTGCAATTAATCTGCCTAATACCAAGACTGTCCAATTTTCGTGCTCCCTTCTTACACAGCGGTGTTCCAGGGGAATGGCCGCAAAAGCTTGACTGACGAAGTGTTGTATTTTAGAATCACTAGAGATATCGGGGAAAATATAACCGTTTTCAAAACAAAGCACTTCATAAATAAAGTACATTTCTCTGTTTAGAATTATTTTACTTAATTTTGAATGGGTTTGTTTCGATTAAAGTGAATATGAATTTTTGTAATTGATACGAATTCAAATTCAAATTGAATAAAACTGCAACCATAGATACAGCTAAACTTATGTATACACATATACTTATGTATAAGTATGTTCCCTTATTGGTGCAAATATAATTAATTGCAATATCAAAGAAGATCTAAACCACAATGTGTCGATAGACATTTGTATTTCGTTATCCATTAATACTTAAAATTTAAAATTAAGAATAAATTTATTATATAGATACTGTCAGTTTTACATTTATGTATATACAAATTTTAAATTCAACCTTATCGTGAGCTTTGTTCACTTTTCACTGTTCGCTTATTATAAAATTTGGGCGGAAATTTTCCGCTTTCAAACATTGTTCGCCTTACTGGCAATACTTATTTCGGGCGGAAATAGTTAGCCGATTGGTTGAATTTGTTCACTAATGTTTGAGAGGCGGATTCAAAATGTTAGTAATTTAATTTTAATTTATTTACATAAAATCGCCTATTCGAAGAACAAAACAGTAAACAAAGCTCAAATAGTGATTATATTAGGTATAAAGCCGGCAAAGATATTGCAAGACGATTTGTCAAAGAAAACCAGGAAAATGTAGCTGAGTTATGAAAAAAGCTTAGGATGAAGCTGCATAGTTTGGGGCCTGCAATGAAAAATTAGTCCGAATAGAAAGGGGTAAACAATTTATATTTAAATGTGCGCAGAAATAAAATAATCTGACTAAAAGACGATTGCGCCAGCCCAATTTCAAAACTGTTGCCTACACCTTTTTAATATCTCCAGCGAAAAATCACAGGCATGCTTCCCAACTGGCGGAATATCAAATTGTAGTTGTGCTGGTGGTATTGAAGCTGTAAGCACAGATGTAATAAATACTTCTTTATTGTCTGTTATATTTCAAATTACTATTGTATTTGAATTACTTGATAATTTTACACTTCAAGTATACACATTTCAGAGTTGTAATTTCTCTGTTCGAATTTCCGGGTGAAACTCACAATTTCGGGTGAATTTTTTTTCGAGCGATATTGATAGTTTATATAAATAACAACAAAGCTAATGATATTTAATAGCTTTGAATACATAAATAATAAGAATAAGATATTCTTAATGTGGTAAAGAGAGTCCTTAACTACTCACCTAGTGACTATTTTTAGGGACATTTAAGCACTAGCCCACCTCCCTGAGATAAGACGAAAGGCGTCAGAAATGGTGACGAAAGAGGTAAAATATTAAAATTGTTTGTTTAAAAAATACATTATCATATGCAATTATAGCAAATACTAGTCTGTGAAAATGTGTCACCTACCAAACAGGGAAGCAATTTCAAGTGTAACGTGTAAATATGTAAATGTACATTTCAATATTATTTTCAAAAGAACGCAACCAATCCTTGCTTGCTCACGAATATGCGCGCGGATGCTGTTTTCTGAATACATTTTTTGTACCAACGTTTGATGTTGCATTGATTGCCCAAATGTGCGTGCATGGCTTGACAAGCTATTTGTTGCACCAACCATTCACACTTCATGCCAAGAACGTCGCCACGTAGTTTGTTTTGTGTGTGCAAGTGAATCACGTGCGATTTGTCGGCAAAACTAAGCAAGCAAATAAGTGCAGTGTGATAAAGTCAGCTAGGTGCAGGATAACGGAAGTAGAACGACGGATGTTGGAAGTCGGCAAAAAGTGTAAAATAGCTCAGGCTACGTGACTTACAAATTATTCGAAGTGTTATCGGCCAAATGTATGCATAAAGTTACAAGGAAAACAATGTATATTCTTACATACACGCATGCATGTGTATCAAAAAAAAATTGAAATGTGCATAATAAGAAAAATGCATTTTAAAGGTGTTCGAGCCACGTTACTACGGCGCGCTGACGCAATGTCAGCACTTTTCCGGGCACTCTTCTTCAAGTTTGTCAACGTGTGACATGCCGTTCGCTGTCACCCTATGAGCGGACAACGTACAATGTAACGAATGCAGGCAAAAAACACAAATACGAAAACCAAACCTACATTTTTGAAATTGTAGTGTTCAGAGTTTTGAAGAAATAATAATATCTTCATTCCATTTTAGTTATAAGTACTTAGTTTAGTTTTAATGTAATAACAAACGTGTATATAAAGAAACGCAATTCACTTCAGGTAGTAATTTTCGCATTTCTTTTCTTACTTACTTACTTCGTTGGCTCGATAACCGCCTATGCGATTTTGGCCGAGCTTAGGATAGCACGCCAGTTATTTCTTTCTTTCGCTAACTTGCGCCAGTTGGAAATACCTTGAGTACCCAAGTCCTTTTCCACTTGGTCTTTTCAACGCAGAGGAGGCCTCCTTATTCCTCTGCTACCACCAGCGGGTACCGCGTCGAATACTTTCAGAGCTGGAGCGCTTTTATAAATTCGAAAGACATTGCCTACTCAGTCCGAAGTAGTTTTTGTTGGCAAGAGTGATCCTCCTTTGGATTTCGATGTTAATGCTGGTTCCTAAGTAAATGAAGTCCTCTTCTTTTTCAAAGTTATAACAGTCAACAGTGATGTTTGATCCCAGTCGTGCATATGCCGATGACAGAAGATACTTCGTCTAGCCCTCGTTCACCTCTGAAACCTCGTTTGGTATCAAACGGCGCGGAGAGGTCCTTTCCAATCTTGACGGAGCTGGTGGTATTGCTGGCAAGATGGTGTGTACCGATTCTTCTTTCTGGATCTTTTCCAAGATCTGGTGCACGGTGAATATCTGGTCCATAGTAGATTTACCAGGTCTAAAACCTCATTGATAAGGTCTAATCAGTTCATTAACGTTGGGTTTTAGTCTCTCACCCATAATTAGCTCAACAGAACCTTATAAGCGATGTTAAGAAGGCTGATGCCGCGATAGTTGGTGCGAATTGCAGTATCACATTTCTGGTGGATTGGGAAAAGTACACTTAGATTCCAATCAGTAGGCATTCATTCGTTCGACCATACTCTGCTGATAAGCTGGTGCATGCGCTTTACTAACTCTTCTCCGTTGTACTCGTATTTGAATAACTCAGCTGGCAGCCCATCAGCTCCGGGCGCTTTGTTGTTATTTAACAGTGCTATTGCTTTACGGATTTCGTCGCAGTCGGGTAACGAAACATCAATTCCGTCGTCTTTGATTGGGGTTTCGGGATCATCGTCTTCTCCACAGTGGTCTCTGCCACTACCACTAAGTAGTGTGGAGAAGTGCTCCCTCCATAAACTAAGTATATTCTGGACGTCAGTCACCAGGTCGCCGTTGTCGTTCTTACAGGAATTCGCCTTGGCCTTAAAATCTTCTGTTAGCCGTCGTTCTTTCTGAAAGAATATTCGGGCGCTTTTCCTGAAGGCCAGCATTCATTTCGCACTCACGCATGTCGGCCTCTCTCTGCTTCTCGTTTCTTTCTTCAACTCGCGATATCTCTCCCGCAAGGCTTTCGTTGCGGCCAATCGCAATGTTGCCTGTAGGCAGCATCTTTCCGTTCCGTAGCAATGCGACATTCTTCATCGTACCAGCCGTTTTTTCGGGCTCACTGAAAACCAATAGATTGTTCGGCGGCGGTGCGAAAGAGCAGGAGAAGTGGGTTCATTGCTCTGAAATATTGCTGTGTTGATTACTACTCTCAGAGAGCAGGAGTGCGAGTCGAGTAGCGGAGTGCGTGTCTGCGACAAGATATTGGTCCGAGTCGATGTTAGCTCCTCGGATCGTGCGCACATCTAGGACACTGGAGGCATGACTTCCGCCTATCACTACGTGGCCGATTTGGTTTCGTGTTTTACCATCTGGAGACAGCCTGCTGTATATTTCTATGACGGTACCTGTTGCGAGACCCGATCAGTCTCAATTCCTTCTCAGACGTTTCATCGTGGAGACTGAATTTTCCGACTGTGGAAGCAAATATGCCCTCCTTGCCCACCTTAGCAATGAAATCGCCAAGCACGATTTTTATATTAGCGTTCCAACGTGCGCTCGGGGAGTTCTTAGAAGCGATCTGTGGTCCCACCGTCCTTCTCTTCCATCGGGGCACGGGCGCAAATCATGGAGATGTTGAAGAAACTGACCTATATGCGGATTTTCGTCCACCGGGGTGAACGACAGTACTTTACGGCAAAGTCTCTCTCCCACCACAAATCCGACACCAAATTTGCGCTCCTTTACATGGCAGCAGTAGTATACGACGCAATAGCCTACCGTTTTCCTCCCTAGCCCCGTCCACCGCATTTCTTGGATGGTGGTGATGTCAGAATATACTCGGCCGACGACATCTGGGCGGGCAGAGGCATCTTCCCAGTTAAGGGTTCGGATCGCAGTCCCTAAATCGTTTGCCCACTAAAGATCTTTCTCTATAAGCCGTGACCCAAGGCTCTACACGGGTTGGTTACCGTATCTCGCACATGGGTTGCTCAAGTTGCTCAGGGTCCACGAACGTGGACGTAAGAGTAAGCACCGCTGTACCCCCGATTGTGCTGAGAAAGTTGGAATAGTCCTGAACATATTTAATAAAGAACCCTGCAAGAAACATATTGAAAAAGTTACTGGTTATTTTACCTTGGAGTTGTGACCAATAGTTTCATTATTTTTCCAATCAAATTCTTAAAGCTATAGGGAACTTTTGTGACCGTTCCATACCATATATTCCTGTTTTCTAACTGTACATTTCTTTTTTACATATTGCTTGTGTGCTTCATCAAAAATATAAAAATATGAAAAATCAATGAGCTTGTCTCATTTATGTGGTTTCTATAGGAACAAAATGGAAATTCTGACAATGAATTCGAGACTCGGTCTTCAAATAAATTATTGCTTAGAAAAAAAAATTGTATTTGCCATACATTAAGAGTTTTTTGGCGGGTGTATTCTTCATTTTATTTATTTATTTATTCATTATAGTCGATTGAACAATTAAATTCTTACAGACTCAGGATTAACAATTAATTAAAAACTTAAAGAAATATTTTAGTTTTAAGTAACCGTGAGTAGTAAAATCTATGAAAGCTGAGTAATTATTGCACAACCTGATACATCTATAGTTTTAGCCATAATTTGCCATGTGTGTTGTTTTCTTGAACATTTGAAAATTTTTAGGTAAAGTGAGGGAATGTGAGAGTTAAAAAATTACATTTACCATTTTCAAATTGAAAAAAAAAAAATAGCAGAGAAGCACATGTTCGTCTATCTTTTGGCGATTGCAGTCCCAGAAGCTTAGGTCCATGTACTTATGTATTTCGGATAGTTGCCGGTACTAAACATTTTAGAAAACGCAATTTTTGTGAATACTTTTTATACTCTTTCAACCTTTCTGATACTGGCATCATAAAAAGCATTCCACACCAAGGATCTGTGCTCCTAATGGCTTCTTTAAATTTAATATTTTTGAGCTTTAAGGCCGATTGGATTTATGAGGAATTTATTAAGAAATAACAACAATACTCAAAGCGATAGAAGTTATAATACTATTTCGGTGATCACCAAATGTCCTCATCTGACTTCTTTCTTCTTGGCTTTCGCGGGAGTCGAACCAACGAAATCAGTATTCTGTTTACAAAGAAAAACATTCTAATTTGAAACCTGGAAGTCGAAATACCTAGCAAAAGTGCGCTTTCCATCACAAATAACTCCAAGGTTTTTTATCTCTGTAGTACGGGTAAAGCCAAGCCATTTAAAAAAAAATCAAACTCCAACCTGGAGGTATATGATACCACACAACATTTACTAATGTTTTCCAAAGATGTTATATTTGCAAACTTAAGCAATCTGTTATGCTGATAATATAACAACAATTTTATTTCATCCGCGAAGAGAAGACGAGTGTGTTCCTTGAGGAATATTCGACCAAGCTTCAACGAATGTAGTCTATTTTTTTGAGTCAATCTGCACAAACGTTTTCCCATTTATTGAAAAATATGAAAAAGAATTGAGCAGACAAGTTTTTATGCCATACATGCTTAATTTATGCAAAAAATAGAGTGTTCAACTTTGTCAAATGCTTTAGAGAAATCGGTGTAGATGACATCTAGTAGCTGTGTTTTCCTCTCAAAAGAGTTGATAATTCCTTTAGTTAATAACTGAAGATTTGCATGTACATACTCGTATATGTTGATCGCATGAACATAATCCACTTCAAACATTTTTTATGGTGATCGTAACTTAAAATAAATTCCTAATAATAATATTATTTTTTAATCCGTAGTTTATATGTGACCGTAACACTGTGCGACGTGTTGCAGTAGATATGGCAAGTGTGGCCGACACTCTTGTTTGTATATATGTCTTACCCTACAGCTACTGACTCCAATGTTGTACTTTTTAGTTGTTTACTCTCAGTTTACTTTTAACCGGCAATGTTATGTTGGCAATTGAAGTGATTTCTGTTTTCAGTCTGCTTGCTTGTGCAAAAACCAATGAGTGAATGTGTTTTTGAATGTGCGTTTGGCTTTGTTTGCTGCACTTGATGATGATGCATTAAATGTGTTGCCAAAGTGCTTACATTAGTGACAGTCCAGGGAGTGCAGTTTAGTTTCGGATTGCATTTTCTTAAAATGATTGAAAAGCGATATAGAATATAAAAGCTCTTTCGTCTTGTGGACGATTTTAAATTGCGTTAGAGTTTAAAGGAAATAGAGTGCTGCAAAATGTATGTAACCCTGCTTGAAATTGAGTTTAGAGAAACCGGGACATGTATTAAAAAAACTCTTATAACAACATACATATGTATGTCATAAGTAAATAAATTCAGTGTTTTTTAAATTCGTAAGTGTATGAATGTACGTGTAATGGGTTCCAAGGGACGAAGCTATTTGTTGGCAAGATTTTTTGTATGAGATTGTCACATAAATTGTATTGCAAACGTTATTATCAAGAATGATAGATATTAGATATTGCGACAATAGTGGTGTTGTCAATCCTCTCCTCGTTGTTATGGCATTCGCTGACATCACATATCCACAATTGAAGATTATGAAGGAATAGAGCTGGGAAACAATGGATGTCACTATCAATAGAAGAAAAACGAATTTCTCACAGTACAAAATATAACTGTAGGATCATTTTGTGTTTTCTACTGTGAGCTATTTTCCAACTACTGAAATTTCTATTAGAAAAAGACACTTTGGCATAAACTTTTATTTTAAAGTGTCTTCGTTTGCGGGTTATTGAAAAACAGAAAAATAGAATTGGATACATATATGTACATACATAAGTGAAAAATTAAAAGTTAGGCATTTATTTAGACAACATTCATGCATTTATAATTATAAATATTTACTTTTTTGCAAAAATAATAATCACGCGGCTGCAGAGTTAATTATATTATTATAATTTTAGGAATTAAGTTTAACAACCAATAATGAATTATTTGTACCGTCTATTACTTTAAATAAAGTTAAGTGCTGAAAAGGCTCTTTCTGCAGACACCTGAGTTGCTGGTACGGCAAATACAACTAGCGCTATTTAAAATAAATGTGGAGTTTTATACATATATCAAGTTTTCAAAAAAAAAACTTATATGTAGCTATTTACAGCTAAACGACCATAGACGACATTGAAATTTTCAATATCTGGGTATATTTTTCCAAGTTTTTCGGAGATCGCAAGGATAATGAAAACATTTTTTTCTTTACCAAATAACACTTATTTTTTTCTCACTGCGATAGGTGTCCCAAACCAACAGAAATTATATGAGAAACAAGTTTACTAACTGAGCAAAAGCACTCACCTACAGAAGTTAAAACACTTTTTCTATTTTGTGCGTTATTTTTTCTCTCTAGTAATAAGAGTTATTTTGGAACGTTTTCTAAGTGGAGAGGGTTGTTTTTGAAATCTGGTTTTCACTTTAAGAAACTTTCGATGGTTTTTGAAGACTATCGACGGTATTCCAATTGTAACTCAATATTTAAGCTTAAAAAATTCAATTCTCAAAACAACCGAAAAATTCATATAAAATGACACTCAAAAAATTAAAAAGAAAGTTTCTTCTATAAAAATTTCTTAAATCAGTTTGAAGCTCCGACGAAAAAATACTACTTTTTCAAAAAAATTACAGCAACGGCAAAGTAATTTTTCAAGCAATAGAAATAATAAAAAAATATTTTATGTGATTTATTTTTAGAGCTGCATTTTAAGTTCATGCATTCTAGGTGCTTTAGAAGTATGTTGAATTGAAAATAATGACATATTTTAAATTAATTAGAAATCAATAGCAAAAACTCGTCGATTGTATTATTTTATCACCGGAGTATACGGTATGTAAATATAGCGGTTGGGTAATAATAATTTTACTCTCATTTACATATAAATTATAGTTTTGCTTCAAAATAATTGGTATTATAAAGCTTTCACCAAGTGCAACATACAATTATATAGCTTCTATTTAAGCTCTGTTATTAATAAAGTGCTTTAAAAATAATATTTAATTTATTAATAGAATTCGATAGTACTACCTATTGTGACTGAGGTGTTTTTGAAAGCATCGAAAACTATCGAGAGTTCGAGTAAAAAAATTTTCCAGCTCCAGCTTTCATTCTTAATTTTAATTCATTTCAATTTTCATATGAATGAGTGACGCAAACATTTCTCTTTTGTCGTTGGCGCAATCTCTACAATATAAAATTCTTGCGTGATTATCTATATATTGCCTACGCAGTGGAGTACAGTTAAATTTAGAATTGTACGATTTTTTTAAACTATGAATAAAAACGAAGTGTCAGCGATAATAAATTTAATAAATAATACGTTGTTATATGTATTAACATGAAATACCATATATTTAAAACTACATACATACACAAAAAAAGTTATAAATTTTATTCCAAGGTAGAATTCTTGTTAAATTATTTTCAAATGTGTATAAAATTTTAGAATATAGTTAATATTAGAAATTACTGTGGGAGACATAAAATCCATATTGAGAGCACCTCTGATGCAATATTTGGCCAAACAATTTTTCAAAACAGAAGTGGAAAAATTGGAAGAGAAAAATTCAAGTTTATTTGCTATTCCTGTTGAAAAATTGGTCACAAAGCTTTGGATTGTCTTCGCCTATGTGTGAAGAAAAGGACAAGTTTCAAGATCCATGGTTATAGTGTTAGTGCAATAGTGACTACTGAAGGCATTAAAGTCAAATTTTGAGAATACACTTTATGTGCCCGACGTTTGATTAAACCCACTTTCAGTTGCTGAAATAACAAATTATGGTTTCAAAGTGATACATATTTACTGCGAAAGAGACTACAGGCGGCTCCAAGAGTTAAAGATTTGTACTATGTTTTGGAGCAAGTTGAAAATTGCAGGTGGCACAAATAAATAAAAACATGAATTTGTAAAAATAAAACTGTTCGAGGTTCGAATCTCCCCATTTGTGGTAGAATATAAAGACGCACACCACATACCTATGGGAGGAGAAGCTCGTCCAAATAATGAGATATAATCCTGATATCCATGGTATGTTAAAAAAACTTTTTATATGTATAAATTTAAGAATTTTTGTTGCGAACTATTTTTAAATTATGAATTAAATATTTCAAGATAATTTTTAATGATCAATCGCTAATACTATCATTTAATTGATTAGCTATAAATTATATCGCTTTTTTGTTTATTGAAATTCAGTCACAAAGTGGTTATCAATAAAAACAAGGTGATTCTTTGCGAAAATTAGCTAAACCCTTTAACGTGAGCCACATGACAGTGCAACGCTTGCGAAAACATGCAGTTCAAAGTGTTCCTAAGGACAAAGGAAGTAGGCCGAGAAAATTAGTAATGACGATGCCCGCCATTTTGCGAAGATGTTTATTAGCAGCCATGCAGTTGATTCTGCGCGCTAAAAGTGATAAATATAAATAATAATAACAATAATAATAATTTGGCACTTACACTATATAGCTCAGTGTTTGGCCGAGCTTCTCCTACCGTTTGTGGTGTGCGTCTTTATATTATACCACAAATGGAGTGCCCTATAGTTTTGAGCCGATTCCGAATGGCAGATGTATTTTATGAGAAGCTTTTTCATGGCAGAATAACTCTCGGAGGTTTGCCATTGCCTGCCGAGGGGTGCCCGCCATTCGAAAAATCTGTTCTTATGATTTGTAATGGTTTAAACTCGCAAACGTCAAGCTGTGTGGTTGTGTTTACTTTGCTCCCTTACAAATATTGTTATAAAACAATTTAAATATCAAATTAATTAAAAGAAATTTTATTAATTGTGATTAAATCAATTTTGTGCACTTCAAGCTAAGTATAAAGTGATTTGGTGCAATATTCATTTAATAATCTTTGACTTATAAAAATCTCATTTAAATCTTTGTTGTGTTGCGGGCCGAGTCATCATTTTTCTTGTAGTACAGTTGTTGTTGCCAA
Organism: Philophylla caesio; assembly: GCA_963971545.1. Classification (NCBI taxonomy): domain Eukaryota; kingdom Metazoa; phylum Arthropoda; class Insecta; order Diptera; family Tephritidae; genus Philophylla; species Philophylla caesio. The sequence continues at coordinate 58,730,610 of OZ020607.1, read as the reverse complement.
TTGTTTTGTTTTTGCATTTGCGGCTGTTGCTGTTTGTGCGCGCACTCTTTGTTACTCCTTTTAGCTTTCACAGCTGTTTGCGTGATTTGTTAAGTGTCAATAAAACTGTGTATCCCAAACTGCTCTAACTTCCTTACCGACTTCTATACTGCTTTTTTTGCTAAACTGCTTTTTTTGCTAAACTGCTTACCACTGTTAGATCCTTTCTTGTGCTAGTCCTATAAATTGTAATTTTAATTCTAATTAATTTTCTCCTAAATAATATACCATGTCTTGTAATTATCCTAACTGCCAAGTTAAGAGTGGGTCTGAACGCTTTGTGTCTTGGTGGCTTTGCGATGGGCTTGCCCACATGAAGTGTGCTGGATTGACAGGTAGAGTGTTAGATTTGATTGATGATGGTAAGGGTGTCCGCTGGTCTTGTCTGAAATGTAGGTCAACTGAAGTTGATCTTTTTAAATTTTTTAGGCAGTGTAGGAACGGTTTCTCTGAGATTGGTAAGGAGCTAAATGTTCTTACCGAAAAATTCAAACACTACGAAAACGTATTTAATTCTTTTAAATGCTTAGAGAATACGAGTATTCCTAATAGCCGTAATAGTAAACGGAAACGTATTGAGAGTCCGTCTGACGAAGCTGAGCCAAATTCTATTCCGACGACAATTATTTCTTCTCCCTCAGGGGAGTTGATTAGTTTCTCCTCACCTTGTCCTCAGGCTGTTGAACCTTCAACATCAAAAGCTGCTGCACAGAGATCAGTTCAAAAGGAAAGCAGCGAAAGCAAAAATTCTGCTGGGGTTTCTGTGGCGCTTGCTAGGGGGCTGGTTGTGGTTCCTCAGAGAAAATCTATTTTTATATCAAGATTTTCCAGTGATACCACAGTTGAGGATATCAAGTTTCACATTTCATCTAAAGTTAAGACTGATGACATAACTATCAGGAAATTTAACTTTAATTACAAGAGAAACATTTCTTCATTTAAAATCGATGTAACTTCCGAAAACTTTAATATACTTTTAAATAGCTCTTTTTGGCCGACTGGGGCTTTTGTTCGCGAATTCGAGTTTAAACCGCACATAAATAATCAAAACTTAGCAAAGATTTCTCATCCTAGTCCGGAGTCAAAAAACTGATAAAAACTAAACTTGATATATATTACCAAAATGTTAGAGGCTTGAATACAAAACTAACTGACTTGCTTTTGAAGAGTTATCACTGTAATTTTAACATTATAGCTTTCACTGAAACTTGGCTTAAACCTCACGTTTTTGATTCGGAGATTCTTTGCAGTGAATATCATATTTACAGAAATGATCGAGAGTGCAGGATCGGTGGGGGTGTTCTTTTTGCTCAGTCTGACTTGTCGGTATATAGTGATCATATTTCTTTACTTGGGATTGTGGACTCAATGCTTAGGCCTCCCGACTCATTGATTGTGTTGGGTGATTTTAATCTCCCAAACATTTCTTGGAATATGATTGATGGTCATATCGTGCCTTCCATTAACAACGCCTTTCTGGAGGGGATGACTGAACTTTGTCTGAACCAGGGTAATACCCTACAAAACAAGTTGGGGAGGGTCTTGGATTTGGTTTTTGTTGACAACATGTACAGGGCCTCCTTAAATCGATGTGATCCATTGGTTTTACCTGAGGATGTATATCATCCTGCGATTGAATTGTCATACGAGATCATAGACGGAGAGCGGGTTTCTGGATCGAAAGCTTTTAATTCTAATGACAGCTTCGATTTTAGAAAAGCTAATTTTAAATAATTAAATTGTGACTTATCTAAAATAACTTGGCCTTACTACAATGGCGATATTGAGCGTAATGTTTTGGACTTCAACTATACTTTATACAACTTATTTCTTAAACATGTACCTAACCGTTATTGTATTCGTGATGAATCAGCCCCTTTATGGTTCACTAAAGACTTGAGAACTTTAAAAAATAAAAAATCGCGTTCTTTTAAAATATATAAAAGTACTGGTCGTCATGTGGATTATCTTAATTATTCAGTCTTGCGACATAAATATCTAGAATTAAATAAAAACTGTTATGTAAAATACTTGAATAAAATGAAAATGAACATTATCCACGACCCGAAAGCTTTCTATGGTTTCGTTAATTCTAAGCGCAGAGTAAATGCATTCCCTTCCGCAATGAAATATCAAAATACTGTGTCATGTGATAACGAGATTATTGCCAATCTATTTGCCCAGTTCTTTAAATCTAACTACACCACTCAATTTAAATATAACTGTATTTCCTATCCATACAAGCTGAGCCCCAATAACTCTATTAATATTCCAGTCATATCATAAGATGATGTTTTTCATTATTTAATATCTTTAAAAGAATCATTCAAGTACGGCCCTGATATGATCCCGACATGTTTCCTAAAAAAATGTGCAAAGCACCTGTACCTGCCATTATCGAACTTGTTTAATTTGTCCCTCCAGCAAGGAGTTTTTCCGTCAATATGGAAACAGTCTTACATAATCCCCCTACATAAATCTGGAAGCAGGTCTTCTATTGAAAACTATCGTGGTATAGCTAAACTCTCTTCTATCCCGAAGTTGTTTGAAGCTATTGTTACCAATAAAATGACTTATCCGATTTCCTCAAATCAACCATTACAAATTTACTTGAATTTACCACCCATGTTTCAAATGGGTTTAGGGAATGCATTGATACTGATATAATATATTTACCGATTTTAGTAAAGCATTTGACAAAGTATGTCACTCTTTACTCATCCGTAAACTAGATCTGCTTGGTTTTCAACCTGGTATCCTCTGTTGGATGTCTTCTTATCTCTCCGGTAGGACGCAAAAGGTAGTTTTTAAAAATTTTCATTCTGGGATCATCGATGTTTCCTCGGGAGTTCCTCAGGGCAGCCACCTCGGACCGATTCTGTTCCTGTTATTCATAAACGACATTTCTACAGTAGTAAAGTATTCTAAAATATTGATGTACGCGGATGATGTTAAACTTTTTAAGACGTATGCCTCGGCTGAAGAAAGATCCTTGCTACAGCAAGATTTGGACAGCATAGTCAATTGGTGCAGCATTAATTATATGCTGCTTAACCCTAACAAATGTAAATTCATGTGCTTTTCTCGACGAACCATTCAGCCGGCCTCCTACAAAATAAATAACTACGTCCTAGAACATGTAAACAGTTTTGTTGACCTGGATTGTAAACTCAATTTTAATTTTCATATTAGTTCCACAGTTAATAAAGCAAGGGGTGTACTGGCTTTTGTAAAGCGTTGGACTTTTTACTTCATTAGTAAGACCAATACTGGAGTATGGTTCCATAGTTTGGAATCCTCGTTATCAGGTCCACTCAGACCAACTAGAGTCAATACAAAAACAATTCTTACTTTTTGGTTTGAGAAATCTTCGATGGGATTCGCCATACAATCTTCCCCCTTACACTAGTCGTTTAAAACTTATTAATCTTCCTACTCTTTCGAGTCGCAGAGAAATGTTAGGTATAATATTTCTGGTAAAATTAGTCAATGGATGGATCTCAAGTCCATTTCTTCTAGAGCAAATTAATTTTAATGTACCCTCCCGTGCAACGAGAAACTTTAAACCACTTTTCTTGAAACTATGCAGAACTAACTTTGAGTTGAATGAACCGTTTCGGGGTTTATGCCAAGACTTTAACAATCATTCCAGCACCTTTGATATATCGGACTCACTTTTTATAATTAAAATAACTATTCTATCCTCTCTTAATAACAGCTAACGATCCAATTTTCTTACTTTGCATTTCTCTAACTTTGTATTCGGCTGATGAATTCTTATTCTGTAGCTGAGCAGCTTGGGATCTCGACGCTTAACAAACTTTCTTCTGTCACGACTCGGCACCTAAGATTTGTATATTTAAAAAACATCCGTACGTTATGCGGATTGAGCCCCTCGTGCCGGTTGGGCGGGAAAGTGGTTTTCCGTTGGGTTATAATAATTAATTAAAAATGATTAAGATTTTACTTGACTGAGATTGGAACTTCGAACTCAGCGGCGTATTGAGTTATAGCACGCACCGCTACCAACTCGACCACTACCAGTCAGTTTATAGCTCGGCAAAGTATTTACAGATTGCATGAAAAGGCAGCAGAGAAGAACACAAAGAAAATGCTGACCAATAGAAATGTGCGGTTAAGTCATAATTTTTTTATACTTAGCAAATGAGAATTGGACCGTTGCCGATTGGGATATGGAATACATCAAACAATGAAATACACTTTTTTCAGTAATTTTTGTCTTCAATTTTAGTTTATTTGGTCTGGCGAGACTGAAATCAACTGTTTCCAGTCAGATGGTCGGGCATGATGCCAGACCAATAACCCAAATGTACCTCAATGGATAAAGGTTTAGAGTTGCATTTCAAAAAATGGTGTTGGTCCGCTGATACGCATAGATGACATTATGTGCAAAGGACCTGTCCGTTTTACAACAAATTCTGCCAGGTGTGGTCAAAACAATGGGACTTTCTGCTGAGAAAGTCATATTTCACAAAACAATATCTCCAGGCTTTGTCCAGAATTATATACATATATGTATGTCCAGTATACCAAATCGCATTCAGGAGCTAAAAAAAGCAAAGGGATGCCGGACAACATATTAATTATTTAAAAAATTAAGTAAAAAGCCGTAAACAATGTAAGAGTGCAATGCTGCAAAAATTCTTTTTATTCACATTTTTGGTTACTAGTATTTATGTTAATGCTGGTTTAACGCCAAACTTGATTTGAAAGAGAGAGAACAGGTGCCAAAATAATATTAAAGAACAAAAATAAAAAATTCCATGCACTTGGAGAATATAGCGGCGGCTGAATTAAATAGTGTTGGTCCATGTTACAGTGTTGAGCTTCAGTGTTCATAATTCTATTTTGTTTACAAAGTTATTGTATTTATAAACATTATATCCCCTTTGCGCTGTACATAATTTATTTTTCATGAAAGGGGTACAAATTCTACCCCCTTTTCCCTTCTTCTTAAAACGACCTTTATGAGGGAATGTTAAAATTCGAATGTCATTAATTATCAAACCATTAATTATTGAATCATGTTTGTAACGGTTGTAATTGCTTTTGAAAATTCATATAATTTGTTATTTTTGTTTTGACAATAAATGATGTAAAGTTCTAAATACACTTATAATAAATGCACAAAAAATTAATACAGTTTTTTAATTCGGAAATTATGTGCCACTATCATGTTCAATAACTCTTAGAATTCGAGAATTAGACGGATGCGTGCTAAAAAAATTATGCTGAAGATTAATTTTAAACAGGATTTATTTAATTTCTAATAATTTAAAATAAAATACAGTTCATTCCCTAACCCAACACATGTACCTAATCCAATTTTAAAATTACTCCCAAAATTAATTTTAAAAAAACTTCGACCTCAAAAATATTTAATTTTTTGAGCATGCAGTTTTGTAGGGTACTTAGATTTTAGAAAAATTGGTTTTAAGTGGCAATAAATGAGCGTACATTTTTTTGGGTATGCAGATAGGAAGCTCATTTAATTTTACTGTCGCTCTTTCGCAATTCTTTCCATATAAAAAAATTAGTCACGGTTTTGCATTGTATGGAGGAAACTGCCAGTAAACAAACTGCCTAAAATCAGTGATAACTTGTAGACACTGAAACTTGCACTTTTTAAGACTAAAATTTATTGAATTTTTTAAATCACTGTACATTTTGTAAATAGTTTAAAAATCGGGTTTTTAGGGTTTTCTTAAGGTATTAACCATATTTTACTTGAAAAATTATTTTAATTAACTAGAAGAAAAATAAGATGTCCAAATCTGTCAATAGCAAAAGAGTATATGTCTTCTCATAAATACATAAAAAAGACAAAAGTTTGCAAACCGAGTAAGACTTGAGAAATTTCTCAATATTTTGTGCATTTCTGTTTGATGCCAATGCAAAGTTCGTGTCAGATTTTGATTTCAAATTTTTTTTACTTAAAAATCTTTATTGGTCTTTGTCCACATGTTTAAGCCAGTGAATAGCAAAATTAGGTATTTTAATTTTAAAATTTAAATTATTCTTCAATGCTCGAGCTTCACTTATGTATGTATTTTGATATGTATTTTAAATTAGTACTTATGATTCAATAAGGATCCAAAACCATTGAATGAGTGCTGATTCTTTAAGTGCATATACATTTAAATCATGAGAGTCCTTATTTTTCTTCAACCGAATAATAGAGCAGTTTAAACTCAAACAAGAAAACAATTAATTTGTTCAAAAAGGAAACTAAAAATAAATCAATATTAAACTGTGTGAGTGCATATTCGAGTCCTTAAGGAAATTTAATTAAAACATTTCAATGCACTTCTCAGACTTCAAGACTTATATTTGTTAAACACCTACTCAAATTTGCCCTAAACGAGAACGGTGAAATGAAGTTAATTAAATTTGGAACAAAGGCGCAAACTCTATGCAGTTGCATTCTACTCCTTAATTTAATCAGATTCATTAGCACGTGAATGCTGCATGCATAATTAATCGACACAAATTTGCATTAATATCAATTATCAACTGCCGTTGAATTGAGATGTATTTATGTATTCTTAGAAGGTTTATAGACACACCCACCCAAAGAAACAAACAATATATGTATGTATATGATATGTTTAGTATACATACATATATTAAAGTATGTAGGACAAGTATATTCTTTTTTCATTTGCACGATGGCCCAAAAGTATTTTGCAATGTTTTAAAGCATCAAAGTGTTAACTTACATATTCACATGTTCAGCATTCCAATGTAAAGTGCCATTAGTATAAGTAACGACAAGCATTTGCATTATAATTTTTGCTTAATCCTGGCAAGTATGCACACGTAAATATGTTTGCATCAATGTATGTGTCAGCAAATGCATAAGGAATTAGTGAGTGTAAAAAAGCTCAGCAAATCTCAAAATTCACACAAAGCTATATGTATGTACCTATAAAATATGTTTATGTGTGTACATGTACACACTCATGAATTTTACTTGGAAGTGAGCAAGTAACAAAGACATGACTATTCCATTTCATTCAAAGTCATCAAAACAAAAACTGCATTAAAAATGCCAAACTGTGGTGTGAATACTCTTAGCATTTGCTTGAGACAGCGCCGTACTCGTATGTTGCTCATTTAAAGAAACAAATGTAAATTTGTCATACACGCCTATACTTGTTTGTAAACTACTTTAAATAAAATTGTGTGTAAATGCAAATATTCTATGGCACTCTCCATCCTATGAATTTGTAATAAACATTTATGTGCTACTTTTGGATATATGTAAGTCGAAAATTGAAAGCCCTTTTATAATTGCCAACAAAAGTATGTACATATGTACATACATTCGTTAAGTGTGTCAAACCTAAGAAATTCAGAAGCAGTCAGTACAGGGAGTTTCAAAGGCAAATTTTTGTGTAAATTGGAAATTTATCTGATCGAATTTAAAGGTCAAAAAATATGTTTTTAGAAGTATTTCATAAAAATAGAAGGTAAATCGATAGCAGTGATGGCTCTTATAAAGTTGGTAGAAATTATTTAAAACGAGAGATTTAAGAGAGTACAATATATATTTCTTAATTTTAAAGTGGATGTACAGAGCTTTTCCTACGACTTTGTTCTCCAACATATGAATTTGTAACTTTGAATTCCTAAAAATCGTAATAATATTTTTATTATTTACCATTTTACTAACATTTTATTTTGTAAAATTAAATAAAATAATTTTTTTTAATGTAAAGTTATCTTGATTTTGGAACGAATTTTCGTAATCCCTTGTCAAGTTGACGAAAATTCGTTCCAAAATCAATCATTTCACACCCTGTCGGAAGCAAAAACAACAAAAGATCATAATTTAATCTTATCTTCTTTTTCTTGTCTGACAGGGTGGAATGTCGGTGTTTGTTGGAACGATTTTCCGTCATCCGTTGCAGACAAACCAAACTTCGGTGTCAATTTTCGTTCTGATCAGTTTAGGTCTGTCGTTCCGTATTTATATTATTTTTGGGCCAAACAGGTAAGGGTGCATAATCGTAATGTAAACAAATTTTAAGGTATCTGAAGTTTCGCGTGAATGGAAACCAAAAGGGTAAATTTTAACTCGCGACTGCCTTTGCGGTAAAAACAGGTAGATTAGTCTGATTGGCAATGATATGTCTGTTTTGTATGCTATCTGTTTTTTTACCTATGTTTTTGCTTTGTTTTCTGTCATATAGTGCTATCTTTGATCAGCGGGTCTTCTTTATTGTATCTATTTATGAGATCGATGGGTATGAGTCCTTAATATCAAAGGATGCTAGTCTGCTGTATTTTGTAACTTCTACGTGTGTGAAATTATGGACGAGGTCCGTCGTGTTAACTACAATGAGCTCGTTGCGCTGTTCCAAGTTATCTTTTAACGGCTTTTTCAGATGCTTGGATAGTTTTTAAGCAGAAGCCGACTTACAGTTAATTATGGATCTCATTGAAGTATCCGGTTTATGGATTTTTGGTAGCGCTATCAATGCTGGTGCCGCCGGATTTATTGGCTTAATAAGTGTACTGTGTGGGGATAATGATATTGTTCTGTTTGGCCCAAAAATTACATAAATACGAAACAACAGTCCTAGAATGAACACAACGAAAATTGAACCTGAAGATGGCACAATGCAGAAACAGGTTTGCCTGCAAATCAAATTTGACAAGGGAAGACGGAAAATCACAACACCAAAAATTTTCATGTTGTGAACTTAAACAACATATTTTTTTTTAAAGTGAAAAATTATATATTTATATACATATGTTAACGAAACAATTATATTAAAAACCTTGCTGTTATAAATATCTAATAATGGCCTAAAAACGTGTTGCAAAACTTGTTACGCCCTTTTTGGCTCCAACTCCGATCCACACACAACAATAACAACTGCGTACCTCTTTGTAAATCGGCTTCCGGTTTCGCATACCCTCCTTATAGTCATTTGTGTGCACTCACATACCAGCTGCTTCAGTCACGGGGGGGATTCGGCTTCATGACCATAAGGAGTAAACCCGAAAGAGGTGGACCCCCAAAAGACGACGATATAATTAAATTTGCACACGGAGAAACTCTACCAGAAGGGCCAGTGAACCGAAGCACAGTCTCTTCTCGCCTCCTATGGTTCCTTTCAACCCGAAATGAAGAAAAAAAAAAATGCCTAGCAGCTAAGGTGAATATTTGAGCTGCCCCAAGCCCACCCATCCAATGGTTTCATGGCTCTTACCGAAACCCCAATCTTAATCTCACCCACAATCCTTCAGATCTCAGACCAAAAAAAAAACGATATTAGTAAGTCATTTTACAATGGGTTTATTATACTAACTCAAGTAATAATACAAAAAAAACCATATTTATTGTATGAAAAAGAACCTATTTAACAACTCTAAAACTAATTGAGTTCTCCGCTTAATAAATATTTAGAAAATTATTTATTTCTACACTTCTTTTTTTTTCTTTTGTGTTGAATTCAAAAATGTTGGCATATGTAATTAATACGCACTCTGTATAAATTAACAACTTATGTACATACATATGTAAATATAAAAGAACTGATCTACCTCAACAGCTGATGTCAAAGAGTTCAATGACTTGGTCAAGGAGTATATATGCACATTTGTACGTATATATTAGTACATAGGAAATGAGAGCGAGAGATTTAAATTATGAAGATCGGCGACAAAATACAACTGAGCGAACATGCATGCGCACATACAGACCGATGGGCATTTATATACGCACCTATTTTCATATATACACCTGTATGCACGTATATGCAAACGCAGGCACATGCATTTACTCGCCTATGAATACGCGGACAGCAAAGAGTAACAAAAGATGGAAAAGGTATGCATACTCATATATCTACTTGTCAATATGTATGAGGAAACACATGAATAGGCATACGTTAAGCTAATATATTATATTTAAAGAGAAATTATTAAAAGCAATTAAACTGTAACTTACTTTGTTATTGGAATCCGGTCCCCACGATGCGTCGAAGGCCTTTTCAGCATGTAGAGCCAGGGCGTAGAATTGTTGCTATAAACACGAAAAATAGAAATTTCCCTACCATTTTTTTTCTTTTTAGCGAAGAGGCTGCAATTACTCAAATCTCCTTTAGAATACAAAAAAACATATCGATCACTGACTGAGAGAGAGAGCGCAAATTTTTAAGTAAGATTATTAAAGAAAGGTGAAATTAAAGTACATAGAATCTCTCCATAAGTAATTACGCTAGATATGATTCTACGAATCTTACGTTAATTTTACTTTGCTTGCGAAATGAATTAATCGTGGTAAACTGAATCAGCTTATCATCATTGCTCTCTTCAACAACTCTGAACAGGGTTAAGGTTGAGGTAAATCAGCTGTTGGTGCGTGGGACTGTACTACCTAAATTAAGTATGAGCTTATACTATGCATACAAGCATATTCATATTAAGCAAGAAAAAAAAATGAATTTGAGAGGCGATTGTGCATTAATACTAGCAAATACAGCGAATATAAAAAAAACTGAGATCAATTCACATTTCAGCTGATTAATGACAATACTATTTTACATGCTTTGATGAAATTCCGAGTTCCATTTAGTTAGAGGTATTTTAATATTTAGTCTAGTTTTAACAAGATTGTAATTTAGATTGAAGTATTTTTTTGTTTGTTTTTTTTTTTTGTTTTTTTTTTGATTTATGGTAGTATTAATCTAGCGTTACTTCAATCAATTTCATGCTGTTTTACGCCTTTACGTTTTTTTTTTTTCTCAATTATTTCGCATTTTAAATGCATGAATGTTTTACTAAGCATAAGTATACATAATTTTTTTAATTGGATTAAGTATATTTAAGCTAGCTATGGCTGTAACTTTCTCCAGCTTTAGGGCCGAGTTAACCTATCCATGTAAATGGAAAATTCGGAGGCTGATAGCCGCTGGGTCGATGCTGTAGATGTTCCTCAGGAATAAGATGGAAGTTAGTCTGCAGCTGACGACTTCTATGAAAACTTTTGAACACGTGTTGTCCGGTGGATGATGGTCCGGCTAGCTTGCTTTAACGCCGAGACGTCTCAAAGGCTTGTAAATGAAAATCAAATAGCACGTTCTACGATGTTCGTATTTCGTTTTACAACGCATACTCTATTTTAAAAACTTTTTGAGATTATACACGATGAACCGGATATTTCGCGATTTATAATCGCGTGAAATTATACAAAATTATTTAATTTTAATTTAGAACTTGCTAAGATGCAACTTGTTCACTCCACTGCCCAAACGAAAAAGAAGCCTCCCACACGCTCCTTTTCCGGAAATTGAGCTAGACCCATCGCATTGTCACCTAACAGCTGATTGTCGCCACTGCGTTTTTGGAATCTCGTGAACATAAATAAGAAGAAGCATTTCTACTGAAAATGGTTTATGACTATGCTACAATAATTTAATTTACTTCATTTTTCTTCTTTTCTTCTGTATTTTTATTTTGTATAAAATTTTATAAATGCGATAGAATAAAATAGTTAAATGAAGACTTGTGGCGAAGAAATTGAAAGACAAAAAAATGCTGGTATAGAAAAAAATTCACAAAAAAAATATGTATCTCCAAAACTAAGCTGAATTAAATAATTTTCTTTATGCAGCACATTTGCGAATGTACCAGCATCGTACACACCCCCCCACTTAGAGTGTTGGCGGCGTTTAGCAGCTATTCCTCACCGTGTCGAATATCTTTTTGGTGATAGTACTGCCGTTTTCTCGTTTCTTCGTCTTCGAGCAAATACATGCAATTGCCTTTTGTTCCAACTATTGTTGCTTTGACAAACTAAGGGGCGAATTTGGCGTTGAACTTTTTGCTGGCATTGCTTTGAACAAAGTTTCTTCTGAATACTATATCGCCGGTTTTATATGTTTTAGTACTGCTACGCAAGTTATATCTTTTTGCTGACGACTCGAATGCTGCCTGAATGTTTTTAGTAATCGCTTCTCGTATAAGTATCAATCGGTCTGATTTTCCAAGCACTTTGCTATCTAAATGTTCGAGTTTCCTTAGGAGTTCATAATCCTTGGCGTGAGTCAACATCTGTTGGCCGAAAAGCGCATAATATGGAGTACAGCCTATGGTTTGGTGATATGAACTTCTGAGGGCCTCAGCTATTTCTGACAGATGTCGGTCCCAAATGCTTTGGTCCTTTTGTATGTAAGAACGGATACCAGTTATAATTGAGCGGTTGACACGTTCACTAGCATTAGCTTGTGGGCTGTAAAGTGCGGTATAAATATGGCGTATTCCTCGTTGACTTAAAAGGTTGTTAAATTGGGTTGACTTAAACTGTTTACCATTATCAGTCATTATAACCTCCGGTGTACCAAATAACGAGAAAACATTTTCCTGCAAGTACTCACATATTACTGATGTATCGAATTTCCTTATCGCTATGAAATGTGGATATTTAGTGAGATGATCCAGAACTATTAAAATGCCAATATTCCCACGTTTCGACCTGGGGTATGGACCAAGCAGATCAATATATAGTTTCTGAAATGGCCTTTGCACAGTGTATTGCGAAGACATTGGTGGACGTAATGTTGTATTTGGAGCTTTACTTTTGTGACAAACTTCACATCTCCTAATAAAATTTTTAACATCAACCGTCATATTGGGCCAAAACAGATTTTTGCGTATGCGCTCTAGCGTTTTTGCTATACCGCCATGACATTTGTTTGGAGGCGTGTGCGCGTTATCAATAACCTTTCCTGTAAGTTCCTTTGGTATCCACAATTTCCAATTGAACTGTTCATTTTCAGACTTGCCGTCGGAAAATTCAGTTCGCTTGTAAACGTGTTCATTTAAAACTTGTAAATCAGGTAAACGCGAAGAGTTGTTACGAATGTTAGACTTTAACTTTTCATATTCTGCAGACTGGAATTCTACCGACTGTAAGTCTACAAGAGGGCGAACATCCCTATCCACAACCTCGCCAATTTCATTACCGATTTCTTCAAAATTCTGCCTTGATAAGCTATCAGGGACTATATTCTGAGTTCCTTTCCTATGTTCGATAGAGAATTTAAAACCTTGTAGTTTTAAAGACCATCGCGCTAACCTACCCGATAGGTCAGTTTGTCGCATCTTAAATTCTTGCCCTTCGACATATGCTCGAAACTTCTTCAAACTGAGCATGGCGGCAAGACATTCCAGCTCGGTCACGGAGTAATTGCTTTGTGCTTTATTGACCTTCTGCGAAAAATAAGCTATTGGACTTTCAACACCATCTTCTGTCAGCTGCGAAAGAACTGCACCCACACCTAACCTACTGGCATCACACTGGATTATAAAGGGTTTTTGGTAGTTTGGGTTTGCCAAAACAGGTGCGCTACATAGTTTTTCTTTCAACGTATCGAAGGCTTCTTGGGCGGCTGAGTTCCAGGCAAAGGTTTTACTTTTCTTAGTGAGATCCGAAAGTGGGGTTGTTATGGCAGAAAAATTATCGATAAATCGGCGGTACCAACCAGCCATTCCAAGGAACCTGCGTAACTGCTTCACACTGGTAGGCACTGGATAGTTTGTAACAGATGCAATTTTATCAGGGTCCGTGCGCAAAGTTCCATTGCCGACAATATAGCCAAGATATTTGACCTCTTCGATACAGAACTTGCTTTTGGAAATGTTTATAGTTAACCCAGCCTTTCTCAATTGTAATGCAACTTCAGCCAAAACGGACATATGTGTTTTGAAATCTTCAGACACGATCAGGAGATCGTCAAGGTAGACAAAAACTTGATTCTTAAGATGAGGTGGTATAACGCGATCCATCAAGCGACATAGTGCTTGGGGAGCGTTACAGAGACCAAAAGGCATGACACAATAACGGTATAGAGGACGGTTCGGAACGGTAAAGCAGGTGTAATCCCGTAATTAAAGTACATAGAATCTCTCCATAAGTAATTACGCTAGATATGATTCTACGAATCTTACGTTAATTTTACTTTGCTTGCGAAATGAATTAATCGTGGTAAACTGAATCAGCTTATCATCATTGCTCTCTTCAACAACTCTGAACAGGGTTAAGGTTGAGGTAAATCAGCTGTTGGTGCGTGGGACTGTACTACCTAAATTAAGTATGAGCTTATACTATGCATACAAGCATATTCATATTAAGCAAGAAAAAAAAATGAATTTGAGAGGCGATTGTGCATTAATACTAGCAAATACAGCGAATATAAAAAAAACTGAGATCAATTCACATTTCAGCTGATTAATGACAATACTATTTTACATGCTTTGATGAAATTCCGAGTTCCATTTAGTTAGAGGTATTTTAATATTTAGTCTAGTTTTAACAAGATTGTAATTTAGATTGAAGTATTTTTTTTTTTTTTTTTTTTTTTTGTTTTTTTTTGATTTATGGTAGTATTAATCTAGCGTTACTTCAATCAATTTCATGCTGTTTTACGCCTTTACGTTTTTTTTTTTTCTCAATTATTTCGCATTTTAAATGCATGAATGTTTTACTAAGCATAAGTATACATAATTTTTTTAATTGGATTAAGTATATTTAAGCTAGCTATGGCTGTAACTTTCTCCAGCTTTAGGGCCGAGTTAACCTATCCATGTAAATGGAAAATTCGGAGGCTGATAGCCGCTGGGTCGATGCTGTAGATGTTCCTCAGGAATAAGATGGAAGTTAGTCTGCAGCTGACGACTTCTATGAAAACTTTTGAACACGTGTTGTCCGGTGGATGATGGTCCGGCTAGCTTGCTTTAACGCCGAGACGTCTCAAAGGCTTGTAAATGAAAATCAAATAGCACGTTCTACGATGTTCGTATTTCGTTTTACAACGCATACTCTATTTTAAAAACTTTTTGAGATTATACACGATGAACCGGATATTTCGCGATTTATAATCGCGTGAAATTATACAAAATTATTTAATTTTAATTTAAAACTTGCTAAGATGCAACTTGTTCACTCCACTGCCCAAACGAAAAAGAAGCCTCCCACACGCTCCTTTTCCGGAAATTGAGCTAGACCCATCGCATTGTCACCTAACAGCTGATTGTCGCCACTGCGTTTTTGGAATCTCGTGAACATAAATAAGAAGAAGCATTTCTACTGAAAATGGTTTATGACTATGCTACAATAATTTAATTTACTTCATTTTTCTTCTTTTCTTCTGTATTTTTATTTTGTATAAAATTTTATAAATGCGATAGAATAAAATAGTTAAATGAAGACTTGTGGCGAAGAAATTGAAAGACAAAAAAATGCTGGTATAGAAAAAAATTCACAAAAAAAAAAATGTATCTCCAAAACTAAGCTGAATTAAATAATTTTCTTTATGCAGCACATTTGCGAATGTACCAGCATCGTACACACCCCCCCACTTAGAGTGTTGGCGGCGTTTAGCAGCTATTCCTCACCGTGTCGAATATCTTTTTGGTGATAGTACTGCCGTTTTCTCGTTTCTTCGTCTTCGAGCAAATACATGCAATTGCCTTTTGTTCCAACTATTGTTGCTTTGACAAACTAAGGGGCGAATTTGGCGTTGAACTTTTTGCTGGCATTGCTTTGAACAAAGTTTCTTCTGAATACTATATCGCCGGTTTTATATGTTTTAGTACTGCTACGCAAGTTATATCTTTTTGCTGACGACTCGAATGCTGCCTGAATGTTTTTAGTAATCGCTTCTCGTATAAGTATCAATCGGTCTGATTTTCCAAGCACTTTGCTATCTAAATGTTCGAGTTTCCTTAGGAGTTCATAATCCTTGGCGTGAGTCAACATCTGTTGGCCGAAAAGCGCATAATATGGAGTACAACCTATGGTTTGGTGATATGAACTTCTGAGGGCCTCAGCTATTTCTGACAGATGTCGGTCCCAAATGCTTTGGTCCTTTTGTATGTAAGAACGGATACCAGTTATAATTGAGCGGTTGACACGTTCACTAGCATTAGCTTGTGGGCTGTAAAGTGCGGTATAAATATGGCGTATTCCTCGTTGACTTAAAAGGTTGTTAAATTGGGTTGACTTAAACTGTTTACCATTATCAGTCATTATAACCTCCGGTGTACCAAATAACGAGAAAACATTTTCTTGCAAGTACTAACATATTACTGATGTATCGAATTTCCTTATCGCTATGAAATGTGGATATTTAGTGAGATGATCCAGAACTATTAAAATGCCAATATTCCCACGTTTCGACCTGGGGTATGGACCAAGCAGATCAATATATAGTTTCTGAAATGGCCTTTGCACAGTGTATTGCGAAGACATTGGTGGACGTAATGTTGTATTTGGAGCTTTACTTTTGTGACAAACTTCACATCTCCTAATAAAATTTTTAACATCAACCGTCATATTGGGCCAAAACAGATTTTTGCGTATGCGCTCTAGCGTTTTTGCTATACCGCCATGACATTTGTTTGGAGGCGTGTGCGCGTTATCAATAACCTTTCCTGTAAGTTCCTTTGGTATCCACAATTTCCAATTGAACTGTTCATTTTCAGACTTGCCGTCGGAAAATTCAGTTCGCTTGTAAACGTGTTCATTTAAAACTTGTAAATCAGGTAAACGCGAAGAGTTGTTACGAATGTTAGACTTTAACTTTTCATATTCTGCAGACTGGAATTCTACCGACTGTAAGTCTACAAGAGGGCGAACATCCCTATCCACAACCTCGCCAATTTCATTACCGATTTCTTCAAAATTCTGCCTTGATAAGCTATCAGGGACTATATTCTGAGTTCCTTTCCTATGTTCGATAGAGAATTTAAAACCTTGTAGTTTTAAAGACCATCGCGCTAACCTACCCGATAGGTCAGTTTGTCGCATCTTAAATTCTTGCCCTTCGACATATGCTCGAAACTTCTTCAAACTGAGCATGGCGGCAAGACATTCCAGCTCGGTCACGGAGTAATTGCTTTGTGCTTTATTGACCTTCTGCGAAAAATAAGCTATTGGACTTTCAACACCATCTTCTGTCAGCTGCGAAAGAACTGCACCCACACCTAACCTACTGGCATCACACTGGATTATAAAGGGTTTTTGGTAGTTTGGGTTTGCCAAAACAGGTGCGCTACATAGTTTTTCTTTCAACGTATCGAAGGCTTCTTGGGCGGCTGAGTTCCAGGCAAAGGTTTTACTTTTCTTAGTGAGATCCGAAAGTGGGGTTGTTATGGCAGAAAAATTATCGATAAATCGGCGGTACCAACCAGCCATTCCAAGGAACCTGCGTAACTGCTTCACACTGGTAGGCACTGGATAGTTTGTAACAGATGCAATTTTATCAGGGTCCGTGCGCAAAGTTCCATTGCCGACAATATAGCCAAGATATTTGACCTCTTCGATACAGAACTTGCTTTTGGAAATGTTTATAGTTAACCCAGCCTTTCTCAATTGTAATGCAACTTCAGCCAAAACGGACATATGTGTTTTGAAATCTTCAGACACGATCAGGAGATCGTCAAGGTAGACAAAAACTTGATTCTTAAGATGAGGTGGTATAACGCGATCCATCAAGCGACATAGTGCTTGGGGAGCGTTACAGAGACCAAAAGGCATGACACAATAACGGTATAGAGGACGGTTCGGAACGGTAAAGCAGGTGTAATCCCGTAATTAAAGTACATAGAATCTCTCCATAAGTAATTACGCTAGATATGATTCTACGAATCTTACGTTAATTTTACTTTGCTTGCGAAATGAATTAATCGTGGTAAACTGAATCAGCTTATCATCATTGCTCTCTTCAACAACTCTGAACAGGGTTAAGGTTGAGGTAAATCAGCTGTTGGTGCGTGGGACTGTACTACCTAAATTAAGTATGAGCTTATACTATGCATACAAGCATATTCATATTAAGCAAGAAAAAAAAATGAATTTGAGAGGCGATTGTGCATTAATACTAGCAAATACAGCGAATATAAAAAAAACTGAGATCAATTCACATTTCAGCTGATTAATGACAATACTATTTTACATGCTTTGATGAAATTCCGAGTTCCATTTAGTTAGAGGTATTTTAATATTTAGTCTAGTTTTAACAAGATTGTAATTTAGATTGAAGTATTTTTTTGTTTTTTTTTTTTTTTTGTTTTTTTTTGATTTATGGTAGTATTAATCTAGCGTTACTTCAATCAATTTCATGCTGTTTTACGCCTTTACGTTTTTTTTTTTTCTCAATTATTTCGCATTTTAAATGCATGAATGTTTTACTAAGCATAAGTATACATAATTTTTTTAATTGGATTAAGTATATTTAAGCTAGCTATGGCTGTAACTTTCTCCAGCTTTAGGGCCGAGTTAACCTATCCATGTAAATGGAAAATTCGGAGGCTGATAGCCGCTGGGTCGATGCTGTAGATGTTCCTCAGGAATAAGATGGAAGTTAGTCTGCAGCTGACGACTTCTATGAAAACTTTTGAACACGTGTTGTCCGGTGGATGATGGTCCGGCTAGCTTGCTTTAACGCCGAGACGTCTCAAAGGCTTGTAAATGAAAATCAAATAGCACGTTCTACGATGTTCGTATTTCGTTTTACAACGCATACTCTATTTTAAAAACTTTTTGAGATTATACACGATGAACCGGATATTTCGCGATTTATAATCGCGTGAAATTATACAAAATTATTTAATTTTAATTTAAAACTTGCTAAGATGCAACTTGTTCACTCCACTGCCCAAACGAAAAAGAAGCCTCCCACACGCTCCTTTTCCGGAAATTGAGCTAGACCCATCGCATTGTCACCTAACAGCTGATTGTCGCCACTGCGTTTTTGGAATCTCGTGAACATAAATAAGAAGAAGCATTTCTACTGAAAATGGTTTATGACTATGCTACAATAATTTAATTTACTTCATTTTTCTTCTTTTCTTCTGTATTTTTATTTTGTATAAAATTTTATAAATGCGATAGAATAAAATAGTTAAATGAAGACTTGTGGCGAAGAAATTGAAAGACAAAAAAATGCTGGTATAGAAAAAAATTCACAAAAAAAAAAATGTATCTCCAAAACTAAGCTGAATTAAATAATTTTCTTTATGCAGCACATTTGCGAATGTACCAGCATCGTACACACCCCCCCACTTAGAGTGTTGGCGGCGTTTAGCAGCTATTCCTCACCGTGTCGAATATCTTTTTGGTGATAGTACTGCCGTTTTCTCGTTTCTTCGTCTTCGAGCAAATACATGCAATTGCCTTTTGTTCCAACTATTGTTGCTTTGACAAACTAAGGGGCGAATTTGGCGTTGAACTTTTTGCTGGCATTGCTTTGAACAAAGTTTCTTCTGAATACTATATCGCCGGTTTTATATGTTTTAGTACTGCTACGCAAGTTATATCTTTTTGCTGACGACTCGAATGCTGCCTGAATGTTTTTAGTAATCGCTTCTCGTATAAGTATCAATCGGTCTGATTTTCCAAGCACTTTGCTATCTAAATGTTCGAGTTTCCTTAGGAGTTCATAATCCTTGGCGTGAGTCAACATCTGTTGGCCGAAAAGCGCATAATATGGAGTACAACCTATGGTTTGGTGATATGAACTTCTGAGGGCCTCAGCTATTTCTGACAGATGTCGGTCCCAAATGCTTTGGTCCTTTTGTATGTAAGAACGGATACCAGTTATAATTGAGCGGTTGACACGTTCACTAGCATTAGCTTGTGGGCTGTAAAGTGCGGTATAAATATGGCGTATTCCTCGTTGACTTAAAAGGTTGTTAAATTGGGTTGACTTAAACTGTTTACCATTATCAGTCATTATAACCTCCGGTGTACCAAATAACGAGAAAACATTTTCTTGCAAGTACTAACATATTACTGATGTATCGAATTTCCTTATCGCTATGAAATGTGGATATTTAGTGAGATGATCCAGAACTATTAAAATGCCAATATTCCCACGTTTCGACCTGGGGTATGGACCAAGCAGATCAATATATAGTTTCTGAAATGGCCTTTGCACAGTGTATTGCGAAGACATTGGTGGACGTAATGTTGTATTTGGAGCTTTACTTTTGTGACAAACTTCACATCTCCTAATAAAATTTTTAACATCAACCGTCATATTGGGCCAAAACAGATTTTTGCGTATGCGCTCTAGCGTTTTTGCTATACCGCCATGACATTTGTTTGGAGGCGTGTGCGCGTTATCAATAACCTTTCCTGTAAGTTCCTTTGGTATCCACAATTTCCAATTGAACTGTTCATTTTCAGACTTGCCGTCGGAAAATTCAGTTCGCTTGTAAACGTGTTCATTTAAAACTTGTAAATCAGGTAAACGCGAAGAGTTGTTACGAATGTTAGACTTTAACTTTTCATATTCTGCAGACTGGAATTCTACCGACTGTAAGTCTACAAGAGGGCGAACATCCCTATCCACAACCTCGCCAATTTCATTACCGATTTCTTCAAAATTCTGCCTTGATAAGCTATCAGGGACTATATTCTGAGTTCCTTTCCTATGTTCGATAGAGAATTTAAAACCTTGTAGTTTTAAAGACCATCGCGCTAACCTACCCGATAGGTCAGTTTGTCGCATCAACCACTGTAAACTCGCATGGTCGGTAACGATCTTAAATTCTTGCCCTTCGACATATGCTCGAAACTTCTTCAAACTGAGCATGGCGGCAAGACATTCCAGCTCGGTCACGGAGTAATTGCTTTGTGCTTTATTGACCTTCTGCGAAAAATAAGCTATTGGACTTTCAACACCATCTTCTGTCAGCTGCGAAAGAACTGCACCCACACCTAACCTACTGGCATCACACTGGATTATAAAGGGTTTTTGGTAGTTTGGGTTTGCCAAAACAGGTGCGCTACATAGTTTTTCTTTCAACGTATCGAAGGCTTCTTGGGCGGCTGAGTTCCAGGCAAAGGTTTTACTTTTCTTAGTGAGATCCGAAAGTGGGGTTGTTATGGCAGAAAA
Organism: Philophylla caesio; assembly: GCA_963971545.1. Classification (NCBI taxonomy): domain Eukaryota; kingdom Metazoa; phylum Arthropoda; class Insecta; order Diptera; family Tephritidae; genus Philophylla; species Philophylla caesio. Next base: position 58,709,635 of record OZ020607.1, on the reverse strand, counting down.
ATTATCGATAAATCGGCGGTACCAACCAGCCATTCCAAGGAACCTGCGTAACTGCTTCACACTGGTAGGCACTGGATAGTTTGTAACAGATGCAATTTTATCAGGGTCCGTGCGCAAAGTTCCATTGCCGACAATATAGCCAAGATAGTTTTTTGTTGTTTTTTTACTCCGACAAGGTTGAAAGTTGATGTATTTTGGAACGATTTTCCGTCGATCCTTGTCAAATTTGGTTTTGAAACAAACCGGTTTCGGCGTTGTGCCATCTTCAGTGTTATTTTTCGTTCTGTTTAGTTTACGTCTGGCGGTCCCTATTTATTGTGTTTTGTCCTTCGTAGGTATCGGTATCTGTCGTTAACTAGCAGCCAACAAATGTTTGTAGGTGTATGCTACCTGAGTTTAGGGTTTATTTGTCAGCGTCAAGTTTTTTTGTGGTATGCATGGGTAGGTAGAAGTCAGTAATTTTTGTCCTGCTGGATGTTTTGTAATGGTCCTGTGCGTTAGTTTCTTTCGTAGTACCTAAGTTCGTGCTTTGTTTTTTGTAAACAAGTTTCAATGGCTCAAATATTACGTCCGAGTTGGTGTTCGTCTGTTCGTTTATTATTCTTCCGTCAAATGTTTTCTGTTTGTATATCTCCATGTTTTCCAGTGCGTTTAGGCGCCGACCTTTTTGCTGCACATGCAATACCTTTACGGTTTTCTTAATGTTTGCTGGTGTACATTTGCTGTGGAACATGTGATTTGCAAAGTTAGATTCAGGTGTTGTGGTGGGTTTCCGTGACTTCTTGT